>CM062819.1:1346671721-1347871721 GCA_031772625.1 Pinus tabuliformis
AGCTATTCACCTTGTACACAGCGCACCATTAGGGGAGGGTGAGTTTCCCTATGGTCGTGTGTTGCTCCAGTAAGTACCCCAAGACCCCAGAACTCCCAGAGCTCAATGCATGCAACATGCAGGACCCTTATACGAAGGTCTCTCGAGTCTCAACAACTGCAAGTCGTTCGGGAAAGTCACAATTTGACCTTTCCCCGGGGTTTTGACAAAATGTTTGTGACCTGTACATCAGTCTCAATGTGATGGAGCCTCTTCGCTCATCGACTTACCATATCCCAGATAAGGTAGTTTCTAATGTCTATTTGCTAGAGCAATCATCGAATATGGGAATCCTGAACAATCGAATCCCTCCCATGGTTGTCACAGAGGATATGGTGGTATTCATCATGTGTACAAACAGCTCATTGAAGAGCTTCCACAACTAGGCAGCTTCATACGAGATCATACTCGTGGCTATGTATTTGGTCTCGACGGTGATTATATCAACCGACTTCTGCTTCCTTCTCATCCATGATATCGAAGCAGAACCCAAAAAGAACCAGCACTGAGAAGTGCTCTAGTGATCCTCCACACTGCCTGCCCAGTTAGCATAATCATGCAGCGCCATTTTTCCGGCAGTGTATCTCAATCCATGAGACATTGTGCGCCGAAGATATCTTAGAAGATTCTTGGCACCAATCCAGTGAGGCTCAACCAAATATGAGCTCACCATGCTAACTGCAAAACATATATCCAGACAGAAGTTCACCAAGAATATCAATGCAAATGAGTTTATGAAACTCAGAGGCATTTCCCAAATCTGGTTCGACATCACCACCATATAACTTCTAAAAGTTAAGATCCTTGAGGTAGTCACGGGCTTGCAGTTTACCATTCCACATCCGGAATCCAACTCCCTCTTACTTCTGCAAGTGAGAGGGTCTGCATCTGTCAGAAATAGGTTGTTCTCAGAAGGTGCCGGTATGAGAGGTCCATCATCCACAACCTTCAAACAATGGTTTGGATCGACTTCATTCTTCAGCTTCATTTGACAACTATCAATCCTCTCATATCAAACCCAGGGTGAATTACTTCAAGCCATAGAGGGATTTCTTCCACCTGGACACATGAGATTCCCGATAATGAATCTCAAGCCTTCTCGGGTTGTTCCAAACCTGTGGACCTGCTACATGAGGGGAATGGTCCCCTTGTAAGATTTTCCTTCGGTACATCTCAGACATGTACCTTCATGCTCCTTTTGAATTCAGGCATCCCTGTCATCATCTGACTCATAGACCTTCGGTGCTATGTGTCAATTGACATGGTCCCCATTGGACTTCTTGCAACTTGATACAAATTGCCAACCTTGAACCCATGAGTAAAAGCATCTTTGAAAATTCTATTTTCAAACACTTACCTTTCCATCGATGAATGCCACCCTGCAACCTTTGACTTCCATTGCCGAAATGGACACCAGGTTCTTGTTGCGATCAGGTACATAAAAGAGATTCTATAAATGAATCGAGTTACCCTCATTTAATTGAGGGGTAACACCCTTTCTGGGATAGGTGGCATTGGCTCCAAGTATAATCCCACGAATGTTTTCATCTCTACCAAATTAGAGAGAAAGCACCCATCTATCCGATGGAGTGCCTTGTAGCACTACAATCAATAAGCCAGATTCCCAAAGAATCTAAAGGAGAGGTCCAATATAAGATAACACTTCTTTATCTTATCAGAAACAACATTTGATTCTTCATACCTGGGGTTCCTTGCTTTCTTGAAGAGTCAGCGATTTCCTTGATGACCTACACTGTCATTCTTCTGATCATTGAAGATGTCCCTGGAGCGATTATTATCATCATCAAGTGATGTGTCCCTGCTATTGGGACACTCCTTCGCATAATGGCATTAGCCTTTCCTTAGATCCGGACTTCCCATTGTAGTGATCTTTAGGTAGGCCATCAGAAACTTCCACTGCGCCATTCTGATAATATTCTCTGCTTCGACTTCACCCTTGGTGAATTAGAAGAGGGATGAGGAATCCATTGATCCTTTTGTCCTTAACCAACTGTCTTCGGTGATTGCTCTTCCACTCTTGCTTGGGCTTTGTCTTCACCTCAGCTCTGATACCATGTTAATTTTAGGTATGTTCTATGTTAGAGCAATTTATTTCAATTTTCGCAGTTAGCTCAATATCTTTTCCAGATTAGTAATCACATCAGCATTAAAGTAAACTGCAGATAGAACATAAATATAAATCATAGAAGACAAGCCAAGACAAGAGGACGCAAGATGTGGCGCTAGCCAGGGACAAATCCCAATATGGGGAAACCCTTGATCAATTCTTCTTATATGTTCTTCAATAGTTCAACACAGAGAGAGAGAGAGAGAGAGAGAGAGAGAGAGTACGTTTACAACAAAAGTCAACACTTTGACTTATCTAGATAAGAGCATAGATCATCTCTAGGAAGATAATACGTGAGATCAGTTGAAGACATGTTGTTTCAATTGATTCTCTAAGGTGACTCCTTCACCTATCATTGTGCTACATCTTGTCATCATGTTGCACCTTGCTGCACCCATCATCACAATGCTGGACCTCATGCTGTTGTTGTCCCAGTGTTTAGCACTGTTGTACCTAGTGCCACGACTGCACCATGCTGTCACCCATCTGCTCGCTGCACCATTGCTGCTTTGTGTCCTTGCTGCACCAAGTACTATACTGCTGTCCCAATGTACTTGCAACACTGTGCTTGCTGCTGTCTATGCTTTACCATGCTGTTGCTGTCCATGCTTCTTGCTGCTGTCCATGCTTCACCATGCTTGCAACTATCCCAAGCTTCGTGCTGCTGTTCAGGCTTCACCATGCTTGGAATTGTCCCATGTTTCATTATGCTTGTAGCTGTCTCATGTGTCACCATGCTTGCAGCTGTCCCTTGTATTAGCTTGTTGTCCCTTGCATTGCTTGTTGTTGTCCAACTGCTGCATCTAAACATGTTGTTCCATGCACCTTACTGCACCATACTGCTGCAATATACCATACTGTTGCATCCATCACATCATGCTGCATTCCTTTGGGGTATTCAACACTCCATGTTAACCCAACACGTGGCTCCCACAGGCTGCTCCGAATCTGATCCAAATCTGGTCAATATCCTTGACCCAACACACCTCTAACACTGCTCCAAATCTGCTTGTCACTTTGCTGTTCCTAACTATTCTGGTTAGGGCACTTGGGTAACCCTAAACTCCTCTCAACAGTCCTTGAACAACCCTCCAAATCTGCTTGTCACTTTGCTGTTCCTAATTGTTCTAGTTAGGGCACTTGGGCATCCCTAAACTCCTTTCAACAGTCCTCGAATAGCCCTCCAAATCTGCTTGTCACTTCGCTGTTCCTAACTGTTCTGGTTAGGGCACTTGGGCAGCCTTAAACTCCTCTCAATAGTCCTCAAACAACCCTCCAAATATGCTTGTCACTTGGACAACTTCAACATGACTTTGTCTTAGGTAGCTTCACCATGACAACGTTCTAGATATAGGGTACATAGAGCTAGGGCGTTATCTTCTAGGAGTTGCATAGATCCTTCTTCCCCATGCCAACATCTAGGGCAACTCTTCTTAAGGCAGCATATCTCTTAGGATCTATCCTCCCACCAAAACCCAAAGACAAGTAGAGAGGAAGAGATCACAAGAAGAGTATGTACAAATGACTAACAAGCCACCTCTTTTTATGCTAAAACATTGAGCACATGTGGGTGTTATTTAGTTGCTGGCCGACCTTGACGAATTGTCTTATAACACAAATAAATTCATGACTCCATGAATACTTATCGGAATGGAATGACCTTTAGATCAATCCTACACCTCTCGATGAGAGGGATCCAAGAAAAATATTAGCTGCCATAAATAAGATGACCCACATGGAGTTGGCCTAGTTGCCAATTTTAACAAAGAACAATAAATTACCGTCATACTAGGAGGTCAAAATTAGTAGTCAAAGAGATCATCTTGCAAGTCGAGTTATTAAGGAAGAAACAACTCCCCAAGCGAAGGAAGAAAGAGACATATTTTACGATCTTTTTTCACATGTGGTAAGTTAGGGTTTCTGCAGTAGAGGCCAAAAATTGCAGTCCTAAAGCAACAACCAAAATTCTGAAGAAAAAGTCAAAATCTGAAGTTTGGAGCATGTTGACTAGGGTTGACTTTGTGAAGGATAGGCTCATCAAAAGGAGAAGCTGACTTGGTCTTGGATGGGTCTTTGTCAAGGGTCTTAGGTCTTGGAATTCGTCATTGGAAGATTATATAAGAAGAGAAGAATTCTTGTGGGTTTTCCTCTTAAGAGTAGAGGTTTGGCCCTGGCTAGTAGCCTACATTTTGTGTCCTCTCGTCTCATTGATATTCACAGTTTGGTAGCTGTTTGATGATAAGAACACTATAATAATCAAGCAAAGAAGAAGCTAACTACAAAGTACATTAAGTTAAGTAAAAGAACTTCACAAGCAGTTATCAAAGTAAGAGAAATCACGCTAATATAGATTCTCTTTATTTCTCAACAATTATGTGTATAAAATTAAATATAATTTGTAAATATATATACCTAACTAGGGGACTTGGGATATTTATATAATTGAAAGGTACTGTTACCACACATTCTAGCACGCCCTAAGGAGGGAAACCCTACAGTACAAAGAGCTAGACTTAGTGATACAATGGGACAATGACCCACTGTTACCAAAATCAATGCCCCCTGCTCTTTATGGACTTTCACCGATGGGAGGAGTCTCGGTAGATAGATAATCACCTTTGATTGATATTCTAGGGTTTATGGTGCTAGGTGATGAGGTAGGACCTCTTAGGGAAGCTCTATATGATGTTTTGATGCTTTCTAAAGGCTCTTTGCTTCCTTTAATAGACCTAGGGTTTTGTGAGTTTGCATGGACAAAGGCACTGTGAAGGTCAAGGCAAGGAGAAGCAAGTTCTTCGTAAGATTTATTCCACTAAATACTATGCTCATACAACCCTCAAAGAAGTCCCTTAAGGAAATGCGAGCTAGGTTTTCCCTTCTAGGGCACATGATTTTATGGATGAAAACACAAGGGATGATCACCAAACCTTGAGGTTCTCTATACAAGACCCTGGGCTTGTATTCTGTTGTTATGAAACCAGCTCACAAAAAGATAGATAAACGCCTTCAAAATAAGCCTTTTCGAGGGGGCAACCTCCTTTTCATTACACAAATGAACAATTCTTGGATGATACAATTGACAAAACCTCCTTTCTATGTATAGGAGTCTAACGGGTCATAATTTAATCAGAGCCGACATAACAATAATAATGTAAGGGCATAATAATAACAATAGTGGGCTTCTATGGGGCACAATAATAACAATATGGGGACTACATGGGCACAACAATATAATAAGGGGGTTGTATTAATAACAATAAGGGGTTACACTAGTAGTATAGGGACCTAACATGCCCCTCTCCTTCAAAAAGTGTTGTCCTCAATGCTTGAGTAGTTATTGATGCTTTTGTATAAAATTCTTGTCCTCCCATGTGGAATCTTCAGCGGGTAAGTTCTTCCACTTGATGAGATACTCTGAAATTGATCGATTTCGTCACTGCCCGGTTCTTGTTTCTGTGATTGCTCCAGGTTCCAATATGATTTTTCCTTCCTCGTCAAGTTCTGGCAATATTGTTTGAACTGGGATCTTCTGCAACTTTTAAATGAGTGGCCACACTTCTTCTTCCTTCTTCCATGCATCCCTTGCTTCATTTATCCAATCTGGTTGGATAATAGAAATAGCACAAAACAATGCTTCCACATCCTCATCCTTTCTTGAGGGTGCATCTGCAACAACATTTTGCTTCCCTTTTTTGTAGATGATTTAAAAGTCATAACCCAACATATTTGTGACCCATTTTTTCTGTTCTTCTAAAGATAATCTTTGTTCTAAAAAGTGTTTAATACTATCATGATCCATTTTTACCTTGAAGTGTCTTTCCATTAGGTAAGGTCGCCATTTCTTAAGTGCATGTAGTATTGCCAACATTTCCTTCTCATAAATAGCTTGCTTGAGATGTAGCTGTAAAAATACCCAATCGCCTACATCAAAACTTCTTTCACCGCGATGTTGATCTGCCTGTTGTTTCATTCGATTCTGCACCAAAGTGGTGTTATCCTTTAAAAGTTGGAGAACTTGTTGTTGATGCTCGATGTGATCTTTCATTGCCTGAAACTTTTTCTTCTTGATATGTCCTTCTATCTTGAGAGTTTGAGGGGTGGTAATTCTTGCCAATGCTTTACAAGATATGGTCAAATTCATTTCGTCTTTCTCTGGGGTTGGTTCTTGGTGTATATCATCTTCTTTTGATGTTTTTTGATCCTTTTCTTCCTCCTTTTCATAATCTATGTAAAATAATTTCTTCTCAACACACTTATGACCTTTAATGTATTTGTTATCACATTTGTAACAAAGCCCTTTTGCTCTTTTTTCTTCCAATTGTTGTGGTGTCAACCTTGTAGGTGGTGGAAGGCTAGGAGAAACAACACTTCCATATTTATAGTTGTGAGGGGTAGACTTCCTTGTTGCCATAATTTTGCTTTCCACTTTTCTTGCCAATCTGAATGCCTTCTCCAATGAATCAGGTTCCCAAAGACGAACCTCATGTTGAATGTTATCCTTTAAAGTCCCTATGGAGACATTAATCCTCTTCTTCTCTGGAATATCATTTTCTCTTATATTCAATTTTTGAAAGTCCTGAATGTGTTTTGCCATTGAACACTTTTGTTTGAGATTTATCAATTGGCTAAAGAAGGTGTTGCTTTTTGTATCCTCATAATGTGCTATCATTTCCTCCATGAAAATTGACCACGTAACAAGTGGTTTACGAGAACAAAGCCCTTTATACCATAAAAATTGATCTGGTTCTAAATATGAAGATGCAATACGTACCTTTTGTAACAGTTGCACCTCATGTAGATCAAAATATTGCTCCATCTGTGGTATCCATGTTCCGGGATCCTTGTCATCAAACTTTCTCATATCGATTTTTGGAACATGGTGAGTCTTAAATCCAACATTAGAGTCTATGAAATCATGATTAACATTTCTTTTGTTTTCATCATGAGTTTCATTTACTACCCTTTCACCATTAGTGACCATTTCTCGTAGCAAGTTATTCAAATTTATCTTCAATTCTTCCATCTTATCGTCCATGCCATTCATCTTAGCTTCCATGCCATCCATCTTAGCTTCCACGTCATCCACCTTAACTTGCATGCCATTCATATTAGCTTCCATGCCATTCATCTTGGCTTCATTTACCTTTAGTGAGAGTGAAATTCGTTGTACTTGGTCTTGTAATTTTGATATATCATGTTGCATTTCTTCCTTTTCTTCACGAGTCATGCTAGAGCTTTCAGGTTGCTTACTAGGTGTTTCCATTTTCTTTCTTCGGGGCATTAATTAATGCTAATAATTCTTCACTATTCCCTTTGAATTGCTTGAAACTAATTTTGAAAACTAATCTTATGCGAAATTTAAACAAAACTACACAACTTTTTTTCACTTTGTAAGAGCTCGATATTGAATCTGCTGTATCTCTGTAACTGTAGATCTCGAATACTAAAATCTCGTCATGTGGTAGCCCTTTGAGTCCTCTTTCTAACCCTGCAAGTCTGATCAAGATTGGATTTTCCAAAGAAGAGTTATGCCAAATCTCCCACGGTGACCTGATTATAAACTACTTTAGCAGAGTGAACTTGTACGACGTGCCACATGTCATTGTTTTGACCTTAGTACCTGAAACTGATACATAGAAAATTACAGGCCGTCCTCTTTCTGAAACTTCTTACGAAATTTCAATCTGATGCTCAAAACAAAAGTTATGACAATTTTCCCCAGGTCCCCTGTTTGGAATGTAATTCGGGAGTCTGCAAAACCCCTAACTTCCTCAGATCATATCTCCACAAATATAGTGGAACAAGCTCTGAAATTCGGACCCGAAGTTCAGAACGATTTCGGCTCAAATGAGGCTTTTGTGTAGCTTCTGAAACGTCGCAGGAAAAAAGTTATAGCGAAAATGCCACGATGACCTGTTTGGAGCAGCGAAACCCTAGAATCCAAAGCTCTGATACCAAATGTTAGGAAACCAAGTCACAAAAAGATAGAAAAGATAGATAAACGCCTTCAAAATAAGCCTCTTCGAGGGGGCAACCTCATTTTCATTACACAAATGAACAATTCTTGGATGATACAATTGACAAGACCTCCTTTCTATATATCGGAGTCTAACGGGTCATAATATAATTAGAGACGACATAACAATAATAATGTAAGGGCATAATAATAACAATAGTGGGTTTCTATGGGGCACAATAATAACAATATGGGGACTACATGGGCACAACAATATAATAAGGGGGTTGTACTAATAATAATAAGGGGTTACACTAGTAGTATAGGGACCTAACATCTGTGCCCTCGGAATTCACAAATTCACTCTCTAAAGGATTTCACTTGCTGCCCTAGCCTAGCTGTCCAAAAGAAAGGGGCTAGAATTTTATGGAAGAGCAATATGGAGAAAAGAAGAGTTGATCACTAAATGGCTTGGACCAGTGTCTTCTCCTTTGGGCTATGGAGTCCAAGATGCTTCAAATTAGCCAAAATTTCCCTTAAGGAGGTTAAAGATTGATGCCCTAGCTACCAACCTTCAACATTTACCCACCCAATATTTATGGAGTTTTATGGAAGAAAGACAGTTTCAGCCACTAGGAACATTCATAATTTGTCATACAATGAGTAACATATGCAATTGCCAACCAAATAGCTTTCCAAAATGATTTTCAACAAATTAGGGCATAATAGCATTAGAGTAGTTGTAGCAATTCCATACATTGTACATTATTCCAAGAAAATATTCACCAAACAACACTTACAAGATGACAATATGATATATCCATCTAGAAGTCATGAGATAGCTCCAAAGAATATTGAAAAATTTAGCTCCAAATGTCAAAATGCATCCAAGAGATCCAATAGCTAACCAAAAAAAGTGCAAATTTGCCAAGAAAGTCGAAATTCCCAAGTGTGATATTGATCTCTCACAAATGAACTTGTGTTCTATTTATCTGAGATTCACTAAGTCAAATTATCCTAATTAGCCCCTAAACATTAAAATAATGAGCAAGAAACAAGCCTTGGTTGCAAGCCGACCAAGTAGCTTTCATAAATTATGAATTAGCCATCCATATGCTAGTCGAATTGATGACATCATGTTGATGTAGGGTCATTTGAGGGCCCCGTTGAGTCCTTTAAGTGCCAAGGTGTGAGAGAGGGTTCTATAAATCACAAAGTAGGGAATGACCCCTATTGCTCCATGCAAGTCATCATGTGGGGCCCCAAAGTGGTTTTGGGGCACAATTGTTTGTCTCATGGGTCTCCTAATGATAGATAAACCCATATAATGCTCCAAATGAGGGCTCTGGTGATGGTGCTTACCCTCCCATGTCTCAAGGGTGAGACAAACCTCCTCTGGGCCTCGCGTTAGCTGCCACTCCATAATGGTACGCCCTTTGGGCACACTAGTCCAAGTGCATCATCTCGTAAATAATGTGGGGCAATAAATAAATTGCTGAAGATGCTGAGGGTGCCCATGGTGTGGAATGGTGCTCTGCACATGATGGGAGTCCCATGTCTCTGAATGCATCCCCCGCAGTGTCAATATAATCCTCTGGTGGACTTGGGCCCCAATTAAGTTGCCTAGCCCATGATGAAACAATTAATTTGGCAGTGCAGTGACAAATTCCAACCATTGCATTAAACTCCTCTTTCTGAGAGGACCAAAACTGACTTTTGAAGCACTCAATTTGGACAAGGAAAAATATATTTTTGATTGAAAAGCCACGTTGGCGCATTTGTTCAGGTTGACCTAGAAGCAAAATGAGCAACCCTCCAAAACATATAAATACAAATCAAGTCCTCCTCATTTGGCATCACATCAACATCACATTATTCTCTCTCTTGAACAAATTGGTTCGTATAGCTCAGAAATCCTAGTTTTCTTTCACACGTGTGAAGGAAGGAATATCTTTTCTGTTTGGCCGAGTCAATCTTCTGTTTTGGGATGTTGGCGAACATTGATTTGGGTGTGTTTGGCATGGTTTAACTACTTTTTTTTGGAGTATCGCTGTACTAGCATGCCGCTTTTATTGACACAAAATCCGAGGCAATCTGGGCACTTTGACCGCAGACCTAATTGCAGAACTTTGACCACAGGTTTCCTGTCTTTGTTGACCTGGTTTGATTGCTTAGAATTGGATTGTTTTGGGCTCATCTTAATCAACAAAGGAGGCCACATTAATTGATCCAAGACCAAGCTCTTTTGGAGATCATTTGACCATTGACTTAATTTTGGTTAGGGCGCACTTTGACAGTAGTTGACTTGGGAAGATTGCAGGAGGACCAGATTTGACTGTTGTTGACTTCATCTCTCTCTCTCTCTCTTGTCTCTGATATGGATAGTTGCTTGACATATTGACTTGATTGGATATTGGTTTTTGATATTGCTTAGTCAAAGCTTGACTTTGACTCTTGAATGATGTACTCTCTCTGCTGAACATTTGAAGACAATTTAATGGAAGAAGAATTGCAAGGGGTTTTCCTCCTTATGGGGTTTTCTCTTGGTCATTGACCAAATATTGTGTCTCTTGTTTCTTGGATGTCTTTCATTGTCGACATTGTATAATTCTTCTATCTACTATTGCTCTATTGTTATTGGTTAATTGAAGAAGTGAAAATTGTAATTTGGATGCTTTTGGAAATTATTGAAGTAATAGTTGCAACATGAACAATTCTTCACTTGGACTCAGGGGAATCCTCCAACTCATTCATTCTGACATATGTGGACCGATGCCTGTGCATTTTCTTGGAGGCCATTTCTACTACATAACTTTCATTGATGATTTCTCCAGGAAGACATGGATATATTACTTGAAGCATAAGGATGAGGCCTTCAAAATATTCAAAGATTTCAAGCCTTTGGTAAAAAATCAAATAGGGAAGAAAATAAAGGTCTATTGTGGAAGAATAGGTCGATTATGGAAGTTGCCTGAGCCATGCTCCATGATCAAAAGCTACCAAAGTTCCTTTGGGGTGAAGCAACAAATATAGCGATATATGTTCAAAATAGGTTGCCTCATTAAGCATTAGACAATAAGACCCTTGAAGAAGTATTAATAGGTGTCAAGCCCGACATTAGTCACCTCCTTATATTTGGCTACCTCGTATATTTTTATGTTCCGAAAGACAAAAGAAACAAGCTGGAAGCCACTGGAAGAAAAGGTATGTTTGTTGGATATTGTGAAGATTATAAAGCATTTAGAATATATATTCCTGGTCAAAGGAATGTTGAATTAGCAGGGATGTAACATTCGATGAAAGCGCTGCTCTTGGGAAACCAAGGGACCTTCCTTCGCCTCCTCCTCTTGAGAAGAAGGGTGATGACATGGATATTCTAGAATGTCCTTCCGTGCCAGAATCTGAGAAAGATATTGTTGATGATCCCATGGAGTTTATGGACCCTTGGATCCTTCTCCATGTGATCTCCTGCCAGGAAGAGGCCACTTTGGCTTTGTGACACATTACAAGATGCTGAGAGACACATTCCTGCTAGAGGAACCTTTAGAGAAAGCAAGAAGCCGTTCAGGGACCAGTGATATGTTGTAGCAATGAGCAATATGATTCAAGCTGAGCCTCCCACCTTTGAAGAAGCCATTAAAGAACAAGTCTGGAAGGATGCTATGGCCGAAGAATACGAATCTATTATAAAGAACGACATATGGGAGGTTGTGTCGAGACTGAATGGGAAATCTGTGGTTACTTCAAAATGGCTTTGCAAAATCAAGCATGGGGCTGATCGAAGCATTAAAAAATACAAGGCAAGGTTTGTACCACGATATACCACTGTTGGAAAGGATCCACCAAATGTGCCACATACAAGAGTTGGAGACAGAGACACACCTCATTTTTAGATTACCCATATACTATGAGATCAGAGGATGCTATCATTGCCTGTATCAAGGTTCAAGAGGCTCCCTTGCTACCTTCTTCAAGCACTAGGATCATCAATGCTTAGCCCTCTTCAACAGGGAAATTTTCAGCCACAAATCTCAGTTCCTACAAACCATGCCTCACCTTGGGATGACCTACATGATCACCTCTTCCTTTCATGTGGATTTTCCACATCAGAACCACAAGCAATGGGCAGAAGTTCATGGTGCACTAGACAATAGAAGGGTGATCTCGAGTCTTTTCTTAGTCTCCCACTTCGGGAGATCAACAAATATCATCAAGACCAATTCGATGATGCTAAACTGTACATTAGCTCACATGTTCTTAGAGCACCAAAAGAACGAGGTCCTTACAGTTTCATAGTAGGGCACCCCTGACCCATCTGATTACCTCCTAGTTCCATATGAGTGACTAGATATCAATTAAGAGCTTCTTTTGTTTGACCTTAGATGCTAGGAGCATCCCTTGCTCCTACAGCCCCCCAGGATCATAAGGCTGAAGCCACCGCTAGTTTCAGGGGATTTCAAAAGTGAGCCAATGTCTAGTTCGCCTCCCTTGCCATCATCATCAAACACAGGAGCCCTTGACACCTTTAGCTCCATTGCTAGATCTCCTAACTCACTCATTCTTTCTTGGTAGACTATTGATTATTTTGTATCATGCCACAATCTTTTATATGCACGTCGCGACAACAATAACACTTGTTTGTTTCATTCTTTCTGTTATTTTCAACATTTTTCTAGGAGTTGCACTTGCACTCCAACATTGTATTTATATGGTTTTTACTCTTCTTCAGTCCCATTGACCTACTTTTGTGGTCATTTGTTGGACTTTTGATAAATTTATCTTATCTTATCTCAATCTAACCCTAACGGATTTCAATCAATTGGAGATATAAGGTGAAGCAAAGCTATACTAAGTTTCATAGATGGATACTTGCTGACAAATTTTGCAAAGGATATTTTAGAGCCATAAAATATTCAATGTATTAAGAAAACTTCATAGACACCATAATTCTACAATGGTTGCAAAGTGGAATAGATATTCACAATAAAATAGGACAATTCACCATAGTATGACTTCATCAATCGAAGAGAAAATCCCTCCAAGCAATAATATCCTCCCCAAGACAATTTGCTACCTTAGTGCTCTATTGCATCCAAGAGAAAATAATACTAGTGCAGAGTCTCTCTAGATTAGTAAATGAGTCTTTGTGACAATGAAACTTCCTAAATCGACTTCCCTCTACTTATATGGGGCAACAAACCTCAAGCATGATCTGGGAAAGTATAGTCACATAGAAGATGCTTCAAATTCTCAGAACAATAACAAACGGGGAATAGACCATCTGACAACCCACTTTTGGCTAGGTGGCATTATCTTAATATTAGCAAGGTTGACTTCCAAGCATCTGCAATTAGCAAAATGTGGCAGAGATTGTAATTGCGTGCATCTGCAATGAGCAAAATTTAGCAAAAAATTGTAATTGCAATGCATTCCCTTTTGATTGCTATATAAAGTATGTGAAGATTGCAAGTCCATATTTTTGAACATTTGCTGTATTGTACACTTTGTTAGAGCCTTTTGAGCTGAAACTGTTCAAGGAAGCCATGACGCAGATCTGCTAGTATAGGTTTGGTTAAGAGGATAATAACAGTAAGATGAAATGAAATCATATTGATGTCTAGGAATGACCAAAATAGTTCAATGGGACTTAGAAGAACAATAATTAACAACAATATGGAGTTACTAGAGGATCACCCGAAAGCGAGAAACTAGAATGTAACATCTAGACTGTAGGATGAGTAGACAATAAGGTGGAAAGGGGTTGAACCAAAGAAGGTAAACCCTAGACAGTGTAGTAGATAATATATCTGAAAAATGCTCCCATAGGAACAGAAACTGACTTAGTCATGACTCATGAGTAGAATAATGAAGAAAAGCAACATAAGTCAGCATCAAAATCAGAAGAAGAGCCATCATCGATGTGAACACCATGAACATGTCAATGCTGAGCTTGATTATGTCCTCTAAACAGTCATCGATTCATCTAGTCATTTCGAGATGGGAATTTGAAGAAGGATAAAAATGAAATAGAATGCATGTGGAACATTGTTCAGTTTTTTTATTATTGGTGCATTCATATTGAATTTTAATTCTATGCTCCTATTTTGTTTTAGTGTATAAAACTTTGGACAGATATATTTGATCTGGTTTTTACTGCAAGAGGACGTACTAGTTTATATATCCAGGGTTGCATGATTTGTATGATGACAAAAAAATATGATGTCTTGTTTTATTCCAGGTATTGAAGAGGAAGCCTAAATCATCACTGCTGCAAAATATGGATCATACTGGTTTATCTGATATGGCATTTTCTCACAATGACAAGTTCAGGTGTGGCAATTTTTTCTTTTATATGATTTGTGGAGGGAAAATCCAAGAGGTTTTGTGTGCACGCGCCTATGTTGGAGCCAGATATTACCCACTGAGTTGTAGGGGTGACTGAAGGATCCGTGCACCTGTGATTCTGATGATCACATCAAGTAGTTCCACAGATGAGATGTTTTGATTATCCATGGATGTTTGCCAAAGACCTTTGTAGAATTTGCTAAGCTAACCTCCATATGTCAGGTGTTTGATGGAGATTGTACCAGATAGTGTTTTACCTTATGTTCTGCCTGTCACATATGATAATGTTGCTTCTTGGATGAGGGTCATGACCACTAGTGATCATTGGTGTATTCTATAATGGCTTCATAACTGTTGAATTGTTCCCTTAATAGGTTGTTCCATGGTGTGTTCATAATTTACTTTTAGATAAGTGTGTCCTATGAGTTGAGCTTTACCACCAGTGACCTAGGTAGGTGTTTCAATCATTTCGTTCATTTTCCCTAGCCATTTTTAACAACCCATCATTTCATCACCATTTTCATGCATTTGCATCATTTCCCGTTTTCATGATTGACTAACCGTATGTCATGTGGCAAGGTCTAAAATTCTGTGATAGGTCCCATGTATGAAGATGTTTGAATCAAATCAAAGAGCTAAAATGCTTGAGGGAGAAGCAACTTAAGTCATATTACTATACACACGAGCCATGCCACCTTGCAAAAAAGCCTTAATCCCTAAGTTCCATTCTTAAATTAAAAAAAAAGAACATAGAAGAAAGCACCAAGCAGGCATAAAAGGAAAAGAAGAAAAAATAATATAAAAAAAGCTAATAAATGGTAACTCGATGCCAAGTGCTTCCTCTAAAGGCACACTTCTGGAAACTTGTTGAAATATGTAACTAGGTTCGGTCTTCATAATGACATATGTAATCATGTTTTTATGAATTTGATGTAAAGAGAAAAACAAAATTATTATTGTCATTCTTGAGGCATGGGTTTCATGCTCAAGGTTATTTGATTTATAGGTCAAGCACCCATTGAGTGCTTCTTGGGCTTGTCTTTGAGTCTACAAGTCATAAAGAGTCATTATCATGTATGGAAGACTCTTTTGGGCATTTTACATATTGTAAAGAAAGTTTATTTGAGTCAAAGTTAGAATAAAAAGCCCTCCAAGACTTTGTCAAACATGCAAGCAACAAATCGACCTTCAAGGAGATGTCAACCTACTATAAGAGGACAAGTCGAATTCAAGACAGGGCTATTCGACCACCATGGAAGGCTATAAATAAGTAGCACTCAGCCTCATTTGAAACACACACAACAAGTTCTATCAAGAAGACAAGAAGACCTAAGAAGAGCGAAGAGAAGAAGGAGAAACAAAAGCAGAAGTAAAACTGAAATTCTGATCTGTTTTGGGCTACCTATCTTCACACGTGTGAGATCTAGGGTATCACTTTATTGCAGTGAGGACGAGTTGCAAAGGAAGACAAGTTTGCAAGCCAAGTAATCAAGGAAGAGAGGGTTTCCCTAGCGAAGAAGAAATGAAGCCAAATTCACCATAAATCCCTCACACGTGCTACCTATGGTTTCTGCAGCAAGGGTTGAAAGTTGCACACCAAAATTATAGCCAAAGTTGCAGGTCCGAAGTTGAGCTCAAAAGAAGGGTTGCAATAGTTGTGAGGCTGGTTTGAATTGAGTTGATTTCGCTAGAAGAAGTTCTTCAAAGGAGAGGTTTTACTTGGTCTTGGAGGGGTCTTGGTCAAGGGTCGTAGGTCTTGGAATTCGTCATTTGAAATTTTATAAGAAGGGAAGATTTCTTGTGGGTTTTCCTCTCAAGAGGAGAGGTTTTGGCCCTGGATGATAGCCTATATCTTGTGTCCTTTTGTCTCATTTTTCTTTATTGTTTGGTAGCTATTTGATGATAAGAACACTAATCATAATCAAGTGAAAGAAGAAGCTAATCAAGTTAAGTAAAAATACATTACAAGAAGTTATCAAAGTAAAGAGAAATCATCTAATCTAGTTGCCCCTAGATTTCTCAACAAAACTAATAATAACAACCCCTAACTTTTGAAGGCTAAAGTGGAGACCTCTTATTCACTTATCCTATATGATGATGATGGGGAAGTCATGAAGACACTCTTTCCATGGTACCACTTTTCTCATGGCAGCTGCACCTAGCTTAGAGTGTTTGGAGATGCATCTTGTCTTGGGGGTTTTCACATGTAATTAAGGCTAATGATGTCCCATTTAAGGAAGTCCCTAGGGTTTGTACGAGGAGACTATTGCTTTCTCACCCTCTTCATCAAGGCTGTCTCCATTGAATTTGCCCAAAAAAGTCCATTGCTCTATTAGATCAAGGAACTAGTATGGTAGTTGTGGATCAACCTCTTCTTTATATATTTTTTCTCTTCTCTCTAAATTCTACGTATCTAGGGTTAGGGTTAGTTTTTTTTGAAATTATGCTAAATATTAATTTAACCTAATGTGTTATTGACCTTTTAATGGGGATTGGATTGAAAAAGGTAAAATATAACATTAATTGCATAATAACGCCTTCTAATCAGGGTCATCTTTTCTGTTATTGTCTTTTGCATGTTTTAGCCATAAAACCTCGCTCGCATACCCTAAACCTTGCATGCCTAATTGATAGCCTTATAACTTTATTGATCCATCCCTAGAGGGTTATTTTTTCTAGTTGTTATATCATATTGCAAGCCATATCATTGGATGTCTATCAAACCCTAACTTATAACAACTTGCCAATCTATCGAAGAGGTTCGAGGATAGAGTACTTGAACCCTGGTAAAGATCATCTCAGCCTTCTAGCCTTTGCTAGTAGCTTGTTCCAATTTATAGATCTTGCATTGGCTTAAACGTTTATCGTTGAATATCCTTTAGGTGAATTAGATAGGGAAGCCTCCCTTGTGGGACTTAATTCACCACTAAACAATTGGAGAAAGACTGCTGAGGTGATAGCGGAGGCTGATCTCTTGTTGCCATAAAGTCTAAATTTGCCTTAGGGAGCTTTGTAGTAGGCTTGCGAGATTTTGTGGCAACAGGCGAACATATCTGTTGTTGTTCTCCTGTACCTTTCTCATATTCATATATATATATATAGAGAGAGAGAGAGAGAGAGAGAGAGTCCTTTTATTCATCATGAGGAAAAGCTAGGAGCTAGATGCCAAGGCACATGAGGAAACTCTAGGAGAAGATAAGGGGAAAGAGAGATGTTTTTGATGTTTTTGGAGAGATTGTTCTTGTTTGATGCTAGGGTTATTGCTTGTGAAGACTTGGATTTGAGCTATACATGTAAACTCCAAAGAAGAACATGACATTGAAGATGGTGATTGTTGTTATGCCTCTTGTTGTAACTCTAGCTTTTCTACCTTAGTAGAAGACATAGACACCTTGCATGATTTTAGAGACTTGTTGTTTTGGGATGTAATATTGGGGTAAGATTATGGCATTCTTGTATTCTTGACAATCCATGAAGGTGTTTGTGTTTGTGATGATGCAAGAGTGGAAGACCTAGGGTTTGAGTATTCAAACCGTTGGATGGACATGTAGATATGGAGGCTAGTACTAGAGTTGTCTACCCATGTTCTTGTATCATGCAACATGGCTAGTGTTTGCAAACCTTAAGGAAGACAATCGTGCTAGTGTGAAGAGTTTGTGTGATCCAGATTCCAACCTTGTTGTTGAAGCGAAGGAGCGCTGGCCAAAGTTGATTCTTGCTTGTTGGAGATCTTTGTGAAATTTGCTAGTTACCCAGAAGGTGCTATTCACCCAATTTATTATTTCTATTACTTATACACACCATGTTTCAATCTTCAGCTAAAAGCAATAAATAAAAACTTGAACAACACCATTAACGAAATTAAATTACAGCAGAAAATGTGAGAAACCAATCCCACCATGAAGACAAGTATTTTTGGACAAACGTCCCAGGAAAAACCCTGATGTGGGGAAAACCAATTTTCAGATATGAGGGTTTATATTAATATCTTCAACAAAAACTAGTATTGAGAAATTACAACTGTTTGCCTGAAACTATCCAAGCATGTTGGGAATCACAATTGCCGTTAGACCAAAACTCGCAGGTGTTAGTCAAAGATCGCATTGCTAGAGATAAGGATCCACTAGAGGCGGTTAGTCCATGTCGCGAAACACACGGGGAGTGTTGGCTTATTCAATGTCCAACAATCTCCCTCCCAGTGCAAGTCGAATGTGTATCAAACTTGTGACCTACGCTCTGATACCATTTGTTGGGAATCACGATTTCCATTAGACCTATTGACCCTGCCGCCTACACCTACCTACAAGTTAGTGAGAAAAGCCTTCAACCCCACAAGGTGTGGTTGGTGGCAGGGAACTCAGAGAAGGGGCTGTCAAAGTAATCCCGACTCTCTCCATTTGAGCTATCTCCTAGGTTAGCTAAGGGGGGCGGTCCCTAATGAAAAGTTAAGTTAAAAAGGATGTGAGTTTCTAGGAGAATATTTAGAGTTAAATAGATTATCTCTTTAAGATTTATAAGCAAAAAACTGATATGAGTAATAACCATCATAAGATAAGCATGAAATACATAAACAACCAGTGCCTTCCAAGTATTTGCTCTTTAAGAAATGAAATTGTGTTTTGCTTGAAAATGAAGTGAAATGCTTTCAAATGGAGAGCCAAAATAACCCTGAAAAGTGAAACAATAAATTGTTAGCACAAGATATTATAAATGCTTTCAAGATGAATAAGTCTACAAATCAAAGCGTGGAAACTATCTTGCTCAAAATGATACAAAAATAACTCAAATGTTAGACCAAGATGACAACATGCAATTAAGTTTGCAACCCAAAATAATAGTACTTGAGAGTGAAATCAACCATTCATGACAATATGCAATTAAACCAAAAGATGAGCCAATTTCCAAGTACAAGAA
Organism: Pinus tabuliformis; assembly: GCA_031772625.1. Classification (NCBI taxonomy): domain Eukaryota; kingdom Viridiplantae; phylum Streptophyta; class Pinopsida; order Pinales; family Pinaceae; genus Pinus; species Pinus tabuliformis. The sequence goes on from CM062819.1 coordinate 1,346,691,104, forward strand.
AATTAAACTTGTTGCAAAATTAAAAGAGATTACAATGCTTGCATCCAAAGTGCCTCTTGAAATAAGATTTTCATGTGAGACTTTAAACCAAAGCAAATGTGATGGAATGTTGTTCTTGGTTCATTTTATTTGATTAGTGCTAAGGCAAAGTTACAATTGAACTCTAGTCCTCAGACCTCATCCTCGCCCAAATATTTGGATCTCACAATGAGGAGTCAATAGAGGTAGAGGGTCCCTAAAAGTCTATTCAACCAACTTAAGTTGGAGGTAAGTTTTAGTGAGGCTTGGGGCCTTCCTATACTAAAATGCCTAGATGAAGTGCAAATTGTGTTAATTCCCCAAATTAAACTAATGCTTCATGCAAATGCTTCAAAGAGAAATAGTTTGCAAAACTTGAGAGCGTATGCATGTGGGAATTTAAATACAAGATTAGTAAAATTTGCATGTGGAGTGAAATGTGTTGATTTTAAGCATGCACAATATGAAATTAAAAGATAGAAAGCTAAGAAAACTAAAAAGAAGATTCGGCCACCCACAAGAATTCCTCTTCGAAATGAGGAAGGGGGATGCCATGGGAAAAATCCCAAGCTCCCTCCAACATTTTTTTATTATCTTTTATTAGTGCTTAAAGCAGGTAAAAATGTCTCTAAGAGGGTAGCCCACTATACAAGAGAGATCTTTACAAAGATGAGACTCTAACAAAGCTAGACTCTCTCCCCAAAAATATAACAACAACAAACTTGAAGATGGAAAAAACTCTCCAAAAGAGATTCACAAGGCTCAAAAGGCCTATGGCCTAGATGAGTTTGCAAGTCTCTCCCAAGTGCTTATGGCCTCCCTAGAAATCAATCTTTGGATAGCGTGAGGGGGTCCTGCATACACACAAGTGAGTAGTTTTCCAAAGCTTCTTCTCATGCTCCTTGCTGCCTAATGCTCAAGCCTATGGGCTGCAAAACAAAAAAAAATACCAATTGTCAGTGTAAAATTAGGGAAAAGAAACCAAAACTAAACTTAGAATTTAATTTACAAAGTACTAGCTCAAGTAATGGGAGTGAACCCCCATACTTGCCTAGCTTTAGAAATGACTCTTGAATAGGAGATATAACTTTGAAAGAACTAGAATCAAAAAAGTATTTTGAATTTTAAATGGATGATCAAGTAGCTATAGAGTAAAAAAACTCCCTTTTGCTCTTCATTGGATGGAAAACTGAAAGCGAAAAAATGGCTGAGTCTTGGATCGCTGTGACTCTAAGAATGAGTTGATCTAATTGAGATTTCTTCCACTTCTAGATGGATTCCTGCACACAATACAAAAGATCTTTCCTACACGCTTGAACACGTATTAGTTTGCATAAGATTAGAGCAATATAATGAATAAGATAAACCAAACATTCCACCTAAAATGAATTGGCAAGCTTATCCCTAGAATACTACTCTAAATCAATGACATGTGCAAGATAGCTTGCACACATCAATTTAAGCAAGATGACAAGTATAAACTAATATTAATTCAATATATGAAAGAAATTAAACACAATAGCAGTAGCATGAAAGGACATCACCTCATAATGCCAAGAGCACACCAGCTAGATAACCCCAAAGTTTTGATTGTATTAAGAAAGTATGCAAGTACAAAATGACAGAGTTTCCTCAAGCCCAATAGCTCATTACATGATACAATATGAGAGCATATAGCCTCATTATATAGAGAGTTGGGAGCAAATCTCAAGGAAGAATGCATGTGAGAACTGAACTTGGAGCAAATCCCAAGGAAAGATAAGTCAAGTTCGATGTGGAGAAGATAGAGACATCAGAGCAAAATCGAATTCCATATGTGCACATAAAGGGAAATCGAATTCCATATATGGCATAGTAAAGTCATCCATGAGTGAATCCAAGTACTGTGATAACTCCAGTCAACAAATGCAAACTCGAACTAAGTGATGCCACATATGTAGATGATCCCTAGATAGCTCTGCGTGATTCCTCCATGTGCAACTCGTAGTCCTCCAGAGTGGAGTGCTAAGAGTAGAAGAACCTGAGATAAGTGTGAGATGAGGCCCCACCTAATCTTCAGTCCAAATATACCATGGAATATTCCTTCAGTGCATGAGCTCTAATAAATTTGATTTTCCACGTGCAACTGCTGCTTTATCTTTGGGAAATTCGATTTTATGAAATAATGGTGTATTTATGATGTAGTGTGCTCAGTCATCTTCCACATGTCCGTTGACTCAACTCTTTGACTTAGGATAATTTCCAAGTCATTTCCACGTCATTCTGTCACATGGAATAATTTATTTTTCTCTATTTTATTTAATCCTAGTCTACTTAAGTGCCACAATTTCCACTAAACTTAGGAAACGTGGGTATTGAGCGTCCAAAACACATTTTTAACCCCTCAAAGTGTGTCATAGTAGAAAGTTAAGGGTGAGAGGTTTAATTTTGATTACTCATACCACATACAACTTCTCTAGACTACACTTATTACAATTTAAATACAATTTTATTTGCAATTTTTGACTTGTGGGAAATCTAAAAAATTTAAAAATGACTACCTAAACCTTACCAAATTCCACGATTTTTTTTGTGTGATCTAGTATGGTATTATACATCGACTCTAGACACTAAGATGTGTTAGGGGCTCAACTTTCAAACCGTCACCCCGGCTTTGGGGCAAAAAGTGAGTGAAGATACCCAGAAAATTATCTGCCTCTGAAAAATAAGGGATCATTAACTGGATAAAAAAAACACTCCAAGATGTACTCGTTTGTTGATTGAGTCCCAACATCCTAGGCCTGTCATAGACTCAAAACTCATCATTAATAGTATCACTTATTACAATTCCCCGCAGGGTGTGGAATTTGGGTACAAGAAAGATGATGAAAAGATAGAAGTAGAGTTAAAAAAATCTGTTGACTGATGATATCTGATGGTACAAGTGTCCTCTGGATCATCCTTGTGCATGGACTCTTCATATAATCATCAGGTGCCACTCCAGTGGTCAACAAGACCAAAACTCGCAGGTGTTTGTCAAAGATCGCATAGCCAGAGATAAGGATCCATGAGAGTTGGTTAGTCCATGTTGCGAAACACACGGGGAGGGTTGGTTTATCCAATGCTAATAGAGCTCTGACAATAATTTTATCTTTACTTCTAAGCAAATCGAACTGGGAAACTTCTCTGTCTCCATCTGTAGATCAGCTCGTCCCTTTCTAACAATTCACACCACCCTTTGGAACTTGCACTAATAGCCTGCAACAATTCGCATTGGCGATTTGGCAACCCCTTGAAATTCACACTACCTTCCTGACAATTTGCATTACCACTGGAAACTTAATCTTCCCTTGTTGACAACTCGCACTGCCTTTGGGAATTTGATCTGGCAATTCGCATTGATAATCTGAAAACTCTAATTGGCAAATTTGACCTCCTTCTACAAAAATAATTTGGCCTCTTTCTATCACTTAGAAATTGGAAACCTTTGTGAAGAATATGTTGAAGTTTCTAAATTTACTTAGCTAGAAACCCTCCACGCACTTTATCGGATTTATTCCTACCTACTTGTTATTTTTCCTTAAGTTATTTACAATGTAAATACTGAAAATAAACACTAGTGCATGCTCAACATATTACAGATCAACAAATAAAAGAAACAAGAACAAACACACCATATGACACCATTATTTTTGGACTAATGTCCCCGGAAAAACCCAATGCGGGAAAACGATGCAGCTATCAGAGGGTTTTCTTATTAAGAAATATCAGAGTACAATCCGGGTGCCGAAACTGGCCTACCCAACAGAGAATTTCCTTAATAGTAATACCTCTCGGTTTCTGACAAATCTACTCGCTGAAACCTCGGATAATCCTTTCGGCAGCTAGTCAGCACCAATTTGCCCCAGAAACCCCAGCGTCTGCCCAATCTGGATTGCATTAGCCTCTCCTAGCCCAGCGTTGGCACTGCATCAGCCCTAGGAGGCCTTGCGTGAGCTACGTTGGCCGCTTTGGTGCTCTGCGCAACACTTAGCTGCCTCTGCGTGGCCCTGCATGAGCACTGGCTGCTTCTGCGTATCTCTCTCTGGCTACTCTGCTACTATCCCAACACTATCTCTGCCTCTCTGTCTCTCTGTACTCAATGCCCCTCAGCTGCTCTCCCAATCATTGATTATATCTCTCTTAGCAAACCCCGCTCTAGAGAATAGAATGACTGATCACTCTGGTGTGTTCTCCAAGTGACCCTCAAGCCTCCTCTTATACATTTCCTGTTGACATCTCAACGACCGAGATTAAGTCCCTAATCAATGGCTAAGATTAGATCTGGCTTGATCCATGTCTTTTGGACAATTCTAACACAAATTCATATCAATACACATTAATATTTTATTTTCCCTAAGTTTAGACTTAGGGACTCCATTAAAAATATTATTTATTTTAATATCTCTTGATCTATTTAGAATCTTCCCAAACCCTTTCTGGGTATTGGAGATCTTGTGTGCCCCAACCTCTCCACCAAATTTCGTGGCTAGAGGACATCCAATGCTAGCCCAAATCAACACTCCCTCTTAGCGAGGACTGTGCTCTAGCAATACTCCTCATTGATTACTACTTTGATCATCCGGCATCGGTACCTGTGCTGATGCTAGGCCTCCCAACCCAACATCCTCTGCACTGCTGCCTCTTGTACTACTGCCCATGGTTCTGCCACTGCCACTGCTGTATCTGTACGACAACTTCCTCTGCATTCGTGCTGCTGTTGGTCCATTCTCCCAACATTGTATCTGGACTGCACCTCCTCTCATCATGTTGCATCGTGCCGCCCACTGCTAAACTGCAACTCAGTTACTGAGAAGTAAGTAACTGATCTCCCAACTGACCTCCCTGTTGGGCAAGAGACACCCACGGACGCTGAAGCTTTGTCTGCCGTTGACAAGTGCTCCCTCTCTGACCTATGCGCTGTTGCAACAACTCTCCTGCATCTCGCATCGTTGCACACCTCTCTGTGCCATCCTACACTGGTGCAACACATGTGCCTCTCGCATTGCTGCAGCCTGCTAGCCTCGCTCTGTCTCGGGACTCCTGCACTGTAGCTCTCTCTGCCGCCCCACCCGCATCTGTCTCTACCCACCCAGCCAATCCTGCTACTCTTCGTTGAGGCTTCCGTAGCAAGGTCTAATCCAAGAGGCTGGGTACCTCAAGGATCCTGCCCCTCATCGCCTGTAGTCCGCTTGACTACAATGTGATGTCTCCCCACTTCCTCTCAAGTGTCATGTGTGCATTCATGGCACAGTCATCGTCTGTCAAAACAACCTTCTCTGCCTGTGCTGGCGCTGTCTTAGTCTCGGAAGACTCTCCCTTACTCTTCTTCCTTGGACACTGGGTCGCAAATGACCCAGCTCTCCACAGTGGAAGCACTTAATCTTGGAGAGATCTTTCTTCTTCTGCTTCTCCTGCTTTCCCTCAGATGCTAAGGCCACATCATCCTCCTCCTGCTTGACTTTGATCCCCTTGCTGCTGCTACCCGTCTTCGACTGCAGTCTGATCTCTTCCTGGCGAAGCGCTGCCCACATCTCGTCCCAAGGCGGAAGTGTCTCTCTGCCCTGTATATTCTGGACAAATACTTCCCAATCTTTTGAGACAACATTCAGGGCTGTCCTCACCATTAGCTCTTGATCCAGTGTCGCTCCATAGCAGTCAATTGGTCTTGGATCTCATTCAGTCCTCCGAGGAAGGTGTCAATCAGTTCTCCCTTCTTCATCTGATATGACCTCATTTGATTCTCCAACAGCATTCTTCTCTGCACAGAAGTATGCTGGTACAGCTTCTTGAGAGCCTCCCACATCTCAAATGCCGTTTCCTTCTCGGCTATATGTGGTACTACATGATCCTTGACCCTGTGAAGGATAAGGCTCTTGTTCCTCGCCATTGCCTCCTCGTACCTGTCATTATCATTGGGGTCGACTGGGATAGCTATTACCTTCAAGGCGAAGTTCTTGACACGATTCCTGTCAAGCACTGATAAGATTCTGGCCTTCCAGACTGCGAAGTTCGATGCTTCGTCCAGTCTATCCTGGTCTTTTACCCCGTGTAGTGCCATGATGCTCCTCTACTTCCCTCCTAGAAGTTCTTTGTTTGACTCCTCTGAGTCTCTACTTCCCATTTGGAAGTTCTCTTCTGGACTCCCTCTGAGTCCTGATTTCCCTCCTAGAAATCCTTCTGCTGCTTGTCGAGATGCCCCCTACTCTGATCGTCTTGTGCAACTGCATTGTTGATTCGGGTTCCTTGGCTAGAAACCCTCGGTAACAACTCCTCTGGCCCTGCTCTGTCAGGTATTGTTCTGACTACGATACCTCACCAACTCCACTTTGCAATATTCCTGCAGCCTTCTAGACCCCAACAATTGCCTCTCTGTGAACTGTGTCAACCCCTCTCTGCCTCACGCTGGCTTTGTGTCACCTTGGATGGGTCTGCATCAGCCCTGGGATGCCCTGTGTTAACCCTCTGGCCCTCTGCGTCAGCACTGTTGGCTTCTCTGAGGCTCTGCGCAACTCCCGACTTCCTCTGCATGGCCCTGGCCGGCTCTGTGTCACACTCCTTGGCTTTTGCGCTGCTAGAAACAACTTCTATCACCTCAGGACAACTGTTTTCTGCTGCTATTGCTCCGCTCGGCTAATGTCTTTTAGTCCTCCTGTGATCTGCAATCACGCTTCGATACCATGTTGAAGTTTCTAAATTTACTTAGTTAGACACCCTCCATGCACTTTATCTGATTTATTCCTACCTACTTGTTATTTTTCCTTAACAAGTTATTTACAATGTAAATACTGAAAATAAACACTAGTGTATGCTCAACATATTACAGATCAGCAACTAAAAGAAACAAGAACAAACACACCATATGACACCATTATGTTTGGACTAATGTCCTCGGAAAAACCCAATGCGGGAAAACCGGTGTAGCTATCTGAGGGTTTCTTATTAAGCAATATCATAGTACAATCTGGGTGCCGAAATTGGCCTACCCAACAGAGAATTTCCTTAGTAGTAATACCTCTCGGTTTCTGACAAATCTACTCATTGAAACCCCAGATAATCCTTCCGGCAGCTACTCAGCACCAATCTACCCTAGAAACCCTAGCGTCTGCCCAATTTGGACTGCGTCAACCTCTCCTAGCCCAGTGCTGGCACTACGTCAACCTATCTTGGCCCACGTCAGCCCCAAGAGGCCCTGCGTCAGCTCTCTGAGCCTCTGCGTCAGTTATGTTGGCCCCTCTGGTGCTCTGTGTAGCACTTAGCTGCCTCTGCGTGGCCCTGCGTGAACACTAGCTGCTCCTGCGTCTCTTTCTCTAGCTGCTTTGCTGCTATCTCGGCACTATCTCTACCTCTCTATCTCTCTGTACTCAATGCCCCTCAGCTGCTCTCATGATCACTGATTCTCTCTCTCTTAGCAAACCCTGCTCTAGAGAATAGAATGACTGATCACTCTGGTGTGTTCTCCAAGTGATCATCAAGCCTCTTCTTATACTTTTCCTGTTGACATCTCAACGGCCGAGATTAAGTCCCTAATCAGCGGCTAAGATTAGATTTGGCTTGATCCATGTCTTTTGGACCATTCTAACGCAGATTCATATCAATACACATTAATATTTTATTTTCCCTAAATTTAGACTTAGGGACTTCCTTAAAAATATTAATTATTTTAATATCTCCTAGTCTGTTTAGAATCTGTCCAAACCCTTTTTGGGTATTGGAGATCTCATGTGCCCCAACCTCTCCACCAAATTTCGTGGCTAGAGCACATCCGATGCTACCCCAAATCAACAGAATAAACTCTGGCAAATTTCTTCCCAATCACTGCTGCTAAAACTCTCTTAGTGTCTCTCTAAAAAATCACCAACTCGATGTGTCTCCAAATTTGCCAAATGATCTCCCTTTATAATATCTTATTTACAAATGAATGGCCATGATTAGAAGTTCATTTGATCCAATCGATGGCTAAGATCAACTTGGAAACTTTCTACAAGCTTCTAGAGGAAAATCTCTTATCCCAACTAATGCCAATTAATTATCCACTTTTCTTAAGTTTAAACTTAGGAAATATCTAATAAATCATTAATTAACATAATTAAGATATTTCCCTTAGGTGAAACTTAGGATATATTACATGGGCTTGGATATAATTAATTCCTCCATGTTTGTAGCCTCAATGACACCTCTCAAGGCTAGAACACCAGTCTGAGCTACAATATTTAACAATTTTTAGTGGTGTCTAGGTTTTTCATTGTTTTGCCTTCTTGGGTTTTGGAGAGCTCGAATGCCAGCTTTATGATAATGCTATTATATATATATAAGAAGTGTTCTATACTTGTGTAATTGGAGATTTGATTTTCAACATTCATTGTCTTCTTGATCGTACATGTTGGTTTGAGATATTTAAGGGCTGAAATTGTTGAGTTATTTGAGAAAGATCTTGAAGATAATAGAGCATATTTAGTGCTGTAAATCTGCAGCAATTATAAGTGATTTCAGATCTGGCTTGTGTTTGGAAAAATGTGCCCTAAGGGTTAAAACTTGTTGGTTGTTTGGTATATTTTCTTCTGGGCTGCCTAGGTGTTGGGTTGGAGTGAAATGAAATATTGTCCATTGTTTGCTATAAATTAATACCTTATGCCAGCACTACAGCTAAATCTGGAAAATCTCGTGTGGTGCAATTTTTGAATTGCAATAAAAGTTAGGAAGAGCATAAATTTCTACACGGTTTCAGAGTTTTTGTGGCTGAAATCATTTTAGGTGTATGAGAGTGTTGGTATTTGAGCTCAGAATGACGGGTATTGGTCCTTGACCTTATTTGAGATTATTGGGTTGTGAAACCCTGTTGTGTTTCAGATGAGCACTTGCACCTGTGAGAGGTTTTGGTAGGTTGCAATGCCAGTTTCTCTTGTGTTGTGATCATGCTGGTGGTCAGAAACTGTTTACAGGTTTCCTCCCAAGCCTTTACTTTTTGCTCGAGTATTGGATACCCTGAATACTAATGCATATTTTGGCACAAGGCAGTCAAGCTAGCAAGAAATACTAAAATGGGGCATTTGGATTGGTTTAGATCATTGAGTTATATGTCATACGAGTTTTATTAGTAGGTTAGTATGTCTCCACTTGAGAGGTGCAAACTAGTAGATAACCTGGCAAAAGTGAATGATTTGCTAGCAACATTATTGAAAGTGTTACGTCAAGCTCAGTTTGTTATCTCATTTTGTTTGTGTTGATCTTTCTTTTGGTTGTTCTGAAATGCTCTATAGAAATTGGTAATGACTTCAAAATTCAAATATATATTAGAGATTCTCAAAATCATGGGTGACTCAGGAAAAGGGAACCCTATTGATGGCAAGCAATCTTAATTTGCAAGCAGCTCTATGAACAGCATTTTTTGTAGTCCAGTTTTTGGACTTTAGCTTTGTTTTTGTTATTGTGGTGTACTGGATACTGGTGAGTAATGGCTTTGAATACAATGGGTTTCTGTTAGGAGATTAATAATTTTCTGATGCTTTATTGGCTTGATTGGCTTTATGTTTCTGTTATACTAGCTTCTAGGTACGGGCATCTCTTCTTGAGAGAAATTATTTGTATCCGTTTCTAAGAGAGTTAATATTTCTGTGGTGAGGGTTATCTTTAGGATTGTTTGAAGAATCCACTGTTTGACGCATTGTTTGTTGATGTTTCGGATCCATATCAGGATCCATCTTTAGGATGCAAAAGGTCAGAGAGAGAATAGGAGAAGAGAAACACATAAATACATACAGGAAACAAAGACGTTGGCTCTATACAATAGAGAAGACATCAGGACAAAAGAAAACTAAAGGAAAACACAACCAGAAAAGATAATAGATATAAAACAATAAATAATAATAATAAGATAATATAATAAAATAGATACATTACAATTAATTAGTTTCTCTTCTATTCTCTCGCTGACTGTCCTGAATATGGATCCTGACGTGGATAATAAATGTAGACAAACAATGAATGAAGCTGTGTATTCTCTGAACAATCCTAAAGACATCTGTTTCTTCCTTCTGGAATCATGGGAGGCCCTGAGAAAAAATTATTGAATCTGGATTCTCACATTTCTATATTGCAAATCTTGTTAATTCCTTTCAGAAATTGTTTTGGCCTTGGTGATGCACGACTCATTAGTTAAGAGTAATTCACTGAAGCTCTAGTGATGTAGGTTTTTGATTTTTGTACATGTTCAATGCTGATTTTAGAACATGAATGATTTTTTGGCAACAGAATACTTGCATGTGGTCTGGATGGCTATCTACATCTATGGGACAGACGAGCTAGCAAATCATCATGTTCAGTTATGTCTGTTCCATCTCCTTTATGTCCCTTTAGCAGTCTTGAGCTGACTTCTGATGAACAGGTCTGAAGCTGAAACTCTTCATACCAAGAATTTTGATAAATTGATAAATAGCATCAAGGGATTAAGCTCTCACTTTTATACACTCTCAATTGATTTAAAACATGATGACTAATTTAAATTGATTTTGTTAATTCGCATGAGACAAATTGTTGTGTGTGTAGAGACCATTCCTTGCAATACACTTTTTGTCAGTCTTGTGCAATGCTCTTAACAGAGTAGACAATTCGTAATCAGTTTATTAGATTGAGATTATTAATTAAATCTCCTGTGGTATTTGCATAAAATCTGATATTAATTGTAGAAGAAACAGATCATAATTGTTTTAAATTCACTATTCATGCATTCAAGTTCGATTTTAGGAGACAATAGAGTCACACATTACTTTATTATCTACAGAAATTAATATTATATCCATTCTACGTTGCTGTGAACATTTTACAATAGAATTTATATGACACAATACAATCACTAATTTTCATCAACTGATAATTTATAAAAAGGAACAAAATAAACTTACCTGTTCAAGTAGTGTCCAAGTCCAAGGTTGAATTCAGCTACGGGTGGTCTTCTATGGTTCGCGCAACTGGTGGGGGACAAAAAACTCCTTCAAAAAACAAACCCTCAACCAGGAAGGCCAAGGAGCCCTGAGCTTACCATCATAAAATTATACTATCTCCCTTGTCTTCCAAATTTTTTTGTCTAAGTCACAATCAACTCTGCACTGGCTTTCTCCCCCTCTTGGCCTGACAGTCACTATCAGGGCCATGTAACAGCATACAGACATAATTTTCTTATCTCAGTCAAACAAGGAATGCAACAGCATACACAAAAAATCTTATACACAAACTGCATACCAGACTACTTGGACTCAACCAGCGAGAATTTATTCACATGGAAAGAATAGGAGAAAGAGGGAGATGACGAAGACAAGCTCCTTAATGACACACTTTCCCCCTTTCTTCTTTTCATTTTTCATTTTATTTATTTATTCTTAAATCCTTCCACAATAAGCTCCATCTTATTCTCACACGCGACCCATATTCTTCCCCACCTCCACAAAACATACAATAACCTCTTTCAACATTAAAAATTCAGCATTTCTCACGGAGGAGATGGGAACTTTGTTATGCCCTTTGCCACTCCCTGAAAGCCTTTTATCTGTCCCTTTTTCCTCGATCCCATACCATTTCACCTGGTCTTAGATCCCCAGACCATGTTCTCCTACACCACCTCCCTTTATGGTACTCCTAGATAACCTCCCAGCCTCATCTCCTCTGCCCCTCCACTTGCCTCCTTTTCTCTGAGCAGGATGTTAGGAAAGCACTCATAGCTATGTATACCAACAGAGTAGCTGTTAAATTTTGTGGTCACTAGACTCAGTGCATCCACACACACACCAGATCTGATAATAGTATTAAATTAACTTTAACCCAAATAATTAACCGAAACACACTGATGTGCCTAACCTTTACACAACAGAAACTTTAAAACTGACAATTAGATCATGCACAATAACACATTACACACAAGTTTTTGTTGATGTTTTTGCCACATTGGGCAGACATTCTCCCACAGGGTCATGTTGATTTGACTAGTGGGGGAATGGTACATTCATCCATGGGGCCATGCTGATGGTTAGGAGTGAATGGCCTAGGGCCAGACTTTCTCCCGCGGGGTCATGCTGAATTGACTAGGGGAGATTGATACATTCACCCATGGGGCAATGCTGATTTGGCTAGGGGTGAATGACCCACGATAGTCACATTGTGCCCCAGGATGGAGAGATTTATTTTTTATAGAGTGGGTTTGAGTTGTTTATTGATTGACGTTTTTCACCCAATAGTGGGGTAAACAATTCTAGTCTAATGTTGAGTTGTGATGTAGGATCCATTAGTGAAGGGGTTTCTTGTGATGAGAAGCCACCTTGATGGGTCTCTCCTCAACCTTATAGCTCTATATAAACAAACAATGTGTGAGAGATGTTGCTGCCTTAATTCACACCTAAGATTATCATGGAGAAAATCTTAACTCCCCTTGGTGTGGCTTTGGGAGCAAGTTTCGAGTTGAGGGTGTCATTCAATTCTCAACTACTCCGTCTAGGCTTACTCTTAGTGAAGCCAAGGGGGGTGGACTCTAAAAGATATATAAGGTTCAACTAGCTCAAGGCTAACAAGTCAGTTTTCAAGGGGTTAATACAATATGATCAATATACCCTTCAAATATACAACATCAATTGTAATTATAGGCTCGGTGAGCACGTACATCCACAAATATAGCAAGATAAGACCAGTGGCCAAATATAGATACTTGCTAATGGTATTCCAAGTAAAGATTCAACTTTGCAAAAGCTTGGAAAGGAAAACAAAGTGATCCAAGATAGATGCTTCCAAAAGTAATGCTGGCAAGTTATAACTTTAGCGAGTGCAACAAATGGAACAAGTGCTTGAGAATGAAATAAATGCTCATTAACTTGGAAAATGCTTAAGTGATAAATGTAGTACTTGAAAGTGTTCGAAATACTGAGAGGGGGGTGAATCAATATTTCCTTCCAATTAGTTAATTTTTAACTTCATAGAGCATTAATTATCATTATCATTAAATAAACAAAAACATTTATCACATCAATAAACAACACCATTCAACAATGCACAAACATCAAGACAATTGCAACATATTTTTAGGTGGAAACCCTTTAGGGATAAAAACCACCGAACGCTTCTTAATATTTGTCTTCAACAAATTTACATCAATTAGGAAGCTCCAACTTCTAATATTTTCAGCTCCAACTAAAGGAGGCTGCAACCCCTTGGTTTACAGGCTCCAACCTGAAGGATGTTCCAATGCCCTGGTTTACCAGCTCTAACTAGAAGGATGCTCTGATGCCCAGTGCAGGCTCCAACCTGCCCTAACAACACCTTGCCGCCGTGACGTGTTCTTAAGCTCCAATCTGAAGGAGACTTCACTCTATTGCCTTGCACCACCCTGGTACCCTAATCCACTGACATAACACATTTCATATATTTTCAGTTTGGATTCACTTGTGCTTAAAATCAAAACAACTGCTATCTCTGTCAATGTGCAAAAACTATCTGAACATGTAGAAAAAGTCTGCTCAGCATCTCTATCAGTAACCAATCTAATTTGTGTGACATAAACTCTGCTCAAGATCAAACCCTAGGCAACATAAACTCTCATTGCCAAGTCCACTGCTATTCTCAACACATGGACCACACCATCCTCTAAATATCAACAACAAACCCTAGCATTAATATGGAACAAATCAACTTATACTCGCAACCCTAGCTGCTCAAATCAACAATACATTCGTTATCAATCTCAACTCTCAACAACATCAGTCTTAGGTTTTAGCCTTGTCACTAGGATTTTGAGGAGTTTTATGGGGGCCAACTAGGATTGCTTGCCTTTTTTCATCATCAAGATCAGTTCCACATGGTTCGATCTTGGTTCCGCTGCATTCCCACGATTTCCGTAAAACACAATTATTAATGGACGTATTTTAATTAATTATGCTTAAGGTGTTGTTTTAGGCTGATTACTTGGAGAAACACCTTAGTGTAATAGCTCAGAATTAGGATGAAAATATCTCCAAGACAAAATGATGAAAAGGGACTTTGGGAGGTTGGTGTGATCATGGTGGCGATTTAAGCATTTTCTGGAGATAAAATTGACGTTAATTAGTAATAAAAAGTCACTTATTAAATAAAAGGAGAAAAAGTTTTTTTATCTAAAGGGTAAATAAAAGGGGGCGAAAGTCACTTGGAAAATACGAGGAAAATGCACTAAGTGACTTATTAATAAAATAATAAAAGGAGATTTCTAGAAGATTGGAGAAGATCCGACAAAATCTTATAAAAGGGGAGAGAAGGGCATTTCTCATTCATATTGGTTTATAATTATTTTTAGTGATTAGTTTAGAGCTCATGCGAGTTTCCTCTCAGGGGTTTTAGGTGAGACTCAAATTAGTTTTGGTGGACATTCATTTTACACCCTAGCTAGTATTCGGTCAATTTCGATGGTGATACATACCCACCCTAGTTGGCATTGCGGGGAAATTCTTTAGATTTCCCATTTGTGCTCGAAATTGCAGGTGATATTTGTAGCAGTTCCCAAAAGGTTGAATTGATATTATTTCCAGAAGATTGAGTTGTGCTGTTGGGTCGAACTTTAAGAGGGCCGACTTCATTGACACATTGGGCCAAATTGCTAAAGTGATATTATTATTGCTGGGGTCGTGTTGATATCCATGTACCGAAGATTAGACTGTTGATAATTTGCCAGAGATAATATTATTATTGTTGGGGCCAAGTTGATATTCATCTACCATATATTATACTGTTGATTAGTTGCCAGAGATAATATTATTATTGTTGGGGCTGAGTCGGTATTCATCTGTTGGAGATTATATTTTTTTTCATTTGTCGGAGATCCTATTATTATTGCTGGTGTTGAGTTGATATTCATCTGTGGCAGATTATATTGTTGTTCATTCCATGGAGATCATATTGTTGTTACTAGGATTGAATCATTATTTATTTGTTAGAGGACAAATCTTGATTGTTGGGTTCAAATTATTTGGGCATTTAGAGGCCAAATTATACATCCCTTGGAGGTCGAGTTTCTAGTGCCAAAGGAGGACCAGATCAGTCACTTACTGGAAGCTGAATGCGTGCTCACATATTTATCGTAGATTAATTTTATTGCTAGAGGTTGAGATCATTCTCTGAGGTGTCGAGTTCACTAGGATGACGAGATTATTTTTTGGAGTGCTAAGTTATTCAAGAGGGCTGAGTTCTCATATCTACCAAGTTGTGTTTCCTTAAGGCACAAGTCCATTTTTTGTCGGTCCGTACCATCTTTTCAGAGGGCCGATTTGGTCTATCTTGTTGGCAGGGCTATATCATAGGTTTCAAAATTCTCATTTGCATGTAAACCCTCTAGTTGAAGTAATAAAAGTATTGGTTGTACTCTTGAAAAAGTCTGCTATTTGTGTTTATTTCTTTGTTTGCAAAGTGTTTGATGAAATGCTTATTCACTAAATGTTTGACAAAAGTCTTCAAAGAATTTTTAAAAATTATATTGGGTTATAATATCATATTTTAGTAGAAGGTACATTACAAAGCTTTTGAAAATTGTCGCTCCCCACTCCTGCTTCTCCTCCCGCTTCCCGCTTCCGCTCTTGCTTCCCGTTTCCAAGGAGCCTTAGATATGCTAGCTCCTCGAGCATTTGCACCAGTCACTACACCTCTTACCATTTGACATTCCTTTTGAATGAAGGTGGGCTAGCACTCAATAGGTAATTTGACCATTTTGCAATTGGGTGCTTTTACTTGATGTTTTGGGCATTTAGTATGGATAAAAGGGTGATGTAGATGATTGACTGATGTTGATCGTAAACTTGTTCTTTCACATTATCAGGTGGATTAATTCTTAGCCCTAGTCCAGTGGGACGTCCCCTAAGGCCTTAGGGTTATAGGAGGGACACTACTTGGAAGACTTGGATTGAAATAACGTGTTCATTCTCCATTTTACCACACTTAAGACTCCATATCGTGTTATAAGCCATTGATACCATCTCTGTTCTTTTGGTTCAACTATGATTGGTTCTTCGAGATTTGGCATTTTCTTATCCACATCCTTGAGTAGGGCTAGAAAACCCCTGGATGTTGATGCAACTAAAAAAGTGGAAAGGCATAATATGGCCACAAGAAAAGAAAAGGAAGATCAAAATGTAAAAGATGGCCGAGACATAGTTCAACACGTGGGAAAAAGCCAAGCATGAGTTCTACCCTCCGCATTAGCCATCACTCGATTCTTGAGCACTTCATGCTCCATTTCATCAAAAGGAGCCGTTGCATGTCCCAACGTTGATGAACGATACATTGCCTCATGTTAAGGGGCAAATTGATTGCTATATCATAAAAAGCAAGCTTTTTTCCTTGTGTTGTGCACCGAAATACAAAGCATTAATAAAAAAGAAGTAAAGGGCATTCTAGAGGGGTGAAAAAGCAGGTCGAGCAAGGTAACTCATGCATCCACGATTGCTCCCTCCATTACATCTATACACTCAATATGTGGACTCCCATTAGTTGGTACCTTGACCATGGCACTTGAACATGAAGTCTTCCCCTCCATTGCTAGTTACTTACACAAACACCTATTGATAGAAGAGTTAACCTTGGAAATGCTACCTCCCCTTGGGCACTGGTGTTGCCTGCTTAGCCACCCTGAAAAAGGTAGGGAACACCTTTACGAGACTTGGTCTAGTTAGATATTTGAAGGTGATCTCATTTTGAAGTATTAATATGCCTTTAACACTTAAGTATGGTCCACTTAGATGCATTTATGATCTTAGTGACTAAAGAATGGTTGCTTTCACTTGAGTTTGAGTTGGTTTTGCTAGGTGGTCCGGAGTAGCAGAAGCCTTGAGGGCACCCTAGTCCACATGATGCCCATGATATGCATTACATTCATAGAGAGCATGATGACCTAATAAAGGGAGCGTTGCCTACTTTTGGCAGAGTGTTAGCCCTTTTGATGATTTGAGCAGTTGATATACATCCCAGAGCACCCCCAGGAGCCAAAATGTTGGGCTTCTCTTGCCTTGCATGGAGGATTCTTGATTATGTACCATTGAACCTTAACATGCCCCTAGGTTGGCATTGAAACTACTTTGATATTAGAGTTTACTGACAATAGTAATTGCAAGAAAGAATCGTGACTTTTGTAAAGGATGGAATGATAGTTTTTTAAACTAACCTCTTTTGCAACGATCAAAGATGGATTATAACTAATAGAATTGCAGACAATGGATTCAATATGTATAATTATTATTACATGCCTTCACTCTGGGATCAAGAGTTGAAGATGTTTATAAAATCAATGGAAGACCTATCCATGCATTGATTCATGATAGTAATCATCAATGTGAACTTTGGCATGGTAGGTTCACTTATTTTAACTATAAAGCATTGCCTCTTGTGAGAAATATAGTTTTTGGAATGCTTGAGATTAGAGTGGATCATGATGAAACCTTCCCTTTAAGAAAAAGTGGAACCAGTTAGGTCAACCATTTGGCATGTTCAAAGACTTCAAGACTCTTGAAGAAGTCTTCACTGTTGGAATTTCTAAGTCTAACTGTTAGAAACCCTTCATATACTTTTCTAATTTATTTCTGCCTACTTGTTTTGATTAATTAACAAGTTATTTACCATGTAAATACTGAAAATAAATATAAGTACATGCCCAACACATTACAGATCATCAATTGAAGGAAACAAAACAAGCACACAAGTGACACTGTTGTTTTTGGACCAATGTCCTCGGAAAAACCCAATGCGGAAAAACCAATGCAGCTATCTGAGGGTTTTAATTATTAAGTAGTTTCAGAATACAATCTGGGTGCCAAAACCGACTCACACAATAGAGAATAATCTCAACAGTAGTACCTCTCAGTCGGAGACAGATGTTCCGGCTGAAACTCCGGATAAACACTCCGACAGCTCCCAGCTCCAATCTGCCCCACGAAAACCCCAACGTCAACCTCTAGGGACTACGTCAGCCCTTTCTAGCCCAGTGTCTGCCCAACGTCACCCTAGCTCGCCCTGCGTCTGCCTCTAGAGGCAATACGTCAGCCCTTAGAGCCTTTGCGTCACCCATGATGGCTCTCTAAGGCACTATGCAGCTCCTGGCTGGCTCTGCGTGAGCCCTGGCTGGCTCTGCGTGAACCTCTGGTTGGCTCTGCGTCCCTCTCTCCCGGCTTCTGCGCTGATCCTCTTGGTACTATCTTTGCCTCTCTGCTTTTGTATTCACTGCCCCTCAACTGCAACTCTGATCACTTTTTCGATTTCCTCAGCAACCCCCGCCCTAGAAAATCGAAATCTTGATCAACTTGGTGTGTTCTCCAAGTGACCCTCAAGCCTCCTCTTATACTTTTCTCGTTGACAATTCAACGGCCGAGGTTAAGCCCCTAATCAACTGCTAAGATTAACTCTAGCTTGATCCATGACTTTTGGACCCTTCTAACACAGTTTTATATTAATTCACATTAATATTTTATTTTCCCTAAGTTTAGACTTAGGGACTCCATTAAAAATATTAATTAATTTAATATCTCCCAAACTGTTTAGAATCTGCCCAAACCATTTCTGGGTATTGGAGATCTCATGTGCTTTAGCCTCTCCACCAATTTTCGTGGCTAGAGCACATTCAATGCTACCCCAAATCAACATTCACTTGTGAAAAGCTCGAGGTTGGACACTTTAGGGTCTTTGGCTGCTCTGTCTACTTTAATGTGCCAAAGGAAAAGAGGACCAAGCCGAAAGCTTCAGGTAAGAAAGGTATGCTTGTTGGTTATTATAAAAATTCTAAAGCTTACAAAATATATTTGCCTAGTCAAAGAACTATAGAGTTTAGCAGGAATCTAACATTTGATGAAGATGCAACTCTTGGAAATGTTGAGAAATCTATAGGGTTACAATTAGGATGATTTCTCTTAAGCTTGATAACTGCTTTTGATGTATTTTTACTTGTTCTTGATTACTAGCTTCTTCTCTTATTATTATGTTGTTCTTATCATTAAATAACTACTGAAAACAAGAAGATCAACAATACACAAGAATACAGTACGTAGGCTGCAAGCGAGGGCCAAAACCTCTCCACTTGAGAGGAAAACCCACAAATCTCTTCTCTTCTTATAGATTCTTCAAATGACGAATTCCAAGACCTCTAGATCAAGACCAATAGCCTTCCAAGACCAAGCCAGACCTTCTTGATGATTTGCTTCTTCTATCCAAGTCAAACCTAGTCAAATCTCTTCAAGTTACACAATTCGACCCCCAACTAAAAAATTTCGGCCTCCACAGCAGGTCTGAAATTTTCTGCGTCTGCAACAATTGCTGCTTCCACATGTGTGAGCAAGTTTAGGGCTTCTAAGGCTTCCTTTTACCTTCACTTGGGTTGCTTCTCCTTCTAGGGTTTTTAGGTGACCTTAGAGTCCTTTCTTCGACCTTCTTTTTGCAACTTTCACAACTTCGATCTTGTAGCTGCAAACCCCTAGCCTTCCTTTCACACGTGAGAGAGAGAGAGAGAAATAACCCAAGAACTTCGTCCTTTGTCCTTCTATCCTTTTTCGCTTACCTTTCTTTTGCTTCTCCTTCGCTTGGATAATGGGAAGTGTGTGAGTGTCCATAGGAGGTTGAGTTCCCTCCTATATATAGGCTTCCAAGGAGGACGACATGCCCTAATGAGGCTGACTTCTTAGTTGCCAGACCGACTTGGTCTTGGAGGGTATTTTGACAATTTTGAATACAAATTACAAACATAATTCTTTTGACATGTTACAATGTGGCTAATGGGGTCTTCTTCATATGGCAATGACTCTATTGACTTCTTGACATCAGGGCAAACCCTAGAAGCACTCAATGGGTTCTTGGCCTCTAAATAAAATGACCTTGAGCATGAAACCCATGCTACAAAAATAACACTAATAATTTTTCTTTCTTTTTACAATATACAAGAATCAAGAGTACATTTCACATTTATGAAGACCGAACCTAGTTACACATTTCAGCATTCCCTCTTAACTAGGGAGGTATTCATAATGGTATGTGGACATTCACAAACTGAAGAGATCTCATAAGAAGAATCGGATTGGTAAGCCATCTTATAAGCTATCATTTTAGCTTACCTCTTTGCATCTCATCATACCAACTAGCATTGTCAAATAGCAAGGCCTTGACTAGCAACTCTATCTCTCCACAAGATCAAAGCACAATGTTAGCGAGACCAATGACTCATAGACACCTTCATCATTGTCTCTCAAGGCACATACCCCACCCGAGTATTCAAAGGGTATGTCCTTTTAGGAAAATTCCTGTCTTGGAATAACACATCCTCAAGGAATTTCTTCTTCGACTACTCTTACCTATTGGATGCCCTACCTCATCCTCAATGAGTATCAGAAACCAAATGCTTAACCAATCCTCCATTCTTTCTTCACAATGTGAAGACAAGAATGATGTGTCTATCTCTCCCTCTCAACTAGGGAGGATATATCAATCAATCCAAGCTTGTCTCTCAAATACATAAGCTTCTTATTAGGAAGAGATTTTGTCAAAATGTTAGCTACCTGCTCATTGGTAGAGATATATTGTAGCTGCAATACTCCATCTTGCACCAAATTTCATATGTAATTATACTTGCTTTTTATGTGCTTTGTCTTTCCATGGAAAATTGGGTCTTCAGACAACCATATGCAACTAGTGTTATCACAATGTATAATCGTAGGGTTCATTGGTCCTTCAAACAAGTCAGACAACAACTTCCTCAACCAGACAACTTCTCTACTTACTTCACACGCTGCAATGGATTCAGCCTTAACACTACTCAAAGCAATTAACTATTGCTTTCTACTCATCCAATATATCATAGAGGATCCCAAACTAAAACTTCCTCTAGTTTCTCCGATCCATCTCACTGCATCTTCAACCAAAATTTATATATCGAATCAATTGGACATCATTCTTTCTATCATACTTCAGGCAATAGTGGATTGTTCCCCACAAATATCTGAGTATATGCTTGGCTACTATCCAATGGTCATACTTTGGCTCTACCTATTATTGATTGAGAATATTGTTGAAGTTTCTAAGTCTACTTAGAAACCCTCCATGCACTTTATCTGATTTATTCCTACCTACTTGTTCCATTACTTAACAAGTTATTTACAATGTAAACACTGAAAATAAACTTTAGTGCATGCTCAACATATTATAGATCAACAACTAAAAGAAATAGAAACAATCACACCATATGACACCATTATTTTTGGACCAATGTCCCCGGAAAAACCCAATGTGGGAAAACCGGTGCAGCATTTTGAGGGTCTTCTTATTAAGCAATATCAGAGTACAATCTGGGTGTCGAAATTGGCCTACCCAACAGAGAATTTCCTTGGCAGTAATACCTCTCAGTTTGAGACAAATCTCTTGGCTGAAACCCTGGATAATCCTTCCGGTAGCTCCTCAGCACCAATCTGCCCCAGAAACCCCAGCATCAGCCTTTTCTGGATTGCGTCAGCCCCTCTCTGCCTAGCGCTGGCCCTGCGTCACCTCGAATGGGTCTGCATCAGCCTTAGGAGGCCCTGCGTCAGCCCTCTGGCCCTCTACGTTTGCAACGCTGGCCTCTCTGAGGCTCTGCGTAGCTCTTGACTGCCTTTGCGTGGCCCTGTGTGAGCCCTAGCTGGCTCTGTGTCACTCTCCCCGGCACTGCTCTCCCGGCACTATCTTTGCCTCTCTGTCTCTCTGTACTCAATGCCCCTCAGCCGCAACTCCCGATCACTAATTCTATCTCTCTTAGCAAACCCCGCTCTAGAGAATAGAATGGCTGATCACTCTGGTGTACTCTCCAAGTGACCCTCATGCCTCCTCTTATACTTTTCTCGTTGACTTATCCACGGCCGAGATTAAGTCCCTAATCAACAGCTAAGATTAGATCTGGCTTGATCCATGTCTTTTGGACCATTCTAACACAATTTCATATTAATACACATTACTATTTTATTTTCCCTAAGTTTAGACTTAGGGACTCCATTAAAAATATTAATTATTTTAATACCTCCTGAACTTTTTAGAATCTGCCCAAACCCTTTCTGGGTATTGGAGATCTCATGTGCCCCAACCTCTCCACCAATTTCGTGGCTAGAGCACATCCGATGCTACCCCAAATCAACAAATATTTACTGCAAAACAAATGTTTGGTCGAGTGTTCACCAAATACATCAGAGAGCCAACCAATTTCCTATACCTTGTCAGATCCACAGGGCTTGAATAAGAACTTATTAGCCTCTTCAAATTTGTGATCATAGGGGTTGTCATAAGTTTGCAATCCATCATGTCATACATCTGCATCATCTTAATCACATATTTTCCTTGACCTAGATATATCTCATCAGGTTGTTGCCAAACTTCCACCCCAAGTAATTGTGCATTAGCCATAGATCCTTCATATCAAATTCTGCTGCCAATTGATTTTTTGCACTTTTGAATACGACCTTCCACACTTGTTATGAGAAGATCGTCCACATATAGAAGAATGATTACAGGCTCATCCTTCACAACCTTGATATAGAGATTCAAATTAGCAGAACCCTTTGAGAAGCCCA
Organism: Pinus tabuliformis; assembly: GCA_031772625.1. Lineage (NCBI taxonomy): Eukaryota > Viridiplantae > Streptophyta > Pinopsida > Pinales > Pinaceae > Pinus > Pinus tabuliformis. Next base: position 1,346,713,705 of record CM062819.1, read on the forward strand.
ATCTTTGTAGATATGTGTCCATCCTTGCATACCAAGTCCTTAGAGCTTGCTTAAGGTCATAAAGTGCCTTCTTCAGCCCGCAAACATGAATCTCTCTATCATTCACTTCGAATACCAAGGGTTGTTCTATATAGACTTCGTCATCGATAGTACCATTCACGAATGCTGTCTTGACATCCATTTGTTGGATGTTCTATCCCATAGATGCTGCTGAAGAGACCAATGATCGAATAGTTGTATACCTAGTTGTAGGTGCAAATGTCTCTTCATAATCGATGCCTTCTTGTTGGGAGAAACCCCTAGCCACAAATCTTGCCTTATATTTATCAATATTTCCATTTGTTGCATGTTTAATCTTGTAGAGCCACTTGGAAGTCACCACAGATTTGTCTTCAGGCCTAGGAACGATTTCCCAAACTCCATTCTTCATTATTGATTGATATTCTTCATTCATAACATCTTTCCATTCTTGATGTTTGACAACATCTTCAAAGGTGGATGGTTTTTCTTCAATTAACTTTGTCATATAGGCTGCATAACCTGAATATCTTTTAGGCTTCTTACTTTCCCTGAACATTCCTTTGGCTGCTCTGTGTCCTTTTGCATCTAGAAGAGTAGACTGCAACCAATTAGGTCTCTTTCTATTTTTAGGGATGATGACTTGCTACATAGGTTCACTGGGACCTTCTTCCTCATGATTTGAATCCTCTTCCTCCCTAGGACATTCTTGAAATATTGGAAGTTCTTCATCATCAGAGTCAATCGGGAGATCCTTAGATTTCTTGAATGCAATACTTTCATCAAAGATCACATCTCGACTTACTTCAATTCGGTGCCCTTCCTTTATGTAGATCCTATATGCCTTTGAAGTGTTACTATAGCCAACAAATATACCATTCATGCTTGTAGGATCCAACTTCTTTCTTTTATCTTTTAGAATGTGAATGTAGATAGGACAACCAAATATCCAGAGATGGTCTACACTTGATTTCTTCCTAGTGAATGGTTCTTCAGTAGTCATGTTGTCTAGTGATTTGTGAGGACTTTGATTTTAAATGTAGACAACAATTTTTGTTGCTTCACCCTAAGAAATTTAGGCAAGTCTTGATCATGTAACATGGCTCTAACACTTTCCTCAATCGAGCGATTCTTTCGTTCTGCTACTCCATTTTGCTTTGGATTATATTGAACTATCAACTCCCTCTTAATTCCAACCTTCTTACAGAAAGCTATGATCTCCTTTGAAGTGTATTCTCCTCCATTATTAGATGTTAGTATTGTTGTCGCACAGATTGTCACGACAACGCTCAGACCGGGGGCTGTCACTCTGATCCCCGATCTCTCCGTTTAAGCCTGTCTCCCGCGGCTAAGGGGGGTAGACCCTATGAGAAAATGAATGACCAACTGTGAAACAGTTGGGTTCGGAGACACGAGAAAACAAGCACTAAAATGATTTTACTAAGTAAATAGACTAGTGCCTTATAGAGTTAATGTTTAAATGATTACTTACTAAATGTTGCAGAAATGTAAACCATGTAGAGCAATCATTTATCATCAAATAACTCAAACAAAGATTAAATTTTATCAAATGCGAGAAAATGCTTAAATGATACTCCAACAATTTAAAACTTCGAAAGATAAAGTTCGATACACAACCACGTAATTTTAAACGCTAACCAGATATCACATTCATGATCATTCAAGCATGCTAAATCACATAAAAAATAATAAACATTAATTCCACATCAAAATTTTAGCCTCAGCAAGAAAAAATAAAACGTGATAAATCCCTGAGCCAAGACTGAATCTGGCAAAATATTTCCAAAATATTTTTATGTTTTTTTTTAGACAAAAATTTAAAACAAAAATTAAAACTAAATGAAACTTAAAAATCTAAATCTACACTTTAAAAGAAAAGAAACTCCCTTTTTTATAATTTTATAATTTTTTACAAATTTTTATTGTTATATATTTAAAAGAAAAACTTGAAACTTAAATCTAAACTAAAACTAAAATTTTAGTTCTAAAAAATTAAACAAAAACAGAACCAAAACCCTAACTAAAGGGGCTTTTTGTATTTTATATCTTTTATAATTTTTATGATTTTAAAATTTAAAATTTTTTATGTTTTTTTTATTTTTAAAAGCTTTAAACTTAAAACTAAAAAATGAAAAAAAAAATAAAATTTAATCTAATCTAAGACTAAACTATAAAAAATTAAATCTAAATTAGTAAAAGCTTTAAATCCTAAAAGAATTAAACAAAATATAAAACCTAAACCCTAACTAAAGACTAAAGAAATTTTTTTATGAATTTTTTATTTTTTAAATAAATTTAAAGCTAAATAAAAAATAATCTAATGCATGAAAACTGAATAAAGCCTAAGTAAAATTTTAAATCTAAAGTCAAAAACGAATACAACTAAAATAAAAATAAAAATGAAAATCAAATTTTTGCTTTTTATATGTTAAAACATACAATATGAAGTATTTGAATTAAAATCTAAATGAAACTATCTAACGCTAGAATGCATTAACCATACAAAGTTAAAAAAAAAAACAAAAAGCGTAAAGTGCTGAAACGAAACCTAAAAAATTTTAACCAGCGCCCACGAAAAACCTTGAATCGTTACCCACGTAAAGCTTCAACGATTTCTGCGTTGATCAGGTGCAGGCCCACGGAGTTTGACGGCGACAGCGAGGAGTAGCAGCAGCGTGGAAAAAAAGAGGCCCACGCAGGTTTGCAGGTGGCCCGTCGATCAAATAAACTGCGTTAACCCTGTTCCAGAATCGAAATTTAAAAAAAATTCGCTGAGTTTTTCGATGTATGCAGGACGGCGGAATGGAAATCACGTGGAGATTGATGCGGGTATGGAGCTTATGGTGCGTTTTTGCAGGTGTTAACCCTGAAATCGAACAGCAAGAGGAAACGGGGCAGTGGCAGAGATCAGCAATGATGCGTTTGGAGAGGAAGAGAAAGACTGGCAGCGTGAAAGATGTGTGTAATATGGATATTCAGCGACGGAAATAGCGTGAGGCAAGAGGAATGAAATGGAGAAGTGCAGGTCCAAAATTTGAGTTTTCTCCCAAAAAAATTTAAAGAACCCAAGCAACAGTAAACAGGTTTGCCCAGAAAAAACACTGAAGCTCTCCACAAAATTAATATTTGAAATTCCCTGCTCCAAATTTGCCTAATAAAACCCTGAAAATTTCTCAAACACCTGCACCTGTAACCTGCAAAAGAAAGGAAAACCTAAAATAATATGTGCATAAAACAAAATTAAAACCCTAGATTAGCATTTACAACTTTTGACTCTTAAATAGCCAGATTTATCAATAATCAGCAGTAATATTATCAAAATTCCAGATTTATTATGAAATACTTCAGAAATCTCTCATGCAAATCAGAAAACAAACTTAAATAATAAACCCAGGATCGAAACTGGCTGGGCTCTGCAAGAAAATGCTTGCGGGAGTTGGCTGGTTCAGCCGAGAACTTCCCCAAACGCCCACTGATCTTCTTCAATAAGGGTTTCCTGCACAACTCACTTCAACCATCAATAAAGAGAGAAAAAACAGTACTAGATCTCAAATGTACCTGCCATTACTTCAGAAATTCTAATACCATTCAAACCCTAGCAAGTGAACAAGATACCTGTGTTCAACAATACTCTACAATAAGCTGTTACTAATGGCTGAAAATCAAAATATGCAGAAAATAAAATAGCTCACAGCACTTCAAGAGAGTAACACCAGCAAGATTTCAACCCCAAAGTCTTTCTTTATTAGCACTAGAAAAAGTTTACAAGAGAGCTTCTTCAGCACAAGACTCACAGATCGAATGATCTCAAATGGCTCCTAGCACCCTATTTAAAGGAAAAATTCCCAACAGCTAGTTCGAGTGATCCACGTCAAAATGATCTCGACCGTCGATGAGGATCAAGATGTCTCTTAATCTCATCTATCGAATTTTTAATGTATTAAAAAATTGAAATTCTGCATTTATTTACTCAAAATATTATTATTTTATTATTTCTAAGTTTTTTATTATTTTATTAATTATTATTATTATTATTTTTATTTTTATTTTTTATTTATTTATTTTTTATTTTATTTTGTTTTATTTTATTTTTATTTTTATTTATTTATTTTTTATTGTTTTTTTTTTTTTTTTTTATTGTTTTATTATTATTATTTTTTTAAATGGATCTTTGAACTTAGCCTTTGGAAAAATCACCTAGGACCTAAGACTTAGGACTTATGAGGGGATTAAAACATCTCCTAACCCTCAAGACACTTTACATCATGACTCTTACAACTTTACATCTCAAGGGGGAAAACCCATTTGACATAGACCCTCATAAACCACCCAGTTCTGCGACACAACTATAATCTAGCAGATTAACACACTAGGATTCTCCTAAGATTCTAATGACAAAATTCATTCCGGCTTTGGGGTTAGGCTGAAGGAAAACTCTGCCGATCATGGATCGGTGAGACGAAAAACCTTCCGGAACATAGATTATCACTAGAAAATTAGGTCCACCTAGGCAATTTACATACATGACTCATATCTGCTAAGATTATTTACAATTTACACATGTAGACTGGGTTTACAACATAATATGATCAAGTCAACGATGACTGTCGAATGGCACGAACACGTCGATCAAGCACTATCCCTTTTTGCAAAAAAAGGGGGTGTACTGCTATGGGTAGTTGACACGTAGTGGTCAACATCTGGCTCTACTTGGGGACACGTTGCTGCACTGTAGGAATGTGAGAATCAAGAATCTGCATCCACGCAACACACAATAAAACATAAGTAGCGTCCATTCAAAAATCATCATATAACATCTAAGCACATAAAAGATAGAAGCTCTTCATTTATTAACAAGGAAAGTAAATCTAATCCTAGATCAGAAATAAAATGCTGAAATAACAAGGAGTAGGGATAAAAATACAATACAAAGGATGCCCTATGGCATCAGATATCATCTTTGAAGAACAGCTTGAGCATCTGGCCATTCGCTGGTAGATCAAGTGGTTCGCCATCCAATCTGCTCAAGTGGAATGAGTTTGGTCCAGCGATATCTCGAATGATGTACGGTCCCAGCCACAAACTGTCAAACTTCTTATGTTTTCCTAGTTTTCCTGGTTTTTCATTCTTGCGGTCCCAAAGCAGTACCATATCTCCCACCTGCAAAGATCTAGATCGAGAGAATTTATCAAAGCTTTTCTTAATGTTAGATTGATTTTTACATATAGCATCAAAAGTTGTCCTACGAGCTTCATCTAACTCCACAATCTGATCTATTCTATTCTGAATAACATCTTTATTAGTAGAAATTTTTTGAAGGCGCTGATAAGCTGGCAATTTCAGGTGCACAGGTAAAGTTACATCCAAGCCATAAACTAATTCAAAGGGAGATTTACCAGTAGCTTTCTTCTTAGTGATTCTATCTACCCATAAAGCATACTTGATTTTGCTGTCCCATGATCTCTTATTATCTCCTACTATCTTCTTGATAATGGTTATGAGATTCTTGTTACTTGATTCAGCCAGACCATTACCCTGAGGATAATAATTTGACGAATGAGATAAGACAATGCCATATTTGAAACAAAAAGATGAAAACTCTAAGGAACTAAAAGCTTTGGCATTGTCAGTAGTGATCTTAGCAGGGACACCAAATCTAGTAATGATATTATTTTCAATGAAATCCATAATAACCTTTTTAGTGGCATTCTTAGCAGGAATGGCTTCAACCCACTTAGTGAAATAATCCGTAGCAGTCAAAATCCAAGAGTAGCCATTGCTAGAATTTTCATGGAACTTCCCTATGAAGTCCAAATCCCAATGCTGAAAAGGTGCCTCTATAATGACAGGTTGTAGGGGCAGGGCAGCAAGCTTCTGTTTCCTAGTGAATAGTTGACAGGCTTGACAAGCTCTAACAAACTTGTGCACATCAGAAAAAATTGAAGGCCAATAATAATCAGCTCTTAGGATTTTGTGGGCGGTAGTTCTAGCAGCATAATGACCACCACAAAATCCTAAATGAAACTCAAAGATTAATTTCTTGGACTCAATGTCATCAACACACCTAAGCACTATGCCCTCAGGATTTCTCCATCCAAGGCCATCCTTCATAAGGCAATACTTAGTGGCTTTCAGTCTAAGAGCCCTTCTCTTATGAGCAACTAAATGGTTAGGACATGCAAGATTCATCAAGTAATAAACTATGTCCTTGTACCACTCATGCTCTCCTAATAATGGTTAGGACATGCAAGATTCATCAAGTAATAAACTATGTCCTTGTACCACTCATGCTCTCCTAATATTTGCAACTCCGGCGAAGATAGATCGCTAAGACAAAACAAACCAAGAGTCTTTTCGTTACCTTCAGTCAACATTTGAGCCAAACCTTGGCCTTTGACTAGCTTGGTGGGTCTGATTTCTAAATCATATTCTTGTATTTTAGTAACCCACCTAGCACGAGTCCCTAAGCAATCGGTTTGAGTTAATATATCTTTAACAACAGAATGTGGGACGAAAGCAATGATTTTAGAATAACCCACATAAGTTTTGAAGTGCTTAAGAGACTTGACCAAGGCATAAGCCTGCTTTTCCATGGTATTGTACTTCAATTCGGAATTTTGAAGCGCTCTACTCATGAAAGCGATAGGCTGCTCGTGACCATCTTTATTCTTTTATAGCAGGACACCAGCAATGGTATCTTCGGAAGCGAAAGAAAAAATAATGAAATCTTTGGAATAATCGGGACTAACTAAGACAGGAGCTCTTGCAATAGCACATTTGATTTCTTGGAAAGCCTTTTTGCTGTCTTCTTCCCAAACAAATTTTGCATCTTTCTTTAGAATATTTTGAATAGGCTTAGCTATTTCTGCGTAATTTGGAATAAACCTTCTAATAAAATTTATCTTTCTAAGGAAAGATTGAAGGGATTTAAGATTATGAGGGAGAGGAATCTTTTGGATTGCTTCAATTCTTTCAGGATCAATCTTGATTCCTTCCTTAGAAATGATATGGCCAAGTAATTTCCTTTCCGTTACTCCAAAAACAGACTTAGCTGGATTCAAATAAATCCCGTATTCTCTACATCTATCGAAAACCTGCCTAAGATGATTTACATGACTGATACCATCTTTAGAAAAAACAGTAAGATCATCTTGATAAATTTCAATAAATTTCCCGATTAACCCTTTGAAGGCATAATCCATAGCCCTTTGGAATGTAGCCCCAGCGTTTGTTAATCCAAACGGCATTCTGATGTATTCAAAGGTACCCCATGGTGTGGTGAATGTGGTTTTATGACGATCTTCCTTTTTAACCCATACCTGATTGTACCCAAAAAAACCATCTAGCAATGACATCATTCCAGAACCGGTTACTCTTTGCAACAAAGTCTCCATGTTTGGCAAAGGGTAATTATCTTTCTTGCATGCTAGATTAAGGTTTCGAAAATCAACACACAGCCTTATCGTACCATTCTTTTTCCTAACAATCACCAGATTTGAACACCATGTCGAATGCCTAGTTTGAGCAATAATTCCTGCTGCAAGCATTTTCGCAAGTTCTTTCTGAACCAAAGGCGCTAATTTAGGATTAATTTGCCTAAGTTTCTGACGAAAGGGTTTAGCATTTTCATCTTTTAAGGGGATAGTATGTTCCATGACATCTTCCCTATAGCCCTTTAATTCATCGTAGGAAAAAGCTAAAACATCTCGATATTCGCGAAGTAAATCAGTTAACTTTTTTCTTTCCTCCACACTAGTATCTTTACCAATTTTAACTATCTTTGGGTTTTCAGAAGTACCAATGTTTATCTCGAGATATTCGTCTGGGTCCATCTTATTTTCCTCTCAACTTCGTGGCGTCATGCTGATCAAAATGTTGCTCTAGGGCAACCACATTCCTAGGAGTAGGATTTATGATATGCTCATGATTTAAAGATCCATCCTCCTCAGAATCTATCTAGAAATCTTCAAACTCATCCAAACTATTAAGAAAACGAATGACTTGCTTTTCATCATTGAAAACCTGCCAATGCTCTGAGTTATCTGGAATAGATGGTCTAAATATTACTTCCATTTTGCTCTTATCATTAATTAGCTCATCAGATAACTGGAAAGTAGTAGCAGCTACGGCAAGTTCATCTGCCAAACTATTTTGCTCTCTTGGGATAGCTTTGAGGTCAAGAGCATCAAAATGCTCCATAGTATCCCACACAGCATTTCGATAATTCCTTAGTCTTTGATTTTTGCATGTGAATTTATTTTTAAGCTGCATGATAACTAAATCAGAATCCCCCTTAATGCTAAGCAACTTAATCTTCAAAGATTTTGCCAATTCCAGCCCCAACAATATAGCCTCATATTCAGCGACATTGTTGGTTGCTTCAAATTCCAATCGATAGGCAAACTTGAAAATGTGATCAAGGGGAGATTTAAGCACTATTCCAGCGCCTTTACCATGCCTAGATGATGCACCATCGAAGTACATGTACCAAACTTTATCCTTGAGATCCTTAATCTTATCATTGGGAGGAACTATGAAATTAGACATGATGGCATAGTTCCCAATGTCAGATTGCTCTTTAATTATCTGATTGTGAGGTCTCTTAGGATCTTCGACATGAAATTTTCTTTCGGGCTCTCTATTTAGTCTTACAAAACCATCACCCCTAGGAGAAGGAATCATAGCATATGACCAATTCATTTGAATACTTCCTCCTAGATCAGAGGCCCACTTTTTGGATAACAGCATACCCCAGGCATCAGGCACATCCACAACAACAATATCCATGACAATCATGATGTCTGGGTAAATTGATAGATGAACTTGCAAATCTTTGATTAAACCATGCACTTCAATTTTCTTAGAATCCATGGCACATATGTTATAGTAGGGTCTAGAAACTCTTAAGCTGTTCCATGACCCTTTTAGTCATTACACAAGCTGATGCACCAGAATCCAACATGCAATTATTCAATTTATATCCATTAACTAATAAGGTGATAAAGAAAGGCTGGTGATCTTTGTTATCAGCATCTAAGCTTTGCAGATATATGGGAGCATCGTGATAGTCCACTTCTCGAGTCTTCTGTTGAGAAGTATTCGCTTGAGAACCTTGAATAGCTTTTAGTAACTTGTCTCTTTGGGAAGGGATTTTAGCAATCTCGGAGACAGGAACCCAGATTTTTGCATTGTTAAACCAACTTCCCAAATCGACATCTAATCCAGAGTTCATACCAGGGTTAAAAGTTCGAGGGGGAATTTGATTCCCGCTTTGATCTTTATCCCTTCTTTGGTAAGTCAAACCTTTATCTCTAGCAATTTCCAAGATTTGCTCGGGAGAGGGTTTCTCACCATATAACCTAGCCAAAATGTCATCTTCATTTTCAAGGTTATTTATACTAAAAGCTGATGAAGGATTCATAACGTCACGACTCTTTTCCTTGACCTCTATCCAATCATCCATAGACAAAGGAAACTTGCTACCTACTACATTTATTTGATCACCTTTTCCAAACATTCCATTATCTAAAATTCTTCTAACGATGGGACAAGTGGCCTCTTCATGAAGAGCATCGCAAACCCGACAGTAAGGAGGAGCATTATCAACCAAATTAGCTAGCGGATTAGGAGGTCTCTGCTCACTAGATTGACCCTTCTTTTGCCAATTGTTATTTCTATTATTATTATTTCGAGGTTGAAAACTTTGCATTTGCGCTCTTTCCATTTGGATCAACCTATTCTGCAAAGTAGCTATCTCCTTATTATGATTGATTTCCATGGTTTCAATCTTTTGAAGCAATTTAAGAACAAGTTCGCTTTCAGGTTCTTGAACTGCTTTTCCTTTAGGTTCTTTTAGTTTCGTAGCAGCCCTATCAAAACCTGGGATCTCAGACTTCCCAGATGCTGCCTTGTCTTTTTCAAGCTCTATAGCTAAGGCTTGGCAATCTCTATAATCATTAAGTTTAGCACGCCTTAATTCATAAGATGGCTCAGGACTAAAAGCATCAATGTAAAAATCTTGGAGAGATTTGTCTGTAGGTTTATAGTCTTGAGGTAATTCTCTAATAATACCATTAAACCTTTTATTAAATTCTTCAACAGTTTCATTCTCTCTCTTTTTTATTATGCTAATAGCTTTTACGAGGTGTCTTCCTTCTCTCTTATCTCCATATTTTTCTTTAAAGGCATTAATGATCGATTCTAAGGAATCAAATGAATTCTGAGGCTTTTCAGTAAACCATTCATGAGCATCACCTCCCAAGGTTAAAATAAAAAGAGTCATTCTAACATCTTCATGATCGAAATCAGGAGACCTTGCGTACTTAGCCATCCATATACTAAAATCCCTCAGATGCGAATTTGCACTAATCGCATTATCTCCCTGAAAGCTAGGCAACTTATCTATCCCAACTGATGGAAGAGCATTGGGATACCCTGGAATGTTAGAAAAATTGCAAGGGGCATACATATCCATGATGCTGTGCCTAACTTGACTAGTAAAAAGCAAATGGATATTAGAGAGGGCTTCTTGTCCGAGGTTAACAAGAAGTGTACGAGAAGAGAGTTTGTGTAATCGTACCCTGAGGACCCTTTCAGGATCAGGAGTAGGATTGCACAGACTGCTTGGATGTCTTCTAGTATACACTCTTGAAGATAATATATGAAGTGGAGTCGCCACCTGAACAAGAAGTGAAACACGGAAAAGCTCGAAATGAAAGAACCAAGGACAGAAAAAACTCTATCCCCGGCAACGGCGCCAAAAAATGTTGTCGCACAGATTGTCACGACAACGCTCAGACCGGGGGCTGTCACTCTGATCCCTGATCTCTCCGTTTAAGCCTGTCTCCTGCGGCTAAGGGAGGTAGACCCTATGGGAAAATGAATGACCAACTGTGAAACAGTTGGGTTGGGAGACACGAGGAAACAAGCACTAAAATGATTTTACTAAGTAAATAGACCAGTGCCTTATAGAGTTAATGTTTAAATGATTACCTACTAAATGTTGCAGAAATGTAAACCTTGTAGAACAATCATTTATCATCAAATAACTCAAACAAAGATTAAATTTTATCAAATGCGAGAAAATGCTTAAATGATGCTCCAACAATTTAAAACTTCGAAAGATAAAGTTCGATACACAACCACGTAATTTAAATGCTAACCAGATATCACATTCATGATCATTCAAGCATGCTAAATCACATCAAAAATAATAAACATTAATTCCACATCAAAATTTTAGCCTCAGCAGGAAAAAATAAAACGTGATAAATCCTTGAGCCAAGACTGAATCTGGCAAAATATTTCCAAAATATTTTTATGTTTTTTTTTAGACAAATTTAAAACAAAAATTAAAACTAAATGAAACTTAAAAATCTAAATCTACACTTTAAAAGAAAAGAAACTCCCTTTTTATAATTTTATAATTTTTTACAAATTTTTATTGTTATATATTTAAAAGAAAAACTTGAAACTTAAATCTAAACTAAAACTAAAATTTTAGTTCGAAAAAATTAAACAAAAACAGAACCAAAACCCTAACTAAAGGGGCTTTTTGTATTTTATATTTTTTATGATTTTAAAATTTTAAAATTTTAATGTTTTTTTTTAAAGCTTTAAACTTAAAACTAAAAAATGAAAAAAAAAAAAAATAATCTAATCTAAGACTAAACTATAAAAATTTAAATCTAAATTAGTAAAAGCTTTAAATCCTAAAAGAATTAAACAAAATATAAAACCTAAACCCTAACTAAAGACTAAAGAAATTTTTTTATGAATTTTTTATTTTTTAAATAAATTTAAAGCTAAATCAAAAATAATCTAATGCATGAAAACTGAATAAAGCCTAAATAAAATTTTAAATCTAAAGTCAAAAACGAATACAACTAAAATAAAAATAAAAATGAAAATCAATTTTTTTGCTTTTTATATGTTAAAACATACAATATGAAGTATTTGAATTAAAATCTAAATGAAACTATCTAACGCTAGAATGCATTAACCATACAAAGTTAAAAAAAAAAAAAACAAAAAGCATAGAGCGCTGAAACGAAACCTAAAAAAATTTAACCAGCGCCCACGAAAAACCTTGAATCGTTACCCACGTAAAGCTTCAATGATTTCTGCGTTGATCAGGTGCAGGCCCACGGAGTTTGACGGCGGCAGCGAGGAGTAGCAGCAACGTGGAAAAAAAAGAGGCCCACGCAGGTTTGCAGGTGGCCCGTCGGTCAAATAAACTGTGTTAACCTTGTTCCAGAATCGAAATTTTAAAAAAATTCGTTGAGTTTTTCGATGTATGCAAGACGGCGGAATGGAAATCACGTGGAGATTGATGCGTGTATGGAGCTTATGGTGCGTTTTTGCAGGTGTTAACCCTGAAATCGAACAACAAGAGGAAACGGGGCGATGGCAGAGATCAGCAATGATGCATTTGGAGAGGAAGAGAAAGACTGGCAGCGTGAAAGATGTGTGTAATATGGATATTCAGCGACGGAAACAGCGCGAGGCAAGAGGAATGAAATGGAGAAGTGCAGGTCCAAAATTTGAGTTTTCTCTCAAAAAAATTTAAAGAACCCAAGCAACAGTAAACAGGTTTGCCCGGAAAAAACACTGAAGCTCTCCACAAAATCAATATTTGAAATTCCCTGCTCCAAATTTGCCTGATAAAACCCTGAAAATTTCTCAAACACCTGCACCTGTAACCTGCAAAAGAAAGGAAAACCTAAAATAATATGTGCATAAAACAAAATTAAAACCCTAGATCAGCATTTACAACTTTTGACTCTTAAATAGCCAGATTTATCAATAATCAGCAGTAATATTATCAAAATTCCAGATTTATTATGAAATACTTCAGAAATCTCTCATGCAAATCAGAAAACAAACTTAAATAATAAACCCAGGATCGAAACTGGCTGGGCTCTACAAGAAAATGCTTGCGGGAGTTGGTTGGTTCAGTCGAGAACTTCTCCAAACTCCCACTGATCTTCTTCAATAAGGGTTTCCTGCACAGCTCACTTCAACCATCAATAAAGAGAGAAAAAACAATACTAGATCTCAAATGCAATGGAGATACCTGCCATTACTTCAGAAATTCTAATACCATTCAAACCCTAGCAAGTGAACAAGATACCTGTGTTCAACAATACTCTACAATAAGCTGTTACTAATGGCTGAAAATCAAAATATGCAGAAAATAAAATAGCTCATAGCGCTTCAAGAGAGTAACATCAGCAAGTTTTCAACCCCAAAGTCTTTCTTTATTAGCACCAGAAAAAGTTTACAAGAGAGCTTCTTCAGCACAAGACTCACAGATCGAATGATCTCAAATGACCCCTAGCACCCTATTTAAAGGAAAAATTCCCAACAGTTAGTTCAAGCGATCCACGTCAAAATGATCTCGACCGTCGATGAGGATCAAGATATCTCTTAATCTCATCCGTCGAATTTTTAATGTATTAAAAAATTGAAATTCTGCATTTATTTACTCAAAATATTATTATTTTATTATTTCTAAGTTTTTTATTATTTTATTAATTATTATTATTATTTTTTTTATTTTTCATTTTTTATTTATTTATTTATTTATTTGTAGGTTATTTCAAACGGTACGTTTTTCTTCCACGACGCAGAAGTGGTTCTAATTGCTTGTGGGGAGATCAGTGACGAAGGAATAGAGCACCGAAGGATTTGCTTGGGTTTTCCCCTAATTTATTTAGAGATTTTGTGTTGATTAGCAGGGTTGAATTTGAGAGAATTCTTGGGGCCGAAAATCTACATTTTTGGAACTGTGCAAGGGTCTCCAGGGAGGCTTGCGCAAGGGCTGGAGGAATAGAGGTTGAGGAGATATATGGGCTAGAGATTGAAGGTATTCCTCAGGGGAGAATTTAGCTAGAGTTGGGGGAGATTTCCAGTGGTGGATTTGGGCTTAATTCAGCAATATCAGTTCTGTGGCACGTTTTCTGGCCAAATTAGGTAATTTGCACTTGTTGGGGGTCATCAGGGGTAGGTGGATTAAGCCCAAACCCTTTCTGGATTTTTGTGGGTTTATTGAGAGGAGTCTCTGACTAATTTTACAGAGTTTTTCGGGTGATGTTCGGGCCTGAAATCATAATTCTTATAGCAGGGCAAACTGTTGGTTAGCTGGGGAATTTGCACCGTTTTGTGGGTTTGACTTTGGCTTGGAGATAAGCCAAACCTTTTCTGGGTATTTTTGGGTTTGAGGAGAGGAGCTTGCAGCGGCAATTTAGGAGCCTTCCAGACATTATTTTGAGTAGGATGACTAGTTCCATTCAACAGTCGACAATAAAAATTGTTGGAGGACACAATTTATTCTGGGACCATTTCCACCACTTGGGTTAGCGAGATTTCACTTGGGGTTTGCATAGCTTGCATAGCAAGCCCAAGTTCCATTGTTCTTACTCATTATTCACCTAACTCGTCGGACAGGAATGGCCGTTGGCATTTAATGCCAAATTCGAAGACTGCTTGCCATCGGTACACAACAGATCTAATTTGATTTACACTACCCAGTTCAGATAAAAAAGGCACGACCCGCCTGTATATTTATCTACTCATTTGTCAGCTTGTTGATAACTAAACCACGCTGGGTTTGAGGGTGTGAAGCTTTATTTCAAGCTACTTACAGTAAAATTACGTGAATACAGTAATTTTATTTCCGACCGATCTATATGGATTATATCGGCTGAGATCTGAGATCGGACCAGGCAGCCTCCGCAGTGCTCCGCACATTGAGCCTAGCCTGTCGCCGCGAGGTCGCCCGCCCTACGCGCCTAACTGGCTCCGTCAAAAGAGCACGTTTATTCTTGCAGATACAATAAACATCCCTGTGGAATGATTAGCATCCCTGTGCCCCCAATAAACATATCACTTTTCTGTTCTGAAATGGAATGTGCGTGGATGTTTTGCAGAGACATGTTTTTTTGCCTTTTTATTACACTGAGAGCAGCGAGCAGCGAACAGCGAGCAGTGAGCAGTGAGAGCAGCGAGCAGTGAGCAGTGAGCAGTGTGAAAGCAGAGCAATTTGGGCAGCAGTGAGAGCAGCGAGCAGCGAACAGTGAGCAGTGAACAGTGAGCAGAGCAATTTGGGCAGCAGTAAGAGCAGCGAGCAGCGAACAGTGAGCAGTGTGAAAGCAGGGAGTTTTTATGCAGCGGAAGTATTGAGCAGCAAGCAAGCAACAACAAATGCATTCAAACATGACAAAGGAACCAGAAATTTCAGAACATGTGGAGACAAATGATTTAGGACAAGTGAAAATTGCCTCATCCGCCAAAGCTGGGAAGTGGGTTTGGGTCAATGCCAAACAATATCGGGGCATTTTAAAACGAAGAATAGCTCGTCTAAAATGGGAGCAAACAAGGAAGAAACTCCTTCGCAAAAAGCACCCAAACAAGTCTCCTCCACAAGCACGTGGCAACAAGAAGTCCAAAGGAAAAACCATTGATGATTTTGCCTTATATAGTCCCACATCCACACCTCTCACCTGGTCATCTGATCTTTATGTGAAAGAATTGTTAAATGCAAAACAAAGGTTGGAGGTTTTAGAAGCTAAAGGGCAGGAAAGAGATCATAAAATTCATATAATAACGGCTGAGAACAAGGCGTTAGCAGAAAGCAATAAAATTTTAGAAGAACAAGTGGCATTGCTACAGGAAGCTCTCCTGATAGGGAAGACAGAATGGCAACGCATGAAGGCAGATGTGCAAAATGTAAAGAAATCTGTAGTGGAAAGTACAGAGGTGGTGAATGTGAAATCATCCCAGGATAAAGGGAAAATGATTGTCTAAGTAAACAACCATGAAGAGAACGCAAGAGAAGAAATGAAAGAAGATTCTACCAAAGTTTCCAAAACTTGGGCTCAAGTTATTAGCAATTCTGCTAATAAGGAAGGAGAAACAAATATTCAGGTTGACAACATGCAAGATAGTGAAGGCAAGGAAAGACAAAATAGGGCAGCAAACATAATTATTAAAGGGGTGAAAGACTATGGAAAAAATGAATGTACTCTTGACCTTGCAAGAGACTTCTTGAAAGACAAGTTGCTATGGCAAGGACAAATATGCCAAGCATGGAGGGTGGGTAAGTTTAACGGGGAGAGAGCCAGGCCCATAAAAGTCATTATGCCTAGCTTGCGTGATAAATATATTATTCTAAGCAAGAAGCATCTCTTGAGGGGTTCTCATTTTTTCCTAGAAGAAGATTTAACTGTAAAACAACAGGAGGAAAGAAGAGAGGAAATTTTAAAGGTTAGGGCAGCAAGAGATGAAGGAAAGAGAGCATGGATTTATAAAGGCAAAGCTGTGATAGCGCAATTTGGACCTCCTTCCAGAACAGAGCAGCAAGATGGTAATAAAGAAGAGGCAACAAACTCTTCAATAGGAAATCAGAAAGCAAGGTCAGTATGGGAAAACAGGGACAAAGACTCAAATGTGAGTCTTGCACGTCAAAATAAATAGCAATCAAGTCATACCCAGGTTTCCTTGAGATTAGTTTGCTGGAACTGCAGAGGTTACCCATGGAGACGAGGACTTGGGTTAGGGCCTATTGCGGAAAATAGAGACATAATTTGCCTCATAGAAACACATGAGCATGAAGGGTGCAAGACACCTTTGTTTGAAGGATACTGGAAGATGGCAGTGTGGAACAAGGCAGCAGGGAATGGCAAAGGGCATGGGGGTATCATGGTTTTAGTAAGGGAGAAAGAAGGTCGTCTCATTCAGTTAGAAAAAGAAGACTCAAATAAGCAATTCATTTGGTTTAAAATATCAGAAAATGGAAACCACATCGAAATTACAGCATGCTATTTTGCGCCACAGGTCTCAAAAATCTACAAAGGTAGAGGGCTTGAACACAAAGATCCATTTGCAGCTTTAAAAGCGGATATTGCAACATATTCTCAGCTAGGTGAAGTCCTTATAGTGGGTGATTTCAATGCTAGGACTGCAAGTGAGCAAGCTAGCATTCTTTGTTGTAAAGATGATTGTGACCCTATTTGGCTTACAGAAGAAAGCAATCATCAGCAGGAAAGAATTTCAGAGGACAAGGGCTGCAATCTCTTTGGTGAACAATTGCTTACTCTATGCGGGGCCTTTGATTTAGTCATTTGTAATGGCTTGACTAGATGGGCAAAGTCCGGTAATTTCACTTGCAATACTTACAATGGAGCAAGTGTGGTAGATTATGTAATTTGCTCGCATGGTTTGTGTGAGAAAATGGAAGAAGTTTTGGTTGGAGATCAACTGTGGGATTTGAAATCAGATCACAAGCCAATTTATTTATGTTTCTCTTGGATTGGAAAGAAACAATTAGAGTAAAAAATTCAGCATGTCCAACAAAATCTCCCACAGGGCATAATTCTTTTGACCCCAGAAAATTGTAATACCTTCAAAATGACGCTAGAGAGACTCTTTGAGAAGGAGAAAATTACAATTCACAGCCTTCATAGTCATGAATTAACACATTTAATTCAATGCGCACTTGCAAAGTGCAAAAGAACAAAAATTAAGAAGTCTGAAACAAATTGCTTTCCGGTTAATGCTTGGTTTGGCGAGGAATGCAAAAAGGCAAGGAGAATGTGGAAAGAGTCAAACAAGGATAACATAAAGCTCAAATCTTACAAGCATTTATTAAGCAAGAAAAAGGCTGATTTCATGGTTTCAAGGAGGGAAGAACTAATCTTCCTTGGGAAAAATAATCCCAAATTATTTTGGAAGGAGCTCCAACCGAAAAAGATACAAATTGGAAATAATATTACAGCTTCTAAATGGTTTGACTATGCAAGACAACTCTATGAGCAGGTTCCCAAGGTTGACCCTCCCCCCTTGGTCAACACTGATACTAAACTCTTCACGGTACAAGAGGTAGAGATGGGTATCAAGAAGTTGGGTGTTGGAAAAGCAAAAGACTTAGCTGAACTCCAAGCAGAATATCTAAAGTGGGGTTCAAAGATTCTTGCACCTCACATTACAAAAATCTTCAACAACATCATACGACAAGGGCTCCCCACAGATTGGACAACTAGTCTGGCAATACCTCTTTTCAAGAGCGGCGACATCAATAATCCCTCCAATTATAGGACCATCATGATAAACCCTTTGTTTGCAAAGCTATTTGGAAGCATGCTTGAAAACAAAATTAGCAAGTGGGCAGAAGAAAGAAATAAGCGTGCTAAAGGGCAAGCAGGTTTTAGACCTAAGCATTCCACAGTTGATCATTGCATAACTTTAAGGCACATCATTGAAAAAGTTTGGGAGAAGAAGGAAGAAGTCTTTTGTTGCTTTGTTGATTTCAGAAAGGCATTTGACTCGGTTCCTAGGGATAAACTTTGGCAAAGAATGGAGGAACTTGGGGTTCCTAAACATTTGAGAGCAGCTGTGCATAGGCTGTATGAAGAGGTGAAAGTCAAAATTAGAACTTCAGTAGGCATTTCTGAAAGTTTTAGAAGCGATATTGGGGTCAAGCAAGGTTGCCCACTGTCTCCTACCCTTTTTGGTTTATATATCGACAAGCTTGAGGAGTGGTTAAATTCGCAAGGGGGTGATGGTATCTATTTGTGCAAGTTTGTTATAAGGCTTCTTTTGTATGCAGATGACCTTATTCTGATTGCTAAATCGGCTCTTGGTTTGCAAGAGCACTTACTATCCCTTGAGCATTTTTGTAGAAGTGTGGGGATGCAAGTCAATATCAGCAAAATGAAAGTAGTGGTCTTCTCTAAGAAAAGAAAACATAACCAACATAAGTTCTACTTTGAAGGCAATATTCTGAAAGAAGTTGCGGATTACAAATACC
The DNA here is from genome assembly GCA_031772625.1 of Pinus tabuliformis. Classification (NCBI taxonomy): domain Eukaryota; kingdom Viridiplantae; phylum Streptophyta; class Pinopsida; order Pinales; family Pinaceae; genus Pinus; species Pinus tabuliformis. The sequence continues at coordinate 1,346,732,552 of CM062819.1, forward strand.
TCGGAATTGACTTCAACAAAAATCTAAGCTGGAATAGTTGTAGAAAGAAAAGAACTTTGGGGGGTTGGAAAGCATTTTATGCTTTTCAAAATAGGTGTAGAGAGGCAGAGTTATGGGACTGGAAGACCACTCAAACTCTTTTTGGGCTTCTAGTGATTCCAGTGATTCTATATGGTTGTGAACTGTGGGCTAGCAGTACTTCCGACATGCAGTGGAGACAAATTGAGAAAATTCAGAAGCGTTTGATTACAAACAAATTTAAGATTAAAAGTGCAGTTCCTTATGATATCTTGTTAAGTGAAACAGGGACTGCTCCTATTGAAGCAATTGTTATGGTCAGAGTCATAAGGTATTTAAAAAAAATTGAGCAAATGGAAGAGGGTAGATGGCCTAAGGTTGTCTTTAATGATAGATTGTGCAAGAGCAAAAAAACTTGGATGCAGCAAAATAACAAATGGTTTAGTAAATGGGATATTTGCTTGAACGCGTGCCCCATAAACAACAAAGAGATAAAATCTTTTGTTATGGAAAATTTCCACAAACGTACTTGGGAGAAAGAGCTAGGAAGAAAGAAAAATTACTATATTAAAGTGTTTAATCCCACTCATAATCATCAACCAAAAGCATACATAGAGGCCAATATCTCTTGGAGAGCCAAAATTCTTATTGCTCAGTTAAGGACTAATTCTCATCAACTTCGTTGTGAAACGGGGCGCTGGAAAAGGCCAAAGGAAGTGTGGGAGGAAAGGGTATGCATTTTTTGTTCTTCCGGAAAAGTGGAAACAGAAAAACATTTATTTTAGAATGTGAGGCCTTCAAAGACAACAGGGAAAGTTATGCAGATACGCTGGCAGCTAGCTCTTGGGATAATCTATTTAACGAGGGGTTTGTCGAGAAGATGGGAGCATTTATTGTGAAGCTTCACAAAAAAAGGGCCGAATACATCAAGCAGATGAAGAAGCAATCTGTCCCATAGGCTATTGTTAGCCTCGTGGACGTTAAAATAATTTCTTCTTTTCTTCTTCTTCTTCTTCTTATGTACTCAGTTCTCCGCATAATAAAATGGCTTAGTTATTCGCCCTATTTCTTGTGTTTTATTGACTGCAGAAAAATTTAATTTTGCTATAGCTTAGTTCATGCATCTATTATCTACTATAAATTTCAATTTGGAATATTATAGTAGTATCAGAGCCATGATCTTGGCCAGTTGTGGGGTAGGAAACTAGATCAGGTAAGATTTGGGCATGCATGCATAGTGACAGGTTAAACCATAGACAACCCATGGCTCTAGGAAGATTTAGTATGCAGGAATTTTGGGGTGGAATTTGCCAAAACGATGAGAGATTAGCCTAGTTGAGGAAGGTGTTGGACCAGATCCATCCTCATCCTTACAACAGAGACACTAGAGGTGCACAAGCCGTGGGGCTGCAACAATCTACATTGTGTGGGGAAAGCCTACAAAATCAGGGCACAAGATCTCCTCAAAAGGAGCAGACATGACATGGACAGTTAGAGGGTGAGACTAGGAGGCGCTTTTGCTGGTGGAGACCTGGCTTTAGATATTAGGAGCTTGAGGAGGAGGTTGAGCATGAGATTGTGGGCACACATGAGTGTGAGGAGCATGTCAATGTGTCTAGTGTGACACAGGAGTCACCCTTGTTGGATATCCCTTTGGTTGCTTCGGTTGACACCCTAGTGGAGAGAGTAGAGCATATGCTAAGAGGGCCATCTGTTGATGAGTTGCCACCCATAGATGAGGTGTCGTCCGTTGTTGAGGGATCCATTGATGAGGTGTCTAGGGTCATGTTTGAGTTTTCAGGAGATAACAGTGCACAACAGGTTGATGAGGTGTCGGGAGACATATTCACTGTTGATGAGGAGCCGATAGGTACAGAGGTATGCAGATCTGTGATAGAGTTTTCAGACGATAGCTACCTATCATTGATTGTTGAGGATGTTATGCATGATGAGCTATCTGTGGAGGGGCAGTTAGTGGTTCATGTTGAGCCCATGGTGGAGGAGGATGAGCAACTGTCCTTGGAGTCAGTTGTAACGACCAAAAGTCATATACGTAACGAAAATGTTTAAAATACTTCATAAACAAAGACATGCATCGTAGGACAGTAATTGTAATTGTATGTTGAATAAAAGAATTGATGTAGGATGAGTACAAATGATAATGAGGGTCCTATATATATAGCCAGGTAAGTACCCTTTCACAAATAGACATGTCTTTTCATTATTAACTAACTAACCATTAGTTAATTTACTTTTATTTATTATTATATTTATATTATTATGATTATTATTTATTATCTATTTTTATTTATTTTTACATAATTTATGTTCATAACATTGCCTTCTCCTTCAAAAAGCTTTGTCCTCAAAGCTTACTGATGAAGAATCAGATCTCTTCTGTTGTTCAGAATATCTTCTTGTTCTGAGCTTTCATCTTTGTTGATACAAGACGATATGATGTTCTGAGTGATAGACATAATTGTCGTACTGAAAATGGATCGGACCATCTTAGATTAATCATCTGGGGAATCTTTCAATCCTTGGAGATGTGTGGTGAATAGTTATCGTATGACTGGATTGAGCTCACTTCAATATTCTTCGGAACATAAGTTTGTTTATGTTCTGCGTGATATAGATTTGTAGATTGATTAAGGTGTCTACTCTTGTGATTCGGATGTAGATAAGGAATTTTTCTTGTTTGAACTTCCTTAAACGTTTTTATGGCAGTGCCTTGATTTCCATCAGGCATTGTTGTTGTTGACTTAACTACTGAATTCTTATTTGGTGTCTCCTCTATTTGGATGACAACCTCTGAGTACGTTTTTACTTCAATAGGGTTTGGATTTGCCTGAACTACGAGATTACTGGTATTGATGTTTGTTTCTTCAGTTTGGACTGCTACATCTGGAGATTTTGATGCTTCCTTTGCGACAAGTTCTTTGAACCTATTTGTCAATGATTTCTTTTCGTCCTTAAGTTTTTTTAATCTGTTTGAGCAGATTTTGATTATGATTTTTGAGACATAAGCATTCCTCATTCTCCGAGTCAACTTTATTTTGGCCTTTACGCTTCTCGTCTTTTAAACACTTGATTTGTTCTACTTTTTTGGTTAAGGTTCTTTAAACATAAATTTTCTTCTTCTTGTTCTAATAAACTGTTAATTTTAGGTATGTTCTATGCTTAGAGCAATTTATTTTAATTTTCACAGTTAGCTCAATATCTTTTCCAGATTAGCAATCACATCAGCATTAAAGTAAACTGTAGATAGAACATAAACATAAATCACAAAAGACAAGTCAAGACAAGAGGACACAAGATGTGGCGCTAGCCAGGGACAACCCCCAATGTGGGGAAACCCTTGATCAATTCTTCTTATGTGTTCTTCAATAGTTCAGTAGAGAGAGAGATAGTACGTTTACAACAGAAGTCAACACTTTGACTTATCTATATAAGAGCATAGATCATCTCTAAGAAGATGATACATGAGATCAGTTGAAGACATGCTGCTTCAACGGATTCTCCAAGGTGACTCCTTCACTTATCGTTGTGCTGCATTTCGTCATCATGCTGCACTTCACTGTGCTGTGCCATGTTGCACCCATCATCACTATGCTGCATCTCATTATGCTTCATTAATCATGCCTGTACCCATCACTGTATTGCATTATGTGCCATTGCTGCACCATGTTGCCACACTGACCTATGTGTTGGCTGCATCTTGCTTGCTTGTTGTCCTTTGCATGCTTGTTGTTGCATGCTAGTTGTCCCTTGCATGCTAGCTGTAACATTGCATGCTTGGTGTATTTGCTGGTAAGTACCATGCAATTGTCCCAATGTTAGTTAGTTGTCCCTTGCATGCTTCTCTCCTTTGGAGACAGATGCTCTGGCTGTTCCGGCAATTCTTGGCAGTTCCAATAGTTCCGGCTGTTCCCGACAGTTCCGGCAGTTCCAACAATTCTGGTTGTTCCGACAGTTGCGGCAATTCCAGCTGTTCCTGGCAGTTCCGACTTCTGCCCTCTATGTCAGCTTTCCTACTTGTTCCAGCAGTTCCCGGTAGTTTCGGCAATTCCGGCTATTCTTGGTAGTTTTAGTAGTTCCAATAGTTCCTGGCAGTTCCGGCTATTCCCGACAGTTTCGGCAATTCCGACTATTTCTGGCAGTTCCGGCAGTACCGACTTTTCCTTACAGTTTTGTCTATTCCTGGTAGTTCTGGCTTTTCCGGCAGTTCTGGTTATTTTCGGCAGTTCTGGCTTTTCCGGCAATTCCGGCTATTCCGGGCAGTTCTCGCTGTTCCGGCAATTCCGGCTATTCCCGGCAGTTCCAACAATACCGTCTATTTCTGGCAGTTCTGGCTTTTCCCGGTAGTTCCGACAGTTTCTGGTAGTTCCGGCAGTTCCAGTAGTTCCCGACAGTTCTGGCTATTCTCGGCAGTTCTGACTTTTCTTGGCAGTTCCGGCTATTCCCGACAGTTCTGGTAGTTCCGGCAGTTCTGGTAGTTCCGACAATTCCGGCTATTCCCGGCTGTTCCGACTATTCCTGGCAGTTTCGGCTTTTCCCGATAGTTCCGACTATTTTTGGTAGTTCCGGTAGTTCCGACAATTCCGGCTATTCTTGACAGTTCCGGCAGTTTCGGCAATTCCGGCAGTTTTGGCAATTCCGGCTATTCCCGACAGTTCCAGCAGTTTCGGCAATTCCGGCAATTCCGGCAATTCTGGCTATTCCCGGTAGTTCCTGCTTCTGCCCTTTGGATTAGGGCAGCATTATCCCTTAGGATCTCTCCTCCTACTAAAACAAGTAGAGAGGAAGAGATCCCAAGTGTGTTGAAATGACTTGAAGGCCACCTCTATTTATACTAAAACGTTGAGCACAAGTGGGGTTTATTTGGTTGCTGGCCGACCTTGATAAATTGTCCCATAACACAAATAAATTCATATCTCCATGGATACTTATCAGAATCGGATGATCTTTAGATCAATCCTACACCTTTCGATGAGAGGGATCCAAAAAAAATATCAGCTTCCATTAATAAGATCACCCACATGGAGTTTGGCCCTAGTTGCCAATTTTAACACTCTCTCTCAACTAGGGAGAACTCCATCCGTTGATCCATATGTCCGACTGTACTATCTCAGTCAGCAGTGCCTTGCACTACTCTGCTGTGCTGAGCTCTGCTTTCCTCTGCTCTCCTGAACCATGAAGAAGAAGAATTGATCGAGAATGTCTCATACCATTCTCTACTGACCCGAGGTCAGTTTCATCTGAAGAGTGTGTCACATCACTCTTACTGGCTCAAAGTCAGTTTTATTGATCCAAGATCAATATCACAAGAGAGTGTCTCAAACCACTCATACTGATCCTAGATCAATGGAGGTCATCCTAGCATAGGAAGTACGGTAGATATATCGATGCGTCCATCGATAGTACTACTATGGTTTCTAACCCCATTTCCTTGCTCATTGATCAGATGAGAGGTACTTCCCATGAGTCCCAGACTGCATGGGTAGGATGCCTCAACAGGAGAACTAATCATCTTGTCCACAGGAGAACGAATCATCCTGCCCCAAAGTTGCCATGGGAGAATTAATCATCCCAGCCCACAGGAGAACTAATCATCCCAGCCCACAGGAGAACTAATCATCCTGTTTCACAGTTGCCACGAGAGAACTAATCATCCTGGCCCACAGGAGAACTAATCATCCTGTTCCACAGTTGCCATGCAAGAACTAATCATCACAGCCCACAGGAGAACTAATCATCCTGTTCCACAGTTGCCACGGGGTATCACAGGGGAAGGTTGAACCTGTCATCCTGTACATAGCGCACCACCAGGGGAGGGTGAGTCGCCCTGTGGTCGTATGTTGCTCCAGTAAGTACCCCAAGCCCCCAGAGCTCCCAGAGTTCAATGCATGCAAAATGCAGGACCCTTATAAGAAGGTCTCTCAACGACTCCAAGTTGTTCGGGAAAGTCACAGATTTTACCTTTCCTCGGGGCTTTGACAAAATGTTTGCGACCTGTACATCAGTCTTAATGCGATGGAGCCTCCTCGCTCATCGACTTACCATATCCTAGATAAGGCAATATCTGATGTCTATCTGCTGGAGCAATCATCGAATACGAGATTCCTCAATAATCGAATCCCCCCTCTGGTTGTCACAGAGAATCACAGTGGTATTCATCATGTGTACAAACAGCTCACTTAAGAGCTTCTGCAACCATGCAGCTTCACACGAGATCATACTCGTAGCTATGTATTCAGTCTCGACGGTGCTTATAGCAACCGACTTTTGCTTCCTGCTCATCCATGATATCGAAGTAGAATCCAAAGAGAACCAACACTGAGAAGTGCTCTAGTGATCCTCCACACTACCTACCCAGTCAGCATTCAAATAATCATGTAGTTTCATATTTTCGACAATGTATCTCAATCCATGAGAGATTGTGCCTCGAAGATATCTCAGAAGATTCTTGGCAACAATCCAATGAGTCTCAACCAAATATGAGCTCACCATGTTAATTGCAAAACATATATCTGGACGAAAGTTCACCAAGAACATCAACGCGAATGAGCTTATGAAACTCAAAGGCATTTCCCAAATTTGATCCGACATCACTACCATATAACTTCTGAAAGTTAATATCCTTGAGGTAGTCACAGGCTTGCAGTTTATCATTCCACATCCGAAATCCAACTCCCTCTTACTTCTGTAAATGAGAGGGTCTGCACCTGTTAGAAATAGGTCGTCCTCATAAGGTGCTGGTATGAGAGGTCTATCATCCACAACTTTCAAACAATGGTTTGGATCAGCTTCACTCTTAGTGAATCTCAGCTTCATCTGATAGCTATCAGTCCTCTCAAACTACGCCCGGCGAGTTTTGATTCAAGCCATAGAGGGCTTTCTTCCACCTGCATACGTGAGATTCCTGATCATCAATCTCAAACTCCTCGAGTTGTTCCAAACCTGTGGACCTGCTACATGAGGGGAGTGGTCCCCTTGTAAGATTTTCCTTCGGTACATCTCAGACATGTACTTTCATGCTCTTTTTGAATTTAGGCATCCTTGTCACCATCTGACTCGTAGACCTCCGGTGCTGTGTCAATGGACATGGTCCCTAGTGGACTTCCTGTAACTTGATACAACCTTGAACTCAAAAACATGTTTGAAAATTCTATTTTCAAACACGTACCTTTCCATCGATGAGTGCCACCCTGTAACTTTTGACTTCCATTGCCAAAATGGACACCAGGTTCTTCTTGCGATTAGGTACATAAAAGAGATTCTGTAAATGAATCGAGTTACCCTCATTCAGTTGAGGGGTAACATTCCCTACACCCTTTTCGGGATAGGTGGCATCGACTCCAAATATAATCTCACGATTGTTTCCATCTCTACCAAATTAGAGAGTGCACCCTTCTATCCGATGAAGTGCCTTGAAGCACTACAATCAATAAGCCAGATTCCCAGAGAATCTGGGTTCCTTGCTTTCTTTGAAGAGTCAGCCATTTCCTTGATGACCTGCATTACCTGTCATTCCTTTGATCATTGAAGATGTCCCTGGAATGATTGTTATCTTCATCAAGAGATGTGTCTCTGCCATTTGGACACTCCTTCGCATAATGGCCGAACTTATTACAACCAAGGCATCTGCCTTTCCTTCCACCCTTAGATCCATACTTCCCAATGAAGTGATCTTTAGGTAGGCCATCAGAAACTTCCGCTGCGCCATTATGATAATATTCTCTGCTTCGACTTCACCCTCGGTGAATTTGAAGAGGGATGAGGAATCCAATGATCCTTTTGTCCTTTCCCAACTGTCTTCGTTGATTGCTTTTTCACTCTTGCTTGGGCATTATCTTCACCTCAACTCTGATACCATGTTAATTTTAGGTATGTTCTATGCTTAGAGCAATTTATTTCAATTTTCACAGTTAGCTCAATATCTTTTCCAGATTAGAAATCACATCAGCATTAAAGTAAATTGCAGATAGAACATAAACATAAATCGCAGAAGACAAGCCAAGACAAGAGGACACAAGATGTGGCGCTAGCTAGGGACAAATCCCAATAGTTCAGCAGAGAGAAAGAGATAGTATGTTTACAACAGAAGTCAACACTTTGACTTATCTATATAATAGCATAGATCATCTCTAAGAAGATGATACATGAGATCAGTTGAAGACATGCTGCTTCAACAGATTCTCCAAGGTGACTCCATCACCTATCGTTGTGTTGCATTTCATCATCATGTTGCACCTCACCGTGCTGCACCATGTTGCACTCATCATCACTATGTTGCATCTCATCATGCGTCATTAATCATGACTGTACCCATCACTGTATTGCATTATGTGCCATTGCTACACCATGTTGCCATACTGACCTATGTGCTGGCTGCATCTTGCTTGCTTGTTGTCCTTTGCATGCTTGCTGTTGCATGCTAGCTGTAACATTGCATGCTTGGTGTATTTGTTGCTATGTACCATACAACTGTCCCAATGTTAGTTAGCTGTCCCTTGCATGCTGTTCTCCTTTGGAGACAGAGGCTCTGGCTGTTCCGGCAGTTCCCAGGAGTTCTGGTTGTTCTCGGCAGTTCCAACAGTTCTAGCAATTCCGGCTGTTTCGACAGTTGTGGCAATTTCGGTTGTTCTCGGCAGTTCTGGCTTCTGCCCTCTGCGTCAACTTTCTTGCCTGTTCCGGCAGTTCTGGCTTCTGCCCTCTGCATCAGCATTCTTGCCTGTTCCGATAGTTCCCGGCAGTTCCGACAGTTTCAGCAATTCCGGCTATTCCCGACAGTTCTAGTAGTTCTCGGCAGTTCCGGCTATTCCTGGCAGTTCCGACTTTTCTTAGCGGTTCCGGCAGTTTTGGTAATTCTTGCTATTCCCGACTGTTCCGGCAGTTCCGGCTTTTCCCAACAGTTCCGTCTATTCCCGGCAGTTCTGGCTATTCCCGACAGTTCCAGCTATTCCCGACAATTCTGGGAGTTCCGACAGTTCCAGTAGTTCCTGGCAGTTCCAGCAGTTCCCGGTAGTTCCGGCAATCCCGACATTTCTGGCAATCCCGGATATTTACTGCAGTTCCAGCAGTTCTAGCAATTCCAACAATTTCGGCTGTTCTCGACCATAGTATTAAAAACTGGCCTAGCTAACCGGTTACTGGTCTAACCGGCCGGTTAGCAGGCCCATCGGTTGGAACCGGTGAAAAAACCGGGTTTAATAGGCTGTGTGGCGAAAAATTTGACCTAACCGGTCCTAAACCGGCCGGTTACCTGCCATGCCCACCGAGGACCCACAGTGATGCTTTTCCAAGGTATTTTAGGGGTTTTAGAGGGAAATTAAGGGTGCTTTCCCTCCAAAAACGCCCTCTCCAAGCCTTTAAGGAACAAAAACAGTTAAATGATCTTGTTTTCGACGTTCGTGCAATACAACCTTCGACTGAGGAGGAACCAAATGATGAACAAAGCACCTGATCTAGATCCCATTGTGTTGGACGATATTGATCCAACATCAGAATGGGTGGAGGAGACTGAAGATCCTGTGTTTGAGGCTGATTTTGATATCGACATGGCTTTAGCGGGGGATGAAGCAGATTTTGTGGCGGCATCAGAACCAGGATCAGTAGCGGCATCAACAAAAGGCAAAGAACTAATGGAAGGCACTAGTCGTTCAAGTTGACAAACTCGTGCTTCCGTTAGGTCCACTTCTATTGTTATTGGTGGCATTGCTACTGAGGTTGTAGATTAGGCTGAGACATCCTCAAACTCTGAACTAGATGATGTCTATGTAGCTCCTGATGATGATCCTGTGGCTAGTAGTGGTGTTGAACTTTATGATTGATCATGTATACACTGTAGACTTGTAGTAGGCCAATGGCCTCATAGCTTGCAACATTGTTTTTGGACTTTATAGGCCATTTAGAGCCTCATTTCTTATGTATTTTGCTATTTTGTCGATGATATGAATTCCACTCAGTGCCATTTCGATATATTCACCTTTACATGGTATATAAATGAGCAAACTTTGCATATTTTGTCTCTATTGGCGTGGAATCACGGTTTTAAATCTTAAAAATAATTTTTTTTCATTAAAAATTAATTATTTAATGTATTTTTCTAAAACCGGTTCGTTTAGACCAAACTAGTCCTGGTTAGACCGGTTCATTAAGTGGACCGGTCCGACCACTGGTTTTGGTTTTAAAAACACTGTTTTCGGCAGTTCCGACGATTTCGACTTTTCCCGGTAGTTCCGACAGTTTCAGCAGTTGCAGCAGTTCCCAGTAGTTATGGCGATTCCCGATAGTTCCGACTTTTTCTGGCAGTTCCGACTATTCCCGGTAGTTCCGACAATTCTAGCTATTCCTAGTAGTTTCGGCTTTTCCCGGTAGTTCTGGCTATTCCTGGAAGTTCCGGCTTTTCCCGGCAGTTCCGGCTATTCTTGGCAGTTTCGGCTTCTGTCCTCTGGATTAGGACAGCGTTATCCCTTAGGATCTCTCCTCCTACTAAAACAAGTAGAGAGGAAGAGATCCCAAGTGTGTTGAAATGACTTGAAGGCCACCTCTATTTATATTAAAATGTTGAGCACAAGTGGGGTTTATTTGGTTGCTGGCTGACCTTGACGAATTGTCCCATAACACAAATAAATTCATATCTCCATGAATACTTATCGGAGTCGAATGATTTTTAGATCAATCCTACACCTCTCGATGAAAGGGATCCAAGAAAAATATCAGCTTCCATTAATAAGGTGACCCACATGGAGTTTGGTCCTAGTTGCCAATTTTAACATAAACGCTCCTTGACTTCCTTTTTGGATGCTTGAGCTTTCTTGACTTGTTAGAGTAGTTTTTCTTGGTGAACTCTGAGGTGCGAAATTTCTCTGTCTTTGCTGCAAATGACTTCTTCAAGTTCTTTTTGCTTCTTTGATATCGTTTTTTTGTTATCTTGAAACATCAAGTCTGAGATATCCTTAAGGTCTTCTAATGAAGATTTTATTGATTTTGATTTACTTGTTATGTTTCAAAACATGACCATCTTCCCTTTATAAGGAAACGTCAAAACTTGTTTCTTTATGTTTAACATGAATGTACCCAAATCCTTAAACCAGGGTTGATTGAGTATGATGTCAGTGTTTTTATCTATCATTACAACATGAAATTGAGATATGTAGTCATAATGACCTTGTTGACCACTACGTGTCAACTACCCATAGCAGTACACCCCCTTTTTTGCAAAAGGGATAGTGCTTGAGCGACGTGTCTGTGCCATTTGACTGTCATCATCAGCCCGATCATGTTATGTTGTAAACCCAGTCTGCATGTGTAAATTGTAAATAATCTTTGTAGATCTGAGTCATGTATGTAAATTGCCTAGGCAATCCTCATTTTCTAGTGATAATCTATGTTCCGGAAGGTTTTTTGTCTCACCGATCCATGATCGGAAGAGTTTTCCTTCAGTCTAACCCCAAAGCCGGATTGTATTTTGTCATTAGAATCTTAGGGGAATCCTAGTGTTCTTTGAGTCTATGTAAAAGTAATTTGGAAATAATTCTAACTATTTGGTTAGGTTATTACAAGTTGCTTGATCTGCTAGATTATGTCTGTCGCAGAACTGGGTGGTCTATGAGGGTCTATGTCAAATGGGTTTTCCCCTTGAGATGTAAAATTGTAAAAGTCATGATGTAAAGTGTCTTGAGGGTTAGAAAATGTTTTAATCCCCTCATAAGTCCCAAGTCCTAGGTCCTAGGTGATTTTTCCAAAGGCTAGGTTCGAGGATAAAAAAAAAAAACAATAAAAAATAAAAGATATAAATAATAAAAAATAAAATTAAAATAAAATTAAAAAAAATAAATAAAAATTTGAAAAATAAAATAAAATAATAATAAGTCAAAATTTTGAGAAAATAAATGCAAGATTTTAATTTTTTAATATTTAAAAATTCAACGGATGAGATTAAAAGGGATTTTGATCCTCATCGATGGTCGAGATCATTTTGATATGGATCACTCGAACTAGCCGTTGGAAATTTTTCCTTTAAATAGGGTGTCAATGGTCATTTGAGATCAGATTCGATCTTAGAGTCTGGTGCTAAAGAAAGCTTTCTTGTAGTCATTTTTTGTGCAACAAAGAAAGACTTTGGGGTTGAAAATCTTGTTGGTGTAACTCTTCTGGAAATGCTGTAAGACGTTTTATTTTTCTGCATAATTTTATTTTCAGCGATTGATAATAGCTTGATGAAGATTAATTTAGGCACAGGTATCTTGTCTGATCTCTGGAGTTTGAATGATAGTTTAATTTCTGAAACATAATGGCAGGTATCTCCATTTGATTTGAATTTCGCTGTTATTTTCTCCCTCTATGTTAATGGTTGATTTTAAGCTGTGTAGGAAATCCTTTTTTTTAGATTACCGGGCGTTCGGGGAAGTTCTCGGCTGAACCAGCCAACTCCTGGATCGCATTTTCTAAAAGAGCCCAACCAATTTTGATCCTAGGCTTATCATTTGAATTTTTTTTTTTAATGAATGCATGAAGGGTTTTTTGAAGCATCTCGCATTAAGTTTAAAATTCTGAAGATATTTCTGTGGCATAATGATAAATCTGGCTATTTTAGAGCTTGCATTTTGTGAATATTGTAATTATTTAATTAGGGTTTTAAGGTTTCATTATTAATTTTGTTTCTTGCACATTTTACTTCTGGGTTTTCGTTTTTTTGCACGTTGCAGGTACAGTTTTTGAAAATTTTTCAGGGTTTCCATCAGGCAATCTGGAGCAGGAAAGATTTAAAATTTCAATCAAGTTTCTGGGCTACAGGTCTGCTACCTGCGTTTTCATTTTTCACTGTTGCCTGGGGTTTCATAAAAAAAAATCCGAAGTACATGTGTGAAATCTGTTTTCTGGAATTCGAATATTCTTCTGAGGGTTTCAAGATTGTTTTTATTGTTTTGGCAAATTTAGAAATTTTTTCTTGTTGCTGTAGCCACTACCCACGCCCTTTCGCTGTCACAACCCTTTGCCTTCAGCCATCTCCTTTACGTTCCTACGTAGCTCCCTATGATTGCCCTCATCCACGCGCACCTGCAAAAAACATTGAAATCCCGCTGCCTTTTTTCTCTAGCCGCATTCTCCTTTGGAGCCCTTCCATGTGCTATCCTGTTGCATTCTCTTCGAATCCGCAGACATTTCATCACCTTTCTCTGCGTTTTCAAACCTGCAAGCACACATTGATTTTCCTATCCGTCGAGCAGCATTTAGCTTCTCGCAGCTAGTTCTCAGCCTCCAGCGTTGCCCCTTCATCTGTCATTGCTGCTGCCCATCCATTACGTTCTTCGTTCGCTGCTCCAAACCTATATCACGCTGCTGTCAATCCTCCAGCAAACCCGCAGGTCGAAAACCCTCCATGCTGTTCTCTCTCTGCCGTCAAAACTTCATCGAACTTGCAAACAAAATCAAAACTCAAAACACCCACATCTTCACGCAGTCTTTTGGTCTCTGCGACTTTCACCATCAACGTTCAACCAAAGCTCCCTTTCACTGTCCCTGCGATCTTAAGACTTACACAGCTCTAACTCCAACTCTCCCTGCAGTTTTGCTCCACGCAGCCAGCTCCATCACCTGAGTATTCTTCAGCCGTCTGCCGTTGAACTCTCCAGACCTGCACACAATAAACACTCAAAACAAATTTCCATTTCAAATTTTATTTTTTACATTGTAAATGTAATATGCTTTAGTTTTAGTTCTATTTTCATATGTATATGCGATTAGAGTTAGATCTTGTTTATGTATATAAAGTATGTTTTAATATATAAAAAATAAAAAAATAGAAACGTAAAAAATTTCGAGTTTCATTTTTTCTATTAGGTGTTAGGTTTAGATTTAAATTTTGTTCGCTTTAGATTTAAATTTTGTTTTTGGTCCTAGTTTAGCCCAGGTTTTGATTTTAGATATTTAGATTTTAGTTTTAGTTTTAACATTGGATATAAATGATTTTAGTTTTGTTTTATTTTTTACCTTAAAAAATAAAAAAAATAAAAATCGATTTTCAGGGTTAGTCTTGTTTTATTTTTTTAATAAATCTCGTAAAAAAAAAAAAAAAATCCATAAAAGTTAAGGGTTCCTTTTTATTTATTTTAGAATCTTAGTTCTTCCATTTTGATTTTTAAAATTTAAAAAAAAAAAAGTGTTTAGATTAGACTTTAGTTAAAATTTAAATTTGATTTTAGTTTTATTTTGATTTTTAGCTTAGAATTAAAAAAAAGAAAAAGAAAAGAAAGACTAATTAAATTTTGAAAATTCCTTTTAAAGTCTTTTTCTGTTGTGGTTAAATGAGCCTAAATGTTTATATCTAGAGATTAACTATTTGAACCTGGTTAGCATTTAAATTTCGTGGATGTTCAAAGTATTTGATTTTTTTGGAAATTTAAATGTTGGAGCATAGTTAAAGCGTTGTGCATTTATTGAACATCTTGCATCGCTTGGGATATTCGATGATAAATGATTGTTTTACAAGGTTCATATTTCTGCAACATTTAATAAATAATCATTTAATCATTAACTCCATAAGGCACTAGTACATTAATTCCTAAAATCAATCAAGTATTGGTATTGCCATGCTGTGTCTCCCAACTCAACTGGTCCACAGCTGGTCCTCCTTCTTCCCATAGGTTCTACCCCCCTTAGCCTTGGGAGACGGCTTAAACAGAGAGACCGGGGATCAGGGTGACAGCCCCCGGTCTGAGCGTTGTCGCTTTGCCCAAACACCCTGTGCAACAATAGACCTATTGTCACTTGTAGATCACTAATTTTATACTCGTTTTGGTCAAAAATATTTTTCTTTTTTACACCAATGCTTAGCTCTGGAATTAATAGTTGATTTGCCAAGTTGATGTTGATATAATTTTTATCATTGCTTGGGTTGATGGCGACATTAACTTCTCTTTCTTGGATACTTCCTTTTAATGTAATTACTGTGTGATCTGTAATTGAAAGACCATTATAGGAAAACCTTTCTTCCTTCATCATTTTAGAATTGAGCTCCATCATTTTTTTTCAATGATTGATCCCATTTGTTTTGTCGAGATGACTTAAGGTATTATATTTAAAGTTCCTTTGGACTTTGTACTTCAAACCTCCTTTAAAAGTGCCTTTTTAATATATATATATATATATATATATATATAATTCTTCAAAACTCTTTTAATCCAAAGTCCTATTATCCTTAATATTTCAACCCCCTTGTATTCATTTTATATTTTTTTCCTTTTGTATTTTAAAAAGAATATTTAAATATTGTTTCAATTGGCTTCTTTTAAATATCTTATTGTCCTTTGTATTTATTTTTTAAATTTCATATAACTCGTTAAACTTTAATTCAACTTCACTTTAACATAAACTCTTAACTGATATTTTCTCCTTATGTAACCTTTTATAATAATACCCGCTTTGTACTTATATATATTTTCAATAATTTTATGACTTGAACTTTTCTTTAAATACCCCTTTATAATATAATACTTCTCTTTATATATCTTTTATTTATAATATTTCTTTTTTCTTTTTTCTTTTTGAAAAGTTACAACCCTAGTGAAACGTGGCTCTTCACCTTTGGCGTATATTATAAAATATATGTTCACTTATGTACTCCGTTAATGTTCTCCACGTAAAAAGTAAAACTTACCATTCACATAAAGAGATTTTGTATTCCTTTTGTTTTTATTTTACTTTTAAAATACCACAGGCAATTACCATTGGTTTCTAAAACCATGGGCTTGTAAACCACTTAATGAAGAATCAAAATAATATTATCTACTCTTCACGTAAAAAGTATAACTTACCATTCACGTAAAGAGATTTTGTATTCCTTTTGTTTTTCTTTTACTTTTAAAATACCATGGGCAATTACCATGGGTTTCTAAAACCACGGGCTTCTCCACATAAAAAGTAAAACTTACCATTCACATAAAGAGATTTTGTATTCCTTTTGTTTTTCTTTTACTTTTAAAATACCATGGGCAATTAACATGGGTTTCTATAACCACGCGCTTGTAAACCACTTAATGAAGAATCAAGATAATATTATCTACTCTTCCTTCTCTTACTTCTATTACGTATAGTTTTAAATATATTTGGAAAGATTCCCTCTTATCTTTATTATGCACTTTTTATCAATAATGTAGAACCTTTTTTATATATATGAATGTTCTCCTTCAAAATTTACATCAGACTAAATTTATTTATTTATTTATTTTTATTTTTTTTAATCTTTATATGTACTTATTTTATTTTCTATTTTTCTTTTTTTCAATTTGATTTTTTTCTATATTTTTTTTAATCTTTTTTCTTTTTAAACTTTTATCTATCCATATATATTAATTTTTTTTCTTTTCTTGAATGGCCAAATGCTTGATAGTGAAATGGAGAAACTTCAAATTCTTGTAGCGAAACGCTTCAATGACAACAATGTTGATGAATTTGATGGTCAAAGACCTGGATCGGAAAACACGCCTCTGTGCAACGGTTGAACAACTAGAGGATCGAACAGCTCTGATACCAATGTAACGACCAAAAGTCATATACGCAACGGAAATATTTAAAATACTTCGTAAACAAAGACATGCATCGTAGGATAGTAATTGTAATTGTATATTGAATAAAATAATTGATGTAGGATGAGTACAAATGAGAATGAGGGTCCTGTATATATAGCCAAGTAAGTACCCTTTCACAAACAAACATGCCTTTTCATTATTAACTAATTAACCATTAGTTAATTTACTTTTATTTATTATTATATTTATATTATTATGATTGTTATTTATTATCTATTTTTATTTATTTTTACATAATTTATGTTCATAACATCAGCCATCGATGAGGAGCTGTCAGATCCATTGGTAACTAGTAGAGCTGTCATAATTTCAGATGACAATCCCCTTCAGGCATACATCGATGGGGCTTGTAGCATTATTGGGCCACATTTGCATGTTGGTAAGAGAGAGGTCGCGTTAACTAAGCAGATTACATGGATTGGCTAAACTAGCGAGATGGGGCGAGATGAGTTGCGCAGGGTGCAACATTCGCAGTATGGAGGACTTGTTTCATGTATGGTTGTTTGTGCATTCGATCCCTCTCTTGGGGTTGGATGGCGAGAGATATTGAGTTGGTATTCGGTGGGGCTGGCTAGGAGGTTAGATGCATCCATGGCCATATTTCAACAGAGATTGTGGATTACTAGAGGGGCTTGAGGGCCAGACTGTTGTTGGGATTGGGGTGGGATTCTACATCACATCGTGGAGTTAGTAGGTGATGGTAGTAGCCACGTGATGGACTCGGTGGTTGGGTGCACACACCTTTTCACATCCCCTTCAGACTTCCTGATAGCACTAGTGAAATGATGGATTGATAGGGGAGCAAGCAGATTTCATGAGATGTCATGGCATGTTAGGTGTACATGGGATTGTAGGATGATTAACCTATTCTGGCAGGGGTTGGTAGGAGGAGTTGAGGCCTTTGTCACATGGCAAGGCTAGTTTTCCTTGTTGCTGCTAAGGATCATGGTGAGTGTCGGATGGGTAGGCCGTGACATTGTGGAGATGCCTGGTCTAGATGCATTGGGGCTCTATAGATATTTTGCCATCAAGTCCCAGGAGAGGAGGATACAACTTGCACATGGTGGGTAGACCGTCATGGTCAGAGTTGCGCAATGACAACATGGTGGTACCCTTTATAGACTAGCATGTAATCCGGGCATCACAGGACTTGGCAGTACAACTACCTTTGAGGATGAGCTAATTTATACAAGGGGAGATCATTTAGATCTTCCATTGGGCTTTAGTGATTTACTGATGTGTGGGGGACTTAATCAGCATAGCAGGTGCATCAACAGGAAGATATTAGGGGAAGCTCATGCGAGTAAGACTTTATCTCTGCAGGGATTGGGTGTATCTTCAGGAGTTTACTCTTGGATTGTATGAGTGGACCACTTGTTAGGGCAACTTCATGAGGAGTTGGACAGAGTGCTATATTATCATGATCATGATGCCCTGCTCATTGATGGTATGCAAAGAGCTTCTGGTACTTATACTTGGTAGGATAGTGAGTGGAGCAAGGGGAGCTTCACGTTGGACATGTTGGCTTGGGATCTTGGTATTGAGGGATTCCTTCATGATAGGATAGTGCAGAGGTTAGGGACGATTTAGTGGTGCATTTGGGACCCTGGCATAGTTTTCAGTAACAGTGGGGATCAACATCTAGAGAGGGTGCTTGTTCAGGCATTGCTTGAGGACAAGCAATTTTTGGTGGGAAGGACTGTGATATCCCCAATTTTGATTTTTCATTTGAGGAGATTAACAAAGTTTATTGGGGAGGTGCTAGGCATAGCACAATTTTGTAGTTCGAGTTTTGGAGATGATTTCGGCTTGAGGAGCTTGGGTGAAAAGTCAAGATTGCAGCTCATTGGCAGGTGGGGCCCATAAGAGAGAGAAAAAGGGAATGCGCACTTGTGGAGCTAGAGAGAGAAAAAGAAAGGGGGTGAACTAGTGGAAAGTAGGGGCCACCAAGGGAGAGAGAGACCAACAATTATAAATAGTGCAAGGAGGCTCTCATTGGGACATCTTTGATCATTTGATAATTTAACATTAGTTCGCTTAAGATACTTAGCCAAGACAACCATGCTGTTCAGCACAAGGAATTTCCAAGCGGGAATTCCACCCTCCTTCCAAAGAACTTTGAGTGTCTCCATAGTGAGGCAATTTGGGGAGCCCAATTCAGAATTTCTATTGGGCGTATTTGTAGGTTATTTCAGCTGGTACGTTTTTCTTCCAAAGCGCATAAGTGGTTTGAATTGCTTGTGGGGAGATCAGTTACGGAGGAGTAGAGCACTGGAGGATTTGCATGGGTTTTCCCCTAATTTATTAAGAGATTTTGTGGTGATAAGCAGGGTTGAGTTTCAAAGAATTCTCAGGGCCAAAATTCTACATTTCTGGAAGTGTGCAGGGGTCTCTAGGCAGGCTTGTGTGGGGGCTGGAGGAATAGAGGTCGAGGAGATATAAGGGCCAAATATTGAAGGTATTCCTCAAGGGCGAATTTAGCTAGAGTTGGGGGAGATTTCTAGTGGTGGATTTGGAATTAATTCAACAATATCAGTTTTGTGGGACGTTTTCTGGCCAAATTGGGTAATTTGCACTTGTTGGGAATCACCGGGCCTCGGTGTATTAAGCACAAACCCTTTCTGGGTTTTTGTGGGTTTATTGAGAGGAGTTTCCGACTAATCTTACAGAATTTTCTGGGTGATATTTAGGGTTGAAATCCTCATTCTTATAGCAGGGAAAATTGTTGGTTAGCTAGGGAATTTACACCATTTTGTGGTTCGACTTTGCTTTGGAGATAAGCCAAACCTTTTCTAGGTATTTTTGGGTTTGAGGAGAGGAGATTGCCGCTGCAATTTTAGAGCAATCCGGGCATTATTTTGAGTAGGACGACTAGTTCCATCTAGCAGTTAGCAATAAAAATTGTTGGAGGAGGACACAGTTTATTCTGGGACCATTTCCACCATTTGGGTCAGCGAGATTTCACTTGGGGTTTGCATAGCTTGCATAGCAAGCCCAAGTTCCATTGTTCTTACTCATTATGTACTCAATTCTCCACATTAATAAAATAGCTTAGTTATTCACCCTATTTCTTGTGTTTTATTGACTGGTCCTATGTAGAAAAAATTATTTACTATAGCTTAGTTCATGCATCTATTATCTACTGTAAATTTCATTTTGGAATGTTACACCAATCTCTAGCTCCAACGACGTTGATCCAATTCGTCTTACAGGATAGCTCTTCTTGTCACCAAGTTCAACAGAGTAGGAATATTTTCCTCTTGATAAAGTCTTTAGTTGTTTGTGCTCACCTTTCATATGTTTGAATGCTCTACTGCCAATTATCAATATATTTTCATCCTCAAATGTTCCTGTAAGCGTTGAGAATGACCCTTTGTCCTTTGTAGAAGTCTTAGTCATGCAATTCTTGATAGATAATAGGAGATTCCAAAATGCTTTAATGCCACCTTGGTTAAGATGATTTGCAACCATAGAAAACTGCTTCATTGAATTCTTCAAAGATGTAGTGATCTGGGGCCATTTCTACCACTTGGGTCAGCGAGATTTTACTTGAGGTTTGCATAGCTTGCATAGCAAGCCCAAGTTCCATTGTTCTTACTCATTATGTACCCAAATCTCCACATTAATAAAATGGCTCAATTATTCGCCCTATTTCTTGTGTTTTATTGACTGGTGCCTGTGTAGAAATATTTATTTGCTATAGCTTAGTTCATGCATCTATTATTTACTTTAAATTTCAATTTGGAATGTTACACCATTCTCCAGCTCCAGCGAGGTTGATCCAATTCTTCTTACAGGATAGCTCTTCTTGTCACCAAGTTCAACAAAGTAGGAAGAATTTCCTCTTGATAAGGTCTTTAGTTGTTTGTGCTCACCTGTCATATGTCTGGATGCTCTACTGTTAATTACTGATATATTTTCATCCTCAAACGTTCCCATAAGTGCTGAGAATGACCCTTTGTCCTTTGTAGAAGTCTGGTCATGCGATTCTTGATAGATAATAGGAGATTCCATAATGCTTTGATGCCTTGGTTAAGATGACTTGCAACCATAGAAAACTGCTTCATTGACTTCAAAGATGTAGTGATCTTCATCATGCCCTTGGTCAATGTTAACTCTGATACCATGTTGAGAAATCTATAGGGCTAAAATTAGGATGATTTCTCTTAAGCTTGATAACTGCTTTTGATGTATTTTGACTTGTTCTTGATCATTAGCTTATTCTCTTATTATTATGTTGTTCTCATCATCAAACAACTACCAAAAACAAGAAGATCAACAATACACAAGAACACGTGATGTAGGCCGCAAGCTAGGGCCAAAACCTCTCCATTTGAGAGGAAAACCCACAAATCTCTTCTCTTCTTATAGATTCTTCAAATGATGAATTCCAGGACCTCTAGACCAAGACCAATACCCTTCCAAGACCAAGCTAGACCTTCATGATGATGTGTTTCTTCTATCCAAGTCAAACCCAATCAAATTTCTTCCAGCTACACAATTCGATCCCCTGTTACAGAATTTTAGCCTCCACTGTAGGTCTGAATTTTTTGGCCCATGCAACAATTACTGCTTCCACACGTGTGAGCAATTTTAGGTCTTCCAAGGCTTCCTTTGACCTTCGCTTGGGTTTCTTCTCCTTTTAGGGTTTGTGTGTGACCTTACAGTTCTTTCTTCAACCTTCTTTATGCAACTTTCACAACTTCGACCTTACTGCTGCAAAACACTAGCCTTCTTTTTGCATGTGTGGAAGAGAGAGAGAGGGAGAGAGAGAGAGAAATAACCCAACAACTTCGTCGTGTGTCCTTCTATCCTTCTTCGCTTGCCTTTCTTCTGCTTCACCTTTGCTTGGATGATGAGAAGTGTGTGAGTGTCCATAGTAGGTTGAGTTCCCTCATATATATGGGCTTCCAAGGAGGACGACATGCCCTAATGAGGCCGACTTCTTAGCTGCCAGGTTGACTTGGTATTGGAGGGTATTTTGACACTTTTAAATATGAAAATAATTGTTTTGACATTTAACACTGTGCCCAACGGGGTCTTTTTCATATGGCAATGACTCTATTGACTTCTTGACACTAGGACATACCCTAGAAGCACTCAATGGGTGCTTGACCTATAAATAAAATGACCTTGAGCATGAAACCCATGCTACAAAAATAACAATAATATTTTTTCTTTATTTTTACAATATACAAGAATCAAGAGTACATTTCACATTTATGAAGACCGAACCTAGTTACACATTTCAACAGGAAAAGAAAGAGACACTCCCCCTACTAATGTTGAAAGACGGGATGATCCCATGGATATAAAAGAACATCCTGAACCTGAGGCTGGTCTTGCTGATGAACCTATAGACCCTTCGAATCCTCCTTCATTTGATCCTCTTTCTAGAAAGAGACCATTATGGCTTCATGACATTCTACAAGACGCTGATAGATACACTGCCCTGAGAGGAAGAGAAAGCAAGAAACCATGCTAGTTCCAGGGATACGTTGTAGCCATGAGCAACATTATTTAGGGTAAACCATGCACTTTGAAGAATCAGTGAAAGAACGAGTATGGAAAAAAGCTATGGCCAAAGAATATGAGTTCGTCATACATAATGATGTATGGGAAGTAGTTCGAAGACCCAAAGGTAAGTTTGTTGTGACTTCTAAATGGTTGCACAAAATTAAACATGGTGTAGATGGCATTATTGATAACTATAAAGCTAGATTTGTGGCTAGAGGTTTCTCTCAGAAAGAGGGAGTAGACTATGATGACATTTTTTCACCTGTTGCTCGATATACTACCATTCGATCAATTGTGGCTCTAGTTGCTAGCTAGGGATGGACTCTTCAACAAATGGATGTGAAAACTACTTTTCTACATGGCTTCCTCAAGGAAGAAGTATTTGTGGAGCAACCAAAAGGCTTTGAAGTACATGGCTAGAAAACTCATGTGTGTAGATTGAAGAAGGCTATCTATGGATTGAAGCAAGCCTTAAGAGCTTGGTATGCTTGCATTAATAACTTCTTGATGAAGCTTGGTTTTACTTGAAGCAATGCTGATCCAAATCTCTACTTCAAAGTGGTCCAAGGTATGTCTTTTATTTTGATATTATATGTTGACCACTTATTCTTGACAGGTGGAGAACCTCGTATCCTCCAGTGTAAGAGGGAGTTAGCTTCTGAATTTGAAATGAAAGATCTTCATTTGATGCACTACTTTCTGGGCCTGGAGTTATGGTAGAGACTTGGTGAGATTTTCCTTTCTCAAGGAAATACGTTGTCAAGCTTCTGGAACGATTTGGTATGACAGAATGTACGCCCATGAATACACCAATGGAAATAAATTTAAAAAAACATTATGTGGTGAAGCTACAAGACTTGATTTAGCTAATACTTCTGAGTATCGACCACTGATTGGGGCACTGATGTTCTTATTGGACACTAGATCGGACATATGTTTTGCAGTCAATACTCTGAGCCAATATATGATTAAGCCATCACATGCACACTGGATTGCTGCAAAGCATGTTCTGAGATACCTGCATGGGACCATCAATCTTGGATTGAGATACACTGCTAGAGATGTGAGAGTACATGAGACCATCAATCTTGGATTGAGATATACTGCCAGAGATGTGAGACTACATGGGTACTTTGATGCTGATTGGGCTGGTTACTCTACTGACAGAAAGAGCACATCTGGATGTTGCTTTAGCTTGGGATTTTCCATGATATCTTGGATGAGCGGCAAACATAAGTTTGTAGCCCTTAGCACCGCTGAAGCCAAGTACATTCTTGCTAGCATGGGTAGCTGTGAGGCAATATGGCTGAGGAAGCTCTTTGGAGAGTTGTTTGAGCATGTAGTAGATACGGTAGTAATATACTGTGACAATAAGAGTGGGATTTGACTTGTAGAAAATCCTGTGTTGCATGGCAAGCCCAAGCTCATTGAGATTAAATATCCAGGATATGGTGCAGAGACGAGCAATGAGGCTCCATAATATTTTACTAATAATTAGATAGCTGACATACTTGCCAAGCCTTTGCTGAAAGAGAAGTTTTGGTATTTAGAGAGCAACTTGGACTAGCGGATGTGGCCCTTCCTTGCGGGGGTGGTCATGGATGATTGAGAACATTGAGCTATGTTCTTCCCTCTCGTTTGAGCTCACAAGTTGGGAATTGATCCAGGAGAGCTCCTGGTGTTGAGGGAACTCTTGACTATAGGATGTGTGTGATCCTTGTCATGTGTTGGCAAGTGGCAATGCCCCCTACTATCAAGTCTGAGACTTGCCAAGAGTATACCCTAGTATGGATCCTACCCAGAAGCTAGGCTTGTTGGGATTGCCACCCATCTGGACAATGGGTGTGGTGAAGCTTGGTTGTGCACGATCCTTGTCATGTGTTGACAAGTGGTAATCCCCCCAAGCAGAGATGAGACTTGGTTGTGCATGATCCTTGTCATGTGTTGACAAGTGGTAATCCCCCCAAGCAAAGATGAGACTTTGTTGTGCACGATCCTTGTCATGTGTGGTAATCCCCTATGATGATTCTTCTTCTTTAGATTGAGACATCATTGTTTCAGATGAAGCATAGAAGAGATGAACAAAGATGAGCAGAGAAAGTAGAGATCTTTGATGTAGAAAGAAATTCCTCCCTAGCTGAGGAGTGTTGAAAATTGGCAGCTCAGGGATGAATTTCCTTATCTTTAATTACATTCTTGACAATTCTGGAGTGACTTTCTAAAATTAGAAAATCATGTCTAGCATCTCAAATATGAATTTCTAAAATTGGAAAGCCATGTCTAGCTTGTCGAATGCTTGTTGAATTCTCTCTGTCCATGCAAAAGCTCCTTTCTTAGTCAAATCTGTTAAGGGTGTACCTAATTGCGAAATCCCCTTAACGAAGGACCTATAGTAGTAGAATCAATCCTTCAGTCCTTGTAACTCTATAAGGGTTCTCGGTGTTGGCTAATCTAATATGGCCTGGATTATCTCCAAATGCACCTGTACTACACTTTGATCACATGGCCCAAATACATGATCCCTACCATGCCAGATTCACTTTTTGACTCCTTGGCATGTAGTGACTTCTCCTCCATGATACTTAATATTGGTTAAAACACTGAGAAGGGGGTGAATCAATATTTCCTTTTCCTTTTACAATTGGTTAGTTAATTTACTTGAACATTGAAAGCATACATACAAACATGAAAAACATCTCATCATCATCACATCAAATAGACTATACACAAGAATGACTCGATATTAAGCTTAGTTATATATGAATGGACATACAACAATTTCCAGAGAAATCTGGAAGGAAGTACAAGACTCCCAAGGTTTACTAATCAAGCTGGAAGGAAGAAAAAGCTTCTTGAAGGTTTGGGCTCCCGTACTAAGGATAATGGCCCAAGTACAATAAGTCACTCAACTACTGCCACTACAACATCCACTGCTTCTGCTGCTGCCACGCCACCACTATTCACTGCTTCTTTTTGCTGCCATCTCTACTACAGCTGCCATTGATGACAACTCCCTCTCTCTGCTGCTACCACGGTTGTCCAACATTGTTCATTGCTGGTACTTCTGCTGCTCACCGCTGTTCATCACTGCTACAACATACTATTACTGCCTATGTCAACTGTTGTTGTTGTTGTTGCTGCTGCTGTAGTCACTGCTACTTACTACCTCTGCTACCACACTCACTGCTATTGCCGATACATATCATCAAGCCACTACTACTGCCATTGTACTCCCTATGCTACTGCTCCCATAGTCACTTCTTCTGCAAGCGACTGCTGCTGCGACTTC
The DNA here is from genome assembly GCA_031772625.1 of Pinus tabuliformis. Lineage (NCBI taxonomy): Eukaryota > Viridiplantae > Streptophyta > Pinopsida > Pinales > Pinaceae > Pinus > Pinus tabuliformis. The sequence goes on from CM062819.1 coordinate 1,346,757,971, forward strand.
CACTGCCACCACTCTCACTGCTTCCACTCACTATCACCACTGCCCAATCTGTCCTCTGCTGATATTGCTACTACACATATCAACTTGCCTCTGCGTCTGCTCATCCACTGTAGTTATGCTGCAATAACATTTCTTCTCATTATACATGTTGAGCCCTAGACAATAACCTGTCACATCAACTATACAATAAGGTCACAAGATCATTGCTTCCATGTCACTGAGGTCCTTGTCAAAAACCCAGAAAAGCCCATAAAGGGTTTGTCCTAGTTTTGACGCTCCAAAATTGACCCCAAATGCTTGGCCTTCCTCCACAAGAAAACGATGTGGCCTGTAGTAGATGTTGCGTTTGTTGGTTTGCCAAAATGCTGGAAAAGCCCCCGCAATACTTCCCGGAATCCACCTCAAGTTTTAGGCCCAAACTCCCTTCACCCCTCAACTCCCAAGTGTGTCTCCTCCAAGCACTGCGCAGTCTTTGCATTGGTCTACTAGTTTCTCCTTCACACAAACTTGCACTCCCACGGCTGGAACAATCCGAAAAGGATGGAACTCCCTCTTTGGGCTGGCACTCAAAGTCCATCGAAGCAAGGGTTGAGATCTTCGGTCGAAGACACTCGTGTGCTAAACAACAGTTGCAGACTTGGCTTCCACTCAAGTGTGCTATGTCAAAGACAAGTTTATGAATATATGAATGAATGACCAAAATGAATGCCTCTTGCTCTATTTATAATGTGTGGCTCCTTTTCTCCTTCTGGTGCCCACTTTCTTTCTCTCTCCTAATTCACACGCCCTTCTCTTTTCCCTCTCTTCTAAGAGCGTGAGTTCCCTCCTTGCGTCGAATATTTTTTCTTGCGGTCCACACTTTCCACTAGAGCTGCAATATTCTCTTTTCCTCCTAAGTCCCAGTGTCGAAATTATGTCCTCTTCCCAAAGTCCTCTGTAATGCTAAAAATCAAAATTGGGGATATTACAATCCTCCCTGCCAAAAATTGCTTGTCCTCAAGCAATGCTTGAACCAACATCTCCTCTGTTTGCTAATCACCCTTATCACCATAAGTAATACCGGGGTCCAAACCTGCCACTGAGTCATCCTAGGTCTCTGCACTGTCCAAACATGAAAGAATCCCTCAATACTAGGATCCCAATCCATCTTGTCCTGGTATAAGTACAAGAAGTCCCCTGTATACCATCAATGAGTAGGGGATCATGATAATGTGGCACCGTGCCCAACTCTTCGGGAAGCTGTCCTACCACGTAGGCCATCCCATGCACTCCAAGAGTATACTCTTGAAGATACCACCCAATCCCTGCAGAGATAGCATCTCGTGTGAAAACTATATCACTGGAACAACTGATTTATTTTACCTACTTATTTTCCAACAAGTTATTTACGAGAACCCTTCGGTAAACATTAAAATAAATTCTGTTGCAGATATCACACCATAATACAGAAAGAAATACATGCATAAGAATCAAACACATCAACACTGATATTTTGGACAATTGTCCCCAGAAAAACCCAATGCGGGAAAACCGATGTAGTAGAGGAGGATTTTATTATTTAGCAATTCTTTAGTACAACTGGGTGCCAAACTAGCTTACCCAACAAAGAAAAAATTCTCCAGCACTTCTCATAGACTCAGTGTTAGGCTTGCTGGCCTTTGCGCAGCTCCCAGACCCTCTGCGTCAGCTCTTGTCTCTCTGTGTCAGCACTGGGCCTCTTTGCATAACCCGTGTAGGCCCTCCAGTGACTGCGCAGTCCTGCTGCCTCTGCGTCTGCCTCTCTAACCTTTGTGCTGATCTTCTGGTGCTGTTCCTAACTCTCTGTTCCATAACCGCTACCTCTTGCTGCGCTCTAGACCTCTAGTTTGAATTTCTTAGCTAACCCTGCTCCAGAAATCGAATTGATTGGTCTCCCTCAGTCTGTCTCCAACTAACCCTCGAGTCCCCTTTTATACTTTTCCTGTTGATCAATCAACGGCCTAGATTAAGTCCCTAATCAACAGCTAAGATTAAAATAGACTTTATCCTTATCTTTTGAAAGCTTCTCATCCTTATCTTTATTAATATCCATTAATATTTTTATTTCCCTAAGTTTAGACTTAGGAACTCATTAAAAATATTAATTATTTTAATAACTCTTCATCCGGATGGACTTTTCCAAAACGATTTCTGGTTTTTGGAGATCTCATTTGCTTTAGCCTCTCCACCAATTTTCATGGCTAGAGGACATCCGACGCTACCCCAAATCAACACTCCCTCTTAGCAAGGATTGTGCTCTAGTAATACTCCACACTGAGCATGACTCCGATTATATGGCACCGGTACCTGTGCTGATGCTAAGCCTCCCTACCCAGCATTCTCTGCACTGCTGCATCCTGTACTGCTGCCCATGGCTCTATCATTGCCACTGCTACATCTGTACTACAGCTCCCTCTGCATCCGTGCTACTGCTGGTCCTTCTTCCCAACACTGCATCTGCACTGCAACTCCCTCTGCATCCGTGCTGCTACTGGTCCTTTTTCCCAACACTGCATTTGCATTGCAACCTCTTCTCATTAAGTTGCATCGTGCTACTCTAACCGCTATTGCACTGCAACATCATACCCATTTCTACTACTGAAATGGATTCTTTATCATCCCCATCTTCTCCCTGAAATAATCGAACTTGGTTCTTCCAAGGGCCTTGGTAAGGATGTGTGCCACCCGTTCTCCTGTAGGAGTGTAGCTCAACTGTACAACTCCTCGTTGGACACAGTCTTTGACAAAGTGACTCCGAATATCAATATGCTTTGATTGATCGTGAAATACTGGATTCTCAGAGAGCTTGATGCAACTTTGGTTATCACACATGATCCTGGTCACCTCCATCTTCCTTCTGAATAGGTTCACAAGCAGTTTTCTAAGCCATATGGCTTCGCACGAAGCTGTGCTTGCGGCCATATATTCTGCTTCAGCTGAGCTCGAAGCTATGGATTTTTGTTTCCTACTGCACCAGGATGTCATTCTTGATCCAATATTAAAACAATACCCAGGGGTACTTTTCCGATCCACTGAACTTCTAGCCCATTCTGCATCAGTAAATCCACTCAATCTGATATCCTTACTCCTGGTGTACAAGAGTCCATAATCGACTATTCCCTGTATATATCTGAGAACATGTTTGGCTGCTGCCCAATGCGCCCTCTTCGGTTCCACCATGAACTGACTGAGGGTGTTGACAGCATAACAAATGTCTGGCCTGGTATTGACCAGATACATTAGGGACCATATGAGCTGTCGGTATAAGGTAGGATCAATATCCTTGTCTTTTGATGCATCAATTTTCTTCCAGTTGGTGATCATTGGAGTAGCCATGGGTCTACAATCCTCCATCCTGAATCTCTTCAGAATTTCTGTAGCATATCTCCCTTGCCCAAGGAAGATCTCCCTGTTTTGCTGCCAAACTTCCAACGTTAGGAAATAATGCATTTGTCCCAAATCCTTTATGTCAAATTCTGTGGCTAGATTCTTCTTGCAATCCCTGATGAGGTTGGATGATCTTGTCAGGAAGAGATCATCCACATATAATACTAGGATTAGAGGCTCATTCTCTACAACTAGATAGTATAGATTTGGATTTGCGTCACTCTTGACAAATCTCATCTTCTGGAAATAGCCATCAATTCGACCATACCGTGCTCTAGGTGCCTGTTTCAGCCCACACAAGGCTTTCTTCAAATTGCATACATGAGACTTCTTCTTATGTGTCTCAAAGCCTTCTGGCTATTCAATGTATACTTCTTCTTCTATCACCCAGTTTAGAAATGCCGTTTTGACAACCATGTGATGAATCTCCCATCCCATCTGAGATTCAAGAGATATCACAGTTCTAATAGATGTATACTTGGCTACTAGGGTGAAGGTCTCTTCGTAGTTAGTTCCTTCCTTCTGAGCATGTCCCTTAGCCACAAACCTGGCTTTGTATTTTGCCACAATGCTGTATGCAACGTATTTAATCTTGTAGATCCATCTCGAACCTACCACCGTTCTGTCTTGAGGCCTTGGCACTACCTCCTAGACATCGTTCACCATTATGGAGTTGTATTCTTTTACCATCGCATCCAACCATACTTGATGTTGAGCAGCCTCCCCATCCTGAGCTACTAATGCTTGATATCTATTTGGTTGTTTTCGTTCCCTCTTAATGTTTCTTGGTGCACCGATGAAATCCTCTGCATCTCGGAGAATCTGATGAAGTTCCTTGCTCGTTCTGCCTCTGGTAGCAAGTGCTTCTGTTAGCTCCTCCTCCTGTGATTCTTCCTGATCCGAGGAAGAATTCTTTACTTCCGTTGGTTGAAGAGGTTTGACCAATGGCTCATCTTTTGATTGCTCCTTGGAAGGCATTTATCGAGATTTTTTAAAAGCCCTTGTTACATGAACTTCACATCTTGTCGAACTACTATCTTCCTGCTGCCTGGAAGATAGATTCTGTATGCCTTAGCGTTCTCGCTATATCCCACTAGATATCCCTTTTCTGCAGTTTGATCTAGCTTCTTCCTCTTTTTCTTGGGTATGCGGCAATATGTTAAGCTCCCAAATATCCTGAAATGACTGACTTCAAGTGTCTTCCCTATGAAGACTTTCTCTATAGTAATCTTGCCCAATGCTCGATGAGGAGTTCTATTCTGAATATAGACTGCCGTGTTGCATGCTTCTGCCCATAGGAACTTTGGCATATCCTGATCATACATCATGGACCTAGCTGCTTCTACGATAGTCCTGTTCTTTCTTTCTGCTACTCCATTCTTCTCCGGATTGTAAGAAGCTGTCCACTCTCTTCTTATGCCTTCCTTAGTGCAAAAATCAGTGAAGTCCTTATTGACATACTCTCCACCATTATATGAGCGCAAAACTTTTATTTTCTTCCCTGTTAGATTCTCCACCATAGCCTTGAACTCTTTGAATCGATAGAAAACCTCGTCCTTGGTTTTCAAATAAATCCAAGTTTTCCATGAGTGGTCATCAATGAAGGTGACGAAGTACTCGGCACAACTAAGAGCTTTAGTGGACATAGGTCCGCAGATGTCTGAGTGTATCAATCCTACTACACTCTTGGCCTTGTTTTTACTTCTAGGAAATGCTGCTTTGTCATATTTTCCCAGAGCACATCCTCTGCATACATCATCTCGTTCTGTGCTAAGATCCGGAACTCCTATTATAGTTTTCCTGAGAATTCTCAGAGCCCCATGATGCAAATGTCCTATTCTTCTGTGCTACAGTTTGTTCAAATCCTTGTCTCCATGATTGCCTATCAACGCCATTGGTGATTCTAGTTGTAATCTGTACAACCTGTTATTTCTGATCCTGATCTGCACTTTCCTTTTCCAGCTTGGGTGTTTGACGTATACTTTCTCCTTGATGAAGAAAACGTCATAGACCTTGCCCTGAAGTTGCGACACGAAAAGTAAGTTCATCCCCAATCTTGTTACATGCAACACATTGGTAGCATGGAATTGTTCTCCCGTTTCTGTTTGAAAAACTATGGTACCCTTCCCTACTGGAGTACACTTTGCCTTATTCCCTATGGTGATCTGAAAATTCATCCTTTCCTCCTAATAATTTGAGAAACATTCTCGGATTTCTGTCACATGCCAAGAGGCTCCATTGTCTATATACAATATCTCTGATGATGCAGAGCTAGTCACACAAGCAACTCCTTCTTCCAATATGGAAGCCAACATAGAGAAGTCGAAATCGTTGTCTCTTGTGCAATTCTCTGAAAATCTGTGCAAGTTTCCTGACGTAGATGCTGCTGCATCATGATCTCGACCCATTATTGATTTTCCCTTCCTGTCTCTGATTACTTGCTCTGATACCATGTGAAAATTCTATCATTGCAACAACTGATTTATTTTACCTACTTATTTCCCAATAAGTTATTTATGAAAACCCTTCAGTAAACATTAAACTAAATTCTGCTGCAGATATCACACCATAATACATAAACAAATACATGCACATGAATCAAACACATCAACACGGATATTTTGGACAATTGTCCCCGGAAAAACCCAATGCAGGAAAACCAGTGTAGCAGAGGAGGATTTTATTATTTAACAATTCTTCAGTACAACTGGGTGCCAAATTGGCTTACCCAACAGAGAAAATTCTCCAGCACTTCTCACAGACTCAGTGTTAGGCTTGCTGGCCTCTGCGCAGCTCCTAGGCCCTCTACGTCAGATCCTGCCTCTCTGCGTCACCCACGCAGGCCCTCTAGTGACTACGTAGTCCTGTTGCCTTTGTGTCTCCCTGAGAGGCTCTACTTCAGCATTGGGCCTCTCTGCGTCACCCGCGCAGGCCCTCCAGTGACTGCGTAGTTCTGCTGCCTCTGTGTCTGCCTGAGAGGCTCTGCTTTAGCCTCTCTGACCTTTGTGCTGATCTTCTGGTGCTGTTCCTGACTCTCTGTTCTGTACCCTCTACCTCTTGCTGCGTTCCAGACCTGTAGTTCGAATTTCTCAGCTAACCCCACTCCAAAAATTGAACTGACTGGTCTCCCTCAGTGTGTCTCCAACTGACCCTCAAGTACCCTTTTATACTTTTCCTGTTGATGAATCAACGACCGAGATTAAGTCCCTAATCAACGATTAAGATTAAAATAGACTTGATCCTTATCTTTTGGAAGCTTCTCATCCTTATCTTTATTAATACCCATTAATATTTTTATTTCCCTAAGTTTAGACTTAGGAACTCATTAAAAATATTAATTATTTTAATAACTCTTCATCCGGATGGATTTTTCCAAAACGATTTCTGGGTTTTGGAGATCTCATGTGCTTTAGTCTCTCCACCAATTTTCATGGCTAGAGCACATTCGATGCTACCCCAAATCAACATCTTGCTCACGTGAGCTTCTCTTGATATCATCTTGCTAGACCACTTGCCATGCTAATGAAGTTCCCCACGCCATCGATGACTCACTAAAGCCCAATGGAAGATCTGCATGATCTCCCCTTATAGTAGTCAGCTCATCCCTAAAGGTTATTGAGTTGTGAAGAGCGGTGATGATCATGTCCCTTGCTAATATCAGAGTGGTGCCACCACACTGAAGCTGTGCTACTCTGATCATAACATACTCCCCACCGTGTGCGGAATATATCCTCCTCTCATGAGGCCTAGTGGTGAAAGATCTGTGAGAGCCAAGCTCGTTCTGCCTGGGCATCCCCATGATGCCAATATATACCCTTCCACTGCCAATCTCGACCCTGAGCCATAACAAGATAAGTCTGCCTCGCCATGCCGTGGAGGTCTTAGTGATCCCCCATGTGTGAAACCCAAAGTGAACTAAATCACCCTCTGCCACGACCCTGCTCATCACAAAGGGGAGTGATCCACCTGCCAACCAGGTCCCTGGATCCCTCAAACATACGGGGAGCTCATAAGTCCCTCTCCTCACAGGATGTCGGTGCGTAGTGCTGCTATCTACTAGAACCAATCTAATCCTCATCTCTGACCCCTGTATGTATCCCCTGGGTGGACCCTAAGTATCAGGAGTATGTCCCACGCATGTGAACTTACCCTTCTCCTGCCAAACTACGCAGAGAAATCTGCTATCCCAACTTCTGACAGTACACCTGGACATTGTTCGGAGTCTGGGTACCCTCCTAAAGACGAAGTCCACCATTCACTATTGCTCAAGTGTGAGCTCAATGGTGAAACATATGCTACCTCGGCTATCAACAACTCGTGCACCTACCAAGGGTCTCAATTGGAGAGTCTCCTCCTGGCTCATGACACGCGGTGTCTCATCCAACTGTTGTTAAATTATGGTATGTTCTATGCTTAGAGCAGTTTACTTATTTTTCTTCTTATTACCCACAGATTAGAAATCACATATACATTAGGTAAAGAGCAGATAAAACATTAAATGATCAACAAAAAACAAGCCAAGACAAGAGACACGAGATGTGGCGGCTAGCTAGGGACAAACCCGAATGCGGGGAAACCCTTTGATCAAATCTTCTTTTATCTTTAATAGTTTAGCAAAGAGAAATAGTACAAAATCTGAATTCTGTAATTTTATATTAGCAGCAGCAAACTCTAGATCAGCAAAGTCAAACTTGGTCAAACTAGTTGAAATTGACCTCTAAAATGCTTGGTAAATTTCTGGTCAACTTGTCCTCGAACAGCCTGAAGAAATAGCCATTGAGCAACCCAAAAGTACAGTCAATTTGCAGATTTCTGAAGTCAACTTGCAGCCCTAAACTAGGGTAGTCAACATCGGTCAAACCAGAGGTCAGATCACCTCGGTTTTCGTGCCAAAAATTACGGCCTGCCTAGGAGAGGCAACCACACCCAATCTGCACTTCTAGATGGCCAACGCTTGGTCAACGCTGGTCAAAGAGATGACTTGCTGCCCTAGCATCCTTCTTTCTGCGTCTTCCCTGCCCTAGGACGTCTTCCTTTCGGCCACACGTGTGAGAGAGAGAGGCTCCTTTTATGCATTGGAGAGAGAGAGAGAGAAGCGAATGAATTGTCCAAATGAGGAGGAAGGCTCCTTGTATTTATATGCAAACATTGAGGATGAATAGATGTGATTGTTGGGCTTCTGAGCCTACATAAGTTCGCTGGCCGATCTTGACAATTTGTCCATAATCAAAATAAATTCATATCCCCATAAATACTTATCGGAATCGGATGATCTTTAGATCAATTCTACACCTATCGATGAGAGGAATCTAGGAAAAATATCAGTAGCCATAAATAAGGTGATCCACATGGAGTTTGGCCCTAGTTGCCAATTTTAACACTCCCTCTCAACTAGGGAGAACTTCATCTGCAATCCGTCAAACCGTTGCTGCTATCCATCCATCAAATGGATCTTCCTGTACAGCTTGACCCCACTCTGCTCTGCTCGAACTATGAAGAAGAAGAAATGATCGAGGATGTATCATACCATCCTTGACTGACCCAAAATCAGTCTCAGAGTGTGAACCACTCTCACTGATCCCATATCAATGGAGGTCATCCTAGCATAGGGAGTACGGTAGATACAATGATGCGTCCATCGATAGTACTACTATGGTCCCTATCCTCATTTCCCTGCTCATTGATCAGATGAGAGGTACTTCTCATGAGTCGCTGACTGCATGGGTAGGATGCCTCACTAGGAGAACTAATCATCTTGTCCACAGGAGAATGAATCATCTTGTGTAGTGGATGCCACGGAGAACTAATCATCCTGGCCTACAGGAGAACTAATCATCCTGTTCCACAGTCGCCACGGAGAACGAATCATCCTGGCCCACAGGAGAACTAATCATCCTGTTCCACAGTCGCCACGGAGAACGAATCATCTTGTTCCACAATCGCCATGGGGTGTCACAGGGGAAGGTTGAACCTTTACCCTGTACATAGTGCACCAACAGGGGATGGTGAGTCTCCTTGTGGTCACATGTCGCTCGAAGAAGTACCTTGTGCCCCCCTGGAGCTCCCAAAGCTCAATTCATCATACTCGACCCTCATAAGAGGGTCTCTGAACGACACCAAGTCGTTATCGGAAAGTCAGGAATTTGACCTTTCCTAGCAGCTTCGTCAAAATGTCGGCGACCTGTTCATCTATACCGATATGTTGGAGCCTTATTGCTCCTCGCTGCACCATATCTCGAATACAGTGGTACCTGATATCGATATGCTTGGAGCGATCATGAAATACAGGATTCTCTGATAAACAGATCCCGCTTTGGTTGTCACACAGAATCACAGTGGTATCCAATGTAAATCCAAACAGCTCACTGAAGAGCTTTCACAACCAGACTGCCTCATAGGAGGCCATGCTAGCAGCAATGTACTCTGCCTCGCGGTGCTCAAAGCCACTGACTTCTGCTTCCTGCTCATCCAAGATATTGAGGCAGATCCCAAAGAGAAACAACACCTGGAAGTGCTCTTTCGGTCCACCACACTGCCTGCCCAATCAACATTAGTATACCCAAGTAGTCTCACATCTCCGGCTGTGTATCTCAACCCATGAGTGATTGTGCCACGAAGATATCTCAACAGATTCTTGGCACCAATCCAATGTGAGTGGTGAGGCTCAACCATATGTTGACTCAATGTGTTGACTGCAAAGCATATATTTGGACGGTAGTTCACCAAGAACATTAATGGTCCGACGAGTTGACGATACTTGGTAGCATTTCGTAAAACAAGTCCGGCAGCATTACTGCTTAACTTCTTGAATTCAAGCTCCATCAAGGTAGTTACGGGCTTGCACTCCACCATGCCGAATCTCTCCAATATCTTCACCACATATTTTCCTTGAGATAGGAAAATCTCCCCTGGTTTCTGCCAGACTTCCAGTCCTAGGAAATAGTGCATAAGTCCTAGGTCTTTCATCTCGAACTCAGAAGCCAACTCCCTCTTACATTCGTGAATGAGAGGGTCTGCACCTGTTAGAAAGAGGTCATCAACATATAGCACTAGTATGAGAGGCTTGTCATCTATAACCTTAAAGTAAAGGTTAGGGTCGGCTTCACTCCTAGTGAATCCTAGCTTCATCAAGTAGCTATTGATCCTCTCATACCATGCTCGGGGTGCTTGCTTTAGCCCATAGAGGGCCTTCTTCAACCTGCACACATGAGATTCTCGATCATAAATCTCAAATCCTTTGAGTTGCTCCACATAGACCTCCTCTTTGATCGAACCATGTAAGAACGCAGTCTTGACATCCATCTAATGTAGGTTCCATCCTTGCGAAGCAGCAAGGGCTATGATCGAGCGGATGGTGGTATATCGGGCAACAGGTGCAAATATCTCGTCATAGTCTATACCTTCCTTCTAGGAGAAGCCACGAGCGACAAAACGAGCCTTATACTTTTTCGTACTTCCATCAACTGCATGCTTTATCTTGTAAAGCCATTTTGAAGTGACAACTGCTTTGTCCTGGGGTCTGGGGACCACATCCCAAACATCGTTTTTCATAATGGACTCATATTCCTCGGTCATAGCATCCTTCCATACTTGATGCTTGACAGCATCTGTGAATGATGAAGGCTCATTTTGGATGATCGTGCTCATGATGGTCAGGTATCCCTGATACCTGTTCGGCTTCTTACTTTCACGGAAGGTTCCTCTGGGTGCAATGTGTCCTTCAGCATCATCAAGTGTCCCCCTAAGCCATGAAGGCCTCTTCCTAGAAGAGGAAGGCTCTTGCGGAGGAGGATCAATAGGATCCATAGGTTCTTCCACATCGGGCATCGTCTCATCTTCCTTTTCCTTCGGTTCCCCAGTGTCAGCTTCTTTAGATCCCCTTAAAGTAGGAAGATTGTCTACTTTGCTAAGAGCCATATCTTTGTCAAAGGTGACATCATGACTAATCTCGACTTCCCTTTGACCAGCTACATAGATTCTATAGTCCTTAGTATTTTCGCTATAGCCCATGAAGATTCCTTTCTTTCCAGATGCACCCAATTTATTCCTTTTCTCTTTTGGCACATGAAAATATACAGGGCTTCCAAAAATTCTAAAATGAGATATGTCAGGTTTCTTACTGGTGAACATTTCTTCGAGAGTCTTGGAACCCAATGTTTGATGAGGGCATTTGTTTTGTACATATATGGTGGTACTTGTAGCTTCGGCCCATAGAAACTTCGGAAGTCTTTGATCATGGAGCATAGCACGGACAACTTCCACAATTACACGATTCTTCCTTTCCGCCACACCATTCTGCTCAGGAGTACATGGTGTAGTAGTCTTCCTCTTAATGCCGGCCTCTTTGCAAAAGTCATGAAACTCATTGGATTCATATTCAGTCCCATTATCAGTCCTTAAGGTCTTGATCTTCTTTTCGATTTGATTCTCGATCAAGGCTTTGAAGTGCTGAAACCAGGAGAACACTTCATCCTTCTTTTTCAAGAAGTATATCCAAGTCTTGCGAGAATAATCATCTGTAAAAGTGAGGTAATATAAATACCCTCCCAAGGAGTTCACAGGCATCATACCGGATATGTCTGAGTGAACCAACTGCAGTATATCAGAGGTCTTGCTTTGGCTTGAGGGGAATGGTCCCCTTTTGAGCTTTCCTTCGGCACATCTTGGACATACACCTTCTTGCTCTAATCTGAACTCGGGCATCCCGGTCACCATTTTTTTGACATCGGGTAGAGCTTTATAATGAAGGTGAGAAAACCGCTGATGCCATAGTTCGGACTGAAGAGATGTGTCACAAGACATGACACCCAGCGGACTTCCTCCGACCTGATATAATGAATCAACTCGAAATCGAAGAGTAAAAGCATCTTTAAAGTTCTTTTTCCATACACGTACCTTGCCATCGCTGAAGACCACTTGGTAGCCTTTGTCTTCCATTCCCGAAATGGACACCAGGTTCTTTTTGAGATCAGGTACATATAATACATCTTGTAAGTGGATGGTATTACCCTGATTCAATTTAAGAGTGACATTTCCTACACCTTTCACGAGATATTTTGAATTATCTCCAAGAACAATTTCCAGGTTGGTTTCCTTCTCTATCAGATTATAGAGAGCTTCTTTGTAACCAGTGAAGTGCCTTGAGGCACCACTATCAATAAGCCAATTTCCCAGCGAGTCCGGGGGAGCAGTAGTAGATAGAGTTGCTGGTAGATAATATTCATCTTGCTTATTGTTAACAGTGTTAGATTCATACCTGGAATTTCTTGTCTTCTTGAATGGTTGTCCTCTTCCTTGATTTCTGGCACTTCTTTTACCTCTGCCATTTGACTTGCCATTCCTTTAATTTCCTTGAGAGGGATTTTGATTATTGTCCTAGTGTGAGTCCCTTTTATCAGGGCACTTCATTGCATAGTGACCCATTTTATTGCAATTGTAACATCGTTCTTTTCTTCCACCCTTTGGTCCAACCTTTCCTTTGAATTTAGCCTGGTAATTGTTTCTTCTTTTAGTATGAGAAGAAAAGGCAGAGGGATGACCTTTAAGTATGGGCATTTCTTGCTCTTCCATCCTTGTTTCCTCTTGAATGCATCTGGCCATTAATTCCTCAGATCCATGAATTACGTTATTGTTGAGAAGAGTAGTCCTAAATATATACCATTCAGATGGCAGTCCTCCAAGAGTTGTGAGTGTCATTTCCTTGTCAGGAATTACTTCCCCAATAGATAGGAGATTGTTCTTGATCTCGGTGATCCTTAAGAAATATGCTTGCATACTCTCATCTTTGCCCTTCTTAATTTCCTTCAGCTTATTTCTAAGAAACAAGACTTGATTTGCATCATTAACTTTAAATAAACTCACCAGTCTATCGTAGATTTCCTTGCAGGTGTTCAGCTCGGAAACATAGGCCACCAAGCGCTTGTTGATAGAGTCCCGGATGATCTTCCTTTCTTTGACTTCTCCCTTGGTCCATTTGTTCCTAGCAACAGTGGATGCATTTGATGGAGGCTCAACAATTCCGCCTCTCAGATGGTCCAACACTTCCTGTTCTTCTAATGTTAGATCGAGAGACATCTTCCATCCGTGATAGTCAGACTTCTCACGGAGTTTGTCTTCAGCAGGGAAGTGTGTTGAGGACCCCATGATTTCTTTAAGATAGCCTTGCCAACCTTCTCTTCGATGATTGCTCTTGCTCTTGCTCTTGCTCTTGCTTGGGCTTTGTCTTTACCTCAGCTCTAATACCATGTTAAATTATGGTATGTTTTATGCTTAGAGCAGTTTATTTATTTTTCTTCTTATTACCCATAGATAGCAATCACATATACATTAAGTAAAGTGCAGATAGAACATTAAATGATCAACAAAAAACAAGCCAAGACAAGAGACACAAGATGTGGCGGCTAGCCAGGGACAAACCCCAATGCAGGGAAAGCCTTTGATCAAATCTTCTTTTATCTTCAATAGTTCAACAGAGAGAAATAATACAAAATCTGAATTCTGTAATGTTATATCAGCAGCAACAAACCCTAGATCAGCAAAGTCAAACTTGGTCAAACTAGTTGAAATTGACCTTTAAAATGCTTGGTCAATTTCTAGTCAACTTGTCCTCGAACAGCCTGAAGAAACAACCCTTGAACAACCCCAAAAGCACAATCAAGTTGCAAATTTCTGAAGTCAACTTGCAGCCCTAAACTAGGGCAGTCAACACCGGTCAAACCAGAGGTCAGATCAACTTGGTTTTCGTGCCAAAAATTATGGCCTGCCTAGGAGAGGCAACCACATCCAATCCACATTTCTGGATGGTCAATGCTTGGTCAATGCTGGTCAAAGAGAAGACCTGCTGCACTAGCATCCTTCTTTCTGCGTCTTCCTTGCCCTAGGACGTCTTCCTTTCAGCCACACGTGTGAGAGAGAGAGAGAAGATGAGTGAATAAATTGTCCAAATGAGGAGGAAGGCTCCTTGTATTTATATGCAAACGTTGAGGATGAATAGATGTGACTGTTGGACTTCTGAGCCTACATAAGTTTTCTGGCCGACCTTGACAATTTGCCTATAATCAAAATAAATTCAAATCTCCATAAATACTTATTGGAATCGGATGATCTTTAGATCAATTCTACACCTCTCGATGAGAGGAATCTAGGAAAACTATCAGTAGCCATAAATAAGGTGATCCACATGGAGTTTGGCCCTAGTTGCCAATTTTAACACTCCCTCTCAACTAGGGAGAACTTCATCTGCAATCTGTCAGACTGTCGCTGCTATCCATCCATCAAATGCACTGTCTTGTACAGCTTGACCCCACTATGCTCTGCATGAGCCTCCCATGCCTTGTTGCCTGAATGGAGAGTGTCAAGGGGAAACAACCAAACACTCTGTGATTGTAAGCAACACTAGAGGATGATGGGTGGGTATGTCCCAAAGGGTATGATCAAAAGTATGCCAGAATGCTCAAGAGTGATCCTACGTACGACAATCTCTTCGCCTCAAATTTGCTGATAACTCCCTCGAAGCCTTGTTTGTGTCAAGGCAATAGTCTCTCCCCGTGTGTACTCAATGTGATGTAAGGAACTCCTACTCTACAACGCAATCCAGCACACTACGGTACACCACCGTGCATCTCCCTGTCCACTTGTAGTCGACTGCTCAATACTAGATGCTCCCACACATCCCTAGATGTGATGGCTTAGAGTTGTGTCTCTACATGTCGACCCACACTTGATTTCATCATCATCTCCACCATCGCATCACTATACCTGTCGATGAATGGATCTTTACTCCAAATCCCCCCTGAGTGATCCGAGAAGTGAATTTCCCTATGTGTCAACAGTGATGCTACCACTGCGCTACTTCTCTGCATCCTTTGTGCCCCACACAAAAGTGAATAGTCCCCAACTCCATACAAGGCACCATCCAGTGGCCTGCCAATGCCACCTCCTCTGACAAACTCCTGCCAGAGTACGCTAATCGCCTCGTGATCCTGTGTACAAACATCATACCAAGACAACCAAAGGAGTTTGTCCATAAACTGGTTGGCCACCGCTGCTTATCGAGACTCCCCTAGTGAATATGCATGCTCAACTGCTAGGTCAACTGTAACATCCAGGTTGTAGCTAGACAACATATCTGGAAAATGATAGGTAGTTCCACCCAGAACCTAATCCAGTCTGCGCTGCTGGTATCTCTAGTGCCTGGAAGCTCTTGTTGAGCTACACCCAGGTCCACCACCATCTCCATAGCCCACTCCACAGGGTACCAACTTAGAATATCTCGCCATCCAACCCTAAGAGAGGGATCGAATGCACGAACTCCTGCACATAGAACAACCCCAACACGCGGATGCTACACCTTGTGCAACTCTAATCGTCTCATCCTGCTACCCAGGTCAACACATGAGATCTTACGAGGTAGCTTTGTCTCTCTCTCCAATGGGCAAAGGTGACCCAAGAGTGTTGCTAACATTGTCATCTCCTCTGGTATGCCTAGACAACTCCGCCTCTCTCAATCTAATGCGTAGGGATGGATTGATAACGCTCTAGATCCTATAAGTGCGCCTTTGAAGCGAATTGTGTTGAAATCCGAACGTGTGGTCTCTATGCTGCCCCTCATCAATGGCTAGCCCAAGGGATGGTTGCACATCCTCCTCGATCACGGGCTCAACATGAGCCTCCAATTGCTACTCCATAGACAACCCAACATGCAAGACATGCTCACCAGTCAGCTGTAGGTGACTGTCGTCTGACAACTTTGTCATAGATTTGGATGCCCCTATACCTATTGGTTCCTCATCAACAGTGGAGATGTCCCTCGACACCTTGTCAACCCGTGGTGCGCTATTATCACTTGAGAACTTGGTCACAAACCAAGATACCTCAACAATGGATAGCATCTCATGAACAAGTGTATGCTCAACTCTCTCCTTCAACTACTCTCTCGGCTTCTTCCTTAATCCTCCTCATCATCCTTGCAAAATTCCAATGAATCTCCATTGGTTTGTGCATGCCTCTTAGTTCACAGAACTCCCAAAAAGAGAGGGATGCCTGAATACCATGACCCAATGATTGATATGCCCTCCAGTTTGCTCCCAATCACTCCACATCAGTTGCAATCATGTCTGTATTCCCAATTGCAGAATGAATCAACTTCGCCCCCCACATCAATCATCATTTGTTGCATCCTAATCACCTCCTTCAAGGTTACCGCCATGTTGTTTGATTTTAACCTTTCTTTGGATCACATGATTTCTTAGTTTTATTTTTTATTTTATTTTGGTCTTGTAATAGGACAAAGGGTTTCCCACAGGCTGAGTCAAAATTATGGCTCTGATACCACTGTAATATTCCTAATGGAAATATACAGTGATAAACAAAACAAGCATAACTAAAAACACATAGAAAAATACTCAAGTATCAAAACACCATTTTAAATCCAAAAACTGCATTATTGAGCCATTTTATTATAATATGAAGAGGGTACAATGAGGTGTTGGAAAGAGTGCACCTGGGCTTGCTCAAGGCAAGCTAGCTAAGCCCAAAAGAATAATAAGAAGCCCCCTTCAAATATGCTACTGCTCTATCTCTTGGCTCTGTGCTGGACTGCCCATAAATACACTGCTGGGTGTGAAGATTTGCTGCTAGGCCTCCTCTGGTGCTTAGAAAATTCCAGGAAATTAACCTCGACCTCTCCACCAATAACCCACAAAAATCCACGGAGGAATTGGCCAAATGTTGACCTTGGAATTTCGGCCCAAAATTCTCCCTAGCTTTTCTATCTGCTGCCTGGATTGGAACCCTTGTTTGACCCCACAAATCTGCCTAGAAAATTGAGCCAAATTATTTCAGAGGTCCTTGTCAACAACCCAGAAAAACCTAGAAAAGGTTTGTCCTAGTTTTGACGCTCCAAAATTGACCCCAAATGCTTGGCCTTCCTCCACAAATAAACGATGTAGCCTGTAGTAGATGCTGTGTTTGCTGCTCCGCCAAAATGTTGGAAAAGCCCCCACAATACTTTCCCGGACTCCACCTCAAGTTTTAGGCCCGAACTCCCTTTACTCCTCAACTCCCAAGTATATCTCCTCTAAGCACTGCATAGTCTCTGCGTTGCTCTGCTAGTTTCTCCTCCACTCAAACTCACACTCCCGCTACTGGAACAATCGGAAATGGATGGAACTCCCTCCTTGGGTTGGCACTCAAAGTCCACTGAAGTAAGGGTTGAGATCTCCGCTTGGAGACACTTGCAGACTTGGCTTCTGCTCAAGCATGCTATGTCAAAGACAAGTTTCTGAATAGATGAATGAATGACCAAAATGAGTGCCTCTTGTTCTATTTATAATTCATGGCTCCTTCTCTCCTTGTGGTCCCCACTCTATCTCTCTCCCCTAATTCGCACTCCTTTCTCTTTCCTCTCTCTTCCAAGAGTGTGAGTTCCCTCGTTGGGTCGAATTTCTCTTTCTTGTGGTCCACACTTTCCACTAGAGCCGCAATATTCTCTTTTCCTCCTAATTCCCGGTGCCAGAATTGTGTCCTCTTCCCAAACTCCTCTATAATTTTGAAAATCAAAATTGGGGATATTACAGAGATATTGTAATCCATTGCAGATTCAAACCATACAAAATAGGTGTGATCCACTATCAACATAATGCAACCATAGAGATGCCACAAAGTGTTACACTGACATCATGGAGATATAGCAAAGCCTAGGATGAAATTCAAGCGATCCTTTGAATTAGAATCGTTGCTCTACATAGGGCTCAACGGAGAGATGAAATTCAAGCGATCCTTTGAATTAGAATCGTTGCTTCCCAAAATAAATGCAAGTCTTGGCCACAGAGGGAATTTGCTTCTTAGTGGCCGCAGGGATCAATCATTTCAGAAGCAGGGTAACCCAACGAATCCAAAACTTAAACTACAAAAATTTAAGACCCTTGAAGGCTTAGAGATCTGCCCTTCATTCATTGTTCAAAAGACCCGAAATTGATTGTAGAGAAATCAGAACATATCGACCTTCTCAAAGTCACAGGTAGGCATTCAAGTTTTTCACAGAAAGTCTGTACTAGTGCCCACATTCAGTGTCTTTCTCTATAGACGCGCAACAATAGTTACCAACAATAAAGAGAAATAGAAATTACGATTACATCCTTCAAGGAAATCCGTGCGATTTTCACTAGTAGAATGGCTGGGAGCATTTCAAGGCGACGATCACTTCTAAACTAATGTGATGCGAAATCTATAGCGTTCGAAGTCCTTGACGACATAAATAATTTCATCGTTGATCTCTGATATTCGATGGAGGAGTATGAACAACCAGTAATTTAAACAAAATCCTTGAGAAATTTCGTCCAACTCTTCAGGACTTCAAACATGTCTCATAGAGATCTATATATTTACTGAAAAGAATTTGATTTGAACTGTTTTGCCTCAGACCATCTGAGACCTGCAACACAAGACACATTATTCTTTGGCAAATCACTGGCCTTTATATAGTTTTCTTGGAGGATATTATACGTGACTTTTGGTTGAAGCCGACATAACCAATTTGGAAGGTCGATATTCAGTGTTAAAATAAATTTAAATTTTGAACTCAGGATAAGGCGGACTTGCGGATTTAGGAGGGAATTTTGATTTTAAAATTAATTTGTATGGAAGGTCCAAAACTCTAGCCGATTTAGGGTTGAACAAAAAAATGCCCTCATAAAAATTTATTTGATGTTTGATGAGAGGATATCATCAACTGCCAACCAATATGAAGATTACCACATCATTAGTTTTAAGTTTTAACTATCACACCAATACTATGATGCCACCTTAGTAGCCCTTTGCGGTTTTGAACCCCTAATTGGGTCTTCAACTTTGATTGAACGTTTCTCTCAAACCGAGAAGGCCCACGAAACACTCCACACACCACCAGAATTAGTAGGACGAGAAGAATCCATTGGCAAGGGTTGCCAATACAAGTTCATTGATCTGTTGCTTGAAAAACTCCAACAACTGCGGGGTGCGTTGATTGTCTAGAAACCCAAACCCTAAGGCTAGGGTTTCAACCAATGGTTAGGGTTTCAACACCCTGGATCATCCCATTGCAAAACCAACAATATCCATGACCTCAAAACATCACCTGCATCATCATTATCTGCACATACTCTGCATCTTGCAGTTGCTCCCACTTTAACATCAATGACAACCTATTCAACAAATATTTCATCCAAATGTCTTAAGTCACCCTCCCATTTCCTGAGAACATTGCTTATTAGATCCTCCCGTGTTTCGGAGGTTAGAAGATCTAAGCTCCGAAACCTAAAAATGTATGCATTTGGCATACTTGCCTGCTTGAGTTGCGCCAACTCTCTATAATTTAACTCAGGTTTCTTGTTATCAAATTGATTGATCAACATCCATGTGAATTCAAGGTAAGAGGTGATGCTAGAATGTCCCAAGGTGACTAGACCTTGGCACAACCACTCATGTAGCATACTTGATGGCC
This sequence comes from Pinus tabuliformis, assembly GCA_031772625.1. Classification (NCBI taxonomy): domain Eukaryota; kingdom Viridiplantae; phylum Streptophyta; class Pinopsida; order Pinales; family Pinaceae; genus Pinus; species Pinus tabuliformis. The sequence continues at coordinate 1,346,777,856 of CM062819.1, forward strand.
TCTATCTCTTTCATGGGGTTGAATTGGACATATGTGTCCACCATTCATAACCATGCCTTGACAGTGTAGCTAGATGACCCATAAAAAGGAGGAATGGCTAGCTTCCTCATTTTCCTTGGGAGCATGTAATTTACTGAACCCCTGTTGTACTGTCTTGTCTTGTGCTTGTTTTCAATGGTGCAAAAATCTTGCAAGGAAATAGCTACATGAAATTCCTCCCCTAGTGCCTGATACTCCCTTAGATACTCAAAAGACCCTTCTCCTTGCCCTTGCTGTCCTTGATTTTCTGCTTCTTGTTCTTCTAAGAATTTTGGTAAGAAACGCCTAGACAATGCTCTGCCAATGCTATTAGAACCGGCAGAACTGGCCGATCCGATCGGTTTGGGTTCAAAACTTGTCTGATTAGGGCTTCGAAATCGTAATAGGCCGGTTCGGTACTGAACGAGCCGATTTCACCAAACTGACCAGTTCGGTATCAATTGGCCTATTTCACCAAATTGGTCAGTTCGGTATTGAATTGGCCTATTTCACCAAACCGATTGGTTTGGTATTGAACTAGCCTATTTCACTTAATCGACTGATTCAGGACCGGTTCTGTACAGTTTTGCACGACCCAACATAAAAAAAATCCCTTTTTGATTTTTTGAATTTTTGATTTTTTTGTTTGTTTGTTTGTTTGTTCAGTTGGTTGGTCCACTTCTAAGTCTCTCTTAGGCCAACCTAATATTGAAGCCTATGGCCTTCAACCTAATATAAAAGCCTGTGGCCCTAGTGTTGCTATGCAATTCATGATAATGTTAAATTCTTAAAGTAAAAGGATGAAAATGAAAGATAAAGCAGAAGAATGTCACTTTCTCATTACCATGAAATGACCATGTCACTTAAATTTTTAACATTACCATGAAATGACCATGTTATTTAAATTTTTAACATTACCATGAAATGACTCTGGATCTCTAAGAGTGGTTCCAACCTCATTAGATTTCATATGGAGAAAGTAGAAATTTATATTTCACTCAAAATCCAACAGACTTCACAATTTTTCAAGATTTCAGGATTGGGGGGATTGCAATGTTTCCATTGGATTTTGTCATGTACGAGGGTATCGAACTAGTATGTAATAAAGAGCACCAAACCCTCTATGTACTTTGATGTTAGTGGCATTGGTTGTCGAACTCCTCTGTCACGACTCTACTAAAAATGTACCCATCACTCAAACAAAATTTTAACATGACATGCTACGCTTTTTCTATCTTATTTTAATGCTTAGAAGGTTATATTGATGATGAAGATCCCAATATAGGCAATGATTTTGATGATATATAGGCATTTGTTATAGCATGATTTCTTTTGGATGCTAGAGGCCATCTATAGCTTATTTGTTGATGTATTTTTGGTTCAGAGATAGATTGCACTCGATGCTATTTTGGTTATGTGCACCCTTACGTGTTATATAAATGATAACTTTTGCTTATTTATGTATAGATGGTTTGGATTCATATGGATGCACATGTATGTATATGTTTTTCTTTAGAATTTGAATATTTTATGTGTTTTTGGTCAACCGTGTTTTTGGTCCGGTATTTTTGCCGGTTCCAGTCCAGTTTTGACTGGTTTGCGGTCCACAAGGTTTTTCAGTTTGATCATCGTTTTGGTTCTGGTAACATTGTGCTATGCTAGATGTCTGAGGATTATTTTGAGCTGTAATATGGGTGTTGCTTCCCTCAACATGATCCCCATTGTGATCATTCGACCTTCTTGCACCATTTTTGTTGGAATTATGTTGGTTCCCCTGAATGCTTGCCATAGACTGAGTGATAACCAACACCAACTCTTGCTGCCCTCTTGCCAAGTCATTTAAGGCATTCATAATGCTTCCAAGTTGTTGTTCTTTTTTGTCACCCATTTCTTCTTCTCCTTCTGATTTAGAATGGGGGAGGTCTTTACCCTTTCGTCAAAGTAACATGTGGTCACAGGCTTGTAGGAAAACCAACTTTAATACCATTGTAATATCCCTTGCTAACATAGGCTTATTCAAGTTGCAATTATTAATTTTTTTTTTTTTAATTTTTCTTTCATGTATTTTGTGAAACACTTTGCATTTAAACATTTCTTCAAACACTTGTATGCAAACAAGAAGAGGCTTTTATTGTAGAGACATTTCTTCAAACATTTTGCATGCAATTAAATTGAAACCCTTGTTCAATAATTGAACCCAAATAACAACAGTAATTCAATCAAATTTTATTACCCTTGTTCATGAAATTACATGCAAGACAACTCCTCAAAGATGTATAAATATAATTATTAAAACCTATGGATACCTTTGGAAAATGACAAGTATTGGCTGAAGAAATATGGCCCCTCCAGAGAAATGCGTCCCCACAAGAAGAAGATCACAAGCTCCTTAAGGAACTTGACATCGACAATAAAATTTAACTTCCTTAATGAAATCGGCCCTCACAAAATTAATTTGGCCTCCCAATAAAACTCGGGTTCCCCGTTGAACTCGGCCTCTAGAAATTAAACTAGCCTTCCCCACTGAGCTCAGCCTCCACAAATTAAACTCTACTCCTTCAATAAAAAATTGCCTCCAAAAATCGATTGGCCTCGACCGCTATTTTAAAAACCAGTCGTTTCGACTTCGATTCGGCTGAGTTGGTCCTAGTCATAGCCCAACTGGGTCGACTCGGCCTTTGAACCGGATCGGCCGGCTGCATTGTTACCGGGCTGGTTGAGTTGGCTAACGACTCGGCCAGCTCGGTAACAACCCGGCCAGCTTGGTAGCAACCCGGCCGGCTCGCCCGAGTCCGAACTAAATCGGCTGGCTCAGTAACAGCGGCTGGTCAAGTCACTTCAGCGGCATTTTTTTTTGAAATTTCATTTTTGGGGACTCCATGGGCTTCCTTGTTTGACTCATGGGTTTCCCTGTCTGACTCTGATCCCTAGTATTGATATGCTATTCATGGTAATGTTAAATTCTTAAATTAAAAGTGACATTCTCCTTAATCTTCATTTTCATCCTTTTACTTAAATTTTTAACATTACCATGAAATGACTCAGGATGTTTGAGAGTGGTTCTGACCTCATTGGATTTCATATGGAGAAAGTAGAATTTTAGATTTCATTCAAAATCCAGCAGAGTAATCAGTTTTTCAGGATTTCAGAATTGGGGGATTGCAATGTTTCCATTGAATTTTGTCATGTATTAGGGTATGGAACTCGTATTTAATCAAGAGCACCAATCCCTCTATGTACCTTGATGTTAGTGACATTGGTTGTCGAACTCCTCCGGGATTCGCTCCCAAACCGGGAGCTTCTGAAAATGTCGTTCATGCTCCCGTTTTCGCTCCCGCTCCCAAGTAACACTGAGCCAGATGATGTTGGCAACTCTAGCAGTAGCCAGTAGTATTGGTCACAGACTTTTGTTGTAGAGGCCATTTCTAGCCTTCTTCATTATGTGTTTTTGTTTTGATCTCTATATCGTCATCGCGTATGTATTGGACAGTGTATTGGGTGCCATTTTGATATAATGGATATATTCATATGTTGTCTTCTATCTATATTCTAATGCTGTGTGTTTGGAAACATGAATGAAAATCTTTAAAATGATGTGTTTTTATAGAAAATAAATATTTAATGTAGTTTTTACAACAACCGAGTCATTGAAATTGAGCCGCCCGAGTCGATACCGAGTCGGAGTCGGAGTAGGAGTCGACCCTCGGCCGAGTCGGAGTTTTAAAAGATTGGCCCTGACACAATTAATTTAGCCTCCCTTTAAAATTCAGCTTTTACAGATGTATTTGGCCTCCACAATTTAATTTGGATTTCCCCAAGATAAATTCGGCTTCTTAAGGAAATTCGTCCTTCCCAAAGACTAAAATGAGCCTCTACTAGATTTGATCTCCTTTGGCAAAATTTATCTTTCCTTTGGACGTTGAGTACATGTGAAGAATCTGAATGGTTCCTCCTCCTTGACTAGCTACAGTGGATGTGTCTCACCACAAAAACTAATCCTCACTAGGGCTTTTGCCCTTTACTCAAAAGCACCGAGAACTCACCAAAATCATTTATAAAAATAATCATTACATCATCAAAAGTGAACTCCAATTCCTCTTTTTATAACTTTATCATTAGAATACCATGGGTCATTTGCTCAATAAAATAACACCCCATTTTAATTGAATTACTCAACATCAGATTAGGAATGTTGTTTTTTTTTTCACCCAAATGACATTAAATAATTAAATTAATTGATCCCCTTCTTTCGACTATAGCCTACGGGAATCAAATAGGCTACTAAGTCAACTCCTGTAGTCATTACTCAAAAAGGGACATGACACAAGCATCCATTAAGTTCTATGTCTCATGTGCCAATACATTTTAGGCAATCAAGGGGCTGAGTGCACACCATGTATCACAATTCTGATCGAGCACTCAAAGGATGGTGCAGACACTTTTGGAGTAACTGTGAAAGTTAAGGTGTACAACTTCTCAGTTTCTCATACAGCACAACCATACTTTAAAATAGAAAATTAAAACAGAATACTTGTAGGTGTTGTTAAAGTGCATCAAACTAAAGAAAAATGTTCCAAGTTATATGTGGCTGATCCACTATTAATGGGAATGAATATCCATTTCCTTATCATGGGCACACCATTCTCATGAGTAGCAGAATATTATGAAGTTCTGGATAGTTTAACCTTTTCACCAAACACATATAGTAAGAATAAAGTCTATGATATAGCCATTGTGTGCATATCAAGTATTATGGACTAATTTAGTGATTTGCACATGGGGAGGGAAATATATGTTTCAAAACTTCTCAACACTATATCGATGTAATTTCAGTACATACATGATGGACTTCATGAGATGCATGAAATCTCTTCGAAAATTGCCAAAGGCATGAAATTTCTTTTTACAGATGCACTAAATACAAATTGAATAAGAGAAATTACTTCAAGAAAATAATATAATTGAATTATGTAGCATCTTTTCCATCCCATACAATTTTAATTATGATACTAGAGTGCTCAGGATTCCATTCAATGCAAACCTTAATAAAAGGGCAGGATATAGTATTAATCTCATCGCATTAACCATTTGGATTTTCTGCTTGATGAAGTTTCAATGGCTCTAATAATAAATAGGCCTCAGATCTTGATTTTTTTTATAAAATTAGTGTAGAACATCTTACTTCAATAATTTTTCTCACATGAGGAGCACTTAATATAACTTAACATTCGAATACTTCATGTTAAATACAATTATGCTAAATCTTTATAGGCAAAGAATACTTAACACACACACACACATATATATTTGGATCATAAGGTGTTACAGAACGCATGTTTCTATCATATATATGAATGAGTTTATCAATTCGTTTCTTTATTATGTAGGTTGCAATTGTTGGAAGTAAATATGGTAATGTTTATGCTTGGGATCTTCGTGGAGGAAGAACATCTGCTCCTTTTCTATCTCATAAGGAGGTACGAAACTAAGGAAGTATATATGCAAGAAAAAATGGTTTGATTTCTTGTTTCTGCATATTATGTTTTCACATTATTTCGGCATTTATGTTTTTACATTATTTCATTGTTCATGTTATTGGAAACAACTCAAGTGAAAAAAGTTTATGCTAGAATGGTACATGTTGAATCACAATGTTTGGTCTTTTTAATAGTGTATATGTATCTATGGTGTTCTTATGCTGATTTGTGGTTTGTTGCCATCTATTTATTTATGGCTTCAGAGTTTGGTGTGAAGGACTAGAAACAAATAGTTGAGAACCTTGTTACGACAAAGTAAATTCCTTTGAGATAAGATAAAATGAGATATGAATGTCCGACAAATGACCACAAAAGTAGGCCAATGGGACTAAAGAGTACAACTAGTATGAATACAATGTGGTAGTGCCAACATAATTTGTAGAAAATGCCGAAAATAATACAAAGAAAGAAACTTGCATGTGTAGTATCAAAACATATGTATACAATTGTGATGAATACACAATATTACAAAACACTAAGTGAGTTTGCCAATGACTAGAAAGGTGGAAAACCCAAGCAAAGAACTTGTCAAGAGAGAGAGAGAGATAGAGGGAGATGAGACAATGGGGCCACTTATGTTAATGTTCCTAAGTTTGATGGATGGGGTGACATAGGCAAGGGGGCATTGGCTCATTGTCGAAGTCTTCTGGAACGATTGTGAAGCCTAGCTGCAAAATCCAGGTGAGTGTACGGGTGAGGGATTCTCCTAACATCGTAGGTTGGAAGCACAAAATGTCAAATGGATCTCTCATTGCTCCTCTAGATCTAGGATATAGTTTGATGAGAAGGGTGTATTCTACTCTAGATTTATTTGGAGCCGATCCCTTTAATGCTTTGAGGATGTAATGTCCCGATTGTCAGTTTTCTCTACAATACACCCATGATGGATTTCCAGGGTACGTGGTGGTTGTTGATTTTGGGTAGCATCGGATGTGCTCTAGCCACGAAATTTGGTGGAGAGGTTAGGGCACATGAGATCTCCAATACCCAGAAAGGGTTTGGGTAGATTTAAATAGTTTGGGAGATATTAAAATAATTAATATTTTTAATAGAGTCCCTAAGTCTAAACTTAGGGAAATTAAAATATTAATGTGAATTAATATAAAACTGTGTTAGAATGGTCCAAAAGGTATGGATTAAGCCAAATCTAATCTTAGCCGTTGATTAGGGACTTAATCTCGACCGTTGATATGTCAACGATAAAAGTATAAGAGGAAGCTTGAGGGTCACTTGGAGAATACACCGGAGTGATCAGTCATTCTATTCTCTAGAGTGGGGTTTGCTAAGACAGATAGACTTAGTGATCAGTGGCAGCAAGGGGCAGTGAGTACGAGGCAGAGAGGCAGGGACATTGCCGAGAGACCAATGCAGAAGCAGAGAGAGGTAGACGCAGAGCTAGAGGGAGCCACGCAGAGGCAGCAGAGACTGCTCAAAGCCAGAAGGGCCTTCGTCATCCACGCAGAGGCTACAGGAGTGACGCAGAGGGCCAGAGAGGCTGCGCAGAGCCTCAGTGGGCTGATGCAAAGGGTTTCAGGATGACGCAGAGGCTAGCAGGGCTGACGCTTAGCTTCAGATTGTGTTGGAGAGGGATTTCGTGGAGCGGGCTTTCCGAATACTTGTTTCCGAAGAGAGGTATTGCTGCCAGATTTTTTATCTCTGTCGGGTTAGCCAGTTTGGCACCCAATGTACTCAGAAAAGAGTTGCTTAATAATAAAACCCTCAGATAGCTACACCGGTTTTCCCGCATTGGGTTTTTCCGAGGACATTAGTCTAAAAATAACGGTGTCATTTGTGTGCTTGTTTCTATTTCCTTCAGTTGATGATTTGTAATGTGTTGATCATGCACTTGTATTTATTTTCAGTATTTACATGGTAAATAACTTGTTAATTAACATAACAAGTAGGTAGGAATAAATCAGTAAAGTGCATGGAAGGTTTCTAACTGTTAGACTTAGAAATTTCAATAGTGGTCAGGACAGAGGAGCAAGATTACGTCATTAGAGATCCCAAAGCAGTTTTGAGGGGTTTTATGGGGTCCGACGATGTTCACTTGGTATATTCCATCAACAGGGTTAGTTCCACACAACTTGCTTTTGGTTACGTTACATTTCACATCTTCATCAAGGCCTCCACTTTCCTATTATGGAATTCGCAACCTTGGTTCAAAGCGGTCTAATTTGGGACAACTTGAAAATAGTTTTAATAATGATGCTCGAGAGAAGGCAAATGCAGCTATAGGTCAATGCATTTATGCAAATGGCGTCCCTTTAACCTTGTGGGATCTCCTTATTGGGCAATGATTATTAAAGCAATGAATGAAGCCCCAAAAGGATACAAGAGCCTTGGGTATGGGAAGGTCCGCACTACGTTGTTGAGCACTGAGAAGTTAGATTTGAGGCTAAGTTAAGCCCCATTCGTAATTCGTGGCGCATTTCATGGATGTCCATCACTTTTGATGGATGGAAAGATCAAAGTAATAGGCATTTAATCAATGTGATTGCTTAGAGCCCTAAGGGGGCAATGTTTTTGAAGGCAGTGGATTGTGAGGGGCAGTTGAAAGATTCCCAATTCATTGTTGACATCTTGATTGAAGCAATTGAATTGGTGGGGCTAGAAAATGTTGTCCAGGTAATTACTGACAATGCAACGGTGTGTAGAGTAGCAGGCCTAATTATTGAAGGCAAATATCAACACATCTTTTGGACCCCTTGTGTTGTACATTCATTGAACCTCATGTTGAGCAAGATGGGGAAGCAATTTGTGCGGATTCGAGTTATTTTTGAAGAGGCAAATGTAATTCAAGCCTGTTGATTTCTGGTAGCATCGAATGTGCTCTAAGTCTCAAATTATGCAGGGAAGCTTAGACACATGTATTCTCCAATACTCAGAAATCGTTTTGGGAAATTCCACCAGGAGAGAGTTTTATTAAAATAATTATTTATTTTTAATGGGTCCCTAAGTCTAAACTTAGGAAATTAAAATAATTAATGGGTATTAATCTAAACTGTAGGTGAAACTTCTAGAAGAAGGTGGAGATCAAGTCAATATGATCCTAGCCATTGATTAGAATCTAATCTAGGTCATTGATTGATCAACGAGAGGATTATAAGAGAAGGCTTGATGGGCACTTGGAGAACACATAAAGGGGAGATTAGAAGTTCGATTTTCCGAAGCAGAGCAACCGCTGGAGAGATTTTCGATAGTGATCTTTTGTAGTGAGGGGCAGGGATAGTATCTGGAGGGAAATCTTTCTCGACCGGAGAATACTCAATAGAGAAGGCAGAGAGAGATCGAGCAGTGGTAGCACAAAGCTAGAGAGGTTGACACAGGGCCACGCAGAAGCCAAGAGGGAATCCGAAAATCAGCCGAAGGAATCGGTTGTAGAAGTCGGAAGCTGAGGTGTGAGACCGGGAGGTGAAAATCGAATTTCCTGAGCAGCAAATTGATCAACTGAAGGGGTGATGCAGTCCCTAGATAGTGTGATGCTGGGTTGACGCAAACACTGCGTAGAGGCAATGTAGAGGCAGCTAGGGGTTGGATCAACCAGGATTTCTAGTGTAGTTTGAGGTAATCTCACGTATCTCTCTATTAGTGATATTCTCTATAACTAGATTGCCGGGAAGGCATCCAAAAGTTGTATTCAGAAATTACTATTGCATAATAATAAAACCCTCATAGCTACTGCACCAGTTTTCCCGCATTGGGTTTTTTTCGGGGACTTCTGTCTAAAAACAACTATGTCATTTGTGTGTATCTTTATCTATTGTTCAGTTTCTTGTTTCGGCATATTATTTTAAATAGTGAATGTTGCAGTTGTATTTACTTCGATATCTACTGTAGAACACAGTAAATAACTTGTATGAATTAACAAGTAGGAGAAGTAACATTAGTTTGCCGCAGTAGGAATTCCGGGTTTAGGAATTTTCACAAAGCTTTCATCAAAAACCACTACATGTCCCACGGAATTTACAGGGAATTTGCGAGGTTGGAGCTCCTTAAGGTACCTAAACTTTAAAGTTTATTTCATAAATTCTAATTTCTATGGCTCTAAATTCAAATATGTAAATTGGATTCTCAAATGTCATGATTCATGAATCATAAAAGGTGTTCAATCATTTATGATTTTTAATATATTGAAACATTGGAACTTGTAGGTTGCCGAGACTCATTTTTCTTCTCACATCATAGTCTTAACAAGGCTTATGCAGGTGAAAGAAACATTACAATCAATGGTATGCAGTTCTTTTTGGAATCAATGGAGACAATCCCAATTTGAAAGAGCACAAGCAGTGAAAAGGTTGGTTGTTGATGATGAATAGTGGGATAGGGTGGAGTACCTCTTGGCATTTACTAAGCCAATTATGGATTTTCTCTTCATGTTTGGCACATACATGCCTAATTTGGAGAGGTTTATCAGGGCATTGAGTCTGTGATAAAGAAGATAAGAGTGGTTATAAATACCAAGTAGAATGACCTAGATGAAGTCTTTTACAGAGTAGTAAAAGATGTATTGACCAAAATGTGGAACAAGATGGCTACCCCATTGAACCTTTTGGCCTATGCAGTGAATCCAAAATATTATTCTGCAGAGTTGCTAAGTGATTCAGAAAGAACCACACCAAACAAAGACCCATAAGTCTCACAAGGATTTAAGAAAGCTTTTAGAAAGCTATGTGTAGATCTTGAAATTGGGATTCACATTCGTTTAGAGTTTTCTGATTTTGTGGGATCAGAGGGTTTGGACGTTGATATTGATTCTATGTGGGACAAGACCAAATTAAGTCCAATTGATTGGTGGAACTACTATGGTGGGGAATTCCACATATCGAAAAATTGGCCATCAGGATCTTGTCACAGGTGGCTAGTTCCTCTTTAGTAGAAAGGATTTGGAATACATATGGCTTCATCCATTCGGTGAAGCAAAATAGATTGGGCTCGAAGAAGGCTGAGGGACTAGTTTATGTTCATTCGTACATTCACTTTCTGTCACACAAGACTAATGAATATGAAGCCCTAGATTTCAGAAATTAACATACATTAACAACATTTATGCTCAAAATGTACCAGTGTGTGTGTGAAGCCCTAATTATAACAAATTTAATGCTTAGTAACCCTACAATGAATTTTTTAAGAAAAATTTATCAATTCATTGGTGAGTACTTACTTACCAGGGATTTCGTTTGGAGATCTTCCCGAGCTATTGTCGCTCCCACTTCCACTACCAAACCACCCTTTTTTCCTCCCATTCTATCTAGGGTCTACCTATATGGTCCCTAGATCTAAAAGACTTTAAATGGAGATCTTCTAGCCCCCGTGTCCGTAACTCCAAGAACAATCAAGCTTAATATCCCTCTCTGTCTGTGATTCTGTTAGAAATTCCTAGTCTGTCTCTGTAAAACTACAAAAATAACTTCCCCTCGTTATGGCCTCCTCGACTCCCTTATATACCCAAACACACCGTCTTCCAACCTCTTTGATGTCAGTCTCCTCCTTCCACCATTTCCCGATTCCTTTTTGTTAATTTGAGATAACAATTGTATGTTCTATGCTTTAGCACAATTTACTTCAATGTTCCTTAAGCAACCCAATGATAATTTCCAATTATGTCCAGTCGCAATCACATTAACTTAAACACATTGACAGTAAATGCAGATAGAACATAAAAACATGTGCAAAAGACAAGCCAAGACAAGAGGACACAAGATATGGCGGATGCCAGGGACAAACCCCAATGTGGGGAAACCCTTTGATCAAATCTTCTTATTATTCTTCAATAGTTCAACGGAGAAAGAGAGTTTACAAATATTAGAATTACGTGCCCAAAATAGTCCTACCAAATCAGCAGTCAACGACAGTCAATGCAGCACTAACTAGAAAGTCAATGCTGGTCAAAGCAACCCCAAAATGTCCTCCAAGCAGCTCGGTCAGCAACAGAAGAATTCAGCCTTCCAAGAGGGTCATAATTAGTGCAAAAACAGTTCTGTCAACCCAGTGAAATGCTACTGTAATTTCTGTGGTCAACGGTTGAAGTCAATGCTGAAGTCAAACCAGTGAAACTGTCCCAATCGCCTTGAAAACTGTGCCAATCAATGTGGCTTTTAAAAATCGTAATTTTTCCCTCAAGATTGAAGTCAAAGCTTGGTCAAACAGTCTTGCTCAATGCTAACTTGTTTCCTGAAATTTTCGGCCAGCGGACTAAGCCAAAAAATCATCCTTCTCTCACACGTGCGAAATAGAAAGAGGCTACCACCAAGCTGTACGAACCAATCAAGAGAAGAGAGAGAGATATTTGATGAGATGAGTGATGTCCAAATGAGAGAGAGGTCACTCCTATTTATACACTTCGTTGAGTGTGAGGAGACACATCTATTGGGCTTCATCAGCCTACATTTGACTGAGGTCGACCTTGACAATTTGTCCATGAGAGAATAATTTCAAAATTCCATTTAGTACAAATAACCACCCAAATATGTCACGTGCAACATACCTGATAGATCAGAATGGACCAACTGAAGAATATCGGTGGGTTGAATTTCACTTGAGGGGAATGGTCCCCTTGTATGTTTTCCAACTTCATATCCCCAACAAACATCTTCATGATTTAAGTTGAATTCAGGCATACCTGTGACCATCTTCCCTACATCAGGTAAGGCTTTTAAATGAAGGTGAGCATGTTGGAAATAATACTGAGAGGGGGGGTGAATCAGTATTGTCAAATTCTTTTCAATATATCTTTCTTATTTATACTTTGAATTATTCTTCAGATATTGATCGTTACTTTGTATGTCAGTACCATAAAATAATGAGCATAAACAAGAGAAACAGATAGTCACACCAAAGAACACCAGATATAAGGTGGAAACCCAATGTGGGTGAAAACCACCTGCTGCAATATGTTTCTATCTTCTTTAAATTAGAAACTCCTTTTACAATGATTTTGTACTGGTGCAGTCCTTTACCAGTACGCAGGCTGCAACCTGCAGAGAGCTACAACTCTCTCTCGTTTTCCAGTCTCTCCTGGAAGGGAGCTACAACCCCCTACTTCTTTAACTTCTTTAAGGACCACGTTTCATTAATTTTCAGACTGGATCCAAGAACATCAAATAAACATCAAGTACATGTGAATCAACCAATCTCTTTATACAATCAATCCAATGAGCCACCCAAACATCTCAAAATGCTGTAAACAGAAAACCAATCACCAGTAACCTAAACCCAGAACACAACAGCAAATAGAAAACAGGCAGCCAACAAATATTTCAAAACAGGTCCGCAACTTCACCAATATAATCCTGCGGATACCCGCACTTCACCTTCAGCTACGCTGCGTATACCCGCACTTCGCCTTCTTCTGTACTGCGTACCCCGCACTGTACCTTCAGCTGCACTGCGTATACCCGCATTGCGCCTTCCGTTGCGCTGCGTATACCCGCACTGCGCCGTCTTCTGTACTGCGTACCACGCACTGTGCCTTCAGCTGCGCTGCGTATACCCGCACTGCGCCTTCTTCTGTACTGCGTACCACGCACTGTGCCTTCAACTGCGCTGCGTATACCCGCACTGCGCCTTCTTCTGTACTGCGTACCCCCGCACTCATGCTGTAGATCGCCTGCGAACCTCTGATTAGGGCCAAATTAACAGTCCTCCAATGTACCACAGACAGTCAGATCCGCAGATCTGATCATGCGCCCGAGAGATCACGACTTAGCAATAGATTCGCCTTTAAATTTTACCTTGATTTAGATCTGGCTTTTAAATCTGATAACCCAAAATTCAGATCTTAAGATATTCCAATTTCAAAGATGTCTCAGCCAAGTGATCTCCTTCCCTACTTATAGTCAAGCCCTTATTCACACCATGGGACAAAACCATCGATAACCAATACAAGGGATCCAAACCAGGGCTAAATTAGATCCTATACCACGGGCCAAAACCATAGGATCATGAACGACGGGCTAAATACCACGGGCCAAACATAAGAAACCCCACGTGAGCGCAATTCTCTGCCTTGAAGTGAGTGAACTGGGGGACCGCACTTTTTGAACGGGTAACCTGCGGGTATGACCGCACTTCATGAACGACGAACCTGTGGGTCCGCACCTTTTGAACTATTCACCTGCGAACCTCGTAATTTTCATCATTTTGAGAGCCTGAACAGAGTTTTGCCACTTGAGTGAGTTGCCATCAAGTACAACACCTGTACCATAGAGCCAAACCAGAATCATAATGCCAACAATCTCCCTCTTTGAACTTGATGGCAACCTCAAGATCCTCAACATCATTCTCCCCCTTTGACATCAAGGGCAAAGGGTTATGCTCCCCCTAAGAACATGCTCCCCCTGACTATAAACCAGATCTGCAAAGGAAAACCATAATCCATCAAACACCATAAATGACCATGAAAGAGATAGAGACATATTGCAGCAATATTCCTTCTGTACTTCCTCCATAATGCCAACAATGCATTATATGCTCCCCCTGAACTTGTGCCATTCGATCTTCGACCAATCCGCAACTCAGCAAATGTACGCATATACCCCAGATGAACCTTGCGTACAACCAACAATCAGAAGAGAGTCAACAACAAGATGATGCATCAACAACCCCCAGCTTTTGCCTGAGGTATTCAAAGGTCTCCCTGGGCAATGGTTTGGTGAGTATATCAGCAACTTGTTCCTTAGAAGGAACATACTCCAACTTGACCTTTTGTTCAAGCACTTGTTCCCGGAGAAAGTGATACTTGATTGGTATGTGCTTGGTCTTTGAATGCATGTCTGGGTTCTTTGAAATGCTTATTGCATTTGTATTATCACATAAGATGGAGATAGGTGGTGTACAAGTGATTTGAAAATCCTGCAAGGTCTGCATCATCCAAAGGAGTTGAGTGCAGCAAGATGCAGCAGCCACATATTCCGCTTCAGCTGTAAACAAGGCAATTGACCTCTGTTTCTTGCTGAACCAAGATACTAATCTGGAACCCATAAAGAATGCACCACCACTTGTGCTCTTCCTGTCATCCACGCTTCCGGCCCAATCTGCATCTGTATAAGCATGAAGTGTGAGATCTGTATCTCTAGGATACCATAAGCCATAGTTTTGAGTCCCTTGAAGATATTTGAAAATTCTCTTCACTGCCTGAAGATGAGTTTCCTTTGGATTTGCCTGAAATCTTCCAACTATTCCCACTGCATGCATAATGTCTGGTCGGGTACCTGTCAAATAAAGTAGACTTCCAATCATAGATCTGTAGGTTGGTTGATGCACTGCTGTTGATTCATCATTTGTACTGAGGTTACATCCTGTGACCATGGGTGTACATATTGGTTTTGCATCTTCCATACCATATTTCTTCAAAATCTGCTTGAGATACTTGGTTTGAGACAAGAAGATCCCTCCTTCATTTTGTTGGATTTGCAATCCAAGAAAATATGTCAGTTCTCCAAGCAAAGACATTTCGAATTCTTTCTGCATCACCAAGGCAAAGCTTTGACTCATAGCTTCTTCATTGCTGCCAAAGATAATATCATCTACATACACAACAAGTATTAGCAATTTGTCATTTTCAATTTTTATATGAAGATTGCTATCTGCTGATCCTTTTGAAAAACCTTGTTGATGAAGATATTTGTCCAAACGATAGTACCAAGCCCTTGGAGCTTGTTTAAGACCATAGAGAGCCTTTTTCAGTCTGCATACAAGATTTGGATCATTTCCAAGAATGAAACCATCTGGCTTCTCAATGTATACTTCTTCTTCTAAGTCTCCATTCAGAAAGGCTGATTTCACGTCCATTTGAAATACTTTGAACTTTTGAAAGCTTCAGAGAGCAAGGAACATTCAGATGGCCTCAATTCTTGCAACAGGAGCAAAAGTTTCTTCAAAATCTATTCCTTCTTGCTGGGCATACCCTTTACAAACAAGTCTGGCCTTGTTTCTAATTACTTCCCCATTTTCATTCAACTTATTCTTGAAGATCCATTTTGTCCCTATAACATTCTTATCCTTTGGTCTAGGAACCAACTCCCAAGTGTTATTCTTTTCGATCTGCTCAAGTTCTTCATCCATTGCTTTGACCCAACATTCATCTTTGCATGCCTCTCTTACATTTTGTGGTTCAGTGGAGGAGAGTAATGCCAAATAGCTTGAAGCTTCTGCAATTGTTCTTCTTGTTTGTACACCTGCTTCTTTCTGCCCCAAAATCTGAGATTCTGGATGATTCTTCTGAACGTACCTTGATGGAGTCTTCTCTTCTATCCTTATCTGTTCCTCTGGTGCTTCTTGAGGTTCTTCTTCTTCATCATTCTGTCTTTGAGGGTAGTCTTCATTTTCTTCGATATTTTCATGATTTACTTGCCTAGGAATGTATCCTTTTTCATCAACCACTACATCAATGCTGTCAACAATTCTTCCAAGTCTTTTATTGTAGCACTTATATGCTTTGCTGTGTGGAGAATAACCAAGAAGAATGCCTTCATCTGCTCTAGGTTCAAGTTTGCCAAGTTGCTCATCAGTATTCTTAATATAGCATTTGCTCCCAAAAATTTTGAAATGCTTTACCGAAGGAGTCTCACCATACCAGAGCTCATGAGGAGTTTGAGTGCTGTTCACTCGGACATTTGTTTTGTTGAGAATAACAACCGCAGCATATGCAGCTTCACCCCAGAAAGTTGCGGGAGTTCCAGACTCATCAAGCATAGCACGAGCCATTTGTTGGACTGTTCTGTTCATCCTTTCCACCACTCCATTTTGCTGAGGAGTTCTAGCTGTAGAGAATTCCCTTCTTATCCCATGTTCTTCACAGAAATCGAAAAATTCATTTGAGGTAAACTCCCCACCTCTGTCGGACCTGAGGCACTTAATTTTGTAACCTGATTCATTTTCAACCAAGGCTTTGAAGGATTTGAATTTTTCGAATGCTTCGTCTTTGTGCTTCAAAAGTCCTAACCAAACAAACCTGGAGAAATCGTCAATGAATAATATCAAGTATTCTTCTCCTCGAGGTGACCTTGTCCTGAAAGGACCACATACATCTGTATGGACTAGTTCAAGAGGCCTGCTGGCTGATCCTTCCTTCTCCGGGAAGTTGGTTCTGGTTTGTTTACCAAACTGACATGGTTTGCATATGGTTTTGTCTGGAATTTTGATATCTGGAAGACCACGAACTGCCTGATATTTGCATGCCTTCCTTATTTGTGAAAAGCTTAGATGCCCCAACCTCCGGTGCCATAGCCAATGTTCATCATCCTTGCTCAAATAGCATTGTTGTTGTCCTTCTTCAAATATGTATAGATTATTTGGAGTTCTTCTACCTTTGATCACTGTTTTCCCTGTATCAAGATCACGAACACTACATCCATTTGATCGAAATATTACCTCGGTTCCTTGATCGCACATCTGACTGACACTCAGAAGGTTATGCTTCAAGCCATCAACATACAAAACATTTCCAGCTTTGACCTTTTCTTTCAATTGAGCTGTGCCTTTTCCTTTTATAGCTGCAGGAGTATCATTTCCAAAAGAAACTTTCTTTCCCTTTTCTAAAGCAGAATATGATTCAAGTTTTTCTTTATCACCTGTCATATGCTTCGAACATCCACTGTCAATGTACCATAGATTTTCCTGTCCCTCTGCATAAAAGGCTATCCCACATCTTTCTGATTGTGGTTCCTTTATTCTCCATGTTCTGGTGCTTGAGGCTTGTTCCTTTGTCCGCTGAAACTTTCTCCTGCATTCAGAATCTTCATGACCGAAGTTATTACAAATAGAACATTCAATTTCATTTTCAAGAGCCGAAAAGTTGTTATAGGTCCCTTTTGTAATACCAGTCATACTTCTTTGTTTTTGAGCTTCTCTAGTCATGATTGTTTTATATGCAACACATTGAGCTGCTTTGTGACCAAAGTTATGGCAAGAGAAACATTGGCCATTGAAAAAACTTCTGCGGTTATCAAATCTACCGGCCAAATGATTGTAACTTCTATTGTCATCCATTCTTGAAACAAATTGAGAAGATTTTACCTGTGGCTGGTTGTAGCTTTTGTTCACCCTTAAGACGGATTGCCCCTGGTTTACCTGGTAGTCTTTGTTTGTTCTTGATGTAATTCGTCCCTGCTTTACTTGGTGATCTCCATTGTGCTTTTGCTCATTCCTTCTTGCTGCATCAAGATAGCTCTTTGAGGTGGATGCTTGAGATGTTTCTCCATTATACCCCAGACCTGTCTTGTTTAGCGGAGAACGCTGTACATTGATGATCTCATCCAGAGTTTTAGATCCTTTACAAACTTAAGATTAATAGCCTTTGTTTTCTCAATTTCTTTTCTAAGGCCAACAATTTCACATTCTAACTTTTCAAGAAATTTTTCTTTTTCATCAATTTGAAATTGTAGAGTATCAATGATCACATTCTTTTCTTCTATACATGTCTTGAGTCTAGAAATCTCTTCATAAAAGCTATCCACATCTATAGCATCCATGTAATCATCATCTTCAAAGGCCATTAAAAGTTTATAGTCATTACCTCGTTCATCTTCATCACTATTTGATAGACCATCACTGTCTTCATGAGTGTAGTAGCTTTTCTTATTTGCATTCTGTTTCTTGTTCCATCTAATAGGTTCCTTTCCCTTGTCGATCTTATCCTTATGAGGACATTTGGCAGCATAGTGACCTACTCTTCCACAAGCAAAGCATTTGAAGGGTAACTTACCTCTGAATTGTCTAGCACCCCGTTGAAGATTTCTGACAAAATTTGATTCTTCTTCTTCTTCTGACCCATGTCCAGATTCATAGTACTCTCCTTTGCCTGAAGCCTTGAAGGCAGCTTCTCTCCTGTCAGATGGACCTCCTTTCCTCATTTCATAAGCAGTTAGAATTCCATGCAGTTGTGACATTTTAAGATGTTGTAGATTCTCCTTTTCTTCTATAGCAGAAACTTTAGATTCAAACCTAGGTGACAAAGATCTTAGAACTTTTTCAACCACAACAGCCTCTTTTATTTCTTCACCCAAATTTTTCATACAATTAACAATCTCATCCACACGAAGAAAATAGTTAGCCACACTTTCATCATTATACATCTTGAGATTTTCATACTGAATCCTGAGGGTTTGAAGTTTTGCACGTTTTACCTAATCATCTCCTTCATAGCTCAGAACAATCTTGTCCCATATTTCTTTTGCGGATTTATACTGCATAACTTTCACAAATTCTGATTGAGATAGACATCCTAGAAGAGTATTGACCGCCTTTGCATTTGTTTCATATTTCTTCTTCTCAGCTAGATCTGTAGGAGTAGCTGATGGAAAAGTATACCCTGTTTCTATGATGTCCCAGACTTCTGTACCCAAAGATTGAAGATAGGCAGTAACTCTTACCTTCCAATATACGAAGTTTTTCCCATCAAAAATCGGTGGCCTGATTGATGCTTCCCTCTCGTAGTTGCTCATGATGAAAGATCTTCCTTCAAGCGATCAAGCTCCTTCAGAAGAACCTGGCTCCGATACCAATTGTTGGAAATAATACTGAGAGGGGGGGTGAATCAGTATTGTCAAATTCTTTTCAATATATCTTTCTTATTTATACTTGAATTATTCTTCAGATATTGATCGTTACTTTGTATGTCAGTACCATAAAATAATGAGCATAAACAAGAGAAACAGATAGTCACACCAAAGAACACCAGATATAAGGTGGAAACCCAATGTGGGTGAAAACCACCTGCTGCAATATGTCTCTATCTTCTTTCAATTAGAAACTCCTTTTACAATGATTTTGTACTGGTGCAGTCCTTTACCAGTACACAGGCTGCAACCTGCAGAGAACTACAACTCTCTCTCGTTTTCCAGTCTCTCCTGGAAGGGAGCTACAACCCCCTACTTCTTTAACTTCTTTAAGGACCACGTTTCATTAATTTTCAGACTGGATCCAAGAACATCAAATAAACATCAAGTACATGTGAATCAACCAATCTCTTTATACAATCAATCCAATGAGCCACCCAAACATCTCAGAATGCTGTAAACAGAAAACCAATCACGAGTAACCTAAACCCAGAACACAGCAGCAAATAGAAAACAGGCAGCCAACAAATATTTCAAAACAGGTCCGCAACTTCACCAATATAATCCTGCGGATACCCGCACTTCACCTTCAGCTGCGCTGCGTATACTCGCACTTCGCCTTCTTCTGTACTGCGTACCCCACACTGTGCCTTCAGCTGCACTGCGTATACCCGCACTGCGCCTTCCGCTGCGCTGCGTATACCCGCACTGCGCCGTCTTCTGTACTGCGTACCACGCACTGTGCCTTCAGCTGCGCTGCGTATACCCGCACTGCGCCTTCTTCTGTACTGCGTACCACGCACTGTGCCTTCAACTGCGCTGCGTATACCCGCACTGCGCCTTCTTCTGTACTGCGTACCCCTGCACTCACGCTGTAGATCGCCTGCGAACCTCTGATTAGGGCCAAATTAACAGTCCTCCAATGTACCACAGACAGTCAGATCCATAGATCTGATCAAGCGCCCGAGAGATCACGACTTAGCAATAGATTCGCCTTTAAATTTTACCTTGATTTAGATCTGGCTTTTAAAACTGATAACCCAAAATTCAGATCTTAAGATATTCCAATTTCAAAGATGTCTCAGCGAAGTGATCTCCTTCCCTATTTATAGTCAAGCCCTTATTCACACCATGGGACAAAACCATCGATAACCAATACAAGGGATCCAAACCGGGGCTAAATTAGATCCTATACCACGGGCCAAAACCATAGGATCATGAACGACGGGCTAAATACCACGGGCCAAACATAAGAAACCCCACGTGAGTGCACTTCTCTGCCTTGAAGTGAGTGAACTGGGGACCGCACTTTCTGAACGGGTAACCTGCGGGTATGACCGCACTTCATGAACGACGAACCTGCGGGTCCGCACCTTTTGAACCATTCACCTGCGAACCTCGTAATTTTCATCATTTTGAGAGCCTGAACAGAGTTTTGCCACTTGAGTGAGTTTCCATCAAGTACAACACCTGTACCATAGAGCCAAACCAGAATCATAATGCCAACAGAGCAAATCTCCAGTGCCATAATTTGGATTGAAGAGAAGTATCACAAGTCATTGCTCCCAACATACTTCTTCCAACTTGATAGAGACCTTCAACCCTGAATCCAAGAGTGAATGCATCTCTCGGGTTCCTTTGCCAAACACAAACCTTCCCATCAAAGAATGGAAACTCAAAACCTTTATCTTCCATCGCAGAAATAGAAACCAAGTTCTTTTTCAGATCAACTACATATAGCACTTCCTCTAAATGAAGAATTTGACCTTGATTTAAGTGAAGAGTAACAATCCCAATTCCTTTCAGGGGATAAGTGGCATTATCCCCAAGTATAATTTCCATATCTGTCTTCTTTTCAATCAAGTTTGAGAGAGCCTTTTTGTACCCAGTGAAGTGCCTTGAGGCACCACTATCAATCAACCAATGATCTAATGTATCCGAAGGAGAGGCGGTGGTGAGGGCAGAAATAAGATAAAATTCTTTTTGCTTTACAACATTAATTTCTTCATACCTAGAGTTTCTCGACTTCTTGGGAGGACGATCATTTCCATTTCAAGCAGTGGGAGCATTCCTCTTTCCTTTGTTGTTGAACTTGTTGTTCCTTTGATTGCCATTGCCCTTGAAGTTGTTGTTATTGTTGTCATCATCTTTTGGAGTATCCTTTCTGTGAGGACACTCTATAACGAAGTGGCCAAACCTGTTACAATTGAAGCAACTTCCTTTTCTTCCTTCTTTGAATCCCGGTTTGAACCCTTGTCCTTGATTCCTTGGACCAACATTGTTCTTCCTCTTAGAATGAGCGGAGAAGGCGGTAGGGTTGTTTCCTTTTGAGGGCTTGTCTCTTTCCATCATCCTTATTTCTTCATGAGTACATCTAGCCAATAATTCATCAAATCTCGGAATCTTGTCATTGTTGAGGATGGTGGTGTTGAACACATCCCATTCTCTTGTAAAGCCTCCAAATGCAATAAGAGTAAGCTCCCTGTCACCAATGACTTCTCCAATACGGTAAACGTCATAAAGTAGGATTGGATGGATTCTCCTCTATCCATCTTGATGTCTTTCAACTTGTTCTTGAGAAAGAGAACTTGATTTGCATTATTTACTTTGAACATCCCAACCGTCTTGTCCTACATCTCCTTAGATGTTTTCAAATTAGAAATATAGGCAACCAACGGCTTGTGAATAGAATCAACAATAATTTTCTTAGCTTTAACTTCACCTTTCTTGTACTTTGTTTGTGCAACTACGGATGCATTTGAAGGAGGCTTCACTGCTCTTCCTTTGACATAGTCCATAGCATCATTTTCTTCCAATGTCAAATCTAGAGTCATCTTCCATGCATGATAGTCGGATTTGTCCTTAAGTGTGTCCTCAGATTTGAAGAAAGATGTAGTCATCATTGGGACTAGTTCCAAATCCTTGTCCAACAAATTCCCTTACTGATTGCTTTTCCTCACTATCGCTTGGGCTTTGTCTCCACCTGAGCTCTGATACTGTGTTAATTTGAGATAACAATGGTATGTTCTATGCTTTAGCACAATTCACTTCAATGTTCCTTTAGCAACCCAATGACAATTTCCAGTTATGACTAGTAACAATCACATTAGTTTAAACACATTGACAGTAAATGCAGATAGAACATAAAAACATGTGTAGAAGACAAGCCAAGACAAGAGGACACAAGATATGGCAGATGCCAGGGACTAACTCCAATGTGGGGAAACCCCTTGATCAAATCTTCTTATTATTCTTCAATAGTTCAACAGAGAGAGAGAGAGTGTACAAATATTAGAATTACATGCCCAAAACAGTGCTACCAAATTAGCAGTCAACAACAGTTAATGCAGCCCTAACCAGAAAGTAAACGGTGGTCAAAGCAACCCCCAAAATGTCCTTCAACCAGCTCAGTCAACAATAGAAGAATTCGGCCTTCCAAAAGGGTCAAAGTCAGCCCAAAAATAGTTCGGTCAACCCAGTGAAATGCTGCTATATTTTTTGCAGTCAAAGGCTGAAGTCAACGTTAAAGTCAAACTAGTCAAATTGTCCCAACCACGTCGAAAACTATGCCAATCAATGCGGCCTTTAAAAATAGGAATTCTACCCTCAAGATCGAAGTCAATGCTTGGTCAAATAGTCCTAGTCAACGTTGCCCTGTTTCCTGAAATTTTCAGTCAACAGACTAACCCAGAAAAGTGTCCTTCTCTCACACTTGCAAAGTAGGAAGAGGGTACCTCCAAGCTGTACGAACCAACCAAGAGAGAAGAGAGAGAGATGTGATGAGATGAGTGATGTCCAAATGAGAGAGGTCACTCCTATTTATGCACTTTGTTGAGGGTGAGGAGACACATCGATTGGGCTTCATGAGCCTACATTTGACTGAGGCTGAGCTTGACAATTTGTCCATTAGAAAGAATAAATTCAAAACTCCAATTCTGCTTGTCAAAATGAGATGATCATTGTATCAAAATTGGACCTCTCGAAAATGTTGATTTAGGGTAGCATCGGATGTGCTCTAGCCATGAAAATTGGTGGAGAGGCTAAAGCGCATGAGATATCCAAGACCCAGAAATGGTGTGGGGAAATTCCACCCAGTTAGAGAGATATTAAAATAATTAAAATTTTTAATGGAGTTCCTAAGTCTAAACTTAGGAAAATTAAAATATTAATGGGTATTAATCAGTGTTGTTAAAATCGCGATAATATCGTGATATTATCGCTTTATCGCAATTTTTTCCCAAAGCCGATATTATCGCAAGTAATACTCGTGTTTTTTTTTATACGCGATTTTTTCCAAATTTATCGCCGAGGGTTGGAGCAGTGCGGTTTTATAAGGCAAAAGTCAGTTTTTTTCATTTCATTTGCACAGTTAGGCGTGCGGAGGGCAGTGGAGTGTTGGAGAGGGCTTGGAGATTTTGCTTGGAGAGGATTGGAGTTATTTCAAGTGCGTGGAGGAGAAAATCAAGACGAGGAGACCAATTATCTCCATAGAAACGGTACGGGCACCAATTTCTTTTTGTCTACATTGTTTTGAATTTTTGTTTTTGTTTTTTTCATTGTTTTTGGTTGGGTAACTTGGGTTTGGAATGGGGTTTATGAAATTTGCCCAATGTAATTTTTTTTTAGTTTTTTTGGTTGGTTTGGAATGGGGTTTTTGATGTATTGTTTTTTTAGTTTTTTGGTTGGGTTTGGAATGGGGTTTCTTAAAATATATGTATTTTTTTTAGTTTTTGTACAATGTAAAAATTAAAATACTAAATTGTAAGTTTGTAACTTGTAAATACTAAATTGTAATCTTTATTTTCCCATAGGTTCACAATTTCACCGAAAGACCATTCAAGTTTTCAACTTCAAAGTTCAAAAACAAACATGCCAAGGAAATTGGACCTTTTCTGGGAATTTGGTGAACCTAACGCTCCGAATGATAGACTAAACTTGACTTGCAAGTTGTGTGGGTTCCAAATGTCCTAGGGGGGTGTACAAATTGAAGTATCACCTTGCACAAATCCTTGGATTTGATGTAGGGCCTTGCACAAAAACAAATCCTAAACTCATCCGAAGAGCAATGAAAGCATTAGAAGTTTTAGACCAGAATAGAGAGGCCAAAGAAGAAATGAAGAGGCAACTAAAAAAGTCAGTTGAAGCAAGTGGCACTGGTTCTACTGCAACATCAACCAATCCGGTGGCTGCCACATCATTTTTTGTTCCTCGAACCACACCTAGTTCACAACCATCTATCAGTTCAATGCTAAAAAGAACTGAGAAAGAACACGCTAACAAGTTGCTGGCAAAATTTCTCCTCTAGAGTGATATTCCTTTCAGTATTGTAAGGAATAATCCATTTTTCCAACCTGCTATTGATGCTATTGCAACTGTTGGCCCAGGGTACAAAATCCCTTCTTATCATGATTTCAGAGGCCGGATTCTTCAAAATGAAAAGCTTGACTGCACCCAATGATTGGAGGATTTTAGGGCATCATGGGCACAAACAAGATGCACTATTATGTCAGATAGTTGAACTGACCAAAAGGGGAGAACCCTTATAAAATTCTTGGTTAGTTGTCCCAAAGGGACTATGTTTATCAAATCTGTTGATGCATCTGCACAAATCAAAGATGCAAGAACTTTATGTGATTTGCTAGATGTGTTTATTTTCGAGGTGGGTGTAGAAAATGTTGTCTAAGTCATAACGGACAATGCTGCAAATTATGTTGCTGCTGGTAGGATGCTTATGGACAGGCATCCTACTTTATTTTGGACACCTTGTGCTACACACTGTATTGATTTGATGTTGGAGGACATAGGGAAAATTCCCTTTGTCAAAGATATTGTTGATTCATCCAAAAGCATTACAAAATTTATATATAACCATACCTCTGTGCTTAGCTTGATGAGAAGATTCACCAACAACAAAGAGTTGGTGCGCCCTACCATTACAAAGTTTGCCACCAGTTTCATATCTCTTCAATCCCTCTTGAATTCTAAGTAGGATGTGAACATAATGTTTCTTGCAGAGGAGTGGCGTGCTTTTCCAATGAGCCGCAAACTAGAGGGAGAGGCCGTATGCAGACTAGTTTCATACCAAGAAAACTTCTAGGCGGGAGTGCAGGAGGTGTGCGCCGTTACTGAACCTTTGGTAAAGGTTCTTTAGTTGGTTGATGGTGAGAGGCCCGCAATGGGCTATTTGTATGAGGCCATGGACAGGGCCAAAGAAGCCATTCGGGCCTACTATGATGATAAGGGAGATGATGGGTTTCAGAGACAACTCCTCTTATGGAGAGTGATTGATGAGCGATGGAACAACACACTCCATCGTCCCATTCATGCTGCTGGGCTTTTCCTGAACCCCACATTTTCTTACGCATGTGGGTTTGTATTTGATGCTGAGATCATGGATCGATTCTTATCCTGTGTTCAGAAGATGATGCGATCTCCAGCAGAACGTATAGAGATATCTAAAGAAATTGAGACATATAGGATGGCAAGTGGCACATTTGGCTTTGAGATGGCTGTCACTGATAGGACGATTAAAATGCCAGGTATTTTTTAGTTTGTAACTTTGTTTCAAATTTCATTCTCTTCAAATTCCATTTTTTCTTATGTTTATTTAAAATTTTATTTGTAAATTTGTTGTAGATGCATGGTGGAGAATGTATGGTGGCAGGGTACCCTTCTGCAAAAGCTTGCCATTCGCATCCTCAGCTAAACATGTTGCTCCTCAGGATGTGAATGCAACTAGAGTGTATTTGAAAAAATACACAACAAGAAGCGCAACAGGTTAACACTTAAACATTTAAAATATTGCAAATTTTCAAATAAATTTTTGAATTCATTAAACAATATTTTTTTATAATTATTAATTATTATTTCATGATCTTTGTACAGGTTGGAGTCCCAACGACTTAATGACATGGTCTACGTCTACTACAATCTTCGATTGTGGGTGAGGCAACTTGAGAGGACACCTGATGTGGAGGCCATCTCATTGGATGGGATTGCCACCACTGCTGCATGGAGGGTTGAGGCTGAGATGTCTCTCATGGAGTCTGTTGATGATTGGTTAGTGCAGGATGTAGTCGAGGAGGAGGAGGAGGAGGAGGAGGAGGAGGAGAACCGGAGGAGGAGGTGACACCACCTACTCGGGCTACCCCTGCCACCAGTAGAGGACGTGGTCTACCTCCTATAGCTCCTACTTCTAGTTCTTCAACTTCTAGAGCATGGCAGACTCCACTGCCAACTCCACCAGCACCAGCATCTACATTTAGAGGGAAAGGGAAAGCTGTGGCATTTTCTCGCAAGAGGGCCAGAAGAAATCAATAGGATTAGACTTTAGTTATTTTCTTCATTTTATTGTATATGACATTATGACATGATGAGATACATTATTATATTTTTTGTTGATATTTTGAGGCTGAGTTGGGACTCACGAGTCAGGACTTACTATTCAGGACATGATTCAATGTTATGTGTGATTTTAGCACTAGAAATGATATTAAACATCTTATATATTAGTTCTTTTATCATATTTATGTGTCAATGTATTTATTTTATGTTGTAGATGGTTTAGATATTAAAAAAATTGAAAAAAAATGAAAAAAAAAAGAATATTTTTGTACCAAACGATTTTTTCCCGATTATTTCCGATTATTTTTGATTATTTCCCGATAATTACGATTTTTTTTCCAATTTTTTCCTCGCGCCGATATTATCCCGATAACGATTAATGCAACATTGGTATTAATATAAGTCTGAGAGAGAATGTTCTAAAAGATATGGATCAATCCAAATATAATTTTAGCCATTGATTAGAGATTTAATCTTGGCCATTGAAGACTCAATAGAAAAGATATAAGAGAAAGCTTGAGGGTCAGTTGGAGACACACCAAGATTGATTAGTCAGTTCGATTTTCTGGAGTGGGGTTTGCTAAGAAAATTCGAACAAGTGATTTGAGTTGCAGCGAGGGGCAGTGAGTGCATAACAGAGAGGCAGAGATAATGCCAAAGGACCAATGCAGAGGCAGAGGAGGCTACGCAGAACCAGCAGGAGCCACGCAGAGGGCCAGAGTGACTGGACAGAGGCCAACAGGGCCTGCGTGGGTGACGCAGAGCGCAGAGCAGCAGAAGGTTGACCTAGAGGGCTTTAGAGTGACGTAGAGGCCGGGAGGGATGACGAAGAGCCTCAGAGAAGCGTTGGAGAGATTTTCGTGGAGCAGGCTTGCTGAATATTTGCTTTTGAAGAGAGGTATTACTGCTAGATAGATATCTCTATTAGGTGAGTCAGTTTGGCACCCTAGTTGTAGTCAAGAAAGTTGCTTAATAATAAAACCCTCAGAACTGTTGCACTGGTTTTCCCAAGTTGGATTTTTCCGGGGACGATTGTTCAAAAATAACGACGTCTCTTGTGTGTTTGTCTATTCTTTCAGTTGATGATCTGTAGATGGTTGAGACCACATTTGTGTTTATTTTCAGTATTTATATGGTTAAATAACTTGTTAAGGAATAAACAAGTAGGTGAAATAAATCGGATAATGCAGTAGGAATTTCTGATGTGTTAGATTCAGAAAAATCAACAGAAAAGAGGAATCCAATGCAATAATTATCTCCATCATATGAGCTGTCCTAAGGTGTAATTTGGCTCTAGTTGCCAATTTTAACACTTTTGCTGTTACTCTCCTACCTTCTCGACCCTTCTTTTCCCTTTGGTTAGAGGTGGTTATATTCATAATTGCAATGAAGTGTTGAAATAATTTATTTAGTTAAAGAGTTAATAATATATTGTCTTATTTAATTTTTCATATTAATTAAGTTGCTTTATTTATAGATTTAAACAAATCACTTTATTTTAACTATTAAATAAATTATTTTAGTTACTTTAATTAAATTAAATTATAAATTAAATAAATTTAATTTATAACTCATTATATATATATATATATATATATATATATATATATATGTTTTTGATTGAAGGATTATATATATAAGGTTGGTGCACATATGAAGGACCCCACTCGATATATTTATTATATTCTGATTATTATTTTACTTTGATAATCAATTCATTAACCTAAACTTAGACATTTTCTAATATTTGCTAGTATGTATACTAGTGCATTACATGCAGTTCATGCATATGTAGCTATTGTATGGATGCCTCGTATGCATGTTAATATTCACATTCTGTTTGTAATTGTAGGTCATCCATTACAATGAATACAAATTTGGCCCACCAAACTATGGGCTGTAGAATCAGAGTTGCCTAACTTGTATATGACGTTGAATGCGATGTATCGTATGACTTTGCTTGATGAGGAGGCACACATAGTTGGATCTTCAAGTGGACATGGCAACAATGCTCCCACTCCTAGAGAAGACATGGATGAAGACATATTTGATGATATATTTTTTCATTTATGATGATGTTTTAAACATTTGAACAATGAACATTGAATACCATAATATGCCATATGATAGTATCATAGTAGACTGCCAGTCATAGTTCATTTTGTACTTTGTACTATGTAGTGTGCATTATTAAATTTCATGATCATGTTGTCGTGTTGATTGAAATTTGGAACAGAAACAAAGAAACTTGATGATATGTTAAATCATGAATGTTATAATTGTTAGTTTTTGTAGCATCGAATGTGTTCTAGCCACGGAATTTGGTGGAGAGGCTAGAGTACATGAGATCTCCAAAACCCATAAATCGTCTTTGGAAATGGAAATTCTATCTAGAAGTGTCTCAATTAGATTATTTATCGTTTTTTAAATATTTCCTAAATCTAAGCTTAAGGAATATGGTTAATTAATCAATAGTATTTGAGATAAGGTGAGAATCATCTAGAAACTCACACGGATTGATCCAAAGATGATCCTAGCCATTGATTAATTTCTAATCTTGACCGTTGGTGCTCCAACAATAGATTATAAGAGGAGGGCGATGTGGTGATGGAGGATACACCAGTGCAGATACTCAGTTTCCCAGGCAGTTCGATTTTTT
Source organism: Pinus tabuliformis (assembly GCA_031772625.1). Classification (NCBI taxonomy): domain Eukaryota; kingdom Viridiplantae; phylum Streptophyta; class Pinopsida; order Pinales; family Pinaceae; genus Pinus; species Pinus tabuliformis. The sequence goes on from CM062819.1 coordinate 1,346,806,973, forward strand.
CAGTAGCAACAACTCAATAGAGAAGATAGAGCCAGAGGGTGAGTAGCAGGTGGAAGAGGAGGGCAACAACATTTCGGGAGGAAGGTTTCTAGTCACCGAAAGAGGCAAAGGAGGGAAGACCGAAATGATCAGAGGGCCAGCGTAAGCTCCGCATAGAGGGTGACACATGGAGTAGGTTAGGGAGGCAATTTCAGAGGCAAAAAATAGCTGTGGGGTGAGAGAAAATTCTCACGATAATTTTGCCAGTATTTTCCTCAAATTAGATTGTCAGTTGAGTATCTAAATTATTGTATTTAGAATTGTTGCTTAAGAATAATAGTAAAACCCTCATTTGCTGCATTGATTTTCCCTTATTGAGTTTTTCTGGGGACAATTGTCCAAAACTAATTGTGTCAAAATTCTTGTGTGTGTGCTAGAATTTTTTAGTTTTCAGTATTTTATTTTCTCTAGTATTTTTATGGTGAAAATTGCAGTTGTGATTTTATTCGTTGTTTGCAGTAGCAAAGAAACTGCATAATTAAAATTTTCAGTTAGAAGAATAATTTCTAGTTGTTGCAATGATAAAAATTTTACATGGTATTAGAGCGAGGTTGATCAACTAGAGAGATGAGGAAAATGAAGGAAAGGAATTTCGCTGCTCAAGAAGGGCGACAGACCGAAATTCCTAAAGGCAGCGCAGTATTTTGCTAAGGGGCTGAGTTGCTTGAGGAAAAATCGATTTTTCTGAGGGGCAGAAAAATTCGATCCTTAAATATCAAGTGATTCCAAATGCAGAGGGAGTAGTTCAATACCTTCGTTGGGCAGATCTCTAGCTAGACATAGAGGATTTTGCAACAGTTTGCTAGAGTAGAGCCAACGTCGAGGTGTTAAAGAGGAAAATCACACTATAAATTTTTTAGCATAACCATGGACAAAAGTAACATTAAGGAGACTTCAGATTTGTCTTCCAGATTGGAGGACGAATTTGCTTGCTTAGCAGGATCAACTTCACAAGGAGTTTGGTATATAGACAGTGGAGTATCAGCTCACATGACAAGGATTAGAGAATATTTCTCTAGCTACAAAGAGGAGCAGATGGAGTTCCAAATTACTATGGGAAACATAACGAAATGTACTCTAGTAGGGAGAGGTACCATAAATTTTCAGAGGGAGTCAGGAGCAAGCACCAACACTATAGATGTATTGCATGTGCCAGGATTGGGTATGAACCTGATTTTAGTATCCCAGTTACAGGATAAGGGGTATGATATTTAGTTCGTAGGGAAGAAAATGTATATCAAACACCCAAGCTGGAAAAAGGTAAGACAGATTGGAGTTCGAAGTAATAGATTATATCGATTATAGATTGATTCTCGAATGGCAGTAATAGGTAGTGACAGTAGCAGTGGGAAGGAGTTGAATGAGTTGTGGCATAGGATAATGGGACATCTACACCATGCAGCACTCAGGATGTTGAGTGAAATGGTAATAGGGGTTCCAGAACTTGGCATGGAACACGATGATTTGTGCAGAGGATGCGTACTTGGGAAGTATGGTAAGGCATCATTTCCAAGAAGTGACAACAGAACTAATGGCATGTTAGGACTCATAGATTCAGATATTTGCGGCCCGATGTCCACTAGAGCTCTCAACGGCGCCAAATATTTCGTCACCTTTATTGATGACCATTCTAGGAACACCTGGATCTACTTCTTAAAGACCAAAGATGAGGTATTTGATCGTTTCAGAGAGTTTAAAACTTTCATGGAGAATGCGACAGGGAAGAAGATCAAGGTGCTTCGCTCAGATAATGGTGAAGAATATATTGATAAAGACTTCATAGATTTTTTTTCTGAAGGAAGGCATCAAGAGAGAATGGAAAACTGCATAGAATTCACAACAGAATGGTGTAGCGGAGCAGAAAAACAAGGCCATTGTTGGAGCTGCAAAGGCTGTGTTATATGACCAGGATCTACCCATATTTCTATGGGTAGAAGCATGTAACACAACAGTATATATTCAGAACAGGACTTCTCATAGATCCTTGGGGAAGAAAACGCTAGAAGGAGTCTTCACAGGGAAGAAGCTAGAAGTTAGGCACTTCAGGAATTTTGGCAGCGTTGCTTATTGCCATGTGCAAGATGATAAACGTACCAAAGTGGATCAAACTACAGAGAAAGGGTTCTTCATTGGGTGCAACGAAACCTCAAAGGCGTACAAAATCTACATTCTTAGCAATAGAAAGATTGTAGTAAGGCGAGACGTGAAGTTCATGGAGGACCGAGCTTTTCAGGAGATCTCGTGATATGCCTGTAGGTGATCTAAATCAATCAGCAGAAGCTCCTTTGGTCCAGTAGTAGGGGAAACCACAAGGGCAGCTGGTGGGATAGGCAGGAGGATAGTCATAAGGATCGAGTACTATGACCAGTAGCAGTATTTCCTCAGGTGCAGGAAATCTGAGGAGTTCTCAATAGATGGCGCTGTAGAGGCAGGATGAGGAGCTGGCTGAACCTCCCACAAATAGTGTTCGAGCAAGCGGTGAGGTTCGTCAGACATTAAGATATGCAGAGGAGTTTATTGAAACTCCTAAGACGAATGAAAGGCAACGTTCACAACCTGACAGGTACCAAGCATTGGTGGCTTACGTTGCAAAACCTTCCAGCTTTCAGAAGGCCGCACAACATCAAGTGTGGATAGATGCCATGGTAGAAGAGTATAACTCTCTCATGACTAAAGATGTTTGGGAGGTAGTGCCAAGGGCAAAAGACAGATCGGTTGTAGGTTCTAGATGGATTTATAACATCAAATATGCGACACAACAGTGTGGAAAAGTAAAAGACTAGGTTCGTGGCAAAGGGGTATGCACAAAAAGAGGGGATAGATTATGAGGAAACCTTCGCCTCAGTTGCCATATACACTTCTATTCGGTTAGTTATATCCTTGGCAGCTGAGATGGGATGGCAGATTCACCAGATGGACGTCAAGAGAACCTTCTTGAACGGGGTGACAGAGGAAGAAGTGTACATAGAACAACCAGAGGGATTTGAGACTCATGAGAGGCACAGTCATGTGCGCAGATTGAAGAAAGCCCTATACGGACTCAAGTTGGCTCCCAGGGCATGGTATGGTAGGATTGGCAACTACTTCGAGTAGATGGGATTCATCAAGAGTGACGCAGATCCCAAACTTTACTATTTGATGGTAGAGGGTGAGCCACTCATTCTAGTTTTGTATGTGGATGATCTCATTTTAACAGGATCATCAGGGCTCATAGAGGACTGCAAGAGGAACCTAGCAACAAAATTTGACATGGAGGATTTGGGGTTGATGCACTATTTTCTAGGATTGGAAGTGTGGTAGAAGGATGGGCAGATCTTCCTTGGGAAAGGAAGATACACGACATATATTCTGAAGAGTTTCAAAATGTAGGATTGCAGACCCATGTCTACGCCCATGATCACCAATTGGAAGAAGATAGATGTGTCAGATGACAAGGATATCGACCCCACCTTGTATAGACAACTTATTGGGTCTCTCATGTATTTGATCAACACTAGGCCAGATATTTGCTTTGCAATGAATACCCTAAGTCAGTTCATGGTAGAGCTGAAGAGGGTACATTGAGCAGCAATGAGGCATATTTTGAGGTATGTTCGCGACACAATCGAGTATGGGTTGGGATATACTCGAGGGGATGACGTCAGTCTTTGTGGGTACACAAATGTAGATTGGGCAGGCAATTCAATGGATAGGAAAAGTACCTCTGGGTATTGCTTCAATGTTGGATCAAGGATGGTTTCTTGGTGTAGCAAGAAGCAAAAGTCAATAGCACTGAGCTCTGTAGAAGCAGAGTATATGGCAACCAACACGGCTACGTGCGAAGCTATATGGCTTTGGAAGATGCTAGTAAGCTTGTTCAGGCAGAGGATGGAGGCGATCAGTGTCTGTTGTGATAATCAGAGTGCATAAAGCTCTCCGAGAATCCAATGTTTCATGATAGGTCAAAGCATATCGATATTCGGCGTCATTTCATCAGAGATTGTGTACAAAGTGTAGCAGCCCAGTGATAGTATGTTCCTATGGAAGAGTAGGTTGCAGATATACTCATGAAAGCTCTAGGGAGAGCTAAGTTCGTTTATTTTAGAGAACAAATGGGTATGGTGGAGAACCCATTTCAGTAGCAGGGATAGGCTACCTTGGATGATTTTCAGTTGCAGATGTTGCAGTTGCAACAACAACAGATGAGAGGGAGTTGTAGTGCAGATGCACTGTTGGTAGCAGGTCAGCAGTAACATAGATGCAACGAATATCAAAGTTGCACAGTGGTTGGTGGGCAATATTGCTAGACATCAACAACGTGACAAAAGATGATACAGAGACAAGGTGCTGCTACAAGGTGTGCAGTAGCACTAGAACACTTTCCTCGCTAAGAGGGAGTGTTAGTTTTTGTATCATCGAATGTGCTCTAGCCACGAAATTGGTGGAGAGGTTAGAATACATGAGATCTCCAAAACCCAGAAATTGTTTATGAAAATTCCGCCTAGAAGTGTCTCAATTAGATTTTAACCGTTTGTTAAATATTTCCTATGTCTAAACTTAGGGAATATGGTTAAGTAATTAGTATTAATTGGATAAGGTGTGAATCATCTAGAAACTCACACTGATCGATCCATAGATGATCCTAGCCATTGATTAAGTTATAATCTTGGCTGTTGGTGCTCCAACAATGGATTATAAGAGAAGGTCGATGTGGTGATGGAGGATACACCACTGCAGATACTCAATTGCCTAGGCAGTTCGATTTTTTTAGTAGCAGTAGCTCAACAAAGAAGATAGAGCTAGAGGGTGAGTATCAGGTGGAAGAGGAGGGTATGAACATTCCGGGAGGAAGGTTTCAAGTCCTCAAAAGAGGCAAAGGAAGGAAGGAAGGCCGAAATTCTCAGAGGGCCAGCATAAGCTCTGCGTAGAGGGTGACACAGGGAGCTTAGTGCAAAGGCTAGGGAGGCAATTTCGGAGGTAGAAAATAGTTGTGGGGTGAGAGAAAATTCTCAAAATAATTTTGCTAGTATTTTCCTTAGATTAGATTGTCAGTTGGGCATCTAAATTATTGTACTTAGAATTTCTACAGAAGAATAATAATAAAACTCTCATCTGCTGCATTGGTTTTCCCACATTGGGTTTTTCCGAGGACAATTGTCCAAAAATAACTGTGTCAAAATTCTCGTGTGTGTGCTAGAATTTCTCAGTTTTCAGTATTTTATTTTCTGTAGTATTTTTATGGCAAAAATTGCAGCTATGATTTTAATCGTTGTTTGCAGTAGCAAATAAACTGCATAATTAAATTTTTCATCTTGAAGAATAATTTCCAGTTGCTGCAATAGATAAAAATTTCACAATAATAATCACTAATGATGATGATAATGTTTATGCTGAATTGATGATGATGATTTGTTTATGTTGAATTCATGATGATGATTATGTCTTTTTAGATATAGAATCAAGATTCTAAAAGATGAATGGTAATATGAAGTTCTTATTTTTTTTTATATATGTGTGTGTGCGCCATTTTCTTGCCGTATCGTATCCGATTTTTTTGAAAATTTGTCATATCCGTATCCGTTCCTGTATCTGTTTCAGTGAAACTTAGCCCACAAGAGAGGGCATGGTTGCCGAGGTATCAGTGGACAACTTGACTGATTGTTTCATTCAATTTTTCTAGTGGAGAGATTAGGAATTTCCTCTAGGGGTAATCTGAAACTTGAAAGATAATAGGTAGCATTAGATGTCCTTAGGCATATGCTGCTTTTCATTATGATTCTAATTTTGGATAGGCGAAGCTTCAAATAGAAAATCTACCATTATCACAAATTTTCTTATTTAGCTGTGTAGTCTATCTTCTTGAATGTTGTGATAAAATTTTAAAAATTATAAATGGTGAGTGCATGTTTGTTGAGAGTTGATATTTTATTAGTTGGTTTTAATTCTTAAGAAGACTCTTATTTCTAAATTCAAAATATTTGAAACATACCCAAATTAGTGTGTAAAGATCTAACATTGTTTGGATACATGCAAATACTATTTATATATGTAGTCAAGAAAAGCACCTCATGTATGTGTCTTCTATTTTGTTGTTGTTTTGTTATGAGTACATTTTAGATTAAGTGTTTTGATGTGACTCTTAATTTGTTTATGTAGGTGATGGGTTTGGTTTTCTAATTTACGACATATAGCAGCAGAAATATTTTAAACCATTTATGTTGAATATTCTTTAAAATCTTATATAAATTACTTTTCTGCAGGTCTATCACCCACCTTTGGCCACAATAAATATAGGATCACTGTTGGGGAAAATTTCAAGTTTGAAGGTGACTAACTTTATTGTATTTTATTGGTGTGGCAGTTTAAGCATTATTGCTAGAAGATTTGCATCTTGTAATTTGTATTTATGAACCTAAGCAACTTGGATTGAGGCTATCTAAAATGTTTTAAGTGAAATATCGAGGAGTTAAAGATACCTATTTTTGTTGCATAGTCTTAAACATTTGTTTAGCAATTGGGGCTTCACTTTCTTCAATTATTTTGGCTTAGTATCTTTTATATGTAAGGATTTTCTTAGTGTAGTGATTGAGGTGTTTTATTCCAACCATTGTCATTGACATACATGAGACATTTTCTCTTTTTGGTCTTTAGGTTCAATGGAGGTAATTAATGCCTATCATCCTGACTGCCTAGGATACTGTTTTCATTTATCATATTCTAGGTCTTTCAATGAACACCTTTTGGTTCTATCCTTACAACAATGACAATAGTAAGGACCTATTGATTATAAATTGCAACATTGTACTATCAATCAACTGCTTCCAACAAATTTTACACTCCATGTTCCATTGTAGGATCCTTAAACTCTAGACTTGAAGCACAAACCATATATATGATCATAAATGAAGGAAACTAGATACAAGAGATAAATAAGATGAAATATGTGGAATATACCCTTGTATTGTGATAGTTAGAAGAAAGAAAGCAATGTTCACTTGCCTTTTAAGGAGGGCTGACCTTTGCCAAATCAAATCAAATTAAACTGTCCTGTGACCAAGCCCAAGTCAAACCTAGTCAAACTTCCCATGAATAGCCTCCGAAATTCAGTCAACAGTGCCTCAGAAATTTCGGCCTGCCACAAAGAATTTGTCCTTCAATTCTTCCAATAGATTTGTCCTTTTGGCAACCTCAAATTCATCCTTTAAGTCCCGAAATTCTGCCTTAGATGATACGAATTAGCCTCATATGTGATTCAAATTTTTTATATCCAAAATGGAGAGGATGAATGCCAATATATAGTTGTTGAATGAGCCGAATTGTTGTGTCCCTTCACTGGGGCTGACTTGAAGCCAACCTTTCATTTGGAGGCAAAAATTCACAATTTGAAAATTCAGATTTTACTTCTTTTAAAGCTGACTTGAAGTACAATTCATATTTGTCATTTTGGAGGGCTAAAACAAATTATGAAGACCAACCTTAGCCACAAAACTTCAACACTCCCTCTTAGCTAAGAAGGTTTTCATAATGACTTCCACAAATGTTCTCTTGTTGAAAATTTCTATATTCCAAGAAAAGGTTGAATGAGCTCAGCTATGTTGATGAATCCATCCAGCACATGTTCAACACCAGAACGATGTGGAAAGCACCGTCGCATCAGCATCACAGGAGGAACAAGTCACCCACTAGTCCTAGGGTTACCAACTCAACAAGTCGTCATTTGGAGACATGTCACGAACCCCACTTGACCGAAGGTGAACCTCGGGCCCATTTACCATTCCCATATGTCATCACATGTCATGAATGGTAAACACCTGTCCAATGCTATGAGGCACAAGCTCAACCCACTAGCCAAACCCCATGACAATATGGTCAAAATCCATGATTGGGGGAGCAATCCAGGCTTTGAGGCTCACTGTGCCAATCTCCCCAACCATAAACAATGGTTTCCCATTCAAAATCCATGACCTAATGGAGCAATCCAAGCTTTGATGCTCATTGGGCCAATCTTTGCAATCATAAGTCATGGTTTCCCGATCAAACCCCATGACCTAAGAGAGCAATCTAGGCCTTGATGTTTATAACATCAATACTCCCTTTCACCAAGGGAGGGATTATCAACCACTCCCAGCTTGTCCTAGTGGTATGCCAACCTCATCCAAGGACAAAGGTTTTGATCATAGAAATACATAGGAGCCTCACTGCTCCATGTGCTTTGACCGGTCATCACAGTTGTCTCTGCACTTGCTCAAAGAATCCTAAAGCTACTTGTCTTCACAACTTGCCAAGCAACTTGCAGTATACTCTATTTCAGTAGTGTTGTCATCTTCCTGCTCATCATAGCAGATCCCCAAATGGAATCCGTGAATCCTAGCAGCTGTACTCAACACATGCCTTGTCTCAATCATAAACTAACAAGCTTTCTTCGTTGGATCCATTACCACAATTGCTTTCTAGTCATCTCGGTGATCTAGGTAGCTCCCTCTATAGTAGAGGCAAATCTCTTTGCCATTGTTGCTCCCTTTGACAGACGAGTCCTTCAAATTTTGTTGGCTAACTTGTTTCTTCTGAACTAGGAGCCTTTCAACATGATTCGAGATATCAATACATTTTTTCTTCCTCTTTAAGATGAATCACTCAAGGGAGAATCCCCTTGTCACACATTTTGCTTCGTTCTTGCAATACTTCCATCTATTGCCAAAGCCTTGGTAGCCTTCACAGTGTACCCACAATGCTCACTAGGAGGCCATGGAAAGATGATTACAACCCAACAAAAGAGACAAACTGATTGGTTCTTGTGTATGTATTTTCTCTGTGTAATTATGTGATAACTGTAGTAGAATTTATTTTAATATTTGCTGAAGGGATTTCGTCAATAACTTATTGTGAAGAATAAGTAGGTGAAATAAATCAGTGGCTACAGTAGAATTTCAGGTTAGAAATTTTCACATTGTATCAGAGAAGAGATCTGGCAATAGGAGAGAAGAATCGACTATGGATCAAGAGCATAATGCAGAGGCATCAACTCAAAGGGACTCATGCTGATTTCCAGAAGATAGCACAAGAGACATGGATCACGATTATTCTATGTTAGCTTCCAGACTAGAAGAAGAAGTCGCTTGCCTAGCAAGCTTTGCCTCCTTCGAGGTCTGGTATATAGATAGTGGAGCTTCCTGGCATATGACAGGAATTCGAGAATGTTTTTCAGATTATCAGGAAGAAAGGATGAATTTTCAGATCACGATGGTAAATAAGGCAAAGTGTATCCCTGTAGGAAGAGGAACTGTAGACTTTCAAACCGAAGCAGGAGAACTTTGAGCAACCAATGTGCTGCATATGCCAGGATTGAGGATGAACTTACTCTCCATATCTCAACTTCAAAACAAGGGCTATGACGTTTTCTTCATTAAGGAGAAGTATATGTCAAACACTCGAGTTGGAAAAAGAAGGCCCATATTGGAATCAAAAGTAACAGGCTGTATAGATTACAACTAGAATCTCCAATGACACTTATAAGAAACAATGGGGATAAAGATTTGAATGAACTATGGCACAGGAGGATTGGACACTTACACCATGGGGCTCTGAGAATTCTCAGGAAAACAGTATGAGGAGTTCGAGAACTAAGTCCCGAACGAGATGATGTATGTAGAGGGTGCGCTCTGGGCAAGTATGCCAAAGCAGCATTTTCCAGAAGTAACAATAAGCTAAGAGTGTTCTAGGATTGATACACTTAGACATCTACGGACCGATGTCCACAAAAGCTCTTAGTGGTGCCGAATACTTCGTCACCTTCATCGATGACCATTCCAGGAAGACTTGGATCTACTTTTTGAAAACCAAGGATGAGGTTTTGGTTGATTCAAGGAGTTCAAGGCCCTAGTGGAGAATCTGATAGGAAAGAAGATAAAAATGTTGCACTCAGACAATGGTGGAGAGTATGTTGACAAGGACTTCACCGATTTTTGCGTTAGGGAAGCCATCAGAAGAGAGTGGACAACTCCCTACAATCTAGAGCAGAATGGAGTAGTGGAAAGGAAAAACAAGACTATTGTGAAGTAGCTAGAGAAATGCTGTATGATCAAGATATGCCCAAATTCCTATGGGCAAAAGCATGCAGCACGACAGTTTATGTGTAGAACAGGACTCCACACAGGGCATTGGTCAAAATGATTCCATAAAAGGTCTTCACTGGGAAGACACCCGAAGTGAGTCATTTCAGGATATTTTGGAGTTTGGTGTATTGCCGTATACTCGAAGAAAAGAGGAAGAAATTAGATCAAACTGGTGAGAAAGGATATCTTGTGGGATATAGCGAGAATGCTAAGGCATATATAGTCTATCTTCTAGGGAGTGGGAAGGTAGTAGTTTGACGGGATGTAAAGTTCATGGAGGACAGAGCTTTCAAGAAATCCCGAGAAATGCCTTCAGAGGAGCAATCAAAAGACGATCTGTTGGTCCAACCACTTCCACCAACAGAAACTAGTACCGACAATTCTCCTAAAGCGAACACTTCAGAACAGTGGGAATATAGGAAGAGGAAGAGCCGATAGATGTACCCACTACTAGTGGAAGAATGAGCTAGGAACTCCGACAGATTCTACGGGATGCAAAGGACTTCATTAGTGCACCCAGGAATGACAAAAGGGAGCGAAAACAACTAGACATATACCAGGCCCTATTAGCTCAAGTTGGGGAACCGTCTAGTTTTGAGGAGGCTGTTTAACATCAAGTATGGGTAGATGCTATGGTGAAGGAATACAATTTTATAATGGTCAATGATGTCTGAGAAGTGGTACCTAGGCCTCAGGATAGGTCAATAGTAGGTTTGAGATGGATCTACAATGTCAAATATGTTGCAGACGACAACGTGGAGAAATACAAAGCCAGGTTTGTGGCTAAGGGTATTCTCAGAAGGAAGGGATAGACTACGAAAAAACCTTCGCTCCAGTAGCCAAGTATACTTCTATTAGAACTGTGATATCCCTTGTAGCACAAATGGGGTGGGAGATTCACTAGCTGGATGTCAAGACAATATTCTTGAACGAGCTGATAGAAGGGGAAGTATACATTGAACAACCAGAGGGTTTTGAGACACATGAGAAGAAATCTCATGTATGTAGATTAAAGAAAGCCTTGTATGGGCTTAAATAGGCACCTAGAGCATGGTACGGTCGAATTGATGGCTACTTGCAGAAGATGGGGTTCGTCAAGAGTGACGCAGATCCTAATATTTACTATCTTGTCATAGAGAATGAGCCTCTAATCCTGGTGTTATATGTGGATGATCTTTTTCTGACAGGATCATCCAAGCTCATCAAAAACTGCAAGAAGAACCTAGCCACAAAATTCGACATGAAGGATTTGGGACAGATGCATTATTTCCTGTGGTGGGAAGTTTGGCAGCAGAAGGTTGAGATCTTCCTTGGACAAGGGAGATATGTTATAGAGATCTTGAAGAGATTCAGGATGCAGGACTGTAGACCTATGGCTACTCCAATGATCACCAACTGGAAGAAGATTGATGCATTAGAAGACAAAGATGTTGATCCCACCTTGTACAGGCAACTTATATGGTCCTTGATGTATCTGGTCAATACTAGGCCAGACATTTGTTACGCTATCAACACGCTTAGTTAGTTCATGGTGGAACCCAAGAGGGTGCACTGGGAAATAGCCAAACATGCTCTCAGATATATACAAGAAAAAATCGAGCATGGACTATTGTACACCCAAGGCAATGACATCAGGGTGAGTGGGTTCACTGATGCAGATTGGGCTGGAAGTTTAGTAGATCGGAAAAGTACAACTAGGTATTGTTTTAACATTGGATCAGGAATGACCTCCTGATGTAGTAGAAAACATAAATCTGTGGCTCTGAGCTCAATTGAAGCAGAATATATGGCAGCTAGCACAACTTCGTGCGAAGCCATATGGCTTAGGAAATTGCTTGTGAATCTATTCAGGAGAAGGATGGAAGCGACTAGGATTTTGTGTGATAATCAGAGTTGCATCAAGCTCTCTGAAAGTCCAGTTTTTCATGATTGATCGAAGCACATTGATATCAGCTATCACTTTGTCAGAGACTGTGTCCAACGATGGGCAATATAGTTGAGGTACACTCCTACAGGAGAACTGGTGGCAGACATCCTCAGCAAGGCTCTAGGAAGAACAAAGTTTGTTTATTTCAGGGAGAAGATGGGGATGGTGAAGAATCCATTTCAGTAGTAGAAATGGATAGGTATCGCGAGTTGCAGTGCAGTAGTTAGCAGTGACAGTGCTATGGGCAACATGATGTAGCATGTTGAGAGGGAGCTGCAATACAGATGTAGCAGTGGCAGTGGTGGTGTCATGGGCAACAGTACATGGAGCAGTAGTGCAATGGATGTGGGGCAATCGACCAAGCATCAACACAGAGGGCTGATGCGGAGGATCAGTGTGATGCTTCTATGGTGAAGTATTGCTAGAGCACATTCCTTGCTAAGAGGGAGTCTAGATTTTTGGTAGCATCGGATGTGCTCTAGCCTTGAAATTTGGTGGAGAGGCTAAGGCATATGAGATCTCCATGGCCTATAAATCGTTTGGAGAAATTCCACCCGCATAAGGAGTTATTAAAATAATTAATATTTTTAATGGGTTTCTAAATCTAAACTTAGGAAAATTAAAATATTAATGGGTATTAATAAAGATAGGAGTGAGAATCTTCTACGAGACAAGGATCAAGTCTGTTTTAATCTTAGCCGTTGATTAGAAACTTAATCATTGGTCGTTGATTCATCAACATGAAAAGTATAAGAGAAGACTTGAGGATCATTTGGAGACACACTGGCATATACTCAGTATCTCACAGAAAATCGATTCTCAAAGAGAAGGAGACCGATTTCAAAGGGAGAGTTGTAAGGTGGAGGAAGAGGAGGGCATCAACAACAGTCAATCTCTGAGGAGGTGATGCAGGGACATTGAGAGACAGCGCAAGGGAGACACAACCCTCACGTAGGCTGATGCAGAGGGACGCAGAGCCATGCAGAGCCACGCTGAGTCATGCAGAATTGATGCAGAAGTGGGAGAAGGGTCTCCAAGGTGTCATAAAGTTTCCAAGGGAAAGTCTCAGGTGTTTTCTCTCAGTTTCTCTGCAAATCATTCCTTATAAAAGCGATTGTTGCGGAAGATTAATAAAACTCTCATTCGCAACATCGATTTTCCCACATTGGATTTTTCTGGGGACAATTGTCCAAAAACATCTGTGCTGATATGATTGGTTCTTATGTATGTATTTTCTCTGTGTAATTATGTGATAACTGCGGTAGAAATTATTTCAATATTTGTTGAAGGGATTTCGTAAATAACCTATTGTGAAGAATAAGTAGGTGAAATAAATTAGTAGCTGCAGTAGAATTTCAGGCTAGAAATTTTCATAGGAAGCAGCGAGGCATATTCTGAGATATATTTGCTTCAGAGTAGAGTATGGATTGAGATATACTCGAGGGGATGATGTCAGACTTTGTGGGTACATAGATGCAGATTGGGCAGGCAGTTCAGTGGATAGGAAAAGTACCTTTGGGTACTGCTTCAGTGTTGGATCAGGGATGGTTTCTTGGTGTAGTAGGATGCAGAAGTCAGTAGCATTGAGCTTTGCAGAAGTAGGGTACATGGTAACCAGCACATCCACGTGAGAAGCTGTATGGTTTCGGACACTGCTAGTGAGCTTGTTCAGGTAGAGGATGGAAGCAACCAATGTCTATTGTGATAATCAAAGTTGCATCAAGCTCTCTGAGAATCTAGTGTTTCATGACAAGTTAAAGAACATCAATATTTGGTGTCACTTCTTCAGGGATTGTGTACAACGAGGAGCAATCCAGCTACAATATGTTCCCACAGAAGTGCAGGTTGTAGATATACTAACAAAAGCTTTAGGGAGAGCTATGTTCGTTTCTTTTACAGAACATATGGGTATGGTGGAGAACCTGTTTTAGTAGTAGGGACAAGCTATTTTGGATGCTTCTCAGTTGCAGTTGTTGTAGTTGTAGCAACAACAGATGAGAGGGAGTTGCAGTGCAGATGCAGTGTTGCAGCAGTTCAACAGGGTCAACAACAACACAGATGCAATGTATATCAGAGGTTTTCAGTGGTTGGTGGGCAGTATGACCAGACATCAACAACGTGACAGGTGATGATGCAGAGACACGACACTGTCACATTATGTGTAGTAGAGCACTAGAACACATTCCTTGCTAAGATGGAGTGTTATTTTTTTAGCATCGGATGTGTTCTAGCCATGGAATTTTGTGGAGAGGCTAGAATACATGAGATCTCCAAAACTTAGAAATCGTTTTTGGAAATTCCACCTAGAAGTGACTAATTTAGATTATTAACCGATTTTTAAATATTTCCTAAGTCTTAACTTAGGGAAAATCGTTAATTAATCAGTATTAATTGAGATAAGGTGAGAATCATCTAGAAACTCACACAGATCGATCCAGATATTGTCCTATCCATTGATTAAATTTTAATCTTGGCCTTTGGTGCTCCAACAATGGATTATAAGAGGAAGTCTGCAGATACTTAGTTGCCTAGGCAATTTAATTTTCTCAGAAGCAACAAATCAACAGAGAAGATAGAGCTAGAGGGTGAGTAGTAGGTGGAAGAGAAGAGGCAACAACAAGAGGATGAGTTATTTCCAGTTCAGGAATACGCGAGTCAAGGAACACTAGTGTAGGAAGCACGAGTGTCGAGGTTGCTTAGGGTATATCTTTGCCAGATTTTCTTGCTGTGGATTGCTAGTTTTTGGCATCCAAATTGTACTTAGATTTGCTGTTGAATATTATTAATAAAAGCCCTCACTGTTGCATTGATTTTTGGTAGCATTAGATGTGCTCTAGCCTTGAAATTTGATCAAGAGGCTAAGGCATATGAGATCTCCAAGACCCAAAAATTGTTTGGCGAAATTCCACCCGGATGAGGAGCTATTAAAATAATTAATATTTTTAATGGGTTCCTAAGTCTAAACATAAGAAAATTAAAATATAAATGACTATTAATAAATATAAGGGTGAGAAGCTTCCAAGAGACAAGGATCAAGTCTGTTTTAATCTTAGCCGTTGATTAGAGACTTAATCTCGGCCGTTGATTAATCAGCATGAAAAGTATAAGAGAAGACTTGAGGATCATTTGGAGACACACTGAAAGATACTCAGTCTCTCAAGGAAAATCGATTCTCAAAGAGGAGTGTTGATTTGGGGTAGCATCGGATGTGCTTTAGTCACGAAATTTGGTGGATAGGTTCGGGCACATGAGATCTCCAATACCCAGAAAGGGTTTGGGCAGATTCTAAACAAATCAGGAGATATTAAAATAATTAATATTTTTAATGAAATCCCTAACTCTAAACTTAGGGAAAATAAAATATTAATGTGTATTAATATGAATTTGTGTTAGAATGGTCCAAAAGACTAGATCAAGCTAGATCTAATCTTAGCCGTTGATTAGGGACTTAATCTCGGCCGTTGAGATGTCAACAAGAAATGTATAAGAGTAGGCTTGAGGGTCACTTGGAGAACATATTGAGGGAGACTAGGCAGTGCAATTTCTGGAGCGGGGTTTGCTGAGAAATTGAACCAGTGGTCTGGAGAGCAGTGAGGAGGCAACAAGTACAAAACAGAGAGACGGGATGTAAGAACTGTGAATAATTTAAACAACTATTCCCTATGAACAGAGTATGAAATAACAGAATATTACAGCCATTGCAGAGACAATAAATGCTTCTAGAATTACACATCATGATCCTGTGATAAAAATTCCTGAATTTTATAAATTTAATTGACAGAACCAATGAAAGTACTTACCTGTAATCCTACGGTCGATGATGCCTCAAACTACTCCTGCTTCGGTTACCAAAAGACCGAAACCACCCAGCCAAACTGAGCAGAACCTCGCTACTCAGTCCAGTAAACTTCTCAGTTGAAGCAGACTGTTCCCCCGTGCCCAGAAACCTCAGAACAAGTAAGGCCTCAACTCTTCCTGATGATAAACAAACTCTGTGTATAAGTTTTTCTCCTCCTTTTTCTCCCCCTGCCTCCAACCGTCCCTTCCTTCTTATAAGTTTCCATTTACCGACATTCTCCTTCACTGTGTCTAAATTATGATGCGTGTCGATTTTTATAAACAAAATTTGATTTGATTTTATCTGCATATCTTAATTTGAAATAAAGTTTATTTATTTATTTAATGATTTATTTTAATTTATTTAATTTATAATTTATAACTTAATTAATTTTATTTAATTTCATAAATATTAATTTACTATAAGTGGGTCATTACACGGGAGATCAACGCAGAGCCAGAAGAGGTAGACGCAGAGCTAGAGGAAGCCACACAGAGGCAGAAGAGGTAGACATAGAGCCAGAGGAAGCCACACAGAGGCAGCAGAGACTGCGCAAAGCGAGAAGGGCTTGCGCCATCCATGCAGAAGCTGCAGGAGTGACGTAGAAGGCCAGAGAGGCTACGTAGAGTCTTAGTAGGCTGACATAGAGCCTCAGTGGGCTGACGTAGAGGGTTTTTAGGTTGACGCAGAGATCAGTAGGGCCTACGCTGGGTTCAGAAGAAGTGTTGGAAATTTGTCTATCTGTGGGTAAGCCAGTTTGGCACCCTGTTGTACTAGAAAATTGCTGAATAATAAAATCCTCCCTTGCTGCACCGATTTTCCCACATTGGGTTTTTCCGGGGACATTAGTCCAAAATAACTGTGTCAATGTGTGCATATGTTTGTTTCTGTATTACGGTGTGATATTTGCAGCAATATTTATTTTAATGTTTGTTGAAGTAATTTCATGAATAACTTATGATGAAATAAGTAGGAAAAGTAAATCAGTTGCTGCAGTGATAGAATTTTCACATGGTACCAGAGCAAGTAAGTAGAGATAGAAAGGGAAAATCAGTTATGGGTCGAGACCACGATGCAGAGGCATCCACCTCAGGGGACTCACGTAGATTTTCAGAAGATTGCACAAGAGAGAGAGATTTCGATTTCTCTATGTTGGCTTCTAGGTTGGAAGAAGAAGTGGCATGCATGACTAGTGTTGCATCATCAAAAGTGTGGTATATAGATAGTGGACCCTGATGGCATATGACGAGAGTCAGGGAGTGTTTCTCAGAATATCGAGAAGAGAAAATGAATTTTCAGATCACCATGGGGAACAAGGCAAAGTGTACTCCAATAGGAAAGGGTACAATAGTTTTTCAGATAGAATCAGGATAACAGTTCCGTGCCACAAATGTGCTGCATGTACCAGGATTGGGGATGAACTTACTTTCCATGTCACAACTGCAAGGCAAGGGCTATGATGTTTACTTCATCAAAGAAAAGGTATACGTCAAACACCCGAGCTGGAAAAAGAAAGTGTTGATCAGGATCAAAAGTAATTGGTTGTATAGATCACAACTAGAATCTCCAATGGCACTAATAGGCAGTCATGGGGACAAAGACTTGAATGAACTATGACACAAAAGGATGGGTCACTTGCACCATGGAGCTCTGAGAATTCTCATGAGCACTGTAATCAGAGTTCCGAGTCTGAGTATGGAACGAGATGATGTATGCAGGGGATGCGCTCTAGGAAAGTATGCCAAGGTGGCATTTCCTAGGAGCAACCACAGGGCCAAGAGTGTACTAGGATTGATACACTCAGATATCTACAGACCTATGTCCGTCAAAGCTCTCAGCAGTGCTGAGTATTTCCTTACCTTCATTGATGACGACTCGAGGAAAACTTGGATCTATTTTGCTGAAAACCAAGGATGAGGTTTTCTGTCGATTCAAGGAGTTCAAGGCTCTAGTGGAGAATCTAATAGGTAAGAAAATAAAACTCTTGCGCTTAGATAATGGTGGATAGTATGTCGATAAGGACTTCACTGATTATTGCGCTAAGGAGGGCATCAGAAGAGAGTGGACAACTCCCTACAATCCGGAGCAGAATGAGGTGGCAGAAAGGAAAAACAGGACTATTGTAGAAGCAGCTAAGGCCATGCTGTATGATCAGGATATGTCCAAATTCCTGTGGGAGGAAGCATGCAACATAGCTGGCTACGTTTAGAACAAGACTCCTCATCGAGCATTGGGAAAGATTACTGCAAAGAAAGTCTTCACTGGGAAGATGCTTGAAGTCAGTCATTTCAGTGTATTTGGGAGTTAGCATATTGTCACATACTCGAAGAAAAGAGGAGGAAGTTGGATCAGACTGCATAAAAGGGGTATATGGTAGGATATAGCGAGAACGCTAAGGCATACAGAATCTATCTTACAGGAAGCAGGAAGGTAGTAGTACGACGAGATGTAAAGTTCATGGAGGACAGAGCTTTCATAAGATCTCGCGAAATGCCTTCCGAGGAGCAGTTGAGAGAGGATCCGTTGGTCATGCCTCTTCAACCAACAAAAGTGAAGAATTCTTCCTCAGATCAGGAAGATTCTCAGATGAGGAGGAGGAGCAAATAGAAGCACCTGCTGGCAGAGGAAGAACCAGCAGGGAACTTCGTCAGATTCTGTGTGATGCAGAGAACTTCATTGGAGAGCCAAGGAACAATAAAAGAGAGCGAAAACAACCAGACAAGTATGAGGCGTTAGTAGCTCAGGATGGGGAACATGCCAGCTTCAAGGAGGCGGCTTAGCATCAGGTCTGGCTAGATGCGATGGTGGAGGAGTATAACTCCATAATGGTAAACGATGTCTGAGAGATGGTGTCAAGGCCTCAAGACAGATCTGTGGTAGATTCAAGATGGATCTACAAGATCAAATATGCTGCGGACGACAGTGTTGAAAAATACAAGGCCAGGGTTGTGGCTAAGGGGTATGCTCAAAAGGAAGGGATTGACTATGAGGAAACCTTCGCCCCGGTATCCAGGTATACATCTATGAGGACTGTGATATCTCTTGCAGCCCAGATGGGATGGGAGATCCATCAGATGGATGTTAAGACGATATTTTTAAACGGGGTAATAGAAGAAGAGGTATACATTGAACAACTAGAGGGCTTTGAGACTCATGAGAAGAAGTCTCATGTATGCAAACTAAAGAAAGCCTTGTATGGGCTGAAGCAGGGACTAAGAGCATGGTATGGTTGAATAGATGGCTACTTGCAAAAGATGGGGTTTGTCAAGAGTGATGCGGATCCGAATCTCTACTATCTGGTCGTAGAGAACGAGCCACTTATCTTAGTATTATATGTGGATGATCTCTTCCTAACAGGATCATCCAGACTCATTAAAGACTGCAAGAAGAATCTAGCCACAAAGTTCGATATGAAGGATCTGGGACGAATGCACTATTTCCTGGGGTTGGAATTTTGGCAGCAGAAATGAGAAATCTTCCTTGGGCAATGAAGGTATGCTACAAAAATCCTAAAAAGGTTCGGGATGGGAGACTGTAGACCTATGGCTACGCCAATGATCACCAATTGGAAGAAGATTGATGCATTAGAAGACAAGGATGTCAATCCCACCCTATACCGACAGCTCATAAGGTCCCTGATGTATCTAGTCAATACCAGGCCAGATATTTGCTACGTTGTCAACACCCTCAGTCAGTTCATGGTGGAACCAGAGAGGGCTCACTGGGCAACAGCCAAACACGTTCTGAGGTATTTACAGGGAACAACTGATTATGGGCTCTTATACACCACGGGGAAGGATATTAGGTTGAGTGGATTTACTGATGTAGATTGGGCAGGAATTTCAGTGGATCAGAAAAGTACCTCTGGGTACTGTTTCAACATTGGATCAGGAATGACCTCCTGGTGCAGTAGGAAATAGAAGTCCGTGGCTCTGAGCTCGTCTGAGGCAGAATATATGGCAACAAGAACAACGTCGTGTGAGGCCATATGGCTTAGAGAACTGCTAGTAAACCTATTCAGAAGAAATATGGAGGCGACCAGGATCATGTGTGATAATTAGAGTTGCATCAAACTCTCTGAGAATCCAGTATTCCATGATAGGTCGAAGCATATTGATATCCAGTGTCACTTTGTTAGAGATTGTGTCCAACGAGGAGCTGTACAGTTGAGCTACACTCCTACAGGGGAACAAGTGGCAAATATTCTCACCAAGGCCCTTGGAAAGTCAAAATTTGATTACTTCAGGGAAAAGATGGGGATGTTAAAGAACCAATTTCAGAAGTAGTGTGTTAGTAGCATGAATGAAGAGGGAGTTGCAGTGCAGATGTAGTGTTGGGAGAAAGGACCAGCAACAACATAGATGCAGAGGGAGTTGAAGTGCAGATGCAGTGTTGGGAGAAAGGACCAACAACAGCACGGATGCAGAGGGAGCTGTTGGACAGGTGCAGCAGTGGCAGTGGTAGAACCATGGGCAGCAGTACAGGATACAACAGTGCAAAGGATGTTGGGCAGGAATGTCTAGCATCAACGTAGGTACCGATGTTAGATGATCAAAGTAATACTCAGTGAGGAGTATTGCTAGAGCACAATCCTCGCTAAGAGGGAGTGTTGATTTGGGGTAGCGTCGGATGTGCTCTAGCCACGAAATTTGGTGGAGAGGTTGGGGCACATGAGGTCTCCAATACCCAGAAAGAGTTCGGAAAGATTCTAAATAGATCAGGAGATGTTAAAATAATTAATATTTTTAATAAAGTCCCTAAGTTTAAATTTAGGGAAAATAAAATATTAATGTGTATTAATATGAATCTGTGTTAGAATGATCCAAAAGACATGGATCAAGCAAGATCTAATCTTATTTGTTGATCAGGGACCTAATCTCGGTCATTGAGATGTCAATAGGAAAAGTATAAGAGGAGGCTTGAGGGTCACTTGGAGAACATACTGAAGGAGACCAGTCAGTTCAATTTATGGAGCGGGGTTTGCTGAGAAATTGAACCAGTATTTTGGAGAGCAGTTAGGAGGCAACAAGTACGGAACAGAGAGATGGGAGATCAGCGCAGAGGTAGACGCAGAGCCAGAGGAAGCCACGCAGAGGCATCAGAGACTGTGCAAAGGCAGAAGGGCCTGTGTCATCCATGCAAAAGGCTAGAGAGGTTGCGCAGAGTCTCAATAGGCTAACACAGAGGGTTTCGGGCTGACGTAGAGGTCAGTAGGGCCTATGCAGTGTCCAGAAGAAGTGTTGGAAATTTGTCTATCTGTGGGTAAGCCAGTTTGGCACCTTGTTGTACTAGAAAATTGTTGAATAATAAAATCCTCCCTCGCTGCACCGGTTATCCCACATTGGGTTTTTTCGGGGACATTAGTACAAAATAACTGTGTCAATGTGTGCATATGTTTGTTTCTGTATTATGGTGTGATATCTGCAGCAGTATTTATTTTAATGTTTGTTGAAGTAATTTCATAAATAACTTTTGATGAAATAAATAGGAAAAGTAAATCAGTTGTTGCAGTGATAGAATTTTCACAAGGAGATCGGTTTCAAAGGGAGAGTTGCAGGGTGGAGGAAGAGGAGGGCATCAACAACAGTCAGTGACTGAGGACGAGGTGACACAGGGAAATTGAGAGACAATGTAGAGGGAGACGCTGTCCAGGGGAGACACAACCCCCATGCAGGCTGGCGCAAAGGGACGCAAAGCCACGCTTAGTCACGTAGAGTGGCACAAAAGTGACACAGAAGTGGGAGAAGGGTCTCCAAGGTGTCATAAAGTTTCTTGGGGAATGGTTGATGTGTTTTCTCTCAGTTTCTCTATAAAATCATTCCTTGTAAAAGCGATTGTTGCTGAAGATTAATAAAACCCTTATTCGCTGCACCAGTTTTCCCACATTGGGTTTTTTCGGGGACAATTGTCCAAAAACAACTGTGTTGATGTGATTGGTTCTTGTGTATGTATTTCTTTTTGTAATTATGTGATAACTGCAGTAGAATTTATTTTAATATTTGCTGAAGGGATTTCGTAAATAACTTATTGTGAAGAATTAGTAGGTGAAATAAATCAGTATCTGCAGTAGAATTTCAGGTTAGAACTTTTCACATGGTATTAGAGTAGAGATCCGACAACAGGAGAGAAGAATTGATTATGGGTCAAGAGCATGATTTAGAGGCATCAACTCAAAGGGACTCACACAGATTTCCAAAAGATAGCACAAGAGACATGGATCACGATTATTCTATGTTAGCTTCCAGACTAGAAGAAGAAGTAGCTTGCCTAGCAAGCTCTGCCTCCTCTGAGGTTTGGTATATAGATAGTAGAGCTTCTTGGCATATGACAGGAATTCGAGAATGTTTTTCAGATTATCAGGAAGAAAGGATGAATTTTCAGATCACCATGGGACATAAGGCAAAGTGTACCCCCATATGAAGAGGTACTGCAGTCTTTCAAATTGAAGCAGGACAACGGCTTCTAGCAACCAATGTGCTGCATGTGCCAGAATTGGGGATGAACTTACTCTCCGTATCTTAACTTCAAAACAAGGGCTATGACGTTTTCTTCATTAAGGAGAAAGTATATGTCAAACACCCGAGTTGGAAAAAGAAGGCCCAGATTGGAATCAAAAGTAACAGACTGTATAGATTACAGCTAGAATCTCCAATGGCACTGATAGGTAGCAATGGGGATAAATATTTGAATGAACTATGGCACAGGAGGATGGGACACTTACACCATGGGGCTCTGAGAATTCTCAGGAAAACAGTATCAAGAGTTCCAAAACTAAGTACCGAACGAGATGATGTATGCAGAGGGTGTGCTCTAGGCAAGTATGCCAAAGCAGCGTTTTCCAGAAGTAACAATAGAGCTAAGAGTGTTCTAGGATTGATACACTCAGACATCTGTGGACCGATGTCCACAAAAGCTCTTAGTGGTGCTGAATACTTCGTCACCTTCATCGATGACCATTCCAGGAAGACTTGGATCTACTTTATGAAAACCAAGGATGAGGTTTTTGGTCGATTCAAAGAGTTCAAGGCCCTAGTGAAGAATCTAACAGGAAAAAGGATAAAAGTGTTGCGCTCAGACAATGGTGTAGAGTATGTTGACAAGGACTTCACCGATCTCTGCGTTAGGGAAGCCATCAGAAGAGAGTGGACAACTCCCTACAATCCGGAGAAGAATGGAGTAGCAGAAAGGAAAAACAGGACTATTGTGGAAGTAGCTAGGGAAATGTTGTATGATCAGGATATGCCCAAATTCCTGTGGGCAGAAGCATGCAGCACGACAATTTATGTGCAGAACAAGACTCCACACAGGGCATTGGGCAAAATCACTCCAAAAAAGGTCTTCACCGGGAAGACAGCTGAAGTCAGTCATTTCAGGATATTTGAGAGTTTGGCGTATTGTTGTATACCCGAAGAAAAGAAAAAGAAATTAAATCAAATTGGTGAGAAAGGATATCTTGTGGGATATAGCGAGAATGCTAAGGCATATAGAGTCTATCTTCCATGGAGTAGGAAGGTAGTAGTTCGACGAGATGTAAAGTTCGTGGAGGATAGAGATTTCAGGAAGTCCTGAGAAATGCCTTCAGAGGAGCAGTCAAAAGACGATCTATTGGTCCAACCACTTCGACCAGCAGAAACTAGTACCAACAATTTTCCTAAAGGGAAAGCTTCATAATAGGAGGAATCTTAGGAAGAGGAAGGGCTGATAGATGTACCCACTACCAATGGAAGAATGAGCTGGGAACTCCGACAAATTCTACGGAATGCAGAGAACTTCATTGAGTCACCCAGGAATGACAAAAGGGAGCAAAGACAATCAGACAGATACCGGACCCTAGTAGCTCAGGTTGGGGAACCATCTAGTTTTCAGGAGGCCGTTTAGCATCAAGTATGGGTAGATACTATGGTGGAGGAATACAGTTCTATAATGGTCAATGATGTCTGGGAAGTGGTACCTAGGCCTCAAGACATGTCAGTGGTAGGTTCAAGATGGATCTACAAAGTCAAATATGCTGCAGACGATAGTGAGAAATACAAAGCCAAGTTTGTGGCTAAGGGGTATGCTTAGAACGAAGGGATAGACTACAAAGAAACCTTCGCCTCGGTAGCCAGGTATACTTCTATTAGAAACGAGATACCCCTTGCAGCACAAATGGGGTGGGAGATTCACCCTATGGATGTCAAGACGACATTCTTGAACAGGGTGATAGAAGAGGAAGTATACATTGAACAACCAGAGGGTTTTGAGACACATGAGAAGAAATCTCATGTATGTAGATTAAAGAAAGCCTTGTATGGGCTTAAATAAGCACCTAGAGCATGGTATGGTCGAATTGATGGCTACTTGCAGAAGATGGGGTTCTTCAAGAGTGACGTGAATCCTAATCTCTACTATCTTGTTGTAGAGAATGAGCCTCTAATCCTGGTGTTATATGTGGATGATCTTTTCTGACAGGATCATCCATGCTCATCAAAGACTGCAAGAAGAACCTAGCCACAGAATTCGACATGAAGGATTTGGGACAGATGCATTATTTCCTGTGGTTGGAAGTTTGGCAGCATAAGGGTGAGATCTTCTTTGGACAAGGGAGATATGCTACAGAGTTCTTGAAGAGATTCAGGATGCAGGACTGTAGACCTATGGCTACTCCAATGATCACCAACTGGAAGAAGATTGATGCATCAGAAGACAAAGACGTTGATCCCACCTTGTACAGGTAGTGTATAGGGTCCCTGATGTATCTGGTCAATACCAGACCAGACATTTGTTATGTTGTCAACACCCTCAGTCAGTTCATGGTGGAACCTAAGTGGGCGCACTGGGCAACAACCAAACATGTTCTCAGATATATATACAAGGAACAATTGAGCATGGATTGTTGTACACCCAAGGCAATGACATCAGGGTGAGTGGGTTCACTGACACAGATTGAGCTGGAAGTTCAGTAGATCGAAAAAGTACAACTGGGTATTGTTTTAACATTGGATCAGGAATGAACTCTTGGTGTAGTAGAAAGCATAAATCCATGGCTCTAAGCTCAGCTAAAACATAATATATGGCAGCTAGCACAACTTCGTGCTAAGCCATATGGCTTAGGAAATTGCTTATGAATCTATTCAGGAGAAGGATGGAAGCGACTAGGATTTTGTGTGATAATCAAAGTTGCATCAAGCTCTCTGAAAATCCAGTATTTGATGATCGGTTGAAACATATTGATATCAAATGTCACTTTATCAGAGACTGTGTCTGACGAGGGGCACTATAGTTGAGGTACACTCCTATAGGAGAACAGGTGGCAAACATCCTCACCAAGGCTCTAGGAAGAACAAAGTTTGTTTATTTCAGGGAGAAGATGGGGATGGTGAAGAATCCATTTCAGTAGCAGAAATGGATAGCTATCGAGAGTTGCAATGCAACAGTTAGCAGTGGCAGGGCTATGGGTAGCATGATGCAGCATGTTGAAAGGGAACTATAGTACAAATGTAGCAGTGGCAGTGGCGGTGTCATGGGAAGTAGTACAGGAAGCAGTAGTGCAATGGATGTGGGGTAGCAGGCCAAGCATCAACACATAGGGCCGATGCAGAAGATTAGTGTGATGCTTCTATGGTGAAGCATTGCTAGAGCACATTCCTCACTAAGAGGGAGTGTTATTTTTTGGTAGCATCAGATGTGCTCTAGTCTTGAAATTTGGTGGAGAGGCTAAAGCATATGAGATCTCCAAGACCCAGATATCGTTTGGAGAAGTTCCACCCAGATGAGGAGTTATTAAAATAATTAATATTTTTATTGGGTTCCTAAGTCTAAACTTAGGAAAATTAAAATATTAATGGGTATTAATAAAGATAAGGGTGAGAAGCTTCTAAGAGACGAGGATCAAGTCTATTTTAATCTTAGACGTTGATTAGAGACTTAATCTCGGTCGTTGATTCATTAACAAGAAAAGTATAAGAGAAGACTTGAGGATCATTTGGAGACACACTGACAAATACTCAGTATCTCAAGGAAAATCAATTCTCAAAGAGAAGTAGATTGATTTCAAAAGGAGAGTTGTAGGGTGGAGGAAGAGGAGGGCATTAGCAACATTCAGTGACTGAGGAGGTGGTGAGACAGGTACATTGTGAGACAACGTAGAGGGAGACGCAGTCCAGGGGAAACACAACCCTCATGCAGGCTGACGTAGAGGGACGCAGAGCCATGCTGAGTCACGCAGAGTGACGCAAAAGTGACGCAGAAGTGGGAGAAGGGTCTCCAAGGTGTTGGAAAGTTTCCAGGGGAAAGACTCAAGTGTTTTCTCGCAGTTTCTCCGTAAAATCATTCCTTGTAAAAGCGATTGTTGCTGAAGATTAATAAAACCCTCATGTGCTGCACTGGTTTTCCCACATTGGGTTTATCTCGGGACAATTGTCCAAACACAACCGTGTTGATGTGATTGGTTCTTGTGTATGTATTTTCTCTGTGTAATTATTTGATAACTGCAGTCTAATTTATTTTAATATTTGTTGAAGGGATTTCGTAAATAACTTATTGTGAAGAATAAGTAGGTGAAATAAATCAGTAGCTGCAGTAGAATTTCATGTTAGAAATTTTCGCTATTTTCCCACATTGGGTTTTTCTAGGGAGATTTGTCCAAAAAGAACTGTGTCAAAATTATTGCGTGTGCTAGAATTTCTTAGTTTCCAGTATTTTATTTTCCGTAACATTTTTATGGTGAAATTTGCAACTGTGATTTTATTCATTATTTGCTGTATCAAATAAACTGTATAATTAATTTTTGAGTTAGAGGAATAATTTCCAGTAGCTGCAATAGATAAAATTTCACATACGATGCCACAAAAACTAACACTCCCGAATGGCGAGGAAGGTGTTCTCTCCCATAACATCTTCCCTCACGTTGTTGATGATTGACATCTGTAACATGCTATCATTGTCCATCAAGCCTTTGCACATACTCTGATTCATCTGCTAACCCTATTGTTGAACCATCCTATATCTGGGCTGCTATTAACACTGCACTGTGCCATCCGGCACTGCTGCCAACTCTCACTACGCTGCATCTGATCTCATGCTGCTGCTGCTGCAACTACTGCAATTAAGAACTGATCTATGGATCCACTGTGTCCATGCACTGGCTCAGCAACTGTCTCTGACTGCAACTAGTATCTGCACTGTCTACTGAGGAACTTTCTGCGTTGCATCTGTCTCTGCTCCCCTCTAGTAATTGACTACAACTAGTCTCAACAATTGTCTCTCAAGAATTGATTGCGCCTACTAAAATTGATCTTGTCGCTACTGAAAACGGTGGGCCCTTGTAGCCAAGGTAATGATCCAAGAGGAAACATTTGTTTGATGGTATCCTCCTTGGACTCTGCCCAATCTTGCAAATTTGAATTACTATGCTTCTCCTCCATCTAGAGGTATAGTTGTCATCAATGCAAACTCCTCCAACCTGGAGGTTAACTCATCTATTTCAGTCAAAGCTGTGATTTGCTGTTCCCCTTCTTTTCATCATCTTCTTGGGACACTGGGTGTTGTTGTGACCAAACTCACCACACTTGAAGCATTTGATCTTTGACAATTCTTTCTTCTTCTTCTTTCCTCCCTTTGAGCCTTGTCCCTGATCGGGACCTTCCTTCGCCTTCCCTTTGGTTGCAAGGGCCACACTTTCCTCATCCTTCTCTTCTTTCAGTATCTTGATGTTGTTGCTGGTACCATTTACGAGTCTAAGTCTCATCTCTTCCTGAGTGAAATCACTCCACAAACGATCCCAACTGGGTAGCATATCTTGCCCAAAATTAAATTGGACGAAAGTATGCCACTCCTTGGTGAAACCATTGAGAGTTGTTCTGACTAGCTCGCTATCTACTGGTTTTTCTCCAACGACTGCAAGTACATCCCTAATACTCTGAAACTTGGAGAGATGGGATGTAACACCTTCACTCTTGTGTATTTTTGTAGCCCTAAGCTTTTCCTTCAAAAACATCTTCCGGTTCTCAAAAGTATCCTCATAAAGCTTTGCGATGACATCCCACATGTCCTTTGTTGTATTCTTATCTGCAACATGTTGAACGATATGATCTTGAACCCTGTCGAGAATCATGCTCTTGACTTTGGACATCACCTTGTTATAGTTCGCTAGTTGTTGCTGATATGTAGGTAAAACTACAATGTTTTCTGCATACATCTTCATACCTTGCTCATCAACAGGAAGGTCATCCCGGCCTTCCAAATGCCATAGTTAGAGGCTCCATCAAGCCTATGCTGATCACAAAGTCTTGCTGTGGCCATTCTTGCGAAATTGAAAAACTAGGAAAATAAACCTCGAAGCCCCCTCTCTTCCTTGCGACCATGCTGCTATTGCTCGCACTCCTTGAGGAATGTACAAATATGCTTCTGCTTGCATCTGAATGTCCTTCTCTGAATAATGAACTTACTTCAGCTGCTCACTGAGACTACTCACTCAATCTTCAAGATGTCCCACTCTGGGAACTGGCACACAATCTGCAATCTCAACAAATTGAACTGGCTACTTTGGCAAACTTGGACGACTTGCTACAACTGGAATTTGTGGATTTCCTCCTGAACCTGGACTTGGAAACCCTTTGAGAAAACTAAAAGTTTCCTTCAAAGTGTGTTTTTCTCTTCCACCCAGTGTTGATCTGCTGCTACAAAACTTCATGCAAATCAACTGCGCCTAGATCTGCTCAATGAACTGACTAAACTGCTCACTAGAACCCTCTGTCCGGAAAATCGACACTTGTAAACCTTTGCAGTTGAGGTTGATCAAATTTTTTGCTGACTACAAATTGAAAATCGAACACCTGCCTCTGCAATTCACACTTCTTGGTGGCTTGCGCAGATATGAAGAAAAGTTCTTTAAAACTCCCTCTGAACTGCGAAATTTTCTCCCTCTTACTATTGAGTTCCCGATCTTTTCTTTATTGCTCTAATACCATGTGAAGATTCCTTGAAATTGCAGCCACTAGAAATTTATTCTTCTAATTGTTTAACTATGCATTTTATTTGCTACGACAAATAACGAATAAATCACACTGCAATTCCAAACAATAAAATTACGGTGCGAAAAATAAAGTAAACTGAGAAAACATATCCACTCACACAATAAAAATGACACCAATATTTTTGGACAATAGTCCCCAGAAAAAACCCTGAAGGGAAAACCAGTGCAACAAATGAGGATTTATTTTATTGTGCAACATTAAAAATTCTGAGTACAATATCTGGATGACAATCTGGCTATCCTCTTGCAAAATAATTTCGCCAAATAATTTTGAAGAAAATTTCCCCCTTTTTGCAAATTATCTCGGCCTCCCTCTGACCTGCTCGAATCCCATTGAGAAACTTGGCCTCTTGGAATTCGCATTGCGTGGTCTGGGAAAATCATATGACTTGTTAGCTGGCTTCAACTGAACCATCTTGGCTCCCTCTGCTTTTGGAAAAAAATTGCTTGGCCTTCTAGAGCTCAATCAGATCTCTGACAACTCTGCCAACCCTCTTTCGACAAATTGCTCTGGGTTTTTGGCTACTCACATTGGCTATTCGGCCTTCTTGCTGAAATATTTCGGCCACCTTGCCTTGTTGCTAAGAATCTCTACTGGAATTCTCTTTTGATGCTCTTCAATCTTATTTCTGCTTTCATTTTGGCTCAAATTCTTCTTCCCTGATTGAACTTTGCAGCTGGATAGCTCGATCCGCCAAGGAACTTTCTCTTCCTATGTCTCACTACTATGCTCAATGCAATCTATTGCAACAACTGGTAGTTATTCTTCTAATTGATTAAAAATTAAGTGCAGTTTATTTGCTACGGCACATAACGAATAATATCACAATTGCAATTTTCACCATAAAAATGTTGTGAAAAAATAAAATGCTGGAAACTAAGAAAATGCTAGCACGCACAATAAAATTGACACAATTATTTTTGGACAATTGTCCCCAGAAAAACCCATTGTGGGAAAATCGGTGCAACAGATAAGGGTTTTATTATTATGCAACAGTTAATAATCTGGCTACAATCTAGGTGCCGAAAAATTGGCAATCCTCAGCAAAAAAATCTAGCAAAATTATTGAGGTAATTTCTCTCTCCTCCTCCTGCAATCCTGACACAACACTCAAAAAAATTGGCAGTCCAAAACCCCTGCACAGACACTGCACAACCTGTAACTCGCACTCTTGGAATCTGCCTTTGGGTCATGCATCTTGCCTGCTGTTACTGCTATAAGTGATCCTCCAATCCTCTGGAAAGTTTTCCCGGCCTCTGGAAGTTGAATCCACCCCTTGCTTAGTCAAATCGATCTGCTACTCTGAAGCTACCTACGCAGTCCCTGCACAACCTCTAGTGGAATAACTCAACCTCCTGCTTCTGCCTCTTCAAAACTGGAAATCTTCCTTCGGACTGACTGTCTCTGCTCCCTCTGTCTCTGCTTCCACATTGGCTCAAACTCTCTCTGCTCAACTACTGGATGCTTGATCTGCCAAGGAAATTGACCTCTCTAGTGTATATATCTCCGACCCCATTGACCTCTTATAATCTCTCGTTGGCGAACCAACGACCATGATTAGATCCCCATCAACAACTAAGATCATCTCTAAGTTGATCCATGTGAGTTTCTAGAGAAATCTCACCTTTCTGAATTAATTATTGTTAATTGATCACTTTTTCTAGGTTAAACTCAGGAAATATTTAATTATTGATTAATTAAATTAATTGAGACATCTCTAAGTATTTTCTTCTGAGTTCTAGAGCTCTTGTGTCCCTTAGCCTCTCTGACCAAAGTTGAGACTAGAACACCTTTCTGATGCTACAAAGACTAACACTCAAGTGTCTCATCTCCATCCGTATGGACCAGCTCTTATAATCTCTCGTTGGATCATCAACGACCATGATTAAATCGTATCAATGACTCAGATCATCTTAAACTCAATCTGTGTGAGTTTCTAGATCTTTCTCACCTTTAATTAATTACTATTGATTAACTAGTTTTCCTAAGTTAGACTTAGGAAAAATTTAAATGATGTTTAATTAATTTAATTAAGGCATTTCACAAGAGTATCTCCCAAAACCTTTTTTGGGTTTTGAAGATCTCATGTTCCTTAGTCTCCTAAACACAAATTGAGACTAGAACACCTATCTGAAGCATAAAACTAATAGCTTATAGGCTTGAATGTAAAAATACACAATAGGTATTTTGTAATAATAATTTATTATATATAAAAATGTATTAGTGATGACAAATGTTACAATGAGGACCCGCATATATACCTAAGCATGTGTCCTTTCGTGACCTTTCACTTAACTAATGACTTCTTAACATAATCATTACTTGATTACTTAGTATTTATATTATTTATATTTATTTATTTTGTTATGAATTATATTCATAACATAGCCCCTTCCTTCAGAAGCTTTGTCCTCAAAGCTTATTGTCGGCAATTGTCTTTGCGATTGTCGTCTCGACATATGGAAATTCGCCGTCACTGGTGGCTAAGCATCTATAATTCGCTAGTAACTATATATATATATTATTTAAATTAATTTAATTTTAATTATATAATTGAACTATTATGAAACTATATAGTATTATATATAGTTTTTATGTATAATCCATGGACGTCACACCTGACTGTCACGTTGTTTGACGGGGAGTCACGCTTGACTTGAACGCTGTTTGACTGAGAGTGATGCACTTTGACGGTGGTCACATTGTTTGGCAGTGATCGTGTTCCCATTGTATCTGCCTTTACCAACCGCATACCAACTGCTGCAGTTTCTGGTACGAGCATGATTTCATCACACGTCATAGAAGCCAAGTTTTTTATGAAAACTGGCTCGTCGACAATCAGAACAATGACCAGTGTATTGGCATCACAACATTTTACATGAGGACAATGGTGGGGTGGCAATTTTTTTTATTGCAACAGGTTTTGGACTTCACAGCACGATGACAAATGCATCACGAACCATCTGGGGATCCTCCCCCAGTGTATATCTGAACGAATTTAGACCCCCTCGACGCCAATGAATGCAACACTCGTGTGATGGGTCATGACTAGTTTCTTTCTCGGTGTCAGAGAAAAGGGACCTTGACTTTCAATTGGCGGTGCAGGGAATGACAGTGGAGGGCTTCAGGGGTTCCCTGCTCAACACTTGAATCGATTTGCAAATTGCCCCCCCCTTGATCACATAGTAAGGGGCATTCGACGTGGTAGCAACGAATGCATTGTTGTCATGCACTATTTCCTAGAACTGCCCGATTGGCAGCGACATTGATTTTATTTTCTTCATCACTAATTCTTTATAGAGTTGCGTTAATTTTGACACAGTAGGAAGATCTTGACGGTGCCTTCTTGCTGAAACTGAGGACCTAATATTACCGTTCTCACTGTTGTTCCTATTCTCATTCTCTGAGTGATGATCTGTAGTTTGAAAAACAAAATCTCCAACAATTGACGCTGTATGGTAACTCTCATCTCCAATAGTTGAATCTGAATCAGTGGTAACCATAATTTCAATACTGGGACTTCTTCCTTCTCCCTCTTCTTGTTGGATATTAAAAGCTCCACTAGTAGAGGCTGAATTTGTGTTGCCTGCATTTTCTTCTCTAACAAGTGACACTGGTTCAGTCGCATCACCATCCTATTGCAGGTGAGAGGTTTCAGTTGTCCATCGTCCTTCCAGTTCCATTTCTTTTTTTCTGTAAGGGCTATGAATCGTTTTTCTGCGATGCTCACCGAATGGCAAAGATGGGTTTAACTTTCTTGTCTTATTTTGTGCCTCGATGGCACAATTATGTGCTTCTCTGACCATTCTATCCCGCTCTTCTTCAACATTTTGCAAAGCCTTAGCATTCCTTGCATTCTCATTTGACAGAGCTGACTCTTTATCTTGCCTTCCATACATCTCTTTTTTGACATTTAGCATCAAGATTGTGTGACTTCAAGAAGATTTTGTATTTAATATAGTGTTGGCTTCATCTTCACGTTCATTTGGTGAGGGATCCTTGTCCATCTTAGAGTCATAGTCAAGCACTGGTCTTTTTCTTTCATTTTTATTCTTTGTGGAATTGTGATTGTTACATCCGTCATAGGTAGTGTGAGTGTTGCAACTACTTGTAGTTAAATTGGAATTATCAGATGATTGTAATGTGGTCATTTTAGATTGATTAGAATTAGAGTGCTCCCCTTCTCCTTCACTTTCAACATCAACTTCATCTGGATCATCATCTTGATATTTTTTTGTTTCTTCACTGTTGCTAGTATCTTCCTTATTATCGATTTCCTTTTGACATGCTTTAACTTCTGCAAATGATTCTTCTAAACACTGAAATGCTTGTTGAATTTTACTAAATTGGTAAACAACGTTCAAAGACCCACATGATCCGGATTTAAATAGGAACACAACAAATTACAAATATAAACATAAATACAAAGATGCAGTAGAAATAATACTTCATTTCATTAATATCAAACACTGAAATATGCTTACAGACCGAATGGAAATAAGACTAGCTCGGGCGATGGTAGCTTATCTCTGAGAAGAGATGTGGCGGATACATGCCTCAGAACTATGTTACAATGAGGCTCAAAGGCCTATTTATTATTGAGAGACAATGAAAAGCCCTAAACATACAAAAACCTAACCTTGGGAGATGAAGCGCCAAAACTGTGGGCCCTGTTTGGGTAAATTGGTACATCAACTTCCTGGGGTCATAACTTTGGCATACGATCTCCGTTTGGCTATGATACTACCTCGTTTCGAATATCTCGAAGAGAAGGCCGAAAACAACCAGCAAGCCGGGTTGGAATGTTTTTGGTCTCTCTGTTTTCCCTAAAAATGCCGTTTAGGGCCTCAAAACAGCGCCGGAAGCTCAAGACCCAAAAAACTGCCAAAAATAGTAAACTGTGCTACAATTAAGGAAACCGAAAAACTGAAAGAGACGGTGTTGGGGGTCCAAGTGGAATAGGCAGGTGGCCACCAATATCCACCTGGATCACCGCATGATTATATTGTGCACCATGGCTCCGATACCACTGAAGCATAAAATTGATAGCTTGTAGGCTTGAATGTAAAAATACACAAGAGGTATTTTGTAATAATAATTAATTATATATAAAAATGTATAAATGATGACAAATGTTACAATGAGGACCCGCATATATACCTAAGCAAGTGTCTTTTCGTGACCGAGCATGTCTTTTAGACATGCCTTTTCACTTAACTAATGATTTCTTAACATAATCATTACTTGATTACTTAGTATTTATATTATTTATATTTATTTATTTTGTTATGAACTATATTCATAACATTGTCCGATGCTACAAAAAATAACAATGTTTTAGAACTTTTTCATGTTAGAGTTGGACTTGGCTAAGTTGATTGAGTCAACCATGCATGTTTTGATTTGGCCATCTAAAGGGTACATGGACTCATTTGGTAAATGAACCGGCTGAGTTCTATATTGAGGCAAGTGTGCAATGAAAATGCTAGTGCATCTTTATGATTGTGGTATGGTTGGCTGACATACAATTTTACAGCATTGTTATGACTAGGATTGATCACTATTTTAACTTTTTAAACTTGTGTTTGATATTGTTAAACATTGTTTTTCATGCTTTGAAGTGTTTTGACTCCATTTGGCATGAGGATATTGAATTCACCATCAAAACTTTCCTGTTTGCTATATGTGATTCTTGAAGAAGATTAAAGGATGATTTACCAATCACACATAGGGAATTGCCCCTTGTGCCAAAGGAGAACCCACCTAAAGTGAAGGGAAATCCAACTAATTTGACATTGGGCAGGGTTTCCAGTGAGTTGCCTTAGGTTTGGACTCTTCCTTAGGCTTGAATATTTGATAGGTCCAGATTTAGAAGAAAACAAACACTGTTGAGGAAGAAGATATATGTTCCCTGTATATATCCTTTCCATCCTTCTGCTCTATTGATGTATATCTTTTTGTGTAAATATATATTGTTTTTTTTTTGAAAAAAAGGCTCTGTTTTGATGTTTTTGAACTCTTGTATATTGGTCATCCTAGAGTGGGTGAACTTTCAAGTATTGATAACTTGGTGATTAATTTGTTACTTTGTTTTAGATAATATTTGTTTAGAAAGAAAGAAAGAAATTATTTTAACATCCACGAGGCTAAAGATAGCCAATGGGACAAATTGCTTCTTCATCTGCTTGATATATTTAGCCCTTTTTCTGTGAAGCTTCAAAATAAGTGCTCCCAGCTTCTTGACAAACCCCTCGCTAAATAGATTATCCCAAGAGCTAGCTGCTAGCATATCTGCATAACTTTCCCTGTTGTCTTTGAAGGCCTCACATTCTAAAATGAAATGTTTTTCTGTTTCCACTTTTCCGAAAGAACAAAAAATGCATACTCTTTCCTCCCACACTTCCTTTGGCCTTTTGCAGCGCCCTGTTTCACAACAGAGTTGATGAGAATTAGTCCTTAACTAAGCAATAAAATTTTGGCTCTCCAAGAGATATTGGCCTCTATGTATGCTTTTGGTTGATGACTATGAGTGGGATTAAACACTTCAATATAGTAATTTTTCTTTCTTCCTAGATCCTTATCCCAAGTACGCTTGTGGAACTTTTTCATAATAAAAGCTTTTATCTCTTTGCTGTTTATGGGACACGCGTTCAAGCAAATACCCCATTTACTAAACCATTTGTTATTTTGCTGCATCCAAGTTTTTTTTCTCTTGCACAATCTATCATTAAAGACAACCTTAGGCCATCTACCATCTTCCATTTGCTCAATTTTTTTTTAATACCTCATGACTCGCACCATAGCAATTGCTTCAATAGGAGCAGTGCTTGTTTCACTTAACAGATATCATAAGGAACTACACTTCTAATTTTAATTTTGTTTGTAATCAAACGCTTATGAATTTTCTCAATTTGTCTCCATTGCATGTCGGATGTACTATTGGCCCATAGTTCACAACCATAGAGAATCACTAGAATCACTAGAAGCCATAACTCCCATAACTCTGCATCTCCACCCTATTTTGAAAAGCATAAAATGCTTTCCAACCCCCCAAAGTTCTTTTCTTTCTACAACTATTCCAACTTGGATTTTTGTTGAAGTCAATTCCGAGGTATTTGTAATCCGCAACTTCTTCCAGAATGTTGCCTTCAAAGTAGAACTTATGTTGGTTATGTTTTCTTTTCTTAGAGAAGACCACTACTTTCGTTTTGCTGATATTGACTTGCATCCCCACACTTCTACAAAAATGCTCAAGGGATAGTAAGTGCTCTTGCAAACCAAGAGCCAATTTAGCAATCAGAATAAGGCCATTTGCATACAAAAGAAGCCTTATAACAAACTTGCCCAAATAGATACCATCACCCCCTTGCGAATTTAAACACTCCTCAAGCTTGTCGATATATAGACCAAAAAGGGTAGGAGATAGTGGGCAACCTTGCTTGACCCTGATATCCCTTCTAAAACTTTCAGAAATGCCTGCTAAAGTTTTAATTTTGACTTTCACCTCTTTATATAGCCTATGCACAGCTGCTCTCAAATGTTTAGGAACCCCAAGTTCCTCCATTCTGTGCCAAAGCTTCTCCCTAGGAACTGAGTCAAACGCTTTTTTGAAATCAACAAAGCAACAAAATACTTTTTCTCCCAAACTTTCTCAATGATGTGCCTTAAAGTTATACAAGGATCAACTGTGGAATGTTTAGGTCTAAAACTTGCTTGCCCTTTAGCACGCTTATCTCTTTCTTCTTCCCACTTTCTAATTTTGTTTTCTAGCATGCTTCCAAATAGCTTTGCAAACAAAGGGTTTATCATGATGGTCCTATAATTGGAGGGATTACTGACGTCACCACCCTTGAAAAGAGGTATTGCCAAACTTGTTGTCCAATCTGTGGGGAGCCCTTGTTGTATGATGTTGTTGAAGACTTTTGTAATGTGAGGTGCAAGAATCTTTGAGCCCCACTTTAGATATTCTGCTTGGAGTTCAGCTAAGTCTTTTGCTTTTCCAACACCCAACTTCTTGATACCCGTCTCTACCTTTTGTACTGTGAAGAGTTCAGTATTAGTGTTGACCAAGGGGGGAGGGTCAACCTTGGGAACCTGCTCATAGAGTTGTCTTGCATAGTCAAACCATTTAGACGCTGTAATATTATTTCCAATTTATATCTTTTGCGGTTGGAGCTCCTTCCAAAATAATTTGGGATTATTTTTCCCAAGGAAGATTAGCTCTTCCCTCCTTGAAACCATGAAATCGACCTTTTTCTTTCTTAATAATTGCTTGTAAGCTTTGAGCTTTATGTTATCCTTGTTTGACTCTTTCCACATTCTCCTTGCCTTTTTGCATTCCTAGTCAAACCAAGCATTAACCGGAAAGCAATTTGTTTTAAACTTCTTAATTTTTTCTCTTTTGCACTTTGCAAGTGCACATTGAATTAAGTGTGTTAATTCAGGACTATGAAGGTTGTGAATTGTAATTTTCTGCTTCTCGAAGAGCGTCTCTAGCGTCATTTTGAAGGTATTACAATTTTCTAGGGTCAAAAGAATTCTGCCTTGTGGGAGATTTTGTTGGACATGCTGAATTTTTGCCTTTAATTGTTTCCTTCCAATCCAAGAGAAACATAAATAAATTGGCTTGTGATCTGATTTCAAGTCCCACAGCTGATCTTCAATCAAAACTTCCTCCATTTTCTCACACAAACCATATGAGCAAATTACATAATCTACCACACTTGCTCCATTGTAAGTATTGGAAGTGAAATTACCAGACTTTGCCCATCTAGTCAAGCCATTACAAATGACTAAATCAAAAGCCCCACATATGATTACTTTCCCACTGATGATTACTTTCTTCTGTAGGCCAAATAGGGTCAAAATCATTTTTACAACAAAGAATGCTAGCTTGCTCACTTGCAGTCCTAGCATTGAAATCACCCACTATAAGGACTTCTCCTAGCTGCGAATATGTTGCAATATCCGCTTTTAAGGCTGCAAATGGATCTTTGTGGTCAAGCCCTCTACATTTGTAGATTTTTGAAACCTGCGGCACAAAATAGCATGCTGTAATTCTGATGTGGTTTCCATTTTCTGATATTTTAAACCAAATGAATTGCTTATTTGAGTCTTCTTTTTCTAACTGAATGAGATGACCTCCTTTTTCTCTTACTAAAACCATGATACCCCTGTGCCCTTTTCCATTCCCTGTGTCCTTGTTCCACATTGTCGTCTTCCAGTAGCCTTCAAATAGAGGTGTCTTGCACTGTTCATGCTCATGTGTTTCTATGAGGCAAATTATGTCTCTATCTTCCGCAATAGGCCCTAACCCAAGTCCTCGTCTCCATGGGTAACCTCTGCTGTTCCAACAAACTAATCTTAAGGAAACCTGGGTATGACTTGATTGCTATTTATCTTGACATGCAAGACTCACATTTGAGTCTTTGTCCCTGCTTTCCCATACTGACCTTGCTTTCTGATTTCCTATTGAAGAGTTTGTTGCCTCTTCTTTATTACCATCTTGCTGCTCTGTTTTGGAAGGAGGTCCAAATCATGCTATCACAGCTTTGCCTTTATAAATCCATGCTCTCTTGCCGTCATCTCTTGCTGCCCTAACCGTTAGTGTTTTGAATTTTCCCTATATCATTGGCAATAGAAGAAAAAGTTATAAGACCAATGTACACTTGCAGAATTGTTAATATTTCATCAATTGTTTTATGTTGCAACTATTACTTCAACAATATCCAATAGCATCCAATTTAAGAATTTTACTTCTTTAATTAGCCAA
This sequence comes from Pinus tabuliformis, assembly GCA_031772625.1. Taxonomy (NCBI): domain Eukaryota; kingdom Viridiplantae; phylum Streptophyta; class Pinopsida; order Pinales; family Pinaceae; genus Pinus; species Pinus tabuliformis. The sequence goes on from CM062819.1 coordinate 1,346,845,656, forward strand.
TGACAGTAGAGCAATATAGATAGAACAATTATACAAATGCACAATGAAAGATAACCAAGAGACAAGAGACACAATATTTGGTCAATGACCAGCGAAAATACCCACTAGGGGGAAAACCCTTCACAAATCTTCTTCTATTAGATTGTCTTCAAATGTTCAGCAGAGAGAGTACATCATCCAAGAGTCAAAGTCAAACTTTGACTAGCCAATATCCAAAACCAATATCCAATCAATCTTATGTCAAATCAATATACCAATGTCAAAATGATGAGGAAGAGTCAAATCTGGTCAACTGTTGAATCTGCAAAAAGTCAACAGCAGTTGACTGCCCTAACCAGTCAAGTCAACAGCAGTCAAATCATGGTCAAATCTGCTTCAATTTAATTCGGTCAAAGCCCAGTCAATGTGGCCTCTTTTGCTGGTCAAGGATCAGTCAAAACAGCTCCAAAAACTTTGGTCAAACTTGGTCAATGGAGAGAGAAAAAGTACAGCTCTGTTCTGTGGTCAAACCTGCGGTCAACAGCAGTCAAACTTCTCAAAATTCCTTGGTCTTAGAGCCCAAAATTGTGGCCTGATGGGACAAACCTTGTCCAAGAAAATCGAAGTCAAAGGTCTCCTTTAGAACCTTGGTCAACGCAGGTCAAACTTCATCTTCAGAAAAGTCAACGCTGGATAAAGGTGGTCTAGCTGCTTCAGAATTTCGTCCTTCCTTCCTCACTGAATTCAGCCTCCTTTCTCAGATCCAAAACCCAAGAAAACCAAGCCAAACCAAATGCCCAATCATCAAAAGTCAATGATGCCAAAGAGAGAAGTCAAAGATGTCTCCAAATCGTCGCAAGTGTGAAGAAGAATAGGCTGCCCCAGACCTGTACGTACTATGAACCAATTAATGAAGGATATAGAAGAAATGGTTGTTTTGATGATGTCCAAATGAGCCATGAGGTCACTTGTATTTATATGCAACTTGAGGGGTGCCATCTTGTCCTTGAGAGGTGCCATTTGACCCAAGGCCAACCTTGACAATTTTGTACTCGTAGGCTTGACTTCAAAAATCCACTTTCTCTTATCCAAATTGAGTGCTTCAAAGTCAATTTTGGTCCTGTTGGAAAGAGGAATTTAATGCAATGCCTGGAATTTGTCACTGAGCTGCCAAATTAACAAGAAGCATAACTGGGTTGTTTCCACAAGTCAACTAGAATGTGTTCAGAATTTTAGGAAAAACTCCTTGACTTTTGCTGAGAGTGTGAAAAGGGTCCTTGATATTATTTTGAAGTGTTTCTGCAACCAGTATGTTGATTGAACATGTGCTTCTAGATGATTTTTTGTGTAAATCTGGACTGATAGATTGTTTTCATGAGCAGGCTCAAACAGAAATTGGATCAAGTGGTATACAGTCCATCAATATTGATCCATCTTGTCAACATCAGTTGGCATTTCATCTTAGCAATGGATGGTAAGTTTCTATTGTGTGTAGTTTTCCTTTTCTTCTAACTTTAAAGCTGAAAATTTTTGATGTGTACACTAACTGCATGCAAATTGGTGTTCGTTGTCATATTTATCAACTTTTTTTTTTTTTGGCAATCAAGTAGAATACAATAAATTGATTTTGATCCATCTTTTTGGTATCAGTGGGCATTCCATTCTATTGCTTAGATGATTTCAATGTATGGACAACTACCATATAGACGTGTTGGGGTTGAATACCAAATGTATCAGTTTGATGTTTCAGCAAAATGACCAATTCAAAATTGTTGGACAAGTGCGTATGAAAGAATTTCATCTTTATAAAATGCACAGTTGTCAGGGGGCATATGTTATAAAGCAATTTTTGGCAACAAACCCATCAGTCAGGCTTAAAATATTTGAAGTAGTACTTGGCACAAAAACCTCTCCATGATACAAGGCACAGGTCAAATGTGCTTGTGGCCACAAAATCTAGTAGGCATAGAGAAAAGCCTCACTAGGTAGTTCTAGACGTCACGACAACAAGAGATTAGCTACCACTGTCACCTCAACAGCCTTTCTTCAGCTGTTTAGTGGGATTCAACTACAAGGGAGGCTTCCCTAAAAGGATTGGCTAAAAGATATTCAATAAGAATGGCTCAAGGTGAAGGATGAGGCCTATTAGTTGGGATGTAGTACCAGTAGAGCCTAGATGGCCAATATAGTCTTTACTAAAGTTCAAGCACTCTATTCTTAGATCAATTAAGTGAATTATAGGGCTGTTATAAGTTAGGGTTTTGCAGAAGATTCTCAATGATTGGGCAAGTGATGTCATATAACATCTGGAAGAAAAAGTCTTATGGATAGATCAACAAATGATTAAGACTTTCAATTAAATTTGAAGGATCTAAGGGTTAGAATGATTTTTTTATTGCTGAAATTGCATAAAACAACAATAGAATGATGATATCAGCCCTAGAAATAGGGTTTAACATGCAAATAATGACAGATTTTGTTTTCAGGCAATTAGTCAATGCAATTCCTATTTACAGAGAAATGGCAAATCAAAGAAGAATACATTTTTAGAAATATTTTATATAAACCTTAACCCTAAATATCTAGAAATTAAGAGAGAGGAGGAGATTTTATTAAAGAACAGGGTTTGATCAACACCATTTTGACTAGTTCCTTGTTCTAAATGGGAAAATGAAGTCTTCTAGGTAAAATTCAATGAGAACGTCTTTGTTGAAGAGGGTGAGATGACTAGGGCATCCACTTATAAACTCTATTGGCTTTCATAGTTAGAGTTCTCTTAAAGGATTCAAGGAAAACAAATTTACATATCAGAAAGCAATGTCATTTCTAGATAAATTCGACAATTTTAATCATGGCGCATGTGTCAAAATTCCGAAACTCACAATCCTATTGCAACAACTGGAAATAATTCTCCTAATTGTTAAATTAATTATTAACAATTTATTTACTCTTTGCTACAGAAAATACTGAATCAATCACATTGCAATCTACACAAATAAACTGCGGAAGAAATAAATGTTGGAAGAAATACGAGCACACACACATAAAATGACAGTTATTTTTGAACCAATGTCCCCGGAAAAATCTAACTTGGGAAAATTGGTGCAACAACTGAGGGTTTTATTATTATGCAACAGTGAAATAATATGAGTACAACTGGATGCCGAAACGGGCAATCCTACAAGAAAAACTGGCAAGAAAAATTTAGTGAGGAATTTCCTCACTCCACAGGAAAATTGGAGCTTTGACCTCAACTCAAGTTGAGCTGTGCAAATTGGTTCTACATAGCTACTCCGTCACCCTAACACAGTCACTTCTGCACTCGGCTCGAATCAGCTTCTCCTCAAGCTGTCTGGTCTGTTGTTGTCTGGGAAAATGTCTCTCCTGGCCTATAGATCCGCCACCGATCCTTTGGCAAAACTGTGGATCCAAAAATCAAATGCACGGTTCCAATTGATTTCTGGTAGCATCGGATGTGCTGTAAGTCTCAAATTTTGTAGAGAGGCTTAGGCACATGTATTCCAAAGAACCCAGAAAGTGTTTAGAGAAATTCCACCTAGAAACAATTGTATTAAAATGATTAATTATTTTTAATGGGACCCTAAGTCTAAACTTAGGAAAATAAAATAATTAACGGTTATTAATCTAACTGTGGGTGTAACTTCTAGAAGAAGACGAGGATCAAGCATAAATGATCTTAGCCATTGATTAACCTCTAATCTGGGCCATTGAATATCAATAAGGAGATTATTTAAGGAGGCTTGAGGGTCACATGGAAGACACACAGTGAGTTTAGAACTTCAATATTTTGAAGCAGAGTAGCTGCCAGGAGAATTTCGATAGTGAGCTTGTGCAGAGAGGGGTAGAGAAAGTTTGGTTGGAGGATCTTCTCCGAAGCTAAGAATACTCAGCAGAGAGGCAGAGAGACAGACAAAGGAGGCAGCGCAGAGGGCAGAGAGGGTGACATAGAGCCAGGAAGGGCTCACGCAAGCCCCACACAGAGCAACGCAATGACTTCTAGAGCAGAGGTCCGAATTTGCTGAATGAGCTAACGTTTCTGAGCCGGGAAGGCTAGAAAAGGCTTCTGAAGGTAGATTGATTCTCAGCTGGGCTGACGCTGTGACTTGGAAGCTAACACAGGGCCCATGTAGGGGCAGCGCAAAAGTATCCGGGGAACTCATAGTTCAGCGGCCAGATCAGCCGGGATCAACAGTGTTGAGTGAGGTAGTTTCACCAATCTTTCTTGCTAAGTGATTTTCTCTGTAACTAGATTGTTGGGAGGGCATCCAGAATTGTATTCAGAATACTTATGCATAATAATAAAAACCCTCAGATCCACTACTCCAGTTTTCCTGCGTTGGGTTTTTCCCGGGACATTTGTCCAAAAAATACTGTCACTTGTGTGTATTTTTTTCTATTGTTCTGTTCTTGTTTTGGGAAAATTAATTAATTAAGTGAAGGCTACAGTTGTGTTAGCTTTGATATTTGCTGTAGGAAGCAATAAATAATTTGTTTCAGTAATTAACAAATAGGAGAAGTTTAATCAGTGGCTACAGTAGTAGATTTGGGTGGGGTTTTCGAATTTTCACATGGTATCAGAGCAGTGCAGGTGAAGCAAGAAGAACAGTGCCAGAAAACCTAGCACTGAACAGAAGAGGGAGATCGAAAAAGTTGCAAGAGGCAGCAGTTCAAAACCCTAGAGGGTTTGTGCAGTTCTCGCCGGAGCACTGAATTTCGAGGCAAGCTCTCTTTTAGTGAGTCAACAGAGAGAAGGGCTACCAGATTGAGATCTTGTCGTGGCAGAGGGAGCAGTGCTGAAGCTGCAGCGTGAGGAGAAGCTGGTGCAACACAGTCTTTTCTGCAGGCCGTTCTGCTGGGCAGAAAGACGTTAGAAGAGAAGGAAGAAGCTCGGTTGAGGGAATTTCTTCGTTAGAGGACTTCCAGCCAAGGAGTCCGAATTCTCACTTGCTGAGAAGCAGGCGAAAGGGGCAGATCTACAAGCTCCAGCAAGGAGTGCGTAGGGCAATCTAGTGTTGTGCAAAGGAGAGAGGAGGTCATTCGATAGGTCTTGTGGTAGAAATGGTGACCAATGGCTTGAGAGATCAGGATAGGTTGGACAGAGCATCCAACTGTGTCGTATGAAAGGCTAGAATTTCGTTCCTTCTAGATGAGCATGCTCTCAAGAGATATGTCAATAGCGTGGTGGTTGTGCCTGCAGATGCAGGTCCGTTGAAGAAATACAAGGTAGAAATAACGAAGGCAAAGTGTATGATCCTCGATGGAGTGAAGGATCATGTAGTATGTCACATCGCTAGCAGAGGGACTGCTAAGGAGATGTGGGATGCATTGTCTATGCTGTATTAGGGATATTTCGAGCAGTGTAAGATGTACCTTGAGTAGAAAATAAGATCTGCTCAGATGCAGAAGGGGGAGCGTGTGGATCCATTCCTCATGAAGCTTCAGGAGACCCGAGATGAGTTGTCAGCTGTGGGGTCTACACATCAAGATTCCGAGTTGGTTAGATTGGCCCTCAATTCTGTCTCAAATGAGTGGCAAGTTTTTGTCCAGAGTATCCTGGGCAGGGCGACTTTGCTGAATTGGGATGATATGTGGGCAACTCTCAAGCAAGAGGAGCTGAGAAGAGATCTAATCGAGTGTAATCTTGACGGAAGCAGCAGCAGTGGGTCGAAGCCCAAGGAGGAGGAGGAGAATGCAACCCTTGCATCTAAGGGGCAGCAGTTGCAGTGGAGGCGGAAGAAGGACGTCTCGAAGATAAAGTGCTTCAGGGGTCACTATGCTACATAGTGTCCTCTTAGGAAGAAGGGAAAAGATGAGAAGCATGATTCGAAAGTTGCGCCCACGAAGATCGAGGAGGAGGAGTTCGCCATGACAACTGAGATACCTCCAGGAGGGAGGTGGACTAATTTGGAGCTGTAGTTCGAAAGAGCTATAGATGGGCAGGATCCTTGATAAGCCCACATCTTGGATCAATTCCTTGCTACGGGAGCCCAAATCAAAAGTAGCAGGATGGACTAGTGTCGGATGGTGCCGAGGAGTGTTGGAGAGACAGTTGTAGTGTCTAGGAGCACCAAAGATTGGGCAACGCAAAGCAGAGTTGGCAGTAGTGCAGATGGCACAGACCAATAGTTAGCGACAACACAATAGATTCAGAGGGTCAACACATAGACTAACAATAGTCAGGCTCCAATATTCACATGGTATCATACTAAACACAATTAATTTAGTAATTTGGGATGTTTTTTTTCCATTGCTGATTGAGTAGCAACAATAATTTGCAGTGCAGTGGCAGTTGGTAGTGGCAGTTCCAGCAGCAGCACAGATGCAAAATTTCAGATGGAGTTGCAGTACGGATGCAGTGTTGACAGTGGCAGGGTCAACAACAGTACAGATGCAACATTTGCGTAGCAGTTGATGGACAACATGGCAGACATCAACAACGCAGGGGATGATGTTGTGAAGTCGGTGTGATGGTTCAAATTGAAGGCATTGCTAGAGCACATTCCTCGCTAAGAGGGAGTGTTGAGTTTTGGTAGCATTAGATGTGCTCTAAGTCTCAAATTTTGCAGAGAGGCTTAGGCACATATATTCCAAAGAACCTAGAAAGCGTTTTGGAAAATAAAATAATTAATGGGTATTAATCTAACTGTGGGTGTAACTTCTAGAAGAAGACGAGGATCAAGCAAAAATGATCTTAGCCATTGATTAGTTTCTAATCTGGGCCGTTGAATATCAACGAGGAGATTATTTAAGGAGGCTTGAGGGTCACTTGGAAGACACATAGTAAGTTTAGAAGCTCGATTTTTTAAAGCAGAGCAGTTGCCGGGAGAATTTCGATAGTGATTTTGTGTAGAGAGGGGCAAAGAAAGTTTGGCTGGAGGATCTTCTCCGGAGCCAAGAATACTTAGTAGAGACACAGAGAAACACACAGAGGAGGTAGTGCAGAGGGCAGAGAGGGTGACATAGAGCCAAGAATGGCTCATGCAGGCCCCACTGAGACTAGCGCAACAACTTCAGCGCAGAGGTCCGAATTTGCTGAAGGAGATGACGTTTCTAAGCCGGGAGGGTTGGAAAAGGCTTCTGAAGGCAGATCAATTCTCAGCTGCGTTGACACAGTGACTTAGAGGTTGGCGTAGGGCCCACGTAGGGGCAATGCAGAAGTAGCCAGGGAACTCACAGTTCAGCTGTCGGTTCAGTCGGGATCAGCAGTGTTGAGTGAGTTAATCTCACCGGTCTTTCTTGCCAAGTGATTTTCTTTGGAACTAGATTGCCAGGAGGGCATCCAGATTTGTATTTAGAATACTTCTGCATAATAATAAAAACCCTTAGATCTGTTGCACCGGTTTTCCCGCATTGGGTTTTTCCGGGGGCATTTGTCCTCATCAGATTTCATATGGAGAAAATAGAATTTCTTATCCCATTCAAAATTCAATAGACATAACAGTTTTCAGGATCAATAGGATTGTGGCATTTCATTGGATTATATCATGTATAAGGGCATGTGATTGGCATTTAATCAAGAGCACCAAGCCCTATATGTACCCCAGTGTTGGTGTTGTTGATCTTTGAACTCATTTGTCATGGCCTTAGCAATTATGTACCCTTCACGCAAGTCAAAATCCTTGATCAGACATGTTAAGCTTTCTCTAGCATATTATAAGGCTTGGATTAGGCTGTTTGATCAAAATTAGGCAATGTTGACTAATATCCTTATAGAATTGAGGTAGAGGCAAAGGCTAGACAGGAGAAGGGGAATCTAGATTCTAGACGGTTGATGCTGGAATAACTTATCATTGCTGTACAATGGATGCCATATCTATCTTGATTTATGTAAAAACATGCATGTTTTCATGTCTTCTACAACTAATTTGGTATTTTGGATGTTGTTTTAATATAAATGCAAATATATATATAAAAGAATGTTCAATGAATTAATTCACATAGAGCAAACAGCTCAATAATAATACAAAGATATTTACAAGAATAGAAACATTAGGTTTCTATGTAGAATATCGAACAAACAGTTTCATCTAAGAAACTGCTAAAAGAATAAGAATAGAAACATCTAAAAGACTGAGCATTACTAAATAGAAATATAGAGATATATTCTAATACCCTCCCTTAATGCTCAATCTATTTACAACACCAATAGACCCGCGAAATTTTACAAATTTATCAGGACCAAGAGGCTTGGTAAAGATATCGGCGGGCTGCTCTGTGGTGGGAACATAGTGCAACTGAACTGAGCCGTCTTCAACCAACTGTCGAATGTAGTGGCAGTGAGTTTCCACATGCTTTGTTCGTTCATGAAAGACAGGATTCTTGGCAAGTTTGAGCACTCCCTGATTATCACAAAACAAAGAAGTAGGCCCTGTCTGAAAAACATGCATATCTGCAAGCATACGACGAAGCCAAACTGCCTCACAGGCTGCCTTAACTGCTCCCCGATACTCTGCTTCTGTTGAGGAGAGAGCCACAACCTGTTGCTTCTTACTAGTCCAAGTAACAGCTCCAGATCCTAGACTAAACACATACCCAGCTGTAGATTTACGGTCATCAACCGAACCGGCCCAGTCAGAGTCAGTGTAGCCACTGAGAGTAGAAGTGGAGCTGTGAGTATATAAGAGTCCATAATCAGAAGTACCACGCACATATCGTAGCACCCGCTTGGCTGCTATCCAATGATCAGCTTTAGGAGCTGACATAAAGCGAGAAATGTAGCTTACTGCAAAACTGATGTCAGGTCTGGTAGCAGTAAGATAGATGAGACTGCCCACTAATTGCCTGAATAAAGTTTCATCCACAAGAGGAGAAGATGACTGTGCTGAAAGTTTGAGCCCTGGTTCCATAGGAGTCGTGGCCGGTTTGCAATCCTGCATTCTGAACCTTTCCACAAGATTTTTGGCATACTTGGACTGAGAAAGAAAGATCTGATTTTCAGTCTGCCATACTTCAACCCCCAGACAGTAATGAAGAAGTCCCAAGTCTGTCATCTCAAAAGTTCTGCATAGATCTTGTTTGATCCCATGGATCAAATGTGCAGAGCTGCCAGTAATGATAAGATCATCCACATAGACAACTACAAACAAGATATCATCATCAGTATGCTTGATATACAGGTTTGCATCAGATGGACTCCTCTGAAAACCTTGATTTGTCAGATACTGATCAATTTTTATGTACCAAGCCCGAGGAGCTTGTTTCAATCCATAGATAGCTTTAACTAACCGACACACTTTCTGTTCTTGACCAGCAACCTTGAATCCTGGAGGCTGCGTCATGTAGACTTCTTCTTGGAGATCACCATTTAGGAAAGCACTTTTTACATCCATCTGATGAACTTTCCATTTGAACTGAGCTGCTAGGGCAAGCACAAGCCTGATAGTACTCATCTTGGCTGTAGGAGCAAAAGTCTCCTCATAGTCTATGCCTTCCTGCTGTGAAAATCCTCGAGCCACAAGCCGAGCTTTATACTTGTCTAAGGTTCCATCAGCTTTGTATTTGACTTTATACACCCATTTGCAGCCTATGGGTTTTTTGTCTGCGGGAAGATCAGAAAGAGCCCATGTGTGATTCTTTTGAAGACTCTGAAATTCTGCTTTCATAGCCTGTTCCCACTCATATATACCCTTAGCTTCTGAATATGTTTGAGGCTCAAAAGTACTGTGAAGGTTAGCCATAAGAGCAAAATTGACTGAAGACTGTTGTCTGTTCTTATGCCTAGAAGTTCTACCTTCAAGGAGCTCATCATCCCGGAGATCACCTATGGTTTTAGCCCACCATTTTGGCCGAAGAGAAGAAGAACCAATATCAAGATTAGAGGGACCAATATCAGGAGGAAGAGAAGCAGGCTCAAGAGCAATAGGGATAGCAAGAGGGGGATTAGCTTCTGGAGGAAGCTCAGATAGAGTAGTATCAAATCTTGATGCTACATCATCCCTCCCATCAGATGAACTGACTGGAAGAAGAACACTGTGAGGCGGATCCTCAGAACGCTGCTCAGAAGAAGAAGACTGAAAGAATCCTCTGTCTTCATCAAATACTACATCTCGACTGAAGCTAAGTCGACCAGTGGCTATATCTATCAGCCTATAAGCTTTGTGATGATCACTGTATCCTGTCATCATGAGTTTCTGACTTTTGGAATCCAACTTAGATCGCTTAGCCGATGGAATCCAAACATATGCAACTGAGCCAAAAACTTTGAGATGACTGATTTTAGGCTTACGACCAGACCACACTTCTTCAGGAGTCTTCCCTTTAACAGCCTGAGTAGGGGATCGATTAAGAAGATAAACAGCAGTAAACACTGCTTCAGCCCAGAATTTGTTTGGAACACTCCGGTGTTGTAACATGGAACGAGCCATTTCAACAACCGTGCGATTGCGACGCTCGACAACACTGTTCTGCTGGGGAGTGTAAGGTGTGGTGAATTGACGTTTGATGCCATGAATATCACAGAAGTTGGCAAAAGCTGAGGAACAAAATTCCCCCCATTGTCGGTCCTAAGGGTCATGATATTACAACCAGATTCGTTTTCAACTAAAGTTTTAAACTTCTGAAAGGTACTAAGAGCATCAGATTTATTTTTTAAAAAATACACCCACATCTTTCGACTGAAGTCATCTACAATAAGTAAAAAGTATTTGCAAGCAGTTATAGAAGCTGTATTCATAGGACCACAAATATCAGCATGAAGTAACTGAAGTACCTGGGATGCGCGCCAAGATTCTCCATTTTTGAATGATGACCGATGTTGCTTTCCCGCTTGACAGGCGCTGCATACTCCCAACTGCTGAGTCTGAATATCAGGTAATCCTGACACAAGTCCCTCCCGAGAGAGCTGAGAGAGATACTGCATATTGAGATGCCCATATCGCTGATGCCATAGAGTACTGATGGGAGAGACACGAGCTGCTAGTGCCACTTCTGGAAAGTCACCGGTGTCAAGTAGCCTGTATAGACCATGGTCCTCGAGGCCAGTAGCAACTGTCAGACTGGTCTCCCTGTCAATGATGGAGCACTTGTGTGCACTGAACATAACATCAAGCTGAGGAGAATTCCTCATAATCTGACTGACAGAGAGCAGATTAATCTCCATACCAGGAACATAGTATACATTTAGAAATATGAGCGTGCGTCCACCAGACTGAATTTGAACTGTACCCCTGCCAGCAACAGTGTACTTTTCACCTCCACCAAATACAACTGAGTCACTGAAAGGTGAAAAGTCAATAAACCAGTCACGCCTGTGAGAGAAGTGGCGTGATGCACCAGAGTCAATGTACCATGCAGAGGAAGGTACATGTTCTGAAGACCTTTTAGCCATAAAGGCGTAAAAGGCAGAATCTGTCTGCTCGGAATGTTCTGCAACATTCGCTGTCTGATGTGACCCTCCCTGTTTCTTTTGTTCAGCAGCAATCCTCTGCCTGCAGTCTTTCTTCATGTGACCGAACTTGTGACAGTAATTACACTGTACACTTTTCTTCCTGTTAGGATCAAAAGACTGAGATGATCCTCTCTGCTGAAAAGACTGAGAGGACTGATATTTTGCAGCAAATGCATTTTCCAAGGGCACTGATGAAGTACCACTACCAAACTGCTATTTCCACCTATCTTTCTGCAGAAGTTTGGTACATAAATCTGAAAACTTCAGATCAACATTTGTAATGTTAAGTGTTTCAATGAAGTGTTCATAAGATTTTGGTAGACTCTTCAGGGTAATGACTACCATATCTTCTTCCTCCATGGTCCGACCAATGGCGTCGAGCTGATCTCGAATGTCTTTAATTTTGTTGAGATGTTCCTGTAAAGACATATGTTCATCCATCATGATGGAGAACAACTGATTTTTGAGAAAAAAAGCTCTGCTTTTATCAGATGTCTCATGCAATTCTTTCAACTGTTCCCAGATTTCAGCAGCTGTCTTGCCAGAAGGGATCTGAGGTAACTGATCATCAGCTACAGAGAGCTTGAGAAGCATAACAGCCTCTCGATTTCGATCATCAAATTTATCTTGATCGGTCCCGGCTGTACCTGGACGAAGCTCTTTGCCCAAAATGAGTTGATCAAGACGCCTGTACTCAAAAATGGTCAGCAGTCTTTGTTTCCAAATGTTATAGTTGCTGCCATTAAACCGTTGATTTCCTTCTAACATCAGATTGGTAAGTGTGGCCATTTTCACAAAGAGAATACAAAAGTATGACACACAAGAACAATGTAGCTGACTGCTTATGCTGGTGAAAATTTAAAGAACGGACTTTCCGCTGTCTAAAACAATAGTAGGACTGCTAATACAGTTCTGAGAATACAGTTTGCCACAAGAAAATGCCGGTCTACCATAAGAGTATACTTATGCAATGTCAGATATAATGAAGACTGTCAGGATCACAAAAAAAAAAAAAAAATTTCCACTGATTGGTAACCCACTGCTGGCAATCAGAACCATACATACAACAAATACAAATTTTGAAATACGGACCCACATATGCTGTCTCAGTTTCAAGCTTACACTGCTGGTAAATACCACGGATATATTTGGCCCACAAAACAAATACGCAGATCTGAAAAAACGATCTATGCTTCCGGCAACCACCACGGATGTATTGGCCCACGTGAGCTTTACGTCACGTCTCAGGTATATACGTCTCAGGTATATACGAGTTTGAAATACGTGTCACGGTATCACGTCTCAGTATATACGTCTCTTGTCTCAGGTATATATCTCAGGAATGAACCACGGTTTTCAAGTATCCACGGTTCTACAGCATAGATTAACCACCTGCGAGATTTATCACACACGGATGACAGGATACGTTTTGACGTATTACAACAGGTTACGTATCAGATTAAAAAGCACGGGTTTCAGATCAGAGTTTGACTGAGGCAATATAACGGCATTTGCACAGGTCATAGCACACGCGTATATCCACGCGAATTACAACATTGACAGCATTTGAGAATAACAGGTTTCAAATATATCCACGGAATGAGCCACAGTTGGCAAATATATATTCACGGATCGGCAGAATATATCCACGCGTTTCAAAAAGAAATATGTATTGACCACGGGTTTCAAATATCTATCCACGGGATTGAAATATAATGACCACGGGTTTCAAAATATATCCACGGGTTTTAAAAATATATATTAGCCACGGGTTTCAAATATCAAGACGCCTGTAGTGATATCCACCTCTTATCTCATAGCATAGCGGATATAACAAAAAATAGTGTGCATTTCCATCTACGGGATTTTGACAGAGTTAAAATGAAAACCACGGGATTTTGACAGAGTTGAAAAAACCACGATTTTGCCTGCAGATCGAATTTTCAAACCACGACTCTGACTTTCAAGGATGAGTTTTGAGGGAAAACACCTGGATCACGATTGCTGAGGAATTCCACGTTGTGGTCGAGTAGCCGCCAAGCGAAGACGAAGATAGCCGGATTCCGCTCCCATGAAAACAGTCACCGCCCCAAAGTTATTTTCTTAAAAAAAATCATGCAAGGGAAGAATCCATTTCTGTATCGAGATGGACGACTGTAAGCTTTTATCACAGCGAGCAAAGCCGAGGCTAAGACTCAGTGAAGGCTGCTTGGCTTACAGAGGGCTCGACCTTAGAAAGGACTCAAGAGATTGCGATGCAGATAGAATTACTGTTTCAAGAAGAATCTCTTAACCTTGCTCTGATACCATAAAAGAATGTTCAATGAATTAATTCACATAGAGCAAACAGCTCAATAATAATACAAAGATATTTACAAGAATAGAAACATTAGGTTTCTATGTAGAATATCGAACAAACAGTTTCATCTAAGAAACTGCTAAAAGAATAAGAATAGAAACATCTAAAAGACTGAGCATTACTAAATAGAAATATAGAGATATATTCTAATAATATATATCTATATCTATATCTATATCTATATCTATATATATATATATATATATATATATATAGTATTAGACGCTTCCGAGACGCTTCGTTTCCTAGATTTTTGGGAAATGACTGTTCCGTGGCCCCACTTCCAAAAAACGTCCTCGCTTTGTGTAACGTTGCTCTAGAAGCTCTACCCAACTTATGGCACTAAAACTCTATGTTCCCTAGCAGTTTCGAAATTGCCTCTAGAGGCTATTGCATTGCCCCACATTAGCCTCACTGTGGCTCACTTGCCTCTCTACAAATGCATTCACTGAAAGTGGAATCCTTCTTCCAACTTCATTGCCCCTGCCCCTCTCTCACTGCTTCGATCTCACTGGCTCTCTCTCCGGAAAATGACTACTGCTACTCTAGAAATCGATTTACCAAGAAATCAAATTGCTCTAGTGTTTTCTCCAAGCCCCATCGACTTCTTCTTATAATCCTCTATTGAGACTTCAACGACCAATATTAGATGTTAATTGATGGCTAGGATTAACTTGAAGTCGATCCGTGTGAGTTTATAGAACATTCACACCTTAACTTAATTAATTCTGATTAATTAGTCATAGTCCCTAAGTTTAAACCAAAGAAATATTTAAAAACTGACTAATATTTTAATTAAGTCATGTCTAGGAGGAATTTCCAGAAACGATTTCTGGGTTTTGGAGATCTCATGTATTCTAGTCTCTCCACAAAATTTCAAGGCTATAACACATCTGATGCTACAAAAACTAACAGCTTGTAGAAAACCTACTTCATAAATGCAACATGCAGAATATAGATAATATGCAATAAACTTACAAAATTCTCACAAGAATCACTTCAATCAATCTAGGAAACCATCTTCAAGCAAAGTTCCATCTCCTAGAGAATTTTTCTCCACAAATATCACATTTCAACTAAGTAGAAGAGAGAAGGACTAATGTTTACTCCCAAAGAGAGGAGAGTGTGATGAGTGATTGATGATGATAACATGAAATAAGGCCTCCTCTATTTATATTAGGTCCAACATGCCTTATTTTCATAATTTTACAAGTAAAGCTCTAAAACAAGATTTCTTAAGTGTTCAACAAGTCTAAGGACAAAAGCCAATCTTAGGATAGCTCAGAAACATGACATGACTACAAAAAATAGGCCACACATGTGGGAAATAGTGACCTTTGTTCCCTGCTCAAATGTACTTAGCAGGGAACTAGAATCCATTGCGCAATGGACAAGGCACCAATAAAATTTTATTAGTTTAGAAGTCATCAAGGTATTTTTCTCCTTTCTCTCTCCTCTATGCAAATTCTATGCTGCTCAAATGTACTTAGCAAGGAACTAGACTCCATTGCTCAATGGACAAGGCACCAATAATTTCTTTTGACTTCAGAAGTCATCAAGGCATTTTACTCCTTTTTCTCGTCTCTATCTTCTCTCTCTTCTTCTATGCAAATTCTATGTTGTTGTGGGTCAATTGTAGTAAAAGAAACTAGCATGATGAATTTATGTAACAAGCTTAGACCCTTCGGACTTCGTTAGTAAGGAAGTCACTATAGAGTGTTTTTTTCACTTGATTAATTATTTTCGGTTTTCAGTGATAAATAACGAGTCGAGTTTTTTCACTCATTACCTCCAATGTTAGAGTGCATCTTAATAGATGGGCCTTGAGTGTGTTTCTAGGTCGAGGGTCAATGTATATTACCATGCTAGGCATTTCCTGGAGTCTTACAAAATTGCATTAGGTATTTTTTGGATTTTTTAATAATTAAATATTTCCTATAGAATAGGGATTTTTAATTAAATTTGTATGTAATAATTAAAGAGTGGCACAAGGAAATATTATATGGGATGTGAGTACTCAAAATTCATACTTAGAGTACTGACATCATCCTAGTACCCGATTTGGGGTGGAGAAAACAGACAAGGAAAATAAGTCATAAATAAACTGGGGACAACCCAGAGACATGTTTTGAGTTGACTTAGTGACTCCATCACTTAAGTGACCCTGCAAAGGAAGTTTGAGTTCAATGTTGATTTGGAGGCCACACGAGAGGGTTGTGTTCATTTCCATGTGGAGGCCAAGTCAACTGCTAGAAGAGGGGATGAGTTCCTTATTTCAAGTAGGCTGGGTTCCCTCATTTAAATTGGCTGCTAGTTGACTTTTTACAAAGCTGAAATTAGACTTTAGTGAGTCACGAGTTAGGGAGGCATTTGGCAGTGCCACTTTCCCTCCTATCGTGGATTGCTTCCTCATGACAAGATGCAACCCACATTTGGCATTACGCTGCCCCACGCAGTCAATCTTAGAGGCACTACATAGGCAAATTTTACAATAGTTGGGCAACTAAGTTAACGCTTGGAGATTGTTAAATTGACGACTCAGGGACAAATTCCTTCTTTTGGACAACCTTCCTTATCAAGAAAGACCCCTACTAGCCCTTGGAAAAATTTAATTTGGTCAAGGAAAAATATTATTCTTAGTGATGGAACCACATGTGCACAAAAGTATAGGTTGGCCTAAAGGTCAAATTGGGTCTTCTCCAACACATATAAATACACATCATGTCACATCACTTTGGAGTATCATCAACTCATCACTTCTTCTCTCTTGATTGATTTGATTTGTATAGGATTGAAACTAGGAGGTCTGAGATCACACATGTGAATGGAAGGAGTCATTTCTGTTTTTTGCATTGACTTTCTGATTGGGACAGTTTGACCAACCATTGACTAGCTTTGACTTCTTGTTTGGCTTGGAAAATTTCAATTTTGTAAGGCCAAATTGATTGGGGAAGAAGCCGATCTTTTCTAGGCAGTTTGACTTGGGTTGACCACAAACCTTGACTACAGTTGACTGCAGAAAATTATGAAGTTTGATCAGAGGATTTCTCTCTCCTTTGACTGACCTTTTGGTTACTATTTTCATTGGGTTTGATCAAGCTTCGAAGGCCACATTCTTTAATTGTTGATCAAACTATTCTGGAGGCACTCTCACTGTTGAATGTTGATTGGTTAGGGCATCTTTGACTGTTGTTGACTTTGTACAAAAATGTTAGACTCTGACTTTGGATTAGATTTGACTTTTGGGCTCATCTCTCATTAAATATTGGTTAGTTGAATTGGATAAGTCAAAGTTGTTAACCTTTGACTCATTATTGATGAATTGGAACGTTGTATCTCTCTGCTAAACATTTGATGACAATCTAATAGAAGAAGATTTTTGAAAGGGTTTTCCCCCTTGTGGGGTTTTTCTCTGGTCTTTGACCAAATATTGTGTCTCTTGTTATTGCTCTCGGTTGTTTTCTATTGTGCATTGGATTTACTTTTCCATCTACAATTGCTTATTGTTACTGGAAGATTGAAGAAGGGTGGAAAAAAAAAAGTTGGGGTAACTCATGTACCACGCTTGCTCCCTCCTACATCTATACACCCAAATGTGTGGGCATCCCTCATCATTACCACCTTTGAACCCATGGCATTTCACATTGAGACCCCTGTATCCCAATCCACCTCATCATTATCCACATGACCCCTATCACTTGAAGGATGTACATTAGACATGTCTTTCCCTTTAGGGGTTGGGAACACCTAATAGGATTGTTTATTAGCCACTCTTACCTATGGAGGTAACACCATTACATGCCCAAAGCCCAAAATTTGGAAGGGAAGCTCATTATGAAGTCTCATTTGTGCCCTGGATTAACAAGCTTGTTTCACTTAGATGTACTAATGAATTATTGTACCTGATGGTGAGAAGATGCATTGGATCTTATATGTAATTGGCAGGTGGTTTCATCATGGGTTGGGCAACTTAACTGGGGCCCAAGCTCACCAAAGGATCATATTGACACTTGTAGAGGATGCGTTGAGAGCCATGGGACTCCATCATTTGATAGAGCATTATCTCATCTCATGGGCACCCTCAACACCTTTAGCAGTTTTTTCATTGCTTGACATTATTCATGAGATGATGCACTTGGACCAGTGTAGCCCCTAGCCCGCTTAGCTGTGTACACATGGTTTGGCGAGTGATCCAAGGCCTGGAGATTTATCGCACTCTTGAGACATGGGAGGGCAACCACCATTGTCAATGCCCTCATTTGGTGTAGTCTATAGGCTTATCTTTCACCAGGAGACTTGTCAGACCAGTGTTTGTGCCCTATAGCCACTTTGGAGCACCACATGATGAATTGCATGGACATACAGGGGCCATCCCCTTGTGCATCATTTATGGAGCTCTCTCTCTCTCCCTCTCTCATTTTGGCACTTTGAGGACTCAACATGGCCTTGCAACAAACTCATTTCATCATGATGTCATCATTTCAGCCTATTATTGGATGATTTATTTATAATTTTGGAGCTACTTGGTGGGCTTGTCACCAAGATTTGTTATTTGCATATCATTTTATAATTTTTGGGGCTAATTAGGCCTGTTGACCACTGCATGTCAACTAACCCATAGCTATACATTTTTTCGCGCATGGATTTCCATCATGTCCGAGCACTCAGATGATCCACAGATTCATCATTATCAACTACATGTACACTGGTGTTTTGTAAACCCATTCTCCATTTTGTAATGTAAATGATCCTAGTAAGACAAATGCATATAACAACCTAGGTAAATTAATTTTTCTGATGATGATTTCTATCCTAGGAGGATTTTAATCTCACTGATTCATGTGTGTTTTTAAAAAAGGATGTTGGTAAAGTCTTTCCTCTAGCCTAACCCCAAAGCTAGGGTGGATTTTGTCGCCAGGGTTTTAAATGAGTCCTAGTGTTATTTATCGAGTCTCTGTAAAACTAATTTGAGAATAATTCTAACTATTTGGTTAGAATATTTTATTACAAGTCACTTAATCTACTAGATCATATCTTGTGTCGCAGAAATGGATAATTATTGAGGGTCTATAACGAATGGGTGTTCCCCCTTTATGGGTTAGAAATGTAATATTTCATGTAAAAAGTATTTAGTGCATGGTCATAGTTAGACACCATGGCTAAATATTAGAGGGTTGGAAAAATTAATAATCCCCTCATGAGTCAATTAATTAGAATTTCGGGCTAAAATAAATTAAAATGCTAAAGCCAAAAATTTAATTAATTTAGGTCCTAGGAAAAATCAAATTCTCCAACATTTAAAATTCGCAGGTTTTAAAGTTCCTAATTTTTGGAGGTCCCGAACCAAGAGAATATTGAAAATTTCAAGATATCTTGAACCCTTGGATCATAGTAGTTAAGTCAAAGTCAACGTTTTGCGGCAATTAACTCAAAAGAATCATTTTTGAGTTAATTAAAATGAAATTAAAAGTGAAATTCGAATTTCCTCAAAACTTAACTTTATCTCAATAGGGAAGATTAAAAATCATTTGATTTTCATCAACAGTTGAGATTGCTTTGATGGAGATCAAACCAACTAGTCGTTGGAGAATTTTTCTATAAATGGGAAGCCTCTCTCCATTATTTGGATCTGATTTCTAAATCGTGTACTTGCTCTAAGAAATCTCTTGTAATTTTTTTTTGGTTAATAAAAAGAAAAGAATTTAGGGTTTTGGATCGTGGTGTTCCTCTTTTAGATTTATGTGGTAATATTGTTCTTAATACTTTGCTACTTTTATTTGCATTTGTTGGTCAATAGCCTTTGAATATTGATCTGTGTATAGGTATCTTGCACAAATTTTTGGGTTTATAGAATATCATTTTAATTTGATTGAAGTAGCAGGAATATCTATTTCTTGATGATCTTATAATCATTTTTAAATATCTATTACTCTAACAATCAAATCTAAGTGTGTGGAAGTTATCATTCAGGATTTGGGCGTTTGGGGAAGTCCTCAGCTGGACCAACTGACTCTCAGTTTACAGAATCTAAAAGAGCTCATTGTCTTTTTAATTTCTGAAGTCATTTTATAGAATATTTTACTTGCAGGGTTTTTCTTGGGCTTGTGCCTTTTTAAAATTTCAAATTTATTTCTAAATATTGTGCAAAATTTGTTTAAATCTGACTAATAGAGGGCTTTGATCTGCAGATCTGCTAGATTTGTAAATAACAAATTTCTATTTCATTGGGGTTCTAAGTATTTCATATTTTTGCAAATACATGTTTTGGGTTTTTATCTATTGTTCGTGCAGGAACAACTTCTGAAGATTGCAGGTGATTTTTGTGGATTCCAGAGAAAGATTCAAGCCTTGGAGGGCATCTCCATTTTGTTTGCAGGTTGAGGAGAAATTTCGAAAGGATCATGGGCAAATTTTTTTAGGGCCCTGAGGCCCTCCTCTCATTTTTGGCCTCCCTCCTTCACGGCAGCCCCTCCTCCTTACCCCTCTAGCCTTACTGCTTCCACCCTTAAGCCTTCCCTCCTCACCAAAAAAATTGTTCCTAAATTTTTTTAACAAATTTTTTAAATATTTTTTTTTCAATTTTATATATATATCTAAAGCTTGCCATTTAGAATTGGAGGATCTCCAGTGATTCATGCAGCAGACCTTCAAGTGGCTTGAAGCCACTAAGGGCGGACTGGTGCACACCCTCTAACCTAAGTTGCAGGAAATGTTGCTCAGGGGTTTGTTTCCAGTTGGAAATGAAACAAAAGCGAGGAAACTCGTATAGTATGGCCTGGAAACTCGTTTTCGGACGTACTGGCCACGTTCCAGTGTTAAACGGGCCAGTACGACCGGAAACGAGTTTCCAGGCCGTATAACAGAGTTTCCAATTAACACTTGACATTTTCTTTTATTTTTTTTTCAATTTTTTTCACTTCTAATTTTTTATTGGGCGGCTAAAATATCTTCTGGATGCATCTAGATGCCTCTCTAAAGCTATAAAAAAGAAGGTTTTTTTGAGTGGGGCAACCTAATGTTCAAGCCTATGGCTCTAGTGTTGATATGCAGTTCATGGTAATGTAAAATTCTTAAAGTAAAAGTGACATTCGCCTTTATCTTTCATTTTCATCCTTTTACTTAAATTTTTAACATTACCATGAAATGCCTCAGGATGTTTGAGAATGGTTTTGCCCTCATTGGATTTTATATGGAGAAAGTAGAATTTTAGATTTCGCTCGAAATTCAACAGACTTATCTGTTTTTCAGGATTTTAGGATTGGGGGGATTGCAATGTTTCCATTGGATTTTGTCATGTACTAGGGTATGGAACTTGTATTTAATCAAGAGAACCAATCCCTCTATGTAGGGGAGACTCCCAATAACCAAGAGCACCTAGGGTACTAGGGTATGAAACTTTTATTTAATCAAGAGCACTAAGGTCGTTCGACTATGTAGGAGGTGACTCGCAATCAAGTACGAGACAAGAAATTAGAGATTTCTCATGCCTGATTTTGGATATTGCTATTTTCATTATGTGATCATTCATGAGTAAATGTGATGTAAATTTAGAGACTTAAGTTTATGCATTGACAATTGACAATTTAATCATAATGTAATAGATTAGAATGTATCATGTATGCTTTATGATTGCACGTATTTCTTAAATGTCCAAATATATATATATATATATATTGCGTTTCCTTGTTTCCAAAATTTAGGGAGTGGGAGGGGGCATGTTCCGTACCCGTTCATGTTTTGGAAACTCGTACTTGTTTCTCCATATCATGCAACTTAGCCTCTAACCTTTCCTCGTTCCATTTTAAAAACAAGGTTAATACTGACATAGATTTGCAATTAGCTAGAGTTTAGCAGCAAATGTAATTTACATTTTTACTGTTGTATAATTGCAGAAATAGAAGTTAACTTCAGTAACTTTTGCAAACAAATATCTGAAAATTGTTTTAGTGTTGTTCTGTAGTTTATTTCTGAGTTTTTAGATCAAATACATCAGTAGATCAGAAAGAATTAAACTCGTAAATTTTCTGAATTTAGCAGTAGATTTAATTTACATTTTTACTACTATATAATTGCAGAAATAAAAGTTAGCTTCAGTAACTTTTGCAAACAAATTTTTGAAAATTGTTTTACTACTGTTCAGTGGTTTATTTATGAGTTTTTAGATCAAATAAATCAATAGATCAGAAAGAATTAAACTCAAAATTTTTCTGAATTTAACAACAAATTTAATTTACATTTTTATTGTCGTATAATTGCAGAAATAGAAGTTAGCTTTAGTAACTTTTGCAAACAAATTTCTGAAAATTGTTTTAGCGCTGTTGAATAGTTTATTTCTTAGATTTTAGATCAAATACATCAATAGATCAGAAAGAATTGAACTCAGATTTCTTTTGAATTTAGCAGCGGTTTTAATTTATATTTTTACTATTGTATAATTGTAGAAATAGAAGTTAGCTTCGGTAACTTTTGCAAACTAATTTTTGAAAATTGTTTTACTGCTGTTCATTAGTTTATTTATGAGGTTTTAGATCAAATACATCAATAGATCAGAAATAATTAAACTCAGAAATTTTTTGAATTGTAGTTATCAGTTTGTCATTTAAAATTTTCTGTTGTTATACATAGAAATTTCTAAATATTGCATGGTTACATGACTGTTGTTTTAGAATATATTGTTGGTTTTAACATTTAATTTAAGAGCAGATTACTAGACTATTATTTCATTAATATGACTTGAGCTTAAAACATATAGTTTAATTTCTGAAGTTCATTTGTTTTTACATGTTTATGCAAGTAGGATTAATCTAGTTTTACTTATACATCTAATGATCTTGATTGAGTATTTCATACAAATGAATTGTTGAATTTAAAAGTGTTTTATTTCCAACATTTGACATTTCAGTCCATTTTTCATTTCAGTAATTATTTGTGCAGATTTTGCATTTTGCAGTGTTGGTATAAGTACCTGTTTTCAGATTTAGATCGCCACCTTTCTGAGTCTTAAGTTAAATATCATTTAAGACATTTCAGAAATAATTTTAGGCCTTCATTTAACTAAACCTAACAAAGTTTTTGCATTTCACATAGTTTTAAGTTTGCATTTTCATATGAGACAATCGAGTCTTTTCAACAACAGTTTTCCATCCTTTACTTGAACCTTATTTTCTCTTCAAGATGGTTGACTCCACAAGGCACTGATATTATTTTCTTCAAATCATTTTGGATCCTTAAATCTTGCGCAATCTAAAACAAGTATAGGTCGCTTAGCTGTGTTTCTCAGGTTGGTTGGCTCCCAACTAATCTTTCCTTTTTCCATTTCCATAGGGTCTATCCACCTTAGTCTAGTCTGCTATTGGGGATCAGTGTGACAACCCTAATCTGAGCCGTTGTCGCAGTCCCTAGACATTTTGTGCGACAAATTTTTTTGTCGTCGTTGCTGGGGACCAATTTATTGGACCTTGGCTTTACGACAATTCTCATCTTTCATCTTCTATCTTTTATTTTTCACCTCAGGTGTTTGAGTTAGATTCCTATCCAAGTGGCGACTCCACTTTATTCATTTACTACAAGGGTTTGCACTAGAAGGAATCCAAATACCTTGATTAATTGTAATATTCCTAATTAGCCATGGCTAATGGGAATATTCGATTTTGCTTATTTTTGCCTTCTATAGTTATTTATGAATAAAAAGGTGGGGAAAAAGGGACATGACTCACCTTTAGAATAAAAGTCACTTCCTAGTAGCACAACGTTGTGACTGAAAGGGGAGCCAAGGGGGCCAAAAGGGGACGCAGAGATGAAGCCCACGCAGATACTTGGAGGGACTACGCCGAAAGAAAGAAACACATGGCAAGAGAGGAATTATGCTGGAGAAGGTGGGTCTTGGGATTGAGAGAGGCAAAGGCTATAAAGGAAAGAAGAGTTTCCTCATTTTGGCATTCAGTTATGAGAATTTGAGATAGTCACTTCGACTTAGAGCACGCTGGCTATTTAGCTAGTCTGCAGCACTGTTTAGTGCATTGAGTGTCTCCATTCGGAGATCTCACCCTTAGCCCTGGGGGACTTCGAGTGCCTGCTCGAGCAAGGTATTTCCATTAGCATTTCAGCAGTAGTTTCATCAACCTTTTGGCAGGAGAATTGAGCACCTTGGAGGACTGCGCAGCACTAAGAGGGATGACGTAGTTCTTTCTGGCAGGAGTTTTGGATTGAGGGTTTGCAGTAGGATTTGTGCTGGGAGATTGAGTAGGGGATCAACCCTTGCATATTGGAGAGTTTTGGCAGAGGTTTCGGGCAGATTTCTAGAGGGTTTCATTCAGTGGCAGCGTAGAGCATTGAGGGACTGCGCAGAACCCCAAGGGGGTGATTTCAGGGGGCCGGCTATTCCAGGAAAGCTTTATGGGTTTTTCTGGGTTTCTTGAGTAGAGTCTGATTCCATAGTTTCAACATTTTCCGAGAAGGGGAGCAACCTCAAATCCTCATTTTATTTTCAACAGCAGCAGCAGCACGATAGTTCTCCAGCAGCTTCCACGCAGTTCTGAGAGACGCCATTCCTTTGCTATTCTGAGTGTATTTCTTCACTTGCCTTGTGCAAGTCGAGGTGCCATCTTTCTGATCACCTCCTGTATTCATTCTATTGCTCAGTATACTAAAATGGCTTAGCATTTCTCTCTGCATTTCTTGAGTATCTGCTTATATTGCACGTTTATATTATTATATATTGCACCACTGTCATTTTTATCATTTTGAGTTTCCCGATTATTATATCATTTGTACGTATTTGGTTGGAGTGTACTGGGGTTTTGGAGGATATCTCTGAAACGGGATATTATAGTGGTATCAGAGCATAGATATGGCTCAGCGTGTGGAGCTAGAAATCTACGACACCAAGGGAAAAACCCTACATCTGTTACAGAGGTAAGAGATATAGAGATACTGGGTGTAGGTTGGAGAACACCTACAGAGAGGGAGACTGTGTTCCGGTGGTGGACGCAGAACAGGAGGAGCCTGTGGTGGACGCAGAACAGAAGGAGCCTGGGGTGGACGCAGAGTAGATGGCAGACGAGGACGGGAAGAGATTTGCGGATATGCTCCTCAAATCAGTGCAGGATCTGTCGAGGTAGATTGAGGTGATGGGGCAGAGATTCACAGCAGTAGAGGCTAGACAGCGTGAGAGCCCACGGGTTTTTCATATTGGTGAGGGATCGGGTGCATCTCACCATTTGCCAGAGCAGCGTGATACTACTTAGCAGGTGGCGTCACATGCCCCTACACGCTCCACCATGCCCACTTTCTTAGGAGCAGACACAGGGGCCGGAGCCCAGCAAGAGGCAGAGTCCGGTCATATGGGCGATTATTTTGCAGAGTACCAGGCCTATGGGCAGGAGTTCAGGGAGGCTCTTTCATTCAGAGACTTTGTTCAGCTCCAGCAGGATAGTAGACCCCGCAATCATCACAGAGGATATCGACATTATCATGATGGTGACACCCACCATGCAGCTAGTAGATTCCACTTGCCTACGTTTGATGGTTCATCAAACAGTTCAGCGAAGTCTTGGGTGGAGAAGCTGGACATTTATTTCCAGCTTAACCAAATGTCGAAGATAGAGGCCATCAAGGTGGCAACATTGCATTTGGATGGTGAGGCTCAGGATTGGTGGTTTCATGGGATGGTTACACTCGGACACTCCACAGTGACGACATATGCTGAGTTCACCAGGAGATTGATGGAGTGATTTGATCGGAGGGATCCAGAGCAGCATTTTGTTGAGCTGACGAGGCTCAAACAGACAGGGAGCCCAGAGACCTACATTGCAGATTTCTTGAGGGTCTCAGTGATGGTGCCAGATCTATCCACGGCACGGAGGATCTATATGTATGTTGAGGGGTTAGCAGAGCCACTTTGGGGTTTAGTCCGATCCACTAGACCAACCACACTCCAGGATGCTATTAGCAGGACCTGGGACTTGCAGGATGTCCACACTCCAGGATGCTATTAGCAGGACCCGAGACTTGCAGGATGTCTTACCCAGGACCCAGACACCTTACCCCCAGAGACAGACTTTCCAGTCTAAGGGGAAGGATGTGAGGATTCCACCTCCAAAGGGGAATTCAGGACGAGTACAGATTGACGATGATGCCAGGAGGGAGCTGAAGAAGAAGCGGTTGTGCTTCACCTGTCAAGAGTCATGGGCACCAGGACATAGATGTGCTGTTGGCAAATCACATTTTATTGAGTTCTTCTCCGAGAGCAGTGGGGAAGAGGATGATGTGGAAGCAGGAGATAGTGATGCCGTGCAGGGACCTTTGCCACCTCCACTGCCAGCAACAGGTGGTGCATCTTTTGCAGTGTTCCACGGGCACTCGCCCCCCTCCCTAGGAGTCTAGTTTCCTCGCACCCCCACGCTCCGGGGACTTGGGGACGAGTAGGGGACGTTTCCCCACGCTCCCAAAATGGAGGAAACTCGAGGGGACGTGCCAGGGAAACGTTTCCCTTCCTTGAGGGGGCGTTTCCAAAAAGGGGGACGTGGGGGGACGTGAGGGGGCGTGGGGGGACGTGGGGGGGCGTGGGGGGACGAGGGGGGACGTGGCACACCTTTAATGCATTAAAAACCATTTTAATTAACTAAATGCTGAACTTAATCTTTAATTAAGAGTTAATTAACGTTTAGGGTTTTGGAAATCGTTGTTTCATGTTATAAAAATGGCACCTTGAACCATGAACAACACACTCACAGCCTTTGCAAGTTCGCTGAGCACTCCACTCACAGCGTTGGATTTCATTGTTCAGATTTTAATAAACAGTGCCTGCATCATTATTGATTGTATTAGGAATTGTATACAAAAGGTAAATTACCTAAAAAAAGTCAGTGAATTAATACAATTAGTTGAAAGTGCAAGCTAGGAAAACCAAGACCTTGAATCGGTTCAATATGGGCTCTCCCCGTTCATGGTGATAGTAGGTTTAGGAAAAGAGCCTATTGTCACATGTTCTGAAAAGTGGATCTGACTATTTTGTTTCCAGGAACCAATTAACCACAAGTATGGGTGAAAAATCCGACTTGTAAAAACTTAAAAGACTGCCTCCTTGACTACCATGCGTTGTGTTGATGAGACCTGACTGAAATATAATATTGTTGATATAATAAGACCTGATTAAAATACAGAATGTTAATATTCCACCAGCCACCCAACTACTTTCCTATATGATTTCTCAAAATTCTGCCTTGACATCTAATTTTGATCCCATGAGAACTTAAAGGGTTCAAAATAAATATTCACTCAAAGAAAGAAACTAGCAAGATCTGTAAAATGGAAACTAACTAAGTAGTCTAACAACATGAAAAGAAGAAAGTAGCTTCCACTTACGTGTCTATCATTTTTTGCATGAGATTGCCGATGGAAAAATCTATGGCACAAGGTTATGGCTGTCGCAATGGTTACCTGGGAACTGAATAAACAATAGACAGTCAACCTATTACTATATTAGGCCTATGGTCTTTACCTGTGGAAAAAGCATCCAAGTTCCGTTTAGTCCAAGTTCCAAAAATGATTTCTTTTAGACTTTTTCTCTAGGTTAGCAGTGTCTAAAACAGAATTGTGAAGGTATATCAGACCTATGGGCTAGTCCTATGGAAGCATTGCCAAATAGGCTATTCATATATTAATATTATCAGTTGAAAATCTACGCCCTGCCTAACTAATATGTCAAGAACTTAGAAGTCCAGTTTCTCAAAATCATTATACATAATCCACTATAGTTCTGAGTTCTCTCTATGTTTAAGTTTTCTTCTAAGAAGGACAGTTCTCTCTTTGCTTAAGTTTTCTTCTAAGAAGGATTGTGCAAATTTTCAAATTCATTGCTTTCTTGCTCCAGGAATTCATATCAATGATCATGCTTTGCAGCTTTTCAATTCAACCCAAATTGTCATAGTGGACTCAATTAATAAATTATATTTTATATTTATAAATTTTTAAGACCCTGACGCTCCCCCACGTTTCCTAAAAAACGGTAGGGAGCTTTTGCATAGGCCGCTCCCGCGCCCCCTCGCTCCCTCGCCCCCTCGTCCCGGAACCTTGGTGGAACATTGATCTTTTGCACCTACTGGGGGGACCCTTGCAACATTGCAAGGAGTTCCCAAGTATCTAACGCTATGCGTACGAGGGACAGTACGTGGCCAGCGAGTATCAGTCTTGGTTGACAATGGGGCAACCCACAACTTCATTGATGCACAGATGGTTGAGTGGAGAGGTATACAGACAGAGGGCTTCGATGGGTTTTCAGTCTTGGTCCCAGGAGATCAAACCATGATGTGTGCTCGTTATGTTCCAGAGCTATCAGTGACGATGGGCACCTACACATTGACTGACCACTTTTTTGTGGTCGATATTCCGGACACCAACATGATATTGGGTGTTCAGTGGCTCATCACTCTAGGGAAGGTCACGACGGATTGGAAGATCCTAAAGATGGAGTGGGATGATGAGAAGACAGGGAGGCATGAGAAGATACGGGGACAGCACACATATCTGCGTCAGACTGTTTCGGCTCATCGGATGGAGGCAGTCTTTCGGAAGGGAGATGTAGAGTGGGCAATGGAGCTGTGTGCATCAGAGGCAGGGACTATAGGGCAGATGGTGCATCCAGAGATACAGTCCATCCTTGACCGGTATGCCATAGTGTTTGGGGAGATTCCGCCGGGACAACCACCAGACCGGGATTTGAGCACACCATTGAGCTGGAGTAGGGTATACAGGCAGTGATTACTACCCCCTATAGGCATCCCAAGGCCTATCAGGATGAGATTGAGCAGGCCATTCAGGAGTTGCTGGCTCTTGGGCACATTCAGTCAAGCACGAGTCCTTTTGCTTCTTCCGTGGTGTTGGTGAAGGAGAAGGACGGCACATTGAGGATGTGCATTGACTACAGGGCCCTGAACAAGAAGACACTGAAGAACAGGTACCCCATACCCAGGATCGACAAGTTGATGGATGAGTTGAGAGGAGCACAGTTCTTCTCAAAGATTGATTTGAGATCTGGGTACCATCAAATTCGCGTGAGGGAGCAGGATATTCCCAAGACCGCCTTCAGATGTCATTATGGGCACTTTGAGTTCTTGGTGATGCCCTTTGGGCTCACCAACGCCCCCGCCACATTTCAGTCCTGCATGAACCACATCTTCCACAGTCACTTGAGGAAGTTTGTGTTGGTATTCTTTGATGAAATTCTCATTTATAGCAGGACTTGGGAGGAGCATCTCCAGCACATTGAGACAGTGTTGCGCATCTTGCAGGAGCAACAGTTCTATGCCAAACTCTCTGTTGACCACTACCGGTCAACTACCCATGCAGTACTTTCCTCTTTTCTTTGCAGAAAGGGGCAGCATCTGATCGACACGTCCGTGCCATCCTTCAGTCATCAGCAGCTTAATCTTTTTTGTAAACCCAGTCTGCATGTATGAATTGTAAATAATCTTAGCAGATATGTGTCGTTTATGTAAATTTGCCTAGGTAGACCTAGCTTTCTAATGATGATCTTTGTCCCGGAAGGTTTTTTGTCTCACCGATCCATGATCGGCAGAGTTTTCCTTCAAACCTGACCCCAAAGACGGGATGGATTTCGTCATTAGAACTTTAGGAGAATCCTAGTGTGTTAATCTGCTAGATTATAGTTGTGTCGCAGAACTGGGTGGTTTATGAGGGTCTATGTTAAAGTGGGTTTGTCCCCTTAAGATGTAAATTGTAAAAGTCATGATATAATGTGTCTTGAGGGTTGAGAAATGTTTTAAATCCCCTCATGAGTCCTAAGTCCTAGGTCCTAGGTGATGTTTCCAAAGGTTTAGTTCAAATGATCCATTTAATAAAATAAATAAAAATTAAAAAAAAATTAAAAAATTAAAAAATGAAATAAATAAAAAATTCATAAAATAAAGCAAAAGCCCTAAATAATAAAATAATAATATCTTTTTTGAATGCATGCAAAATATCTTTTTTTAATAAAATCGACGGATGAGATTAAGAGATGTCTTGATCCTCATCGACGGTCGAGATCGCTTCAACATGGATCATTTGAACTAGCCGTTGGGATCATTTCCTTTATATAGGGTCTTAGGGGGTCATTTCAGATCATTCGATCTGTGAGTCTGTACTAAAAAAGCTCTCTCTTGTAATCTGATTTCTGGTTAATAAAAGAAGACTTTGGGGTCCAAATCTTGCTGGTGTTACTCTCTGGAATTGCTGTGAGATCTTTAATTTTCTGCATATTTCAGTTTTCAGCCATTAATAATAGCTTGTTTTTAGAGTATTGTGAGCACAGGTATCTTGTTCACTTGCTAGGGTTTGAGTGTTGCTAGGGTTTCTGAAATAATGGCAGGTATCTCCATTATTTCCTGAGATCTAGCAACATTCTTGCTCTCTTTGCTGATGGTTGCTTGAGATGTGCAGGAAATTTTTTTAGTAAAGAATATTGGTGGGCGTTTGGGGAAGTTCTAGGCTGAACCAGCCGACTCCCACAGGCTTTTCTTTGCAGAGCCTAGCTGATTTTGCCCTGGGTTAATCATTTAAAATTTCTTTCCTGTTTTACATGAGAAATTTTCTTCAGTTTGTTCACACCAAAATTTAAGTTCCAATATTTCGAAAATATCACTGCAATTATTGTTAAATTTGGTTGTGCCAGAGCTATAAATTTTTGTGACTTTGGGTAAATTTTGAAGGGTTTACTGCAAAATTTTGTGTATATCTTCCAGATTTCTTTTCCTGCAGGTTACTGAGATAAAATCGGGAAGAGGTTTTTCTCTAGTGCTGTGTTGATTGTCTGCCAATCTGCTGGGCTGGCTGTCGAGGAACCGTGCACTGAAAGGAATATAGTCCAGTCAAAGGGTTTTAACTAAGCTTCGGAGGAAACACTGTTTCAGAATAGAGATCAAGCAATCTGATTTAACACTTGCAAACTATTGTGTATACCTTCAATCAATAAACACAGTGGTAGAGGAAAAGCGGGATTTGAATTGCGTGTGTGCATTTTTCCTTCCTAAAACTGGAAAACGCATGTGCTGTCGGGTTACATTTTCACGTGGGTCCTTCAAAAAACATTTAAAAGACGCACGATATCCATCATCAGGTGTGGTAATTTTTTTTCAAATCCCTGCGTGCCATCGTATCCAGGTAACCCTGCAATCAAATTCGAAATTTTTTTTTTTTATTGGCCGCCGACAGGTAACATCTGAGATCCGGTTCGCATTTTTCTTTCTCGCCATCGACTTTGTCATCGTTTCCTTTGCTTGCATTAAATTCTTTTGTTTGAGCCAGGGGTTACGACTTTGGCATTCGTCAAATCGGTGGATTGGCTCATCGCAGGTTGCAGTGATCAGAAAGCGTGAGCATCAGGTAAAAAAGAGCGTCGGTTGAAAGCCGCTCTCGTGCCAGCGTGAGCCATCAGCCAGGTAATCTCTGTAAGTCTCAAATCGATTTCTGTCACGCGGTCGACTGTGCATCCATCACGATATACGCCATCAACGCATCCTTTGTTTGCCGTCGAATTACCCATCACGCTCAGCCAATTGCGTTTCACGTTTTTTCTTTGTTTCCTCAGTTCCTTACGTTTATGGTTTTAGTCATGGTTTTGATGTTATTTAGTTTAGACGTTGAATGAAATGTTAATAAGTTTTCGTAGGTTAGCAATAGATTAGATTTTAGGTTTAGATTGGTCATATCAAATTTTAATTTCAAGTTTTTTTGATTTAGACTTTAGATATTTTAAAATCTCGACTTCAGTTTTATGTTAGATTTAAAATTTTATTAGTTTTGTTTTATATTTGAAATAGATTTTAATTAGTTTTAGATTTAACTTTTGTTTGATTTTAATTTTTAGGTTTTAAGTTTTATAATAAATCGTTTTCCTTTTTTTTTAGGAATTTTTCTAAAATAAAAATTAAATAAAAAATAAAAAGATTTGTTTTTGGCTTGATTAAGTTTTAGATTTGTTTTTTAACTCTTAGGCTTTTGTTAGATTAGTTTTAATTTTAGATTTTAATGTTTTAGATCTTAGTTAGAATTAGATTTTAAAATTTTAGTTTTATTTTTTATTTTTATTTTTTTTAGCTAAGTCTCATTTTAGATTCATTTTCTTTTAAATTTATTTAAAAAAAAAAAAAAAAAAACTTTTGGAAAATTTTCTTGCTTGCATAAATTTTCATGTTCAGATTCAAAAGTTACTGATGTGGAATGAATTTTTACTCGTCCATGAATGTTAGCTGCATATGGTATCTAGTCAATGACTGTGTGATTGATTTAAGCATTTATTTCTTTTTAGTCGCTGGATATCGTTATTTGAGGAACTTTGTGGTTTTACTGGATATTTAAAACATTGTTCTCATTATTTGATGATAAATGATTGTTGTTTATGGTTCATGTTCTTATATCGTCTAGCAATTAATCATTTAAGCACCAATCTCACAAGGCACTGGTCTATCAAATTAATAAAATCATTTTAGTGCATCTCGTCTCCCAGCCCAACTTTTTGGCAGTTGGCCTTCATCATTTCCCAGGGTCTACCCCCCTTAGCCGTGGGAGACAGGCTTAAACGGAGAGACCGGGGATCAGAGTGACAGCCCCCGGTCTGAGCGTTGTCGTGTCAATCTGCGCGACAACACTCTCCAAGTGTGAGTTTGGGTTGATGGAGATGTTGTATTTGGGGCACATCATAGGGGTGGACGGAGTGAGAGTCCACGAGGAGAAGATCAGGGCCATTAGAGAGTGGCCGGAGCCAAGGAACGTGATAGAACTCCGGGGATTTATTGGCATTTGTACTTACTACGGGAAGTTCATCAAGAGTTTCTCACAGCTTGTTGCACCCCTGACAGATTTGACGAGGAAGTGGGCTTTCAGTTGGACAGATATAGCACAGCGAGCCTTTGACAGGCTCAAGGAGGTTATGAGCAGCTGCCCAGTGCTTGCATTGCCAAATTTCACGCAGCCATTTGTTTTGGAGTGTGACATGTCGGGAGAGGGGATTGGCGTAGTATTGATGCAGGGAGGTCACCCTATAGCCTATGAGAGCCAGAAGCTCCTTCCGCACGAGAGATTGTATTCTATATATGACAAGGAGATGCTGGCCATCATGCATGCATTAGCCAAGTTCGGGCAGTATTTAGTAGGTAATAGGTTCAGGGTGAGGACTGATCACAACAGCCTCAGATTCTTTTTGGAGCAGAAGCAGCTACAGGAGAGGCAGCAGAAGTGGATCAACAAAATCCAAGCATATGACTTTAACATTGAGTATGTCAAGGGTAAGAACAACGTGGTAGCAGATGCTCTTTCACGTAGACCAGCCACGTTGTCTCTTATGAGCTTGGACATAGATTGGAGGGCTCGACTCTTAGTTGAGTACTCCAAGGACAGGTTTGCATGTGAGGTTTTGGATGGTCAGGTTGCAGATGACAAGTACAAGGTGGTCGATAAAATCATCTACTACAGGGATCGGGTCTTCTTGAGTGAGGGGCTCAACTCAAGAAGAAGATACTCCAGGCATCACATGATTCACCATTGGCCGGCCATCAGGGGCTTACCAAAACCTACAGGGCCATCAGAGAGAGTTTCTCATGGAAGGGCCTCAAGGAGGACGTACTCCAACATATCCGGGAGTGCGACGTTTGTCAGAGGAACAAGGGGGAGATGAGCCATCCCGCGGGTTTATTGCAGCCTCTTCCCATTCCGGAGGGGAAATGGGAGAGTATTTCGATGGACTTCATCACAGGGTTGCCCATGGTACAGGGCAAGGATTGTATCTTTGTCGTCATTGACTGACTGACGAAGTACGCACATTTCTTTGCCATATCTGCACACTACACAGCAGCATAGGTGGCCGAGCTATTCTTCAAAGAGGTCTTCAGGCTACATGGTCTTCCTAAGACCATCGCCAGTAACAGGGATAGCTGTTTCATGGGCGGGTTTTGGCAGGAGATTTTTCGGCTAGTGGGGACAGAGTTGACACTGAGTACCAGTTATCACCCACAGACAGACAGACAGACAGAGATAGTTAACAAGTGGCTGGAGGGCTACTTGCGTAACTATGTCAGTGGGCAGCAGAGGGCATGGCTGAAGTGGTTGCATCTAGGGGAGTACTGCTACAACACTACACATCACATGTCCATTGGTATGTCACCATTCTATGCTTTGTATGGGTATCATCCTTTATCTTTTGTTGACATGATGTTTGGTGATAGCAAGGCTCCGAGAGCCAAGATTTGGATCCAAGAGAGTCAAGGTATCCTCCGAGCTCTCAAGGATAACATGGCTACAGTGCAAAAGCAGCAGAAGTTGTATGCTGACAGGGGTCGGGTGGAGAGACAGTTTGAGGTAGGGGACATGGTCTACCTACGATTACAGCCATACCGACAGTCGTCACTGAAGCAGAAGGGGGTTGAGAAGCTCAAGCCCCACTTTTATGGGCCATACAGGGTGATACGCAGGATTGGACAAGTTGCATATGAGTTGGAGCTGCCCCAAGGCAGCAAGATTCACAACGTTTTTCATGTATCATGCCTGAAGAAAGCATTGGGGTAGCAAGTGATAGTGACAGATGAGCTACCACCCATGGATGATGAGGGGCATTTGGTGTTGCAACCAGAGGCTATTATTGATACTAGGGAGAGGCAGCTGCGGAGTAGGACGGTCCGGGAATTCTTGGTGAGGTGGAAGAATTTGCCGGATGAAGATGCCACTTGGGAGAGTGAGAAAATATTGCAGCATCCATCACTTCATTTGCTTGAGGACAAGCAACATTTTGCTGGGGGAGATTGTAATATTCCTAATTAGCCATGACTAATTGGAATATTTGATTTTGCTTATTTTTGCCTTCTATAGTTATTTATGAATAAAAAGGTGGGGAAAAGGGGACATGACTCACCTTTAGAATAAAAGTCACTTCCTAGTAGCACAACGTTGTGACTTAAAGGGAAGCCAAGGGGGCCAAAGGGGGACACAGAGATGGAGCCCACGCAGACACTTGGAGGGACTGCGCAAAAGGAAAGAAACACGTGGCAAGAGAGGAATTATGCTGGAGAAGGTGGGCCTTGGGATTGAGAAAGGCAAAGGCTATAAAGGAAAAAGAGTTTCCTCATTTTAGCATTCAGTTAGGAGCATTTGAGATAGTCACTTCGACTTAGAGCACGCTGGTTGTTTAGCTAGTCTGCAGCACTGTTTAGTGCATTGAGTGTCTCCGTTCGGAGATCTCACCCTTAGCCTCGGGGGACTTCGAGTGCTTGCTCGGGCAAGGTATTTCCATTAGCATTTCAGTAGTAGTTTCATCAGCCTTTTGGCAGGAGGATTGAGCACCTTGGAGGACTGCGCAGCACTGAGAGGGATGACGCAGTTCTTTCTGGCAGGAGTTTTGGATTGAGGGTTTGCAGTAGGATTTGTGCTGGGAGATTGAGCAGGGGATCAGCCCTTGCATATTGGAGAGTTTTGGCAGAGGTTTCAGGCAGATTTCTGGAGGGTTTCATTCAGTGGCAGCGCAGAGCATTGAGGGACTACGCAGAACCCCAAGGGGGTGATTTTCGAGGGTCGGCTATTCTAGGAAAGCTTTCTGGGTTTCTTGAGTAGAGTCCGATTCCAAAGTTTCAGCATTTTCCGAGGAGGGGAACAACCCCAAATCCTCATTTTCTTTTTAATAGCAGCAACAGTACGACTGTTCTCCAGCAGCTTCCACGCAGTTATGAGAGAGGCCATTCCTTTGCTATTCTAAGTGTAATTCTTCACTTGCTTTGTGCAAGTCGAAGTGCCATCTTTCTGATCACCTCCTATACTCATTCTATTGCTCAGTATAATAAAATGGCTTAGCATTTCTCTATGCATTTCTTGAGTATCTGCTTATATTGCACGTTTATATTATTATATATTGCACCACTGTCATTTTTATCATTTTGAGTTTCTCGGTTATTATATCATTTGTACATATTTAGTTGAAGTGTACTGGGGTTTTGGAGGATATCTCTGAAACGGGATATTACATTAATCCCACTTCGGATCCTGAAAAGTTTTTTAGAGTTCGATTAAATAGGCTCTCTTCCCATGCACACCTTGATAAGCTTGGACAATAAGCTCTCTTTGATATCCATTCGCTTTTTTCGGATCCCATTCAGCAAGACATCATGGATGACTTGTATCTTCCTTGCAATTTTGCTAACATTTAGGGTTACTCGCATGATCTTCCTACTATAGGTCTGGATAAGTTGCCTGCTTTCCAAGGCAATAATGTGTAACTGTTAAATGTTTATTTGGTGTAGCATCGGATGTGCTCTAGCCATGAAAATTGGTGTTGAGGCTAAAGGAAATGAGATCTCCAAGACTTACAAATAGTTTGGGGAAATTCTCCTCGGTTAAGAACATATTAAAATAATTAATATTTTTAATGGAGTTCCTAAGTCTAAACTTAGGAAAAATAAAAATATTAATGGATATTAATATAAAACTGGGTTAGAAGGTTCTAAAGGACATGGATCAAGCCAAATCTAATTTTAGCTGTTGATTAGAGATGTAATCTCGGCCGTTGAAGACTCAATAGAAAAAGTATAAGAGGAGGCTTGAGGGTCAGTTGGAGATACACCAAAGTGATTAGTCATTCGATTTACTAGAGCAGGGTTGCTAAGTAAAGTCGAATCAGTGATCAACAACGGGGGGCAGTGAGTACTAGACAGAGAGGCAGAGATAGTGTCGAGAGACCAGTGCAGAGGCGGAGAGGCAGACACAGAAGCCAGAGCAGGCCACGCAGAGCCCAACAGAGGCAACATAGAGGCGAGAGGGCCTGCGTCATCCACGCAGAGGGCAGCAAGAGTGACGCAGAGGGTTCTAGAGGCTGCACAGTGCCTTAGAGAGCTGACGCAGAGGGTTTTGAGGTTGACGCAGAGGCTAGGAGGGCTAACACTGTGCTTCAGTGTTGCTATAGAGTGTTTCGTGGGGCAAGTTTTTTGAATAACTGCTTTCGAATAGAGAGGTATTACTGCCGATTATTTTTTTCTGTCGGGTGAGCTAGTTTGGCACCTAGTTGTACTCAAGGATAGACTGCATAATAAAATAAACCCTCAAAATTGTTGCATCGGTTTTCTTGCATTGGGTTTTTCCGGGAATGAGTTGTCCAAAAATAATGGTGTCACTTGTGTGTTTGCTATTTCTTTTAGCTGCTGATTTGTAGATGATTGAGACTATATTGTGTTTATTTCGAAGTCTATATGTTTAAATAACTTGTTTGTAATTAACAAGTAGGAGAAATAAACTAGAAGAATATAGATAAAATTTCTAATGGATAGACTTAGAAATTTCAACATTGAAGATCATCTTAATCGCTTTAGGCATTTCATTAACAAATGGGGTGGTTCTAATGCTGCTCATGAGGATGTGAGGATGAAGCACTTTGTGCTCTCTTTGGAAGAGGATGCTTTAGAATGGTTCACTGAGAGAGCTGATCATTCCTTCAATTTATTACAAGCTCTTACTAATGCCTTTAAGGATAAGTTTGGGGATAAGAGGGAAGAAAGACAGCTGGTTAAAGCCTTAAGTATCATAAAGAAAAAAGAGAATGAAATTGTTGAGGAATTTAACAGAAGGTTTAATGGTATTGTTAAATAATTACCTCAAGATTATAAACCCCCTGATAAATATCTTCGGCACTTCTACATTGATGCCTTTAACGCTGACACCTCTTATGAATTAAGACGTGCTAAACTTTCTGATTGTAAGGAGTGTCAAACTTTAGTCGAAGAGCTTGAGAAGGATAAGAAGGCATTTGGAAAATCTGAGATTCCAAGCTTTGATAGATCTTCCACAAAGCTAAAAGAGCCTAAGGGTAAAGAAGTTGAGGAATATGAGGATGATCGTATGCAAAAGTTACTTCAAAAGTTGGAAAGCGTGGAGCTTAACCAAGAAAAATTAATCTCTAACCATGCTAAAGAGATATGTACTCTGCAATCTAGGTTGGTCCAAATGGAATGGTCACAAGCTCAAAGTTCCCAACCTAGAAATAATAACAAAAATAATAATGCTTGGCAGAGGAAAGGGCAATCAATTGAACATCAATTGCCAAATCCCCTTCAATCTACCAATCTTGTTGAGGATGCTCCTCCATATTGTAGGGCTTGTGATGCCTTGCATGAAGAAGCTACTTGCCTTGCTATTAAGAGAATTGTGGATAATGGTATTTTTGGGGCAAGTAACTAGATTAATGTCGTTGGTAGGGAATATCACCTATCAAATGAAAACTGGGAAGGGGTTAAGGAGCATAGTCATGATGTCAGGCCTTTCATGTCTTCCTATAGTATCAATAATTTTGACCATGACAATGATATGCTAGTTAAATTATTCAGTGGAAGGCCCTCCTAAGTTCAAATCTTAGAAATTGCGAGGGATAAGGGCCTAACTTATCAAAGAAGGGACATAGATCAAAGTGATAGACATGCTCCCCTTCGAAATTTTAACTCCTCCTCTGAAATGAATATTGATTTGGGTGGATGGTTGAACAATTCCAAAATCTGGGTTCTTGTCACTGAAGTTTTGAAAATCCCTTCCTAAAGGGCTAAGTTGTTAAATGGCATTGAGAACCCTCGTATTAATGTTACTGAAGACAAGGCTCCTGAGACTGTCTACCAGGGTGCTCCTGTGTATTTTCAAAGTATGGATTCTAACAACAATGAGCATAAACAATTTTTCATTATCTTGATGGTTAATCGTTACAAGTTGTACAATTGCATGTTAGGTTCGGGTGCTTCAGCTTGTGTTATGACCAAGAGGGTCATGGAACAACGAAATTTAAGGATTTCCAGGCCTTACTGCAACATATGTGTCATGGATTCTAAGAAAATCGAAGTTCATGGGTTAATGAGGATTTACAAGTCCATTTGTCTGTCTACCCTGACATTATGATCGTGATGGACATAGTTGTAGTTGATGTTTCTGATGCTTGGGGTATGCTATTATCTAGGAAATGGGCCTCTGATCTAAGAGGAAGTATCCAAATGAATTGGTCATATGTTATGATTCCTTCTCCTAGAGGTTTCAGATTCATTAGACTAAATAGGGAGCTAGAAAGGAGATTCCACGTGGAAGATCCTAAGAGACCCCATAATGAGGTGATCACCGACAAGCTTGCCTTGTGGAATTACGCTACTTTGTCTAATTCCATAATCCCCTCAAAAGTTAGGGTTGACGAGGAGATAAATGATCTAAAGAGTCAAGTATGGTATATGCATTTCGATGGTGTATCATCTAGGCATGGTAAAGGTGTTGGGATTGTTTTAAAGTCTCCCCTGGGGCATGTTTTCAAATTTGCCTATAGATTAGAATTTGGAGCAACCAACAACATCGCTGAGTATGAAGCCTTGTTGTTGGGCCTTGAATTGACAAAGGGCTTAGGAGTTAAATTGCTTCATATTAGGGGAGACTCTGATTTGGTTATCATGCAGGTTAAAAATAAATTTACTTGTAAGAATCAAAGATTGAGAAACTATCGGAATGCAGTCTGGAATATTTTGGAATATTTTGATGCTCTTGACCTTGAACCTGCCCCAAGTGAGAAAAATAGTTTGGCCGATGAGCTTGCTGTAGCCACATTCTACCTTGCAGTTGTCTGATGAATTAGTGAAGGATAAGATTAAAATGGAAATTATTTTCAGAACTTCTATTCCAAATAACTTAGAGCATTGGCAAGTTTTTGACGACGAAAAGGAAGTGATTTGCTTTTTAAATAACTTGGATGAGTTTGAGAATTTCCAGGTAAGATATAGGGCGGATGGGTCTGGTGACTATGAAGATATTGCAAAATCTACTCCCAGGAATGTTGTTGCCTTAGAGCAACACTTTGATCGACATGATGCCAAAAAGATAGGAGAAGAAAATAAGATGGATCCTGGTGAATTTATTGAAGTAAATATAGGTAGCCCTGGTGACCATAAAATTGTTAAAATTGGTGAGGGTACTAGTAAGGAAGAAAGAAGAAAGATAATCGATTTACTTCATGAATATCAAGATTTCTTAGCATTTTCTTATGATGAGCTAAAGGGTTATAGGGAAGATGTCATGGAGCATACTAACCCTTTAAAGGATGAGAATGCTAAGCCCTTTTGTCAGAAGCTTAGACAGATAAACCCTAGGTTGGTCCCCTTAGTCCAAAAGGAGCTTGCAAAAATGCTCACAGCTAGAATCATTGCTCAGACTAGGCATTCATCATGGTGTTCCAATCTGGTGATTGTTAGAAAGAAGAATGGAACAATCAGAGTTTGTGTCGATTTCAGAAACCTTAATCTAGCATGTAAGAAGGATAATTATCCTTTGCCAAATGTGGAGACCATGTTGCAAAGGATAACATGTTCTGGAATGATGTCCTTGCTAGATGGTTTCTCTGGGTATAATCAAGTTTGGGTTAAGAAAGTAGATTGACACAAAACTACTTTCACCACACCATGGGGTACATTTGAATACATTCGAATGCCTTTCGGGTTAACTAATGTTGGGGCTACCTTTCAAAGGGCTATGGACTATGCCTTCAAGGGTTTAATTGGTAAAATTATTGAAATTTATTAGGATGATCTTACGGTTTTTTCTAAGAATTATATCAGTCATATAGGTCATCTTAGGCAGGATTTTAATAGATGTAGAGAATTTAGAATCTTTTTGAATCCCGCTAAGTCTGTTTTTGGAGTAACAGAAGGGAAGTTGGTTGGTCACATCATTTCCAAGGATGGGATCAAGATTGACCCTAAGAGGGTTGAGGCAATCCAAAAGATTCCTCTCGCTCATAATCTCAAATCCCTTCAGCTTTTTCTTAGGAAAACCAATTTTCTTAGAAGATTTATTCCAAACTACATAGAAATAGCTAAGCCTATTCAAAGTCTTCTAAAAAAGAATGTTAAATTTTTATGGAAAGACGATGGAAAAAAGGCTTTTCAGGAGATCAAGGGTGCTATTGCTAAAGTTCCTGTCTTAGTTAGTCCTTGTTGACCACTACCGGTCAACTACCCATACAGTACATCCCCCTTTTCTTGGCAAAAAGGGGCAACACCTGATCAGCATGTCCGTGCCATCCTCCCATCATCAGCAGCTTGATCTTTTTTGATTGTAAACCCAGTCTGCATGTCTTGATTGTAAATAATCTTAGCAGACATGAGTCATGTATGTAATTTGCCTAGGTGGACCTAACTTTCTGATGATAATCTACGTCCCGGAAGGTTTTTC
Source organism: Pinus tabuliformis (assembly GCA_031772625.1). Classification (NCBI taxonomy): domain Eukaryota; kingdom Viridiplantae; phylum Streptophyta; class Pinopsida; order Pinales; family Pinaceae; genus Pinus; species Pinus tabuliformis. The sequence continues at coordinate 1,346,886,617 of CM062819.1, forward strand.
GTCTCACCGATCCACGGATCGGCAGAGTTTTCCTTCAAACCTGACCCCAAAGCCGGGATTGATTTTGTCATTGGAATTTTAGGAGAATCCTAGTGTGTTGATCTGCTAGATTATAGTTGTGTCGCAGAACTGGGTGATTTGTGAGGGTCTATGTTAAAGGGGTTTTCTCCCTTAAGATGTAAATTGTAAAAGTCATGATGTAATGTGTCTTGAGGGTCGAAAAATGTTTTAAATCCCCTCATGAGTCCTAAGTCCTAGGTCCTAGGTGATGTTTTCCAAAGGCTTAGTTCGATGATCCATTTTAAAATGAATTAAAAAATTAAAAAAATGAATAAAAATAATAAAATAAGTAAAAAATTAAAAAAATAAAGCAAAAACCCTAACTAATAAAATAATAATATTTTAAGTGAATAAATCGACGGATGAGATCAAGAGATGTCTTGATCCTCATCAACGGTCGAGATCATTTCTGCATGGATCACTCGAACTAGCCGTTGGAGGCATTTCCTTTAAGTAGGGTGCTAGGGGTCATTTTCAGATCAGCTGATCTGTGAGTCTGTACTGAAAAAGCTCTCTTGTAATCTGATTTTCTGGTTAATAAAAAGACTTTGGGGTTCAAAACTGACTGGTGTTACTCTCTGGAATTGTTGTGAGATGTTTTGTTTTCTGCATATTTCAGTTTTCAGCAGTTAATAATAGCTGGTTTTCAGAGTATTGTGAGTACAGGTATCTTGCTCACGTGCTAGGGTTTGAATGTTGTAGGGTTTCTGGAATAATGGCAGGTATCTCCATTATTTCTTGAAATCTAGCAGCATTTCTTGCCCTCTTTACTGATGTTTGCTTGAGGTGTGCAGGAGATCTTTAGGTGAAGGGTATTTGTGGGCGTTTGGGGAAGTTCTGGGCTGAACCAGCCGACTCCCACAGGCTTTTCTGTGCAGAGCCCAGCTGATTGTGCCCTGGGTTAATCTTTTAAATTTTATTGCGTGTTTTACATTGAGAGATTTTCTTTATGTTCACAGTAAAGTTCAAGTTTCTGATATTTCAAAATATTACTGCAATTATTGTCAAATCTAGCTGTCCAGAGCTATAATTTTTTTGTGATTCTAGGTTAATTGTGAAGGGTTTTACTTTTAGGTTTTGCATATTATCTGCCGAGTTTTTGTTTTTCTTCTTGCAGGCACAATGTTGGCAGGAAAGTTAAATTGTTATTGGGACCATAAGCTTTTTACCAGTTTTCTGTAGCTTCAGCATTCTGTGCACTGATAAATCAAATCTTATGGCGTGAAATTACTCTGCTCCAGTATTTCAAAAGACAAAAATTCTTCAGATCACTGCCGTGGCATGAGCGTGAGCAGGAGGGTTCCTTTTTCTTAGCTCATGGTCTTGAATGCTGTAATGAAATGTCAGTTGCTGGCTGAAAGAATTGAATAAATTTTACGCTGCCAACAGACAGATCTGTGCAATCGATTCATTATCAAATGAGCGTTGATCTCTTCTCCATTTTGCGTAGCAGACAGTTCACGTCCAGTGCAACGTCGTGCTTTCAATCTCTCGTGGGAATGACTGTATAAAAAGGTTATTCCAGCATCGTTTTCAAGCTGCCGACAGTGCCAGATTTGCGTGGAAACAAGGTATTAAACCTCAGGCAAGCTTTAAACAAATCCGCATTCAGCTATCCGTCAAAGATTTCAGGCCATCACGCAGGTAACAATGCAACTCGTTTTTTTAATTCTGCTGAGAGATTGATTTCGAGTTTTTATCATTCTGCCGTCGACTGCAAAATCCCTTCGCTGAGCTTCGGTGCTGGGTTTCCCTTCCTCCGGTGACCAAGAGACAGTCGTATTGCGGTTAGCCATCCGTCCTGTGTTTTGATTTTCTTGCTGAGGGTTAGGCGTAATAGTCTCAGCGTTCAAGGTTTTAGATATGCGTATGGCTGCAATTTTTTTTTATTTTTTTTGATAAGATAGCGTAAATGATTTCAGCTCGGTTTCATTTTGAAGGGTAGCTAGGTTTTACGTTTTCATATAGTTAATGTTTTAGATTTCATTTAAAATAGATTGTAAAATTTTCTTATTTAGGATTTAAATATGGTTTAGCTTTTTAGATTTTAAATTCATTTCGTAATGTTCTTTTTTTTAGATTTTTAGTTTAAGTTTCTTTTTATTTAGATTTTGGCATAGTTTCTTTTTTAATTTTTTGTTATAAAAAAATCAAAAAGTGTTTTGTTAGATTTTTTATTTATTTATTAAATTTTGGTTTAGTTTAGTTTTAGTTTAATTTAGTTTTTTTAGAATAGATTTTAAATTTTAAATCTTTAGATTTTTAATTTTCATTTTTATAATAAAAATTTAAAAAAAGATTTTAAAAAAAAAAAAAAGATTCAAAAAATAAAAAAAATAAAAAAAAATATAAAAAATTTGTGGAAAATTATTTTTGCCAGTTTCAGTGGTTTCCATGTTATATCTTTCATGCTGGGATCTAAATTTTCAAGCCGAGATACGAAATTGATATCTGGTTAATGATTTGCGATTCTCGGGGTGTTTTAAGGCATTTATCTTTTCAAAATTTTCAGTTGCCGGATATCGTTTTGGTCATGTGATTTAGCTGATATCTTTCGATGACAAATGATTGCTGTTCACGATCTACGTTTCCATATCATCTAACAAGTAATCATCTTAACTATAATCTCATAAGGCACTGGTCTGCTAAATTAATTAAATCTTTCTAGTGCTTATCTTAATCGTATCTCGTGTCTCCCAGCCAACTGGTCGACAGTTGGCCTCATCATCTCACAGGGACTACCCCCCTTAGCCGCGGGAGACAGGCTTAAACGGAGGGATCGGGGATCAGAGTGACAGCCCCCGGTCTGAGCGTTGTCGTGCTAATCGGCGCGACAACATTTTTTGGCGCCGTTGCCGGGGATAGAGTTTTTCTGTCCTTGGTGTTTCAACATCTTTTCATCATTCATCGTTCATCTGTCTATCATTCGTTTGAGTCGGCAACGCCAACATTTTTTGGCGCCGTTGCCGGGGACAGAGTTTTTATGTTCCTGGATTTTCATCGACATGCATCTTCTCATCTTCTCATCTCTCATTTGAGCTGGCAAATTCAATATTATTGGCATATTTTCGTCCCATATCAGCAGCATCTCTTGGATTTGTTTCTTGTTTGGGTGGCGACTCCACTTTCTCATTTTTCCCAGACAAGAAGCTTTCCTCATATTTGCTTGTGGTTACTTTTTGGATCCTAGAATCAGATTCATTGTTCAAGTGGCGACTCCACTGTTTTCATCTCTTGATTTTCTTGAGCAGGTATCTAGTTCTATCATCCTTTTAATCCCTTATCATTCATCATGGATTATTCATTTAAGCCATGTCGTTTTACTGCACGTCTCCATGATTTTCCGGAAGATGCCATTCCTAAGTTACCTATTTTCTCGGATGGTGATCCAATCGCTGTTAGAAGGCATATAGTCGTGTTTACTCGCATCATGACCATATACTGTAGATCCCCTCAGTTTAATCATGAAGATATCAAAATGCGTCTATTTGTCCTTTCTTTAAAAGATGATGCTTTGAATTGGTTTAACAATTTTCCAAAGGAATCTTTCACTTCTTTAGAAGACATTGTCGATGCTTTTAAAAATAGATATGGTTATCCAAACAACTTGCCTTCTGCCTCTAAAATTGTGCAACAGAATGAAAGTAATTTGATAAGAGGTTCAGCTGAAAGATCCCAAGACGATTCATCATCCACTGGAAATATAGCAGATCAAGCTCATGATAGTGAAAAATCAGGGACAAATGACAATGAAAAAGAAGAGCAAAAGCAAATTATACGAGACCTAATGATGCTGGTGAGAAATATGGAAATCAATCAAACTAATTATGTCAATGATGTGAAAACTTTATGCACCCATCTGGAAAAACGTAACAGGGAGATTGAGGTCACACAAAGTCACCATGCTAAAGAAATTGAGGCCATAAAAACTAATTATGAAACAGAAATTAGAATCATGCAAAGCAGGTTGTCAGTCTTAGAGGAAAATATGGTGACCATGAAAGCTGATCATGATAAGGAAATTGACTCTATGCAAAACAAGTTATTAACTATGGATGAGGAAATGACCATCATGACGTTCAATCATAATAATCAGGTGGCTGACATGCAAGAAAACCATGCCAGACAAATCAGTGATATAAAGGTTCAACATTCTAGTCAGATGGATGCCATTAGAATACAAGTTCAAAGGTTTCAGCAATTGGAAGATGAGAGAAACCAGCAAACATCGACAGATCAGGAGCCTTCTCATTTGCTGCAACAAGATTCATCTTATTATGAGGAGGTTATTGATTCAATTGAAAGATGGTTGATTGAAGGTGATCCAGACAGACTTAAGAATGATAAAGATCAGATGCAAGTCAGACATGTCACGCATATCTTACATACTTCATCTGATAGTTTTGAAACAAAAAGTACCAGATCATTAGTAATTCAACCTGCCAGAAAGAAAAAGCGCAAGAGGAAGAGAATGAGACGAAGATTTGATGCATCAGACGGCTGTGAGCAGCTTGATTTTCGGATAGGAAAGAGTCCTACCATATGCAAAATTGGACATGGCACATCCGACAAGCAGCCGACAGATTTGCCTGAAAGCAGGCAAATGCTCAGTATGCACTATATTGAACACATCTGATGCCGTAGGGCATCCTTTATATCGTATTTCTAACCCTACTCCTTGTTTTTTCCGCATTTTTATTTCTGCTTTAGATAGTTAATAAATGAAGAGCTTTTTTTTCCTGTGCTTAATGTATATGCTGATTTTGGGATGGACGCTACTTATTTTTGTGTTGTATGGATGCAGATTCTGGATTCTCACATTCCTGCAAGCAGCAACGTGTCCCCAAGTAGAGCCAGATGTTGACCACTACCGGTCAACTACCCATACAGTACATCCCCCTTTTCTTGGCAAAAAGGGGCAGCACCTGATCAGCATGTCCGTGCCATCCTCCCATCATCAGCAGCTTGATCTTTTTTGATTGTAAACCCAGTCTGCATGTCTTGATTGTAAATAATCTTAGCAGACATGAGTCATGTATGTAATTTGCCTAGGTGGACCTAACTTTCTAATGATAATCTACGTCCCGGAAGGTTTTTCGTCTCACCGATCCACGGATCGGCAGAGTTTTCCTTCAAACCTGACCCCAAAGCCGGGATTGATTTTGTCATTGGAATTTTAGGAGAATCCTAGTGTGTTGATCTGCTAGATTATAGTTGTGTCGCAGAACTGGGTGATTTGTGAGGGTCTATGTTAAAGGGGTTTTCTCCCTTAAGATGTAAATTGTAAAAGTCATGATGTAATGTGTCCTGAGGGTCGAAAAATGTTTTAAATCCCCTCATGAGTCCTAAGTCCTAGGTCCTAGGTGATGTTTTCTGAAGGCTTAGTTCGATGATCCATTTTAAAATGAATTAAAAAATTAAAAAAATGAATAAAAATAATAAAATAAGTAAAAAATTAAAAAAATAAAGCAAAAACCCTAACTAATAAAATAATAATATTTTAAGTGAATAAATCGACGGATGAGATCAAGAGATGTCTTGATCCTCATCAACGGTCGAGATCATTTCTGCATGGATCACTCGAACTAGCCGTTGGAGGCATTTCCTTTAAGTAGGGTGCTAGGGGTCATTTTCAGATCATCTGATCTGTGAGTCTGTACTGAAAAAGCTCTCTTGTAATCTGATTTTCTGGTTAATAAAAAGACTTTGGGGTTCAAAACTGGCTGGTGTTACTCTCTGGAATTGCTGTGAGATGTTTGTTTTTCTGCATATTTCAGTTTTCAGCAGTTAATAATAGCTTGTTTTCAGAGTATTGTGAGTACAGGTATCTTGCTCACGTGCTAGGGTTTGAATGTTGTAGGGTTTCTGGAATAATGGCAGGTATCTCCATTATTCTTGAAATCTAGCAGCATTTCTTGCCCTCTTTACTGATGTTTGCTTGAGGTGTGCAGGAAATCTTTAAGTGAAGGATATTTGTGGGCGTCTGGGGAAGTTCTAGGCTGAACCAGCCGACTCCCACAGGCTTTTCTGTGCAGAGCCCAGCTGATTGTGCCCTGGGTTAATCATTAAGATTTTCCTTTCTGTTTTACATTGAGAGATTTTCTTTCTGTTCACAGTGAAGTTCAAAATTTCTGATATATTGAAAACATTACTGCTGTTATTTCTAAATCTGGCATTTCAGGGGCCACAATTTGTACATTAATTAAGCTGATCTAGGGTTTTGAGTTTTGCTTTTATCAGGTTTAATTAGGGTTTTCCAGTTTTTGGTTTCAGGTGTATTTTTTCCTTGGGTGATCTTGTTACGCCAGCAGTCCTTCCGCACTAAGCTCGAGGTTTCAGATGCCCTAGGGCATTTCATATTGTGCTGATCTATTATTATCTGGCTAATGAGGAAAGAAAAATGTTGATGCGTTTTATAAAATCGCTGTTGGAGGAACATAAATGCAAATCTCAGCACCAGATGTTTGAAAACGAGGCTGCCAAAGTACTGATACGAGACTGAGAAACCTGTGGATCAGTAACAATCAGCAAATCCGCGGTGATAACCTGCCCAAACTTATGTTAATTCGCGTATGAACACTTATAGCTCGCATAACATGATATAACCCGCATATTCGACGCTGATTACTTGCATAAAAGGCGGGACCATTTGCGTATAAGGAAATAGATCTGCATATCGAGCTTTGATAATCCGTGTATGGATAATACATACGCATATCATCAGATTTCAAGAAAAGCCGACAGTCGAGGCATTCAGTTGTTTCCCTGGTCGAAGGTTTTATGATTTCCGCAATCGTCCATCACGCAGTCACGTCGGCAGCTAAGGGTTACATTTTCGCGTTTTTCCTCTTTCGAATAGCTGCATTTATGTATAGACTCGCCACAGATATCCGCCGTCGTTTGAAGACTGCCACAGGTATCGTATTTATGAAATATATTTGCGTGGTGTTTCAATATCGTTTGCATTTGTTCTATTTCGATTTGGGCATCAGCTTTCAGTCGTTTTTCCATCTCATGCTGAGTCAAAACGTATATCTGGAAGGGTCAGTCGCAGGGAAATCTGAGTCTTATTGTCCGTATGGGTCAAGCCGTAGTTCTTAGGGTTTAGCTGCAATTTTCGTGCCCAGTTTTGGATGCGTTCCGCTGTCGTAGCCTTGATTTATTTTGCTCAGTCGTAGTTTAGTGAGTCGTAGTTCTCTAGGGTTTAGTTATAGGTTTGTGCTTTAATTTTTAGATTCGTTATTGTATTTTTAGTTTCTTTTTTTAGACGTAAGCATATGTATATTTCATGTATTAGTTTTGTTTTTTTTATATATTTAATTGGTGTTAGATTTTAATTGTTTTAAATGTTAGACTTTGATAACTTTAGCTTTGTAATTCATTCTTTAGGTTAGATTTTATTTAAAAAAAAATTTAGGCTTAGGTTTAGTGTTTTAGATTTTAGTTTTAAATAGATTTTAAATTTTAAATTTTTAGATTTTTTAATTTTTTTTTATTTTTTTTTTTTTATAATATTGAAAAAAAAAAAAAAAAAAAATTAAAAAAGATTCAAAAAATTAAAAAAATATATATATAAAAAATTTGTGGAAAATTATTTTTGCCAGTTTCAGTGGTTTCCATGTTATATCTTTCATGCTGGGATCTAAATTTTCAAGCCGAGATACGAAATTGATATCTGGTTAATGATTTGCGATTCTCGGGGTGTTTTAAGGCATTTATCTTTTCAAAATTTTCAGTTGCCGGATATCGTTTTGGTCATGTGATTTAGCTGATATCTTTCAATGACAAATGATTGATGTTCACGATCTACGTTTCCATATCATCTAACAAGTAATCATCTTAACTATAATCTCATAAGGCATTGGTCTGCTAAATTAATTAAATCTTTCTAGTGCTTATCTTAATCGTATCTCGTGTCTCCCAGCCAACTGGTCGACAGTTGGCCTCATCATCTCACAGGGACTACCCCCCTTAGCCGCGGGAGACAGGCTTAAACGGAGGGATCGGGGATCAGAGTGACAGCCCCCGGTCTGAGCGTTGTCGTGCTAATCGGCGCGACAACAGTCCTGATTATTCGAAGGACTTCATGATTTTCTCTTTTGCTTATGAAGATACCATTACTGGTGTCATGTTACAAAAGAACAAGGACTATCACGAACAACCTATAGCTTTAATGAGTAGAGTGCTTGAGAATTCTGACTTAAATTACACTCCCATGGAAAATCAAGCTTATGCCTTAGTTAAATCTCTTAAGCATTTCAGGACTTATGTGGGTTATTCCAAGATCATTGCTTCTGTCCCACACTCTGTTGTTAAAGATATATTAACTGAAATTGATTTCTTAGGGACTCATGCTAGGTGGTTACTAAGATTCAAGAATAAGATGTAGAGATTAGACCCACCAACTTAGTCAAAGGTCAAGTTTTGGTTAAAATGATGACCAAGGGAAATGTAAAAGCTCTTGGTTTGATTTGTCTTAACGATTCATCTTCCCCTAAACTGCAAAGATTATGAGAGCATGAATGGTACAAGGATATTATTTATTATTTGTTAAATCTTACATGCCCTAACCATTTAGTTGCTCATAGGAGAAGGGCTCTTAGATTAAAAGCCACTAAGTATTGTCTTATGAAGGATGTCCTCAAATGGAGAAATCTTGAGGGCATTTTACTTAGATGTGTTGATGAGATAGAGTCTAAAAAGTTGATTTCCGAGTTTCATTTAGGATTTTGTGGTGGTCATTACGCTGCTAGAACCACCGCCCACAAAATCCTTAGAGTTGGTTTCTATTGGCCTTATATATTTTTCTGATGTTCATAAATTTGTTAGAAGTTGCCAAACTTGCCAAATGTTCACTGGGAAGCAGAAGCTAGCTGCCCTGCCCCTACAACCTGTTGCTGTTGTGGCACCTTTTCAGCATTGGGGTCTAGATTTCATTGGAAAATTCCATGAAAATTCTAGCAATGGCTACTCATAAATCTTGGTGGCTACTAATTATTTTACTAAATGGGTTGAAGCCATTCCTGCTAAGAATGCCACTGAAAAGTTCATAATGAATTTTATTGAAAATCATATTATTACTATATTTGGTGTCCTAGCTAGAATCACCACTGATAATGCCAAGGCTTTTAGTTCTATAGAGTTTTCGTCTATTTGTTTTAGGTATGGCATTGTGTTATCTCGTTCATCTGACTACTATCCTCAGGGTAATGGTCTGGCTAAATCAAGTAACAAAAATCTTATAACCATTATCAAGAAGATAGCAGGAGATAACAAGCGGTCCTGGGACAACAAATTCAAGTATGCTTTATGGGAAGATAAGATAACTAAAAAGAAAGCTACTAGTAAAAGTCCCTTTGAACTTGTCTATGGCATGGATGTGACATTACCCGTCCATCCTAAATTACCATCTTACCAACTCCTTGAGCAGTTTGCTAGTGATAAAGATGTTGTCCAAAACAAGATTGATCAAACCGTAGAGTTGGGTGAAACTCGCAAGAGGGCTTTTGATAGTATATGCAAGAATCAGTCTAACATTAAGAAAAACTTTGACAAATCTTCTCGGTCTAGATCTTGCAGGTTGGAGATCTGGTTTTACTATGGGATCGTAAAAATGAAAAGCCAGCAAAGCATAAGAAATTTGACAGTTTGTGGCCGGGACCTTACATTATCTGAGGCATTGTTGGTCCAAATTCATTCCACTTGAGCAGATTGGATGGTGAACCACTTGACTTACCTGCAAATGGCCAAATGCTCAAGCTATTCTTCAAAGATGACATCTGATGCAATGGGGCATCCTTTGTATTGTATTTCTAACCCTACACCTTGTCATTTCAACATTTTATTTCTATTCTTAGATTAAGTTTACATTTCATGTTTATAGAATTGTTATAGATCTTTTATTTCATATGCTTAATGTTATATGATAATTTTTGGATTATATTTAGTTGGACACTACTTATGTCATTCTGTGTTTTCTTTGGGTGCAGATTTTGGATTTTCATATTCCTTCAATGAAGCAACATGTCCCCAAGTAGAGCCAGATGTTGAGCACTCCATGTCAACTACCCTATAGCTATGCATTTTTTCACGCATGGATTTCCATCATGATCGAGCACTCAGAGGATCCACATATTCATCATTATCAACTACATGTACACTGGAGTTTTGTACAATGTAAACCCATTATGCATTTTGTAATGTAAATGATCCTAGTAAGACAAATGTATGTAATAATCTAGGTAAATTTATTTTTCTGATGATGATTTCTTTCTTAGGAGGTTTTTAGTCTCACTTATTCATGTGTGTTTCTAAACATGGATGATGGACAAAGTTTTTCCTCGTGCATGGATTTCCATCATGTTCGAGCACTCAGATGATCCACAGATTCATCATTATTAGCTACATTTACACTCGAGTTTTGTAAACCCATTCTCTATTTTGTAATGTAAATGATCATAGTAAGACAAATGTATGTAACAACCTAGGTAAATTTATTTTTCTGATGATGATTTCTATCCTAAGAGATTTTTAGTCTCACCGATTCATGTGTGTTTCTAAACACAGATGATCGATAAAGCTTTTCCCTCCAGCCTAACCCCAAAGCTAGGGTGGATTTTGTCGTTAGGATTTTAAATGAATCCTAGTGTTATTTATCGAATCTCTTTAAAGTGATAGGGAATAATTTTAACTATTTGGTTAGATTGTTTTATTACAAGTCACTTAGTCTACTAGATCATATTTTGTGTTGCAGAAATGAGTAATTATTGAGGGTCTATAACGAACGGGTGTTCCCCCTTCATGGGTTAGAAATGTAATATTTCATGTAAAAAATATTTAGTGCATGGTCCTCCATAGTTAGACACTATGGCTAAATGATAGAGGGTTGGAAAAATTAATAATTCCGTCATGAGTCAATTAATTAAAATTTCTGGCTAAAATAAATTAAAATGCTAAAGCCAAAAATTTAATTAATTTAGGTCCTACGAGAAATTAAATTCTCCAACATTTAAAATTCATGGGTTTTAAAGTTCCTAATTTTTGGAGGTCCCCGGCCAAGGGAATATTGAAGATTTCAAGATATTTTGAACCGTTGGGCTATAGTAGTTAAGTCAAAGTCAACTTTTTGTGGCAATTAACTCAAAATAATCATTTTTGAGTTAATTAAAAGGAAATTAAAACTGAAATTCGAATTTCCTCAAAAAGTAACTTTATTTCAACGGTGATGATTAAAATATCATTTGATTTTCATCAATAGTTGACATTGTTTTGATGTGGATCAAGCCAACTAGCCGTTGGAGAATTTTTCTATAAATGTGAGGCCTTTCTCCATTATTTGGATCCGATTTCTAAATCGTGTACTTGCTCTAAGAAAGTTTTTGTAATTTTTTTTGGTTAATAAAACACAAAGACTTTGGGGTTTCAGATCGTGGTGTTCCTCTTTCAGATTTATGTGGTAATATTGTTCTTAATACTTTGCTACTTTTATTTGTTTTCTCTGGTTAATAACCTTTCAAGATCGATCTGTGTACAGGTATCTTTCACAGATTTCTGGGTTTTTAGAGTATCATTTTAATTTGATAGAAGTAGTAGGTATCTCTATTTCTTGATGACTTGATGATCATTTTTAAATCTCTATTAATTTAACAATCATATCTAAGTGTGCAGAAATTATCATTCAGAATTTGGGCTTTTGGGGAAGTCCTCAGCTGAACCAACTAACTCTCAGTTTATAGAATCTGGAAGAGCCCACTGTCTTTTTAATTTATGAAGTCATTTTATAGAATATTTTACTTGCAAGGTTTTTCTTGGGTTTGTGCCTGTTTAAAATTTCAAATTTATTTCTAAATATTGTGCAAAATTTGTTTAAATCTGGCTAATAGAGGGCCTTCATCTGCAAATCTGCTAGATCTGTAGAATATCATTGTAGATTTGTAAATAGAAAATTTCTAATTCATTGTGGTTTTGGGTATTTCATATTTTTGCATATACATGTTTTGGGTTTTTATCTGTTGTTTGTTGCAGGAACAATTTCTGAAGATTGCAGGTGATTTTTGTGGATTCTGGAGAAAGCTTCAAGCCCCGAAGGGCATCTCCATTTTGTTTGTAGTTTGAGGACAAATTTCGAAAGGATCATGTGCAAATTTTTTTGTAGGGCCCTAAGGCCTTCGTCTCATTTTTGGCCTACCTCCTTCACTGTAGCCCCTTGTCCTTATCCCTCCAGCCTTACGACTTCCACCCTCAAGCTTCCCTCCTCACCAAAAAATTTGTTCATAATTTTTTTCTAAAAAAAATTCCCTTATTTTTTTTAATAATAATTTTTTTTTTTTTTTGAAGCTTTAGCACTTGGAATTGGAGGATCTCCAGTGATTCAGGCAACATACCTCTTGTGAAAATTTCTAAAATGGAAATCCTACTGCAGTGATTAATATGACTTCTTCTAATTATTAATAATGATCCAGTGATTAAATTTCTAAAGATTGAATGCTTTAAGCAACCACGAAATTTAAATGCTGACCGAATTTCAAATAGTTAATCTCCAGATAATAAACATTTTAAGCACATTTAACTGTACCACAACAGAAAAAAGACTTTAAAAAGAATTTCCAATTTTTAATTAGTCTTTTTTCAGAATTTTTTTTATTTTTTAAATATGTATTTTTATATTTTTTTAGATTTTTTTATAATTAAAAGAAAAACTAAACAAAATAACTCAAAATCTTAAATATTAATCTAATCTAAATTTAAACCAAATTTAAATCCTAACCCATAAAGGAACTTTTTTGGTGCCCATTTTAATTTTTTAATTTTAGTTTGTTTATTTTTTTTTTAAATAGAACAAAAATGAATTAAGCAAAAATTAGAGTAAACTAAATCCTAAAAGAACTTTTTTTAAAAAAATTTTAAACTTTAAAATTAAAAAAAATCAGAATAAAGCTAAAATCTATTCGAAACTAAAAAAATGAGAAAAATAACCTTTTTTATATTTTTTTTTAAAAACCATTTATGATTTTTTATATTTTATATTTTATATTTTTTATGATTTTTGATTTATTAAAAAATAAAACAAAACTAAACTTGAAACTAACAGCTAATCTAAAAAAAGAAAATCGATTTTTTATTTTCAAACTTTTTATGATTTTTTATTATTGAATTCTAACTTTAAACAAAATTAAATCTAAATTTAAAGAAGTCTCAAACTAAAACAAGAATTTAATAAATCTAAAACTAAAAAAAATAATCTAAACTAAAATCGATCTATATGAACTAACGCTAACTCAGAAAATAAAACAAAACACTAAAAACTTTTTTGTTTTTATTAATTTTTTTTTATTATGATTAAAGTTAAAAAAATAAATAAATAAATCTAAGACTAAATGAAACAAAAGAAAAGGCAAACATATGACTAAACATAAACTAAAAAATTAAAATCTAAACTAAAGATTTAATTCTAAAATCTAAAACTAAACTATACAAAAAGATGCATTACCCGTTAAACCATAAATCCAAACGCAAACATATCAAAAATCGTTGGTTATTGTTTGCGTGACTGTTTGCAAGTTTGCGTGAGCGCTGGACATGGATGGAAGCGTTCAAGGGATGATAGGTTTGCAGCAGAAATGCAGCACGCAGGTGAGGAAGGGAGCTAGAGAAGTGTGCACGCAGCTTGCTGAACGTAGGGAGAGAGAGAGCTACGTGGAGGTTTTTTTTTGTGTTTGCAGGTATGATGGCAGTGGACAAAAAAAATTGTGGATTTCCGGCAGTGTGGGGAGGTAGCTGCACGTAGATGCGTGGAACAGCGAAGATTTGGAGAGGATACGCAGGAAAGGAAGCTGGTTTTAGCAGAGAATGGAGTGAGGTTGCTGCGTGGATCAGGGCGAAAGGCAGCGTAGAGCTGCAATGAGGCTGGGCAGCATGGACGGTGGGTAGACTGCGCTGATTTAATTTGCAGGTGAAAGGATGGGTGGAGGTGTGCGTGGAAACTGGACAGTGTGTGAGGATGCGTGGGCAGATTGCTGAAGGAGTGAGATTGCATGGAGAGAAAACGCATGGAAGTGAAACAACAATCACCCAACCTGCCTTTTAAAATTTCGAAGAAAAATTTCTATGAAATGAAACCCCAGAATGCCACAGCATAAAAATAAAAATAAATAAAATAAAAATAAAAATTCGAAAATTTCTGTCAAAATGAAATCCCAGGTAGCAAACAGATAGCCTGGAAAAACCCCTTGAATTTCAAAACGGTGACCCTGCAAAAACTGGTTGTGAGGCCAGATCTTACCCCCCAGGGCCTAGATCTGGCTTCCAACAAGAATCTCTTCCTGTAACCTGCAAAAACAGAAAAACCAAAGGCAAAATATGTAAGGACAAAACCCAAAATTTAACTAAATAATTACAGCTTTTCACAAAATAATGACTCTAAGTAGCCAGATTTGTCAATAATCCACAGAAATATTTTCAGAATTTCAGATTTACTATGAAATACTTCAGAAATTTCTCATGCATTCAAAAATAAACTTAAATGATAGACCCAGAATCGAAACTGGCTGGACTCTACAAGATAATGCTTTTTGGGAGTTGGCTAGTTCAGCCAAGAACTTCCTCAAACGCCCGTTGATTCTTACAATCTAGATTTTCCTGCATAGCTCACTTCAACTATCAATAAAGAGGGAAAATAATAGTTGTAAAATCCAAAACTAATGGAAATAGCTGCCATTATTTTTCAGAAAGTTTATTACCATTCAAACCCTAGTGAGTAAACAAGATACCTGTGTTCAACATCACTCTTCACCATGCTATTACTAATGGCTGAAAATAAATTTATGCAGAAAGTAAAGCAGCTTACAACATTTCAGGGGAGTAACACCAGCAAGATTTCAACCTTAAAGTCTTTCTTTATTGCACAAGGAAAAGTTTACAAGAGAGATTTCTTCAACACAAGACTCACAAATCGAATCTGATCTCAAATGACCCCTAACACCCTATTTAAAGGAAAATTTCCCAACGGCTAGTTTGAGTGATCCATGTCAAACTAATCTTGACCATCAATGAGGATCAAAATCCTTTTCAATCTCATCCGTCAAAATTTTAAATGCATTTTAATATATTAAAAATTAAAATTTTGCATTTATTTTTTCAAAATTTTGACTTATTTTATTATTTTATTTTATTTTTCAAATTTTTATTTATTTTTTAATTTATTTTTAAATTTTAATTTATTTTATTTGTTATTATTTTTATTTTTGGACCCTCGAACTTATTCTTTGGAAAAAACACCTAGGACCTAGGACTTAGGACTTATGAGGGGATAAAACATTTTCTCACCCTCAAGACACTTTACATCATGACTTTTACAATTTTACATCTCAAGGGGAAAAACCCATTTGACATAGACCCTCATAGACCACCCAGTTTTGCGACACAACTATAATCTAGCAGATCAGGCAATTTGTAATAACCTAACCAAATAGTTATAATTATTTCCAAATTACTTTTACATAGACTTGAAGCACAATAGGATTCCCCTAAGATTCTAATGACAAAATCCATTCCGGCTTTGGGGTTAAGCTAAAGGAAAACTCTGCCGATCATGGATTGGTGAGACAAAAAACCTTCCGGAACGTAGATTATCACTAGAAAATTAGGTTTGCCTAGGCAATTACATACATGCTACAGATCTGCTAAGATTATTTACAGTTTACACATGCAGACTGGGTTTACAACATAATATGAGCGAGCTGATGATGATAGTCGAATGACACGGACACGTCGATCAAGCGCTATCCCTTTTGCAAAAAAAGGGGGTGTACACTGCTATGGGTAGTTGACACATAGTGGCCAACATTTGGCTCTACTTGGTGACACGTTGCTGCACTGTAGGAATGTGAGAATCCAGAATCTGCATCCACGCAACACACAATAAAACATAAGTAGCTTCCATCCAAAAATCATCATATAACATTAAGCACAGGAAAGATATAAGCTCTTGATTTATTAACTATCTAGTAACATGAAAAGTAAATCTAATCTTAGAACAGAAATGAAAATGTTGAAAAAACAAGGAGTAGGGTTAGAAATACAGAGGATGCCCCATGGCATCAGATGTGTTCAATATAATGTATACTGAGCATTTGCCTGCTTTCAGGGAAATCTATCGGCTGCTTCTCGGATGTGCCATGTCCAATTCTGCATATGGTAGGACTTTTCCCTATCCAAAAATCAAGCTACTTGCAGCCATCTGATGCATCAAATCTTTTTCTCATTTTCTTTTTCTTGCGCTTTTTCTTCGTGGCAGGCTGTATCACTGATGACGTGGAACTTTCTGCTTCAAAGCTCTCAGATGAAGTATGTAAGATATGCATGACATGTCTTTCTTCATTCTGCATCTGCCCTGTCAAGGATGATGGACCAATCTCACAGGTGCCATGAGTTATAACTTGATCTTCAATGACTGGTGGATTAACCGTGTGAGCATCAACCTGATTATTAATTTCCCTTTTATCCAGGTCACCTTCAATTATCCACTTTTCAATGGAACAAAGGACCTCATAATATGATGGAGCTTGTTGTAACAGATAAAGAGGCTCCTAATCTATTGGCATTCCCTAGTTTCTTTCATCCTCTAACAGCTATTGAAATTTCTGAACCTGTATTGTAATGGCATCCATCTAACTAAAGTGTTCAACCTTCATAACACTGATTTCCCTGGCATGGTCTTCTTCCATGGTCAATAACTTATTTTGCATAGAATTAATTTCCCTATCATGATTAGCTTTCATGGTCGTCATATTTTCCTTTAAGCCTGATAACTTGCTTTGCATAAAACTAATTTTTGTGTCATGATTAGTCTTCATGGCCTCAATTTCCTTAGCATGCTGATTTTGCATGATCTCCATCTCCTTATTACATTTTTCCAGGTGGGTGCATAAAGTTCTCACATCATTGGCGTAATTAGTTTGATTGATCTCCATATTTTTTACCAGCCGCATTAGTTCTTGTATAATTTGCTTCTAATCTTCCTTTTCATTGTTGACACTGATTTTATAATTTGTCTCTGCTTTTCAACTATCATGGATTTGATCTGCAATGGTACAGGTGGGTGGCACATTCTGATATGAAGAATTGTCTTGAAATCTTTCATCGACAGCTGGACCTTTCATAAGATTACTTTCATTCTGTTGCACAATTATAGGGGCACAAGGCGAGCTATTTGGATCACCATATCTATCTTTAAAATCATTGAAAATGTCTTGTAAAGAAGTGAAAGAGTCTTCAGGATAATTATTAAACCAATTCAAAGCATCACCCTCTAAAAAAAGGACAAATAGACGCATTTTGACATCTTCATGATCATATTAAGGAAGTCTACAATACATGAACGTTATATGATAAAAACTCCATAAATGCCTTCTAACAGCAACTGAACCACCACCCGAGAACAAAGGTAATTTAGAAATGGCCACTTCTGGTAAATCATGGAGATCATCAGTAAAATGACATGGTTTAAACGAATAATCCATGATGAATAACGAGGGACCAAATGGATGATGGAAAGAGATCTCTGCTCAAGAAAATCAAGAGATGAAGGAAGTGGAGTCGCCACCTGAACAATGAATCTAATTCTAGGATCCAAAAAGCAACCAACAAGCTGATATGAGGGAGGCTTCTTGTCTAGGAAAAATAAATGAAAAGAAAATGGAGTCGCCACTTGGTGTCAACTACCCTATAGCAATACACTTTTTCACATGGAGATTCTGTCATGTTCGAGCATTCAGATCATCTTAGATTCATCACTCATCTGTCATCATTTTATCAGAGTTGTAAACCCATTCTGCAGTTTGTAATGTAAATGATCTTGGTAAGACCATAATGTACGTAACAACCATGGTAAGACTATCATTTTGATGGTGATTTTCATCCTAGGAGTTTTTTCGTCTCACTAATTCATCTGTGTTTCTAAACACAAATGGTTGGCAGAGTTTTTTCTTCTAGCCTCACCCCAAAGTTAGGGTGGATTTTGTCATCAAGATCGTAGGTAAGTCCTGGTGTTCTAGTTCAGTCTTCTGTAAAGTGATTTGGGAATAATTTTAGCTGATTGGCTAAATTATTTTATTACAAATCACTTGGTCTACTAGATCATATTGAGTCACAAAATTGGGTAAAATAATTTAGGGTTTATAATAAATGAGTTTTCCTCCTTTGAGGGTTGAAATGTAATTATCTATGAAAATAATATTTTAGCCATGATGCTAAAATATTAGAGGGTTGGAAAAAATTATTAATTCCCTCATGTGTCAATTAATTAAATTTTCTGGCAAAAATAAATTAAAATCCTAAGCAAAAAATTTTATTTATTAGAGTCAATTAAGTTTTAGGAAAAATAAAATCTCCAAAATTAAAAATTCGTGGGTTCTAGAGAAATTAATTTTTAGAGGTCCCCCACCAAGGAAATATTGAAAATTTTCGACTGTTGGGCCTTGGTGGTTAAGTCAAAGTCAAATTTTTTAGAAAACTAGGTAAAAATAATTAATTTTGAGCTAATTAGAAAGGAATTAAAAAAGAAAATCGAAAATTTCTCAAAAAATAAATATTTCAACGGTGGAGATTAAAAAATAACTAAATATTTATTAATGGTCAAGATTACTTTGACAGGGATCAATCCAACTAGCCGTTTGCATAATTTATCTATAAATTAGGAGTCATTTGTCTCAGAAAGGGTCTGATCATTGAATCATGTACTAACTCTTGAAGCTCTCTTGTAATTTTTCTGTAATAATAATAATGTAAAGTCTTTGGGATTTTCATTGATGACAGTGTTCCTCTTCTGTTGCTTATGGTAATACTATCCTTCATGTTCTGTTGAATAATATTTTTATAAGTTGTTGATTATTGGCCTTCATGGAATAACTTATTGCACATGTATCTTGCATAGGTTATTGGATTTAAGATAGCATTTTAATTTAATTTAATTAGTAGGTATCTCTAATTCTTTAAGATTACATTGTTATTTTGTATCTCTGTTGATCTTACTGCTTGATCTTGAGTGTGCAGAAATCATTTGTATTCAAAAAGCTTGTGTTAGGGGAAGTCTTCGGTTGGACCAACCAACTCCCAGGGCATAAGATCAAAAGAGCTTTCCCGATGAAACCCCGAAATCTATCTAAAGAAGTTTATCTTGCAGGGTTTCTTGTTTAGTGCCTCATCTAAAATTATTTATTTTTCATATACTGAGTTTAATTGATAGATCTTATATCCTCATACTCCTCAGATCTAGTAGATTTGTATTTTAATTGTATAGATATGAAGTAATTTTGTTTTAATTTTATAACATTGGGGTTTCATTTTTAAAACTTTTGTATATATATTTCGTCTTGGGTATTTTTTATTTTTATTTTGTGCAGGTGGAGATCTGAAATTCTTCAAGGAAATTTTGGAGTTTTGAGACAGATCTAGGCCCTAGAGGGCAAAATCTTGTCTCAAATATTGTTTGCAAGGCCACAAATCAAATTTTGTCTAGTGAAGGAAGAAGATTGGAGTTTGATAAAAAAAATTGTGAAATGTTGGGCAAAATTTTTAGGGCCCTAGAGGCCTAATGCAGATCTTCACTGGCCCTCCTATCCCTCTTATGTTGGCTTATTTCTCTCAGCAACCTGCTTAGCCTCAACTTCCCCTCGACCTGTCTCCATTTGCTCCTCCGCTCTCCATCTCCTTCCTCGCATTACCCTTCCTTCTTCTGCCTGATGCTGCCTTTAACCTTGCCGCTGCCTCCTCTTCCTAAATCCACAACTCTTTCCTTCTCCATTGCACCCTTATCCCTCATACTTTCCTGTCGTAAACCCTTCTAAACCTTGCTGCAACCCTCCATCTGTCTACCGTGGTCCTCCAACCACCCATAAAGCCCTCACGACAACCTTATTCCTCCTCCTTCTTCCTCGCTATTGCCTCTTCTCTTCCCTGCTCCTTAACCCCTTTGTCATTGCCTCTTCCCTCTTCCGCTCTGCCTTCCCTTCTCTTCTGCTCTGCTTTCTCCTAACCCAACCTCCTCTCCTTTCTCACCGGTCCCAAACCATCCCTTCAATCTGCTTGCCGTTGCTCCTTTAGCCCTCGCATTACCCACTGTAGTCCTCGGCTCTTTCCTCCTACTCTGTTGTGGCTTTAGCTGCCAACCCTTAGCATTACTTTCCCTTGTTGTGCCGTGGCCTCAAGGCCTTCAAATGCTGCCTATAACAACCCTTCAGTCTTTAACACTATATCTTGTTGCCTGTAGCAACCCTCAAATTTAACGTAGACCTGGGAAGATTATTCACTGTGAGGGAAATCAAAATTTTGATAAAGGTTTGGTTCAAAATTGAGGGTGTTTGGTCCACTAATTCAGCAAGTATTTTCTAGGCCTAGGGCCTCAGGTTTGATTTCCTAAGCCCTTCTTTGCTTCACTATCTAATTAATCAAGTTGACAAACTTGCATAACAATGACTTTTAAAGATATCTAAACTGTGATATTAATTAAACACATTAGCAAGATAATCATTAGGGATAAAAATTACAACTTGAATAACTGTCACATGCTTTCTGAAGTCTAATTAGTATACTAAATTGCATCTTTCTTTTGGGTACATTTGAGAAGGCAGTTAAATTCAAAATTGTTTAATTGATCACTGATTTGGCATTAGTTTGGTGTCTGAAATTTCAGGCGTTATAAGAAGGCTTACTACTTTCCTAAATAATATCTTTGTTGTTAGCTCATTGATTCAAAATTTCTTGACATATTTGACACTAGTTTGGCATCTTAATCTCACTGCTTCCATAAGTATAATTTTTGTTTTGGGCTCATTGTAGAGGTGATTGTTCACATTATTCATTTCAGTAAGGTTCTGTGTTGCACGGGTACCCGCACCCGGGGGTGGGGTTCTCGAACCCGCACCGGGTTCCCGCACCCAAGTCCCGGAAACGGGTACGGGTTCTTCTCAGACGCACCCAGAAGAACCGGGTTCTTCTGTGAAGAACCGGGTTCTTCTGTGAAGAACCGGGTTCTTCAAAAAAAAAAATTGGGTTCTTCGCCTTTGACGGGTTCTTGGGTTCTTGGGTTCTTCGGGTGCTTGGGTTCTTGGGTTCTTCGGGTTCTTCAAGTTGGGTTCTTCGGGGTTCTTTGGGTTCTTCGGGGTTCTTCGGGGTTCTTTGGGTTCTTCATTAAAAAATAATGGGTTCTTCCATAAAAAAAAAATAAAAAAAATTTATTGAAACAATGAAATTTAAGAAATTATTTTTTACACCCTAAATCTTAAAGGGAAAGATCATTGTTTAAAAAATAAGTGAAACCGTAAACACTATACGCATTGTTCTTGGCGGCAGAGGTTCTTGGCGGCATAGCAGTTGGCAGCTTCAGCTTGGAGTCTGGACCGTGGGCAGCTTCCTTGGCGGCAGAGGTTCTTGGCGGCATAGCAGTTGGCAGCTTCAGCGTGGAGTCTGGACCGTGGGCAGCTTCCGGCAGCAGTGGGCGGACAGTTGCAGTGCGTATTTACTCTTTAGTATTTACAGCGTGTGTTCTATTTAGTATTTACAGCGTGTGTTCTATTTAGTATTTTGTTTTTCTATCAGTACTTTAAATTTTTAACAGCAGCCTCTTGCATGGTCACCTGTTTTGAAAAGGTTTTAAACTTTATACTATTCTATGTCAATCTCGTTTGGCCCATAAATTGACTCGTACTCAGAAATCCACATATAATTTCATATAACTGTAACAACAGGCTGTTTATTATCTTACGCATTCAGCGATTTGTTATGGATGTCATGTAGATTCTTTCCCTCAGCAGGGTTCAAGGTCTTGCATTAAGTATCTCTAACCTTGTTGAATTCTGGCCGACACTAAAGAGGGCACATGCTTTTCACTGGTTGAAATTGTTTATAACTGACAGTGTTTATCACTGAACATGCATGAAAACAAAAACTTTTATGAGAAGTTCAGGATTTCAAAATCTGGGTTGGTGATCTAAGTAAATAATGTTTTTTTTCTACAAAGTTTATCTGAAGTACGGTGTTCTCGAGCTGCTGCTGCAGTAGGTTTCGAGTCTCGACATAACCTTCAGGCTTCATCATAGAAGGAGACTGGAGCTGCTTAGAATCTATTACAGAGGACTTATTCTGCCTATAAAAGTAACCTACAATAACCATTGTGAAATATGTAAAACATCAACATTTTATGATCAGACAAATCATCAGATTCTATAGAAATGACTCATGAGAGTTAGTTGGCAGTGATCAAACCCACACTGGCTTGCTGCATATACCTGTTCAAAACATCTGTAATGGAAAATCTGCAAATAAAGATGAGTCAGACTTGTGATGCATTCCCATAGTAAGGGATAATTTTAAAATTTAATTTTGCACCATAAAATAGGCATCTCCAAGCTTACAAGTTTCCTTGAATGCACAGGTGTAGGGATGGATGATCCCACATTTGAAATAACATTTAAAAATTTTGTCATTGTTTTAGCTCATGCACGCATGCCTACAGCAAGCACAACTTTACCAGTGATGGAAAGCTCGTAGCTTGAATTCTTTCAATTGATTTTGTTTTTATTCCATGAACAGATATTTGATATTTCATAAATTGAATTAGAAAACTGTGTGAAACATTCATTTGGGTTCAAAAACTTTTTATCTATTTGTTTAGTGTTGACTACTTTGCTAAGGTGTGTTTCACTTCCAAGTTCCAATTATTTCAGCCTTCAGGTTATTTGTGTTCACTGTTCAGACACCTTTGTGTGAGTTATTCCAGTGACCTTCCAACTGTTATTCAGATTCTCAGTTGATTTGTCTCCCTATTCCAGCTTTAGTGTCTTTGTAATCTTGGTCGCTTAGTCCCTGAGCTAGAATTCTTTTTATCATCTTCCTGTTAGGACTCTATCTTGGTTTTCTCTTTACAAGATATGAGGGGCCCACCTGAAATTATTATTTAATAATTTATTATTTACTATTTAATAATTTATTATAAAATATAAATTATAATTATTAAAATTTAATATTATTATATTACCCGACGAACCCACGCACCCTGTTTCCAAAAATGCCGTCCCCGTCCCCGTCCCCGTCCCCGCACCCACGTTTCCTGGCAACATAGGTAAGGTTTAGTGGTATTAGAATTTGAATTTGAATATTTGCTTGAGATCACACACATACGCTTGTTGGTTTAAAGAACATTTAATCTCATATATTTGGTCTAGCAAGTAACTCTGAGAATTTGATGGAATTTGTTGTTCTTAAGCATTCTCGTTTCCCTGATTAATGAATGGTAATTGTGTTGAAGGCTAATTCTCTTTGAGCCAAGTGGCATTGAAAGCAATTGCATGTCATTGAGTAATTTGTGTTTCCAGATAATTGAATGATTTGAGATATAATTGTGCATTCCTTGGATAATTATCGTTGACATTTTTTGAGATTGGATAAGCAGTCCATTATGGATTTGTGGTAAATTGTGTATCTTTTAGTTCTCAAATTGAGTATTTTCATTTCATATTGTGAGAATTCTGCATAATTGAGCTTATCTATCGAATTTCTTGGATAAAGTACTTAGCGTATAACTCAGATTAAATCGTAATCTAGGTGCTTCGAGGTTTGTGCTTCATTAATCATCCGCTAATCTCATCTTGCATTTGCATCCTAAGTTAGTCTTGCATTTAATAATCGACCTTCAAGCATAGGCTTGGTTGATAGAGAGATAGGAACACCTTTGCGTCTTCTCTTGAGAAGTCTACCCTTTTTAGTATCTAAAACGGTGACCTTGCAATCATCAGAGCCACAACCTCTGCAGCGCCGGAGGCACCGGGTATGTTAGATTTCAAGGAGAGAGATTGTTAATCACATCCTCATGTGCTTCACATTGACTTCTATCTGCCATTTGCTCCTTAAGTCATCCGCAAGTCCTAGAAGAAGGCTCATTAGGTCATCCTCAAGTCCTAGAAGAAGGAGAAAGTCAAGCGAAAATCTGAAGATCCCTTGGAAGGTTAGAATGATCTCACATGTGTCATAACAACTGCTTCTGGGAGGGCCAAAAATTTCAGACCTGAAGTAGACGCTGAAAAATTGTAGCTAGAAGTTGAAGTTGTGCTACTGGAAGAGATTTGACTGGGTTTGACTTGGACAAAAGAAGCACATCATCTGTAAGGTTGGACTTGGTCTTTGAAAGGTATTGGTCTTGATGTAGAGGTCTTGGAATTCGTCAATTGAAGAATCTATAAGAAGAGGAGATTTACAGGTTTTCCTTTGAATTTGGAGAGATTTTGGCCCTGGCATGCAACCTATATATTGTGTTCTTGTGTGCTATTGTTCTTCTTGTTTTGGTAGTTGTTTGATGATAAGAACAAACATAATTTTAAGAGAAGAAGCTAATAAGTAAGAAAAAGTAAAAAGATATCACAAGCAGTTATCAAGTAAAGAGAAATCATCCTAACTACTGCCCTATAGATCTCTCAACAGGAAGCTGCCTCTCCAAGGTTGTGTTTCCTCGATCAACACATAAAGTGATGCCACCTGCTTTTTAACCAGCTCTGAGTGATCGGGAAAGGGTCTCCTCTGGCAGAAAATTTGATCTCAACAGTGTTTTGCAGTGCTGATCTCTTTCAACAATTAAATCTGATTAGAGATCTGACTGATCTCTCCTCCAAGTAGCTATGGTGGGTGATCGTCCACTGTATCCAGCTTTCTTCCAAGGGTTCTCATCCAAGGAAGAGATGAGACGCTGAGCTGTTCGATCCAATCTCCAAAAAGAAAAATGCATAATGTTGAGAAGGAAATCAATTTCCTCTCTTTTAATTTCTCCTTTTTCAATTTCTGCCCTTTTTTACGATTTGAATTTCTTTTTCTCTTTTTAATTTCTTTCTAATGTGTTTTCCCCTCACTCTATTATTGTCACTTTATAAAGTTGATGTTTATTTATTAAGTTACCCCCTTTATTAATTCCTCCATTGAGACTCTAGCCCATCAGAGTCGAAAATGAGCTTGTGAGCCATCCCTTTGCTGATCATTCAAGAAGGGACATTACATTCCTGCCAATTATAATGATTGTCTCTTCCTTTACCAAAAAAGAAAAATTTAAAACCATATTTTTTTTTTACCATTAGATGTCACTTTTAACATTTCTGAATAGACAAAATACGATAGTAGTTCAATAAAACATGAGCAAAAGAACTATTAATTTCGCAGTCTCAAACTGATAACCCTCAGAAAAGTAGGTTCATTCAATATTAAGGTAATGCATAATTGACTAGTTCTTGGGGGTTTGATCCAATGGTAACCGGTGCTAATAATGATGCTGATAAATGAAAATTTTCAACCAGAAAAAAACAGAGTACGTCCTTCAAGCAAGAATCATTATATTTATTTTCATGGTAACAGTGTTATGAAAATGGTACTTTTTGCAGAATGACAAAATTTTAGCATTCATTTCTATCTCTTGTTTGTTTTTATGTTGTGTAGTGGCCTTTTGACTAGAGTGTAGTATATGTTCAAACTATGACTCTAGTTTCTAGTGCTCTGAAAGCATCTTTCAAAACTTAAAAACCTATGCAATTACTCCATTCTTATTTGATGTGATTCCAACTCAACTACCGTGTCATGTTGCTTGATCTGGTCTCTTAATTGGCACAAACTTGTTTAGTTTATGTGTTATATTTGGTTTCATCTTAATGAGATCTCAAAGTCATTGGTGACTGGTCTATCCTCATTATACAGGTCTGGAATCCTTAATTTAAACAGTTTAAAAGTGACTCATATGCATTGCCCTCCACCACGGATGTAAGTGAGTAGCTATAATGTTAGATGAGCTAAAATTTTTCCCTTTACAATGGCTTGGCTTCCCCTATGTTAAATATTGACTTTGGAATTTTTTACTGTTGACGTTCAAATCAGAAAAGAGGATTCTTCAATAGCGTATGTTTACTACCACAAGAGGAAACCTGCATGGCTACATACAGAGTCGGTATGATTCTGCAGTGCTTCTGCAAGTTGTATTGTTGACACGTATTCTAGTTGTACATTACTGTCTTTTCATGTATCTTTTGTGATTGGACAAACACAAAGTTGAGCTCCTTGAGAAATTTGATTTTAAACCTATAATAGGTAACATATGATACTGTATATTAGTTCTGTCTTTGGAATTTTGATTGGTTTTAGATCTTTCCCAGTTGGGACAGCTTGTGAGGACAACTTAGTTGACTAAAATATGTTAATGTTTCACTTCTGCTTGCAATCATTTTTAACAGAAGGCATTTTTACTATAATAGTAAAATAATACACAACCAGATTTGTTGAAGCTAAGTTTATATTTTGTATATATGTAATCCCTTGTGCCAGTGAATGATTATCTCAGCATCCTGTGCTTGCTTGACATTGTCAGACATTGCAAGTCCCTGCACTTGTCTAGAATCTAACTTGCACCCATGCTAAATGAGATTTAGTGCATATGCTTGTGTTTTCTTCTTCAAATTGCGCTTATTGAGATCCATAGGAGAGAAAGTGATTGAATGGAATCAGTAGGAAACCATAAAACCTGCAATAACTGAAGAAAATAACAACAGTAATGTGAAATTTCCTCGAATTGCAGTAATTGGAATTTACTCTTCTAACTGGATAGCAGTTTTGGTAAGTTTAGATAACAATGGTATGTTCTATGCTTGCAACAATTACTTCAATGTCTTTTTATTAGCCCAATGATAATTTTCACTTAATTTCCAATAGAAATCACATAAACCATTAATCACATTGACAGTAACTGCAGATAGAACATAAACAATAAAACACAGAAGACAAGCCAAAACAAGAGAACACCAGTGTTTGGCTCAAGCTAGGGAAAACCCTTGATCAATTCTTCTTATTATAAATATGAAATGTTCAGCAGAGAGAGAGAGAGAGTACAATAATATAAAGTCAAAGTCAGAATTGACTTGCAAAATCACTGTCCAAAACAGCCCTGTAAAATCTGTGATTCTGCTCTCAGTCAACAGCAGTCAAATCAGCCCTAACCAGAAAGTCAACAGCAGTCAAAGTCTGGTCAAACTTCTCCTAAACAGCGCATTCAAAGAAGAGAGGAACTTGGCCTCTCTTGCTTGTCAAATTCAACCCAAAACAATCAACAAATCTGCAGTCAAAGTTGGTCAACCTGAAGTCCACACTGCGGTCAATGCAGTTCAAGGTGCCCAGAAATCCTCAGTTTCTGTGCCAAATAGTATGACCTGCCCAAACAGAAATATGCCCAAAAGATCGAATTGAAATTTTGTGAAGAAAGTCAAAGTCAACGCTGGTAAAAGTTGCAGACACCTTCAGATTTTCTGCCACACATGTGAAAAGAACAACTGCCCAATGAGGTGTACAAACCAATTAGATGAGGAGAGAAAAGAATGTGTTGTGAGATGATGATGCCAAATGAGGGTGGAGGTCTCTTTTATTTATATGAATCGTTGAGGGTCAAAAGACACGTCTGTTGGCTTTTATGAGCCTACATGATGATGTGGCCGACCTTGACAATTTGCACGTGTGGGCTATGAAAATTCCAATCCCAGAATCCTATGGCAGCCACTGATGTTATTTCTCCTAATTGTTAATTAATTAACAATTTATTTGCTACAACAAATATCAAAATAAATACACTGCAACCTTCACAAATAAAATACCGTGGAAAAATAATGTGTTGGGAACTGAGAAATGCTAGCACACACACATAAAATATGAGGGAATTATTTTTGGACAAAAGTCCCCAAAAAAACCCAACATGGGAAAACCGGTGCAGCAGTGAAGGTTTTTATTATTATGCTGCAGTGAAAATCCAAGTACATCTATGGATGCCCAACTGGCAATCCAAATAGCAAGAATATTTGGGCAAAATTATTGAAGGGAATTTACCCTTCCTCCAAAAGAAATCCCATC
Source organism: Pinus tabuliformis (assembly GCA_031772625.1). Taxonomy (NCBI): domain Eukaryota; kingdom Viridiplantae; phylum Streptophyta; class Pinopsida; order Pinales; family Pinaceae; genus Pinus; species Pinus tabuliformis. The sequence continues at coordinate 1,346,914,592 of CM062819.1, forward strand.
ACAACTTGCCTACAGAAAACTCAGCCTCCTAAAGCTTCTGCGTCACCCTCTGCGCTACTATGCGTAGTCTACTTGACGTCAAGCCTCCTACTAGTCTCTGATGAAATTGTTATGTTGCTAAGAAATTTGTCTCTCTGGCTCTTTAGAACCTTTGCCCGACCTCTAGATCTGAGAACGATCTTCTCTCCAGTAAATCGAACTATCCTCTTTGAAGCTATTGCGCAGAGCTCTGTGCTGCCTCTCTGGTATAATTCGGCCCTTTTGTTGCTGCATCTTCGGATCTAGAAACCTTCCTCCGGATCGCTGTCCCTGCGCTCACTCATTGCTTCGATCTTTAGCTCTCTCACAACTGACTGCTGCTACTCTGGAAATCAATCTGCCAAGAAATCGAATTGCTCAAGTGTACTCTCCATCACCACATTGACCTCCTCTTATAATCCTCTGTTGGAGCACCAACGACCAAGATAAAAACATAATCGATGGCTAGGATCATCTCTGGATCGATCCGTGTGAGCTTTTAGGTATTTTTCGCCTTGACTTATTTAATACTAATTAATCAACCATATTCCCTAAGTTTAGACTTAGGAAATATTTAAAAATTGGTTAATAATCTAATTAACTCATCTCTAGGTAGAATTTCCATAAACGATTTATGGGTTTTGGAGATCTCATGTATTCTAGCCTCTCCAGCGAGTTTTGTGGCTAGAACACGTTTGATGCTACAAAAACAAACATTCCCTCTTGGCGAGGAATGTGTTCTACTGCCGCACATCCTACCACAACACTCTGTCTCTGCATCATCTCCTGTCTGTTGATTTGGGGTAGCATAAGATGTGCTCTAGCCATGAAATTTCGTGGAAAGGCTGGGGCACATGAGATTTCCAATACTCAGAAAGGGTTTGGGCAGATTCTAAACAGTTCAGGAGATATTAAAATAATTAATATTTTTAATGGAGTCCCTAAGTCTAAACCTAGGGAAAATAAAATATTAATGTGGATTAATATGAAACTATGTTAGAATGGTCCAAAAGACATGGATCAAGCTGGATCTAATCTCAGCCATTGATTAGAGACTTAATCTCGGCCGTTGATATGTCAACAAGAAAAGTATAAGAGGAGGCTTGAGGGTCACTTGGAGAATACACTAGAGGGATCAGTCATTCTGTTCGCTAGAGTGGGGTTTGCTAAGAGAGATAGAATTAGTGATCGGGAGTTGTCGCTGAGTGGCATTGAGTACAGAGAGACAAAGAGGCAGAGAAAGTGTCGGGAGAGCAACGCAGAAGCCGGGGAGAGTGAAGCAGAACTAGCCAGGGCTCACGCAAGGCCACGCAGAGGCAGCCAGGAGCTGCGCAGAGCCTCAAAGAGGCCAGCGTTGCTGACGCAAAGGGCCATAAGGCTGACGCAGGGCCTCCTAAGGCTGATGCAGACCCATCCGGGGTGACACAGGGTCAGCGCTGGGCAGAGAGGGGCTGATGTTGTCCAAAAAAGGCTGATGTTGGGGTTTCTAGGGCAGATTGGTGCTGAGGAGCTGCCAGAAGGATTATCCGGGGTTTCAGCCAGGGGATTTGTCTCAAACTGAGAGGTATTACTTTCAAGGAAATTCTCTATTGGGCAGGTCAGTTTCGGCACTCAGATTATACTCTGATATTGCTTAATAAGAAAACCCTCAGATAGTTGCACCAGTTTTCCCACATTGGGTTTTTTTCGTGACATTGTTCCAAAAATAATGGTGTCATATGGTGTGATTGTTTTTGTTTCCTTCAATTGTTGTTCTATAATATGTTGAGCATGTACTAGTGTTTATTTTCAATAATTACATTGTAAATAACTTGTTAAGTAACATAACAAGTAGGTAGGAATAAATCAGATAAAGTGCATGAAGGGTTTATAACTAAGTAGACTTAGAAACTTCAACATGGTATTAGAGCGTTATTGCAGATCATAGGAGGACTGAGGACATTAGCCGAGCGGAGGAATAACAGTAGAAAATAGTTGTCCTGAGGTGACAGAAGCTGTTTCTAGCATAGCAGCAACAAGGGAAGGGTGACACAGTGCATGCGTCATCAAGGGTGATCCGGGAAGAGGCGGCGTAGAGGCTAAAGAAGGCAAAGGGAGCCTCACACAGAGCTACACAGAAGTTGGGAGGGCTGATGCAGTTGGCTGAGGAGGCTGGGTTGCTGGTGTCGGGATTGCACAGAGCGTAGGGGCTCTCACCTTCAGGGTACTGGGCTTTAGAAGGCTGTGGGAATATTGCAGAATGGAGCTGGTGAGGTACTGTGGTCAAAATAGTACCTGACAGAGCAAGGCCAAGAAGAGGAAGTTGCTACCGAGGGTTTCTAGCCGAGGAACCCGGATCGGTGGTGCGATTGCACAAGACTATCAGAGTAGGGGGCATCTCGACAGCGATAGAAGGATTTCCAGGAGAGAAATCGGGACTCAGAGGGAGGCCAAAAGAGATCTTCCAAACGGGAAGTAGAGACTCGGAGGAGTCGAACAAGGAACTTCCAGGAGGGATGTAGAAGAGTATCATGGCACTACACGAAGTAAGTGACCAGGATAAACTGGATGGAGCATCAAACTTCGCATTCTGGAAGGCCAGAATATTATTCGTACTTGACAGAAATCGTGTCAAGAACTTCGCCTTAAAGGTTATAGCTATCCGAGTCGACCCCAATGATAATGACAAGTACGAGCAGGCAATGGCGAAGGCCAAGAGCATCATCCTTGACGGGGTCAAGGACCATGTAGTACCACACATTGCTGAGAAGGAAACGACATATGAGATGTGGGAGCCCTCAAGAAATTGTACCATCATACTTCTGTGCAAAGAAGAATGTTACTTGAGAACCAGTTGAGGTCGTATCAGATGAAGAAGGGAGAACCGATTGACACCTTCCTTGGAGGACTGAACGAGATCCGAGATCAGTTGACTACTATAGAAGCCACGTCGGATCAGGAATTGATGGTGAGAACGACCCTGAATGCAGTCTCAGAAGACTGTGATGTATTTGTCCAGAGTATATTGGGCAGAGGGACACTTCCACTGTGGGATGAAATGTGGGCTGCTCTTCGCCAAGAAGAGATCAGACGGCAGTCGAAGATGGGTAGCAGTAGCAAGGGGATCAAAGTCAAGTAGGAGGAGGAAGATGTTGCCCTAGCATCCTGAGGGAAAGCAGGAAAAGCGGAAGAAGAAGGATCTATCCAAGATCAAGTGCCTCCACTGTGGGGAGCTGGGCCATTATGTGACCCAGTGTCTAAGGAAGAAGAGTAAGGGAGAGTCTTCCCGGACGAAGGCAGCTCCAGCAAGGGCAGAGAAGGAAGTGTTGACAAACGATGACGGTGCCATGAGTGCACATGCGCCACTTGAGAAGAAGTGGGGAGACATCGAGCTGTAGTCAGGCAGACTACAGGCGATGAGGGGCAGGATCCTCAAAGTACCCAGCCTCCTGGATTAGACCTTGCTACGGGAGCCCCAAAGAGGAGTAGCAGGACTGGTTGAGTCGGGTAGAGATGGATGCAGATGGAGCGACAAAGAGAGCTACAGTGCAGGAGTCTCGAAACAACGCGAGGCTAGCAGGCTGCAGCAGTACGAGAGGCACAAGAGTGTTACACAAGTGCAGGATGGCACAGAGAGGTGTGCAACGGTGCAAGATGCAGGGTGTTTTTGCAACAGCGCAGAGGTCAGAGAGGGAGCACTTGTCAGTGGCAGAGGGAGCTTCAGCATCAATGGGTGTCTCTAGCCCAACAGAGAGGTCAGATTGGGAGATCAGTTACTTACTGCTCAGTAACTGAGTTGCAATGCAGTAGTGGGTAGCAGTGTTGTTAAAATCGCGATAAAATCGCGATTTTTTAACCCCCAGCCGCTTAAATCGCGATTTTTATCCCAAAAAATCGCGGCTTTTTTTTTATACCGATTTTTTCGGAAAAAATCGCGTTTTTTTTTAAAAAATCGCGATTTTTTCGAAAAAATCGCGATTTTTATGGTAAAAATCGCAGAGGCGCGGGGCAGCGGGCTTTTAATAGGCAAAAACGATTTTTTTTTATGTCATTATGCTGTCGCCGCGCGGAGGAGGAGAAGAGGTGAGGGAGAGGAGCTGAAGGGTTTCCGTCGAATTTGGGAGCGAATCCAAGTGTTTTTAGGAGAAATCCAAGACAAGATCAACAATTTGTCCATAAAAAAGGTATGTAGATTAATTTTTTTTTGTTTTGCTTCTATAAAAACTTTGTTTTTCATTGTTTTTAAAGAATTTTTTGTAATTTTTCATTGATTTGGGATGGGTAATTTGTTATGACTATGAGAACCAATTTTTTATTTTTATTTTCTCATTTTTTTTAAACATTGTTTTTTTTTTTGAATTTTCATTGTTTTTTGGCATTTGCCATTGGCATTTGGTTGGGTAACTTGGGTTTGGAAATTGGGATTTTGGAAATAATTAACTTGTAATTTTGTAAATGCTAAATTGTAATTTGTATTATGTAATCCTAAATTCCTATTTCCTAATCCTTATTTTTCCATAGGTTTGCAAATTCAAAATTCAAAAACAAACATGCCAAGGAAATTGGATCCTTTCTGGGAATATGGTGAACCTAAAACTCCGAATGATAGACAAAACTTGTATTGCAAGTTGTGTGGAAAGGAGATATTCGGGGGGGTGTACAGGTTGAAGTACCACCTTGCACAAATCCCTGGACATGATGTGGGGCCCTGTATAAATACAAATCCTGAAATTATCCAAAGAGCCATGAGAGCATTGGGAGAATTAGAGCACAGTAGAGAGGCCAAATAAGAACTCAAAAGGCAACTAAAAAGGTCAGCTGAAGGAAGTGGGCCAAGTGGCACTGGTTCTACTGCAGCGTCAGTCAATCCGGTAGCTGCATCATCATATTTTGTTCCTCGAACCACACCTGGTTCACAACCAACTATCGGTTCAATGCTAAAAAGAACTGAAAAAGAACAAGCTGACAGGTTGATGACAAAATTTCTCCTCTGGAGTGATATTCCTTTCAGCATTGTAAGGAATAATCCATTTTTCCAACCTACTGTTGATGCTATTGCCAGTGTTGGCCCGGGGTACAAAATCCCTTCTCTTCATGATTTCAGAGGCCGACTTCTTCAAGATGAAAAGCGTGACTGCACCCAAAGATTGGAGGATTTTAGGGCATCATGGGCACAAACAGGATGCACTGTTATGTCAGATGGTTGGACTGACCAAAAGGGGGGAACCCTTATAAACTTCTTGGTTAGTTGTCCCAAGGGGACTATGTTTATCAAATCTATTGATGCAACTCATCAAATCAAAGATGCAAGAACTTTATGTGATTTGCTGGATGTGTTTATTTTGGAGGTGGGTGCAGAAAATGTTGTCCAAGTCATAACGGACAATGCTGCAAATTATGTTGCTGCTGGTAGAATGCTTATGGACAGGCATCCTACTTTATTTTGGACACCTTGTGTTGCCCATTGTATTGATTTGATGTTAGAGGACATAGGGAAAATTCCCTTTGTCAAAGAGATTGTTGACTCATCAAAAAGCATCACAAAATTTATTTACAATCACACATCTGTGCTTAGCTTGATGAGAAAATGCACCAACAACAAAGAGTTGGTGCGCCCCGCCATTACACGGTTTGCGACGAGTTTCATATCTCTTCAATCCCTCTTGAATTCTATGTGGGATTTGAAGAGAATGTTTCTTTCAGAGAAGTGGCGTGCTTCGTCAATGAGCCGCAAACCAGAAGGAGAGGCCGTGTGCAGACTAGTTTCATACCAGGAAGACTTCTGGGCGGGAGTGCAGGAGGTGTGCGCTATTACTGAACCTTTGGTAAAGGTTCTTCGGTTGGTTGATGGTGAGAAACCCGCAATGGGCTATTTGTATGAAGCCATGGACAGGGCCAAAGAAGCCATTCGGTCCTACTATGATGATAAGGGAGATGATGGATTTCAGAGACAACTCCTTCTATGGGAAGTCATTGATGAGCGATGGAACAACACACTCCATCGTCCCATTCATGCTGCTGGGCTTTTCCTGAACCCTGCATTTTCTTATGCATGTGGGTTTGATTTTGATGTTGAGGTCGTGGAAGGATTATTAGCCTGTGTCCAGAAGATGGTGAGATCTCCAGAACAACGTATAGAGATCTCTAGACAAATTGAGACATATAAGATGTCAGGTGGCACATTTGGCTTTGAGATGGCTGTCATTGATAGGACTATTAAAATGCCAGGTATTTTTTAGTTTGTACTTTGTAACTTTGTTTCAAATTTCATTGTCTCTTCAAATTCCATTTTTTTCTTATGTTTATTTAAAATTTTATTTGTAATTTTGTTGTAGACACATGGTGGAAGATGTATGGTGGCAGAGTACCCCTTTTGCAAAAGCTTGCCGTACGCATCCTCAGCCAAACATGCAGCTCCTCGGGATGTGAGCGCAATTGGAGTGTATTTGAAAAAATACACAACAAGAAGCGCAATAGGTTAACACTTAAACATTTAAAATATTGCAAATTTCCAAATAAATTTTTGAATTCATTAAAGTTTTAAACAATATTTTTTTTATAATATTAATTATTAATTATTATTTCATGAACTTTGTACAGGTTGGAGTCCCATAGACTTAATGACATGGTCTATGTCTACTACAATCTTCGATTGTGGGTGAGACAACTAGAGAGGACACCTGATACGGAAGCCATCTCATTGGATGGGATTGACACCACTGCTGAATGGAGGGTTGAGACCGAGAGGCCTCTCATGGATCCCACTGAAGATTGGTTAGTGCAGGATGAGGAGGGGGAGGAGGAGGAGCAGGAGGAGCAGGAGCAGGAGCAGGAGCAGGAGGAGGAGGAGGAGCAGGTGGAGGAGGAGGAGCAGGAGGAGGAGGTGACACCGCCTACCCGGGCTACCACTACCACCAGTAGAGGACGTGGTCTCCGTCTACCTCAGCCTCCTATAGCTGCTGCTACTAGTTCTTCAGCTTCTAGAGCACGTCAGACTCCACTGCCATTTCCACCAGCACAGGCACCAGCTTCTACATCTAGAGGGAAACAGAAAGTTGTGCCATTTTCTCGCAAGAGGGGCAGAGGAAATCAATAGGATTAGACTTTCATTTTATTGTATATGACATTATGACATGATGAGATACATTATCATATTTTTTGTTGATATTTTGAGGCTGAGTTGGGACTCAGGACTTACTATTCAGGACATGATTCAATGTTATGTGTGATTTTAGCGCTAGAAATGATATTAAACATCTTATATATTAGTTTTTTTATCATATTTATGTGTCAATGTATTTATTTTATGTTGTAGATGGTTTAGATATTAAAAAAATTGAAAAAAAATGAATATTTTTGTGCCAAACGCTTTTTTCCCGCTTTTACCGATTTTTTCCGCATTTTTCCCGGCGCCGATTAAATCCCGCTCGCGCTTTTAACAATTGGTGGGTAGCATGATGCAACATGATGAGAGGAAGTGCAGTGCGGATGCAGTGCTAGGAGGAAAGACCAGCAGCAACACGGATGCGGAGGGAGCTGTCTTACAGATGTAGCAGTGCAGAGGAGGTGGGTAGCAGTACAAGATACAACAATGTAGAGGATGGTGGGCAACAGGCCTAGCATGAGCACAGGGACCAATGCCGGATGATCAGAGTAATACTCGGTAAGGAGTATTGTTAGAGCACAATCCTCGCTAAGTGGGAGTGTTGATTTGGGGTAGCACCGGATGTGCTTTAGCCACAAAATTTGGTGGAGAGGCTAGGGCACATGAGATCTCCAATACCCAGAAAGGGTTTGGACAGATTCTAAATAGTTCAGGAGATATTAAAATAATTAATATTTTTAATGGAGTCCCTATGTCTAAACTTGGGAAAATAAAATATTAATGTGGATTAATATGAAACTGTGTTAGAATGGTCCAAAAGACATGGATCAAGCCAGATCTAATCTTAACCTTTGATTAGGGACTTAATCTCAACCGTTGATATGTCAACAGGAAAAGTAGAAGAGGGGGCTTGAGGGCACTTGGAGAATACACCAGAGGGATCAGTCATTCTATTCTCTAGAGCAGGATTTGCTAAGAGAGATAGAATTAGTGATCAGGAGTTGCAACTGAGGGGCATTGAGTACAGAGAGACAGAGATAGCGCTGGGAGAGCAGCGCAGTAGCCGGGGAGAGTGACGCAGAGCCAGCCAGGGCCACACAGAGGCAGCTGGGAGCTACGCAGAGCCTCAGAGAGGCTAGCGTTGTTGACGCAGAGGGCCAGACGGTTGACGCAGGGCCTCCTAAGGCTGGTGCAGACCCATCCAGGGTAGCACAGGCAGAGAGGGGCTGATGTAGTCCAGAGAAGGCTGACACTGGTGGTTCTGGGGCAGATTGGTGCTGAAGAGCTGCCAGAAGGATTATCCGGGGTTTCAGCGAGGAGATTTGTCTCAAAATGAGAAGTATTACTGCCAAGGAAATTCTCTATTGGGTAGGCCAGTTTTGGCACCCAGATTGTACTCTGATATTGCTTAATAAGAAAACCCTCCGATAGTTGCACCAGTTTTCCCACATTGGGTTTTTCCGGGGACATTGGTCCAAAAATAATGGTGTCATATGGTGTCATATGGTGTGATTGTTTCTGTTTCCTTCAGTTGTTGATCTGTAATATCTTGAGCATGCACTAGTGTTTATTTTCAGTATTTACATTGTAAATAACTTGTTAAGTAACATAACAGGTAGGTAGCAATAAATCAGATAAAGTGCATGGAGGGTTTCTAACTAAGTAGACGTAGAAACTTCAACACTGTCACGCTGCTTGTCTGGCTGCTGCTGCCCACCAAGCACTGCACAACTTTGATATATGCTGCATCTGTGCTACTGCTGACACTGCCATACTGCTGCCAACATTGCATCTACACTGCAACTCCCTCTCATCTGTTGCTACTGCAACTACAACATCTGCGATTGAAAAACCTCCAAAATACTGAATCAACTCTGATCAGTATAATGCATCTGTCATCTGAGTCTCTGACTACTACTAGTATCTGCACTTTCACTGAAGAATCTGTGTTGCTGCTGACTCTGCACTATGCCAACTACACTGTTGCCAACTCTGCACTGCGCTTCCCAGCATCTGACTGCTACTAGTCTCTGCAACTGTCACTCTGGCATCTGACTGCATAAACTGTCATTGATCCATCCTGTTACTGAATACTGTGGGCCCCCGTAGCAAAGTATTGATCCATGAGGTGGACTCCTCAATGATGCTGCCCATCTGTAGCGCTTTGGAGCTACAACACCAAGTCGCCCCACCTCACTCCTGGAGGTCATCGACAAACATAGCAAAGTCTTCCTCCAACCTGGAGGAAAGCCTATCGATACCCGATGAAGCTGGGTGCTGGTCCTGCTTCTTCTCCTTATCCTTCTTCCTTAGAGGACACTGGGTACTATAGTGACCAAGCTCACCGCACTTGAAGCACTTAACCTATGATAGGTCCTGCTTCTTCTTTCTCTGCTCCCCATGTTCCTGACTGGGACCCTTAGATGCAAGGGCCACATTCTACTCCTTCACCTGCTTCTGTCTGCTGCTGCTGCCATTGATGGAGCTCTTTAGAAGAGCTCGCCTCAGTTCCTCCTGCTGCAAGTCAACCCACATCTTTTCCCACTCTGGTAACTTGTCTCTCCCCAATATGCTTTGGACAAAGACTTGCTAGTCCTCAAAGACACTGTTGAGTGCCAATCTCACTAGCTCTGTGGGTTGAGGCACTGCCCCAACAACTGGAAACTAGTCTTGGACCTCCTAAATCCTAGTGAGGAAGGGGTCTATGCCTTCTCCTTTCTGCATTTGGATGAGCCTTAACTTCTCCTCGAGGTACATCTTCTGCTGCTCGGAAGTACCTTGGTATAACGTTGAGAGAGCATCCCACATCTGTTTGGAAGTATCTTTGCCAGCTATATGCGAAACTATATGATCCCGGACTCCGTCTAGGATCTACTGCTTCGCTCTTGCCATCTCCTTTCTGTACTCTTTCAGCTAATCGACATCGTGAGGAACTACCACCATTGCATCAATATAGGCTTTCAGGCCATATTCATTTAGAAGGAAGGACATCCTTCCAGATGATGTAGATGGAAGCTCCATCCAACCTGTCCTGATCACGAAGCCCAACAGTGGCCATCTCAACGAACTCTCGAAAAATTCCTCTTTCCTTCTGCTCGGTTGCTGCTCTGCTATTCACACTCCCTTCTAGAGTGAGAAGATATGGTCACAACTACTACCGATCTGCAGGGAAAATCCGACTTCTTGAGACTAGAAGTTCCTTGAGGAAAATTTTCCCTCTGTGTGTGCTCTTCTATCTTCCACCTCGATGTTGGCTCCGTTGTAGCGAACTGCTGCAAAAACCACTGCGTCCAGCTAGAGATTTGCTCAACAAAAAATCTGAGTTGCTCCCTCTGCCTGTGGAATCACTCGATTTGGAATGATCAAATTTTTTTTTGCCCCTCTCAGAAAAGTCAGTCTTCCTCAAGCAACTCGAGCTCTCTAGCAAAAGATTGTGCTGCCCTTGGGAATTTCAGCGTGCTGCCCACACGGTGCAGCGAAAATCCTTCTTTTCACCTCTGAGCTCTCTAGCTGATCAACTGCACTCTGATACCATGTGAAAATTCCAATCCCAGAATCCTATTGCAACAACTAATAATATTTCTCTGAATTGTTAATTAATTAACAATTTATCTGCTATGACAAATATCAAAATAAATACACTACAAGCTTCACAAATAAAATACCGCGGAAAAATAATGCGCTGGAAACTGAGAAATGTGAGCACACACATAAAATATGAGACAATTACTTTTGGACAAAAGTCCCCAGAAAAACCCAACTTTGGAAAATCGGTGCAACAGTGAGGGTTTTTATTATTATGCAGCAGCGAAAATCTGAGTACATCTATGGATGCCCAATTGGCAATCCAAACATTATGAATATTTAGGAAAAATTATTGAAGGGAATTTACGCTTCCTCCACAAGCAATCCCGACACAACTTGCCAACAAAATACTTGGCCTCTCGAAGATTCTACGTCACCCTATGCGCAGTCTGCTTGATGTCAAGCCTCCAACTAGTTTTTGATGAAGTTGTTCTGCCTTCTGCTACTAAGAAATTCGTCTCTTCGGCCCTCTGGAACCTCTTCCCGACCTTTGGGTAGAGAACGATTTTCTCTCCAACAAATCGAACTGCCCTCTCTGAAGCTACTACGTAGAGCTTTGCGTTGCCTCTCTGGGATAACTCAGCCCTCTTGCTGCTGCCTCTTCGTATTTGGAAAACTCCCTCCAGATCACTGTCCCTGCTCCTCACTCAGTGCTTCAATCTCTAGCTCTCTTTGGCAACTAATTGTTGCTACTCTGGAAATTGATCTGCCAAGAAATCGAATTGCTCAAGTGTTCTCTCCATCACCACATCGACTTCTTCTTATATTCCTCTGTTGGAGCACCAACAACCAAGATTAAAATATAATCGATGGCTAGGATCATCTCTGGATCGATCCATGAGAGTTTCTAGATAATTCTCGCCCTAACTTAATTAATACTTATTAATTAACCATATTCCCTAGGTTTAGACTTAGGAAATATTTAAAAACTGGTTAATAATCTAATTAAGTCATCTCTAGGTGGAATTTCTATAGCAATTTCTGGGTTTTGGAGATTTCGTGTATTCTAGCCTTTCCACCAAGTTTCGTGGCTAGAATTCATCCGATGCTACAAAAACTAACATCTTCACTTCAAAACATATTTCCCTTTGTCCAAATTTAGTGATTTTTAGGTCAATTTTGGTCCTCATGAAAAGAGGAATTCATTGCAATAATTATCTCTATCAAATGAGTTATTCAAAGTGGAATTTGGCCCTAGTTGCCAATTTCAACACTCCCTCTCAACTAGGGTGAATTCCACCTGCTAATATTTGACCATCGATCATGATGCCATCTTGTCATCATGTATCATCTGTGCATCTTGTCTCAACTCTGTGGAACACTGATACAGATTTTAAGAAGAATCGATCGAGAATGAGTTGCAAGACCTCACCACTCTCCACTAACAAAAGTCAGTCCACACAACCAGGGGTAAAACCCCAATCAAACTTGATCCTCACTGATCAAGTTGTTGAACATCATGCATCCTAGATATAGGGAGTACGACAGTACACGATGTGTCCATCTGTAGTGCTATGGTCCCTGTCCTCTTTTCCCAGCTCATTGGTCAGATGAGAGGTACTTCGCAATAGTCTCGAACTACATGGGTAGAATGTATGCTGAGGCATCCACAGGAGAAGGTGAACCACTCATCCTACTCATATGCCATAGGAGAAGGTGAACCACTCATCCTATTTATACATCATCAACTATAGGGAAAGTCAACTCCCTCTTGCATTGATAAATGAGAGTGTTTGTAACGGTCAAAAAGAAATCATCAACATAAAGGACCAAAATAAGAGGCATGTCCTTTTCAACCTTGAAGTATAAGTTTGGTAAATCCCAGCTTCATAAGATAACTGCCAATCCTTTCGTACCAAACCCTAGGGGCTTGCTTCAACCCATAGAGGGCTTTCTTCAGTCGACAGACATGTCTCCTTCTATCTTGTACTTCAAACCCCTGAGGTTGTTCCAAATAGACTTCTTCCTTAAGGGAGCCATGCAAGAAAGCAGTTTTGACGTCGATTTGATGTAGGCTCTGTTACCCACCACCGATAGGTATTATGTATAGGAGAATTTTTTTCTCCTAGATGGTCCTCAATTAGCAGCCAATGACCCCTTGCAGCCACTAAATAGCTCGATGTGCCCTTATTTGTGTCACCTGAGCCAACCATGTGGTTCCTCGCCCACTTGTTATGATTCTATGTTTGAAGGTGCACCTCCCGACCTCGAAGGTATAACTTTTCATTGATATAATTGAGTAATTTTCCTTACTTATAATGGACAGTCTTGGGCATAGATTGGTGGGAGGATTCGGCAGAAACAGTGGGCTAGGTCTATACTCTTATCTCGTCTACCCGATTTGGGTGGTTAGCCTTGTATCCTAGTCCTATGGGATCTCCTTTACTAGCCACTAGCTTTAGGGTTGGCACTACATGGGAAATCTCGATTTTGGTTGCGTGGTCCCGCTTCTCGACACCATATACATCATGTCCTTTCGCTCATTATAACTGTTGTCGCACAGATTGTCACGACAATGCTCAAACCGGGGGCTGTCACCCTGATCCCCGATCTCTTCATTTAAGCCTGTCTCCCGCGGCTAAGGGGGGTAGACCCAATAGGAAAAAAGACGACCAACCGTGAATTAGTTGGTTCGGGAGACACGAAAGGAAACCAGCACTAAATTGATTTTATTAAGTTAACAGACCAGTGCTTTGTGGAGTTAATGTTTAACCGATTAATTATCAGATGCCGCAGAAATATAAACCATGTAGAATAATCATTTATCATCAAATAACTCAAACAAAGATCTATTTTTTATTAAATGTGAGAATGATACTCCAGCAATTCAAAACTTCGAAAGATAAAGCTCGATACACAACCACGAAATTTTTAAATGCTAACCAGATATCACACTCATAATCATTCAAGCATATTAAATCACATCAAAATGATGAACATTAATTCCACATCAAAATTTTAACCTTAGCAGGAAAAAATAAAATGTGATAAGTCCCCGAGCCAAGATTGAATCTGGCAAAATATTTCAAAATATTTTTATGTTTTCAAATAAAACAAGACTAGGCTAACTAAAGTCTAAATAAATGAGACTATAGAAAAGAAAAATTTTATATCTTTTCTCAAAAAAAAATTATGATTTTTATGATTTATGATTTTTATATTTTTTATTTTTTATGATTAATAAAAATAAAACTTAAACTAAACTATAGAATTAAAATCTAGAACCTTTTTTTTTTCAATGATTTTATAATTTTTTAAGAATTTTATGATTATAAAAGGACTTGAAATCAAAATTTAAACTAAAAATTAAAGTCTAAAAAGGGCTTTTATTAATGACTTTTTATTTTTTATAATTTTTATGATTAATAAAACTAAAATTAAAATCTAAAAAAAAAACTTTAACAAAAACTAAAATCTAGTCTAAAACTATATATATAAAAATCAAACTAAATCTAAGTCTAAAGCAATCGATTTCATATATATAAAAAAAAAAACAAGAAACAAAGCTCAACACTACGATAATTCTTAAAAAAAGGAAAACGAAACTATTCAACCAGATCGATTTACCCTTACGCTAAATCATAAAACGGAATGCAGATATGCTGGCTTGTGTGACTGCTTACAGGTGCGACGGCCACAGGCAGGCGTTGAAGGATTGAGGGGCGGAGCTGATGGAGAATGCGTGCTTGTTCCACGCAGCACGTTGAGGTCTATGCATATACCAAAACGCACACACAAGCCGGCCCGATATCAGAATGTTTTTCCAAACAGAAATTTGATTTGCCGCGGGAGGGGAGGAAACAACGCGGTTTAGCTTGACGGCAGACAAAAACTGCTGGTGGAAGCTGTATATGAGTTCACGGGGTTTAAACCACAAGTGTGCAAGTTTTGCAATGCGTGGGTAAGGCAAGGAGTGACATCGGCAAGGAATGGCAACAGCGTTCGATGGGTAGGAAGAACAGCTGCGTGATAGTCTAGGAGTTCGCTTGAATATGCTGCAGGTTGGACGTTTGACAGCGGCTAAATAGATGGACGCGATGAGAACAACTGAAGCAGAAGCGTGGAGAGGAGATGTAACAGCGTATGGAATGGTGAAGACGCAGGCACGATGGTGGAGATGTTGCTGGATCGGCAGCGTGAACTCTGCGTGGAGGATAAGGGAATACGCTGGTGGCTCAGAGTGAAAACGCAGAAGTCTATGGTCTGGTAGCTGCAGATGAGTGTAAGAGAGAGCATAGAACGCAGGCCCGGCAGCTGTGCAGCGTTGATAAACTTTCGGGTGCCTCAGAAACCCTGCAAACCTGAAACGAAAAATCGCTAAAAAAATATAAAACAAAATTAAAACCCTAGATGATCTAAATAGTATTTACAACTCTTGACTCTTAAACAGCCAAATTGATCAGTAACCAGCAGTAATATTATCGAAAATTCCAGATTTACTATGAAAAACTTCAGAAAATCTCTCATGCAATTCAAAAAAATAAACTAAGTGATAAACCCAAGATCAAAACTAGCTGGGCTCTGCAAGAAAATGCTTGCAGGAGTTGGCTGGTTCAGCCGAGAACTTCCCCAAACGCCCACTGGTCTTCTTCAATAAGGGTTTTCTGCACAGCTCACTTCAACCATCAATAAAGAGAGGAAAAACAGTACTAGATCTCAACAGCAATGGAGATACCTGCCATTACTTCAGAAAACCTAATACCATTCAAACCCTAGCAAGTGAACAAGATACCTATGCTCAACAATACTCTTCAATAAGTTGTTACTAATGGCTAAAAATCAAAATATGCAGAAAATAAAATAGCTCACAGCACTTCCAGAGAGTAACACCAGCAAGGTTTCAACCCCAAAGTCTTTCTTTATTAGCACCAGACAAGTTTACAAGAGAGCTTCTTCAGCACAAGACTCCAAGATCCAATGAACTCAAATGACCCCTAGCACCCTATTTAAAGGAAAAGTTCCCAACAGCTAGTTCAAGTGATCCACGTCAAAATGATCTCGACCGTCGATGAGGATCAAGATATCTCTTGATCTCATCCGTCGAATTTTTAATGTATTAAAAAATTGAAATTCTGCATTTATTTACTCAAAATATTATTATTTTATTATTTTTAGGTCTTTTACTTTATTTATATTTTTATTTTTATTTTTTTATTTTTTATTTTTTTTTTCTTAATTTTTTAATTTTTTAATTTTTTTAATTTATTTTTAAATGGATCCTCGAACTTAGCTTTTGGGAAAATCACCTAGGACCTAGGACTTAGGACTTATGAGGGGATTAAAACATTTCTTAACCCTCAAGACACTTTACATCATGACTTTTACAACTTTACATCCCAAAGGGGGAAAACCCATTTGACATAGACCCTCATAAACCACCCAGTTCTGCGACACAACTATAATCTAGCAGATTAACACACTAGGATTCTCCTAAGATTCTAATGACAAAATCCATTCCGGCTTTGGGGTTAGGCTGAAGGAAAACTCTACCGATCATGGATCGGTGAGACGAAAAACCTTCCGGAACGTAGATTATCACTTAGAAAATTAGGTCCACCTAGGCAATTTACATACATGACTCATATCTGCTAAGATTATTTACAATTTATACATGCAGACTGGGTTTACAACATAAATTGATCAAGCTGTCGAATGGCACGGACATGTCGATCAAGCGCTATCCCTTTTGCGAAAAAGGGGGCGTACTGCTATGGGTAGTTGACCCGTAGTGGTCAACATCTGGCTCTACTTGGGGACACGTTGCTGCACTGTAGGAATGTGAGAATCCAGAATCTGCATCCACGCAACACACAACAGAAATAAGTAGCGTCCATTCAAACAGCATCATATAACATCTAAGCACATAAAAGATAGAAGCTCTTCATTTATTAACAAGGAAAGTAAATCTAATCCTAAATCAGAAATAAAATGCTGAAACAAGGAGTAGGGATAGAAATACAATACAAAGGATGCCCTATGGCATCAGATATCATCTTTGAAGAACAACTTGAGCATTTGGCCATTTGCAGGTAGATCAAGTGGTTCGCCATCCAATCTGCTCAAATGGAATGAGTTTGGTCCAGCTATGTCTCGAATGATGTATGGTCCCAGCCACAAACTGTCGAACTTCTTATGTTTTTCTGGTTTTTCATTCTTGCTTTCCCAAAGTAGTACCATATCTCCCACCTACAAAGATCTAGATCGAGAGAATTTATCAAAGCTTTTCTTAATGTTAGATTGATTTTTACATATAGCATCAAAAGTTGTCCTACGAGCTTCATCTAACTCCACAATCTAATCTATTCTATTCTGAACATCATCTTTATTAGTAGAAAAATTCTGGAGGAGCTGATAAGCTGGCAATTTGAGGTGCACAGGTAAAGTTACATCCAAGCCATAAACTAATTCAAAGGGAGATTTACCAGTAGCTTTCTTCTTAGTGATTCTATCTGCCCATAAAGCATACTTGATTTTGTTGTCCCATGATCTCTTATTATCTCCTACTATCTTCTTGATAATGGTTACGAGATTCTTGTTACTTGATTCAGCCAGACCATTACCCTGAGGATATTAATTTGACGAATGAGATAAGACAATGCCATACTTGAAACAAAAAGATGAAAACTCTAAGGAACTAAAAGCTTTGGCATTGTCAGTAGTGATCTTAGCGGGGACACCAAATCTAGTAATGATGTTATTTTCAATGAAATCCATAATAACCTTTTCAGTGGCATTCTTAGCAGGAATGGCTTCAACCCATTTAGTAAAATAATCCGTAGCAGTCAAAATCCATGAGTAGCCATTGCTAGAATTTTCATGGAACTTCCCTATGAAGTCCAGACCCCAATGCTGAAAAGGTGCCTCTATAATGATAGGTTGTAGAGGCAGGGCAGCAAGCTTCTGTTTCCCAGTGAATAGTTGACAGGCTTGACAGGGTCTAACAAACTTGTGCACATCAGAAAAAATTGAAGGCCAATAATAGCCAGCTCTCAGGATTTTGTGGGCGGTAGTTCTAGTAGCATAATGACCACCACAAAATCCTGAATGAAACTCAAAGATTAATTTCTTGGACTCAACGTCATCAACACACCTAAGCACTATGCCCTCAGGATTCCTCCACCCAAGGCCATCCTTCATAAGGCAATACTTAGTGGCTTTTAATCTAAGAGCCCTTCTCTTATGAGCAACTAAATGGTTAGGACATGTAAGATTCATCAAGTAATAAACTATGTCCTTGTACCACTCATGCTCTGCTAATCTTTGCAGTTCCGACGAAGATAGATCGCTAAGACAAAACAAACCAAGAGTCTTTTCGTTACCTTCAGTTAACATCTGAGCTAAACCTTGGCCTTTGACCAGCTTGGTGGGTCTGATTTCTAAATCATACTCTTGTATTTTAGTAACCCACCTAGCGCGAGTCCCTAAGCAATCAGTTTGAGTTAATATATCCTTAACAGCAGAATGTGGGACGAAAGCAATGACTTTAGAATAACCCACATAAGTTTTAAAGTGCTTAAGAGACTTGACCAGGGCATAAGCCTGCTTTTTCCATGGTATTGTACTTCAATTCAGAATTTTGAAGTGCTCTACTCATGAAAGCAATAGGCTGCTCATGACCATCTTTATTCTTTTGAAGCAGGACACCAGCAATGGTATCTTTGGAAGCGAAAGAAAAAATCATGAAATCCTTGGAATAATCGGGACTAACTAAGACAGGAACTCTTGCGATAGCACATTTGATTTCTTGGAAAGCCTTTTTGCCGTCTTCTTGCCAAACAAATTTTGCATCTTTCTTTAGAAGATTTTGAATAGGCTTAGCTATTTCTGCATAATTTGGAATAAACCTTCTAATAAAATTTATCTTTCCGAGGAAAGATTGAAGGGATTTAAGATTATGAGGGAGAGGAATCTTTTGGATTGCTTCAATTCTTTCAGTGTCAATCTTGATTCCTTCCTTAGAAATGATATGGCTGAGTAATTTCCCTTCCGTTACTCCAAAAACAGACTTAGCTGGATTCAAAGAAATCCCGTATTCTCTACATCTATCGAAAACCTGCCTAAGATGATTTACATGACTGATACCATCTTTAGAGAAAACAGTAAGATCATCTTGGTAAATTTCAATAAATTTCCCGATTAACCCTTTGAAGGCATAATCCATAGCCCTTTGGAATGTAGCCCTAACGTTTGTTAATCCAAAAGGCATTCTGATGTATTCAAAGGTACCCCATGGTGTGGTGAACGTGGTTTTATGACGATCTTCCTTCTTAACCCATACTTGATTGTACCCAGAAAAACCATCTAGCAGCGACATCATTCCAGAACCGGTTACTCTTTGCAACAAAGTCTCCATATTTGGCAAAGGGTAATTATCTTTCTTGCATGCTAGATTGAGGTTTCGAAAATCGACACACAGCGTTATCGTACCATTCTTTTTCCTAACAATCACTAGATTCGAACACCATGTCGAATGCCTTGTTTGAGCGATAATCCCTGCTGCAAGCATTTTCGCAAGTTCTTTCTGAACCAAGGGGGCTATTTTAGGATTAATCTGCCTAAGTTTCTGACGAAAGGGTTTAGCATTTTCATCTTTTAAGGGGATAGTACGTTCCATGACATCTTCCCTATAGCCCTTTAATTCATCATAAGAAAAAGCTAAAATATCTCGATATTCGCGAAGTAAATCAATTAACCTTTTTCTTTCCTCCACACTAGTACCTCTACCAATTTTAACGATCTTTGGGTTTTCAGAAGTACCAATGTTTATCTCGATATATTCGCCTGGGTCCATCTTATTTTCTTCTCTCAGCTTCCTGGCATCATGCCGATCAAAATGTTGCTCTAAGGCCACCACATTCCTAGGAGTAGGATTTATGATATGCTCATGATTTAAAGATCCATCCTCCTCAGAAACTATCCGAAAATCCTCAAACTCATCCAAACTATTAAGAAAACGAATGACTTGCTTTTCATCATTGAAGACCTGCCAATGCTCTGAGTTATCTGGAACAGATGGTCTGAATATTACTTCCATTTTGATCTTATCTTTAATTAGCTCATCAGATAACTGGAAAGTAGTAGCAGCTATGGCAAGTTCATCTGCCAAACTATTTTGCTCTCTTGGAATTGCTTCGAGGTCAAGGGCATCAAAATGCTCCATAGTATCCCACACAGCATTTCGATAATTTCTTAATCTTTGATTTCTGCATGTGAATTTATTTTTAAGCTGCATGATAACTAAATCAGAATCCCCCTTAATGCTAAGCAATTTAACCTTCAAAGACTTGGCCAACTCAAGCCCCAACAATATAGCCTCATATTCAGCGACATTGTTGGTTGCTTCAAATTCTAATCGATAGGCAAACTTGAAAATGTGATCAAGGGGATATTTAAGCACTATTCCAGCACCTTTACCATGCCTAGATGATGCACAATCGAAGTACATATACCAAACTTTACCCTTGAGATCCCTAATCTTATCATCGGGAGGAATTATAAAATTAGACATGATGGCATAGTTCCCAATGTCAGATTGCTCTTTGATTATTTCGTTGTGAGGTCTCTTAGGATCTTCAACATGAAATTTTCGTTCGGGCTCTCTATTTAGTCTTACAAAACCATCACCCCTAGGAGAAGGAATCATAGCATATGACCAATTCATTTGAATGCTTCCTCCTAAATCAGAGGCCCACTTTCTAGATAACAGCATACCCTAGGCATCAGGCACATCCACAACAACAATATCCATGACAACCATGATGTCTGGGTAAACTGAAAGATGAACTTGCAAATCTTTGATTAAACCATGTACTTCGATTTTCTTAGAATCCATGGCGCATATGTTATAGTAGGGTCTAGAAACTCTTAAGTTAAGCTGTTCCATGACCCTTTTAGTCATTACACAAGCTGATGCACCAGAATCCAACATGCAATTATTCAATTTATATCCATTAACTAATAAGGTGATAAAGAAAGGCTGGTGATCTTTGTTATCAGCATCTAAGCTTTGCAGATATATGGGAGCATCGTGATAGTCAACTTCCCGAGTCTTCTGTTGAGAAGTATTGACTTGAGGACCTTGAATCGCTTTTAGTAACTTGCCTCTTTGGGAAGGGATTTTAGCAATCTCGGAGACAGGAACCCAGATTTTTGCATTGTTAAACCAACTTCCCAAATCGACATCTATTCCAGAGTTTACACCAGGATTAAAAGTTCGAGGGGGGAATTTGATTCTCGCTTTGATCTTTATCCCTTCTTTGATAGGTCAAACCCTTATCTCTAGCAATTTCCAAGATTTGCTCGGGAGAGGGTTTTTCACCATATAACCTAGCCAAAATATCATCTTCATTTTTAAGGTTATCTATACTAAAAGCTGATGAAGGATTCACAACATCATGACTCTTTTCCTTGACCTCTATCCAATCATCCATAGACAAAGGAAACTTGCTGCCTACTACATTTATTTGATCACCTATTCCAAACATTCCATTATCTAAAATTCTTCTAACGATGGGACAAGTGGCCTCTTCATGAAGAGCAGCACAAACCCGACAGTAAGGAGGAGCATTATCAACCAAATTACTTAGCGGATTAGGAGGTCTCTGCTCGCTAGATTGACCCTTCCTTTGCCAATTGTTATTTCTATTATTATTATTTCAAGGTTGAAAATTCTGCGTTTGCGCTCTTTCCATTTGGATCAACCTATTCTGCAAAGTGGTTATCTCCTTATTATGATTAATTTCCATAGTTTCAATTTTTTGAAGCAATTTGAGAACAAGCTCACTTTCAGGTTCTTGAACTGCTTTTCCTTTAGGTTCCTTTAGTTTCGCAGCAGCCCTATCGAAACCTGGGATCTCAGACTTCCCAGATGCAGCCTTGTCCTTTTCAAGCTCTATAGCTAAGGCTTGGCAATCTCTATAATCATTAAGTTTAGCACGCCTTAATTCATAAGATGGTTCAGGACTAAAGGCATCAATGTAAAAATCTTGGAGAGTTTTGTCTATAGGTTTATAGTCTTGAGGTAATTCTCTAACAATACCATTAAATCTTTTATTAAATTCTTCAACAGTTTCATCCTCTCTCTTTTTTATTAGGCTAATAGCTTTTACGAGGTGTCTTCCTTCTCTCTTATCTCCATATTTTTCTTTAAATGCATTAATGATCGATTCTAAGGAATCAAATGAATTCTGGGGTTTTTCAGTAAACCATTCATGAGCATCACCCCCCAAGGTTAAAATGAAAAGAGTCATTCTAACATCTTCATGATCGAAATCAGGAGACCTTGCATATTTAGCCATCCATATACTAAAGTCTCTTAGATGCGAATTTGCACTAATAGCATTATCTCCCTGAAAGTTAGGCAATTTATCTATCCCAACTGATGGAATAGCATTGGGATACCCTGGAATGTTAGAAAAATTGCAAGGGGCATACATATCCATGATGATGTGCCTAACTTGACCTTTAAAAACCAAATGAATGTCAGAGAGGGCTTCTTGTCCAAGGTTAACAAGAAGTGTATGAGAAGAGAGTTTGTGTAATCGTACCCTGAGGACCTTTTCAGGATCAGAAGTAGGATTGTACAGATTGCTTGGATGTCTTCTAGTATACACTCTTGAAGATAATATATGAAGTGGAGTCGCCACCTGAACAAGAAGTGAAACACGAAAAAGCTCGAAATGAAAGAACCAAGGACAGAAAAACTCTATCCCCGGCAACGGCGCCAAAAAATGTTGTCGCACAGATTGTCACGACAACGCTCAGACCGGGGGCTGTCACCCTGATCCCTGATCTCTCCGTTTAAGCCTGTCTCCCGCGGCTAAGGGGGGTAGACCCTATAGGAAAAAGGACGACCAACCGTGAATCAGTTGGTTCGGGAGACACGAAAGGAAACCAGCACTAAATTGATTTTATTAAGTTAACAGACCAGTGCTTTGTGGAGTTAATGTTTAACCGATTAATTATCAGATGCCGCAGAAATATAAACCATGTAGAATAATCATTTATCATCAAATAACTCAAACAAAGATCTATTTTTTATTAAATGTGAGAATGATACTCCAGCAATTCAAAACTTCGAAAGATAAAGCTCGATACACAACCACGAAATTTTTAAATGCTAACTAGATATCACACTCATAATCATTCAAGCATATTAAATCACATCAAAATGATGAACATTAATTCCACATCAAAATTTTAACCTCAGCAGGAAAAAATAAAACGTGATAAGTCCCCGAACCAAGATTGAATCTGGCAAAATATTTCAAAATATTTTTATGTTTTCAAATAAAACAAGACTAGGCTAACTAAAGTCTAAATAAATGAGACTATAGAAAAGAAAAATTTTATATCTTTTTTCAAAAAAAAAAAATTATGATTTTTATGATTTCTGATTTTTATATTTTTTATTTTTTATGATTAATAAAAATAAAACTTGAACGGGCACAGCTTGAGAAAGCGGGAATGGAGCTGGTTAGGGTTTCGATACCTGGGCAGAGGGCGGAACCGCGCACAGGTCTCGGTTAGGTGAACGGGTCAGAAGCTCTGCACAGTTGCCGTCGCGGGGAAATACCTCTCAGCTTCGTCAACTGGCAGGTGGAGGTTTCACGAGTTTGGTAAATGCTCTTGTTTTGTAAGTTTAATCTCCATACTGTTACCTTCATCCGCCAGTATTTTCCGTTTACAAAAACAAGTATCCCGTGAAGGTTACCTCCTTTGACTGTCGGTTGCATTGGAACGGCCCCAACCATGGTTAACCCCGCCGAGTTGTTAGCACTGGACCCGGATGTAGAAGACCTCCTTTCCATGTGGGGGAAGGATGTCACTGAACACAACATTGTACATTACTTTGGACCCTTTGAACTGCCAAGTGTGGAGGCGTTATCTCAGGTGGAAACCCAACAGTTTTTGCCCCATGGTAAGGATTCGGGACACGGGGTACACAGTTCTGGTTCAGAGGGAACCCCCATACAAGTAGCGAAAGCAATAGCGCCGGGAGGAGCGAATGTGGGTGGTCTGTCCACTGACCCAAAAGGGAAAACTCCGATTTCACGGTTTACAGCCTCGCAGGGTTTAGGAAATATCTCCCACTTAGGGCTTTCGGCAGGCAATGTACATACTCGGGCTCAAGGAGTCATTACTTCACTTTCGAGGGCTTCCCTTCCAAGAGAATCCCAAAACCAAATAGGTTTTTCAGCAAGGGATCCCGGAGTTTCTACAGTAGGGGGGCAGGTAGGTTATGATGGGCTGGAGTCGGATTTCTTCCCCTCTGGGAATGGCGAATCGGGGCTCTTGGGTCAGATCCCGTCTCAGCCGGAGTCAGAACCCCATTTGGGCACTGCACAATTAACACCTGCGAGGAACGATGGACGAGAAGGCATAAGAACGCCGGAGGAAGAGTGTAGATACAAAGGGGCAAAAAGGAAGCCGCAGAGACCCATTGGATCTCAGGCGATTGCAGGCAATTTGATCCTTGGGATGGAGGTGTCCATGGTAGAAGCCCTAGCTGTTGCAGATTGCACCTTGGTCGGCAGGGCCAGAGGTAAGAAACTTACTTCTGATTTTCTACAAGATTGGGGTGAGAAATGCTTCGTAACAGATAGCCCTTTACAGTTTGAAGCATTAGTACTTGCAAAGGGATGGTTTAAGCTTCGTTTCGAAGATAGAGATTCGGCAGATTGGGTGCTTCAGCGAAATTGGCACATAGGGAACATTCCAGTTCTGCTAAAGAAATGGAACCCTCTATTTGATGCAATAAAGGAGAGAACAGACGAGTTTCCAGTTTGGGTGCGTGCTCCGGGGTTACCATCTTTTCTATGGACAGAGGAAGTATTCAAAACTATTGGAAACAGGTTGGGGGCTTATCTGGAAGCGGATATGACATTTTTGACATCGAAGAACAGGGCAATAGCACGCATTCTTGTCATGCTCAATCCAAGTAGAGGATTGGCACAAAAAATCAACCTCCAATTCGGTGACTATGTATACGAGCAGATATTAGACTACGAATACCTGCCATTCAGATGCCATCTGTGCCATGAGTATGGGCACTTGGCAAAAGATTGCCCACAGATGAGAAGAAGACGACATTTCCGAAGGACTACTGCTAATAGAGATAATGCACAAGCAGAGGTTCAGTTGACGATGGAGCATGAAAGGCCGGGAACACAAGTACCAAAGAATATGGAGACAGAGGAGATTGTAAAGGAGCCAGAGGACGAAGGAGTTCAAACTCAGGAGGATGCTGTGGTAAATGACATGAATCCGGAGGCAGCTGTGGAGGAGACCAATACAGAAGCGGAAGCGGTGGAAGAGTGCGTTGAGAAAGAATATACAAAACAAGTTCTAATCGACGAACCGGAAAAGGGTATGTCTTCCGGGACTCCTATTCCTTCTCTTAATCCTCCTGAACAAAACTCTGTTAATGTAAATACTGCTTCTTTATCAAATCAAGAGCAAGATAATATTAATGATGATAATATGGATCATACAATGACATGTCCAAGTGTGGAAACTATAGCCGAAGCTTTACCGTCCCTGGATATAAATTGTGAAGACAAATGGCCTCCACTTTCACTCACTGTAACCCGACCACCTTGCCCTTATAACCTGAGGTCATCGGGAGGGAACCATGAGGGTCAGGGGTCTGTAGGTGGTTTGGGACCAATACACTTACAAAACAGTTCCAAAAACAAACGAGGAAGGAAATCAGACATATCCAAGGCAAAGCTAAAAGCCAAATTGGATGTTGCAGATGGAAAACAACATTCGATCACGGGGGTTCTTAGAGCAATACACCCCCCAGAGGGTGTTATTAAATGATCCTGACATCCTGGAATTGCAGAGGTTTGGCCAGCAAACCTAAAAAACTGGCCTTGAAAGATTGGATAACTAATTCTAAATTAGATGTTATTTTTCTACAAGAAACCCTGGGGAAGGCTTCTGAGATTGAACCTATGCTTAAAACCCTTCTGCCTGGGTGGGTTTTCATTGCTATGGATGCCTCTGGCCATTCGGGGGGCATTGCAATCGGGTACAGAGAAGGGCGGGTTAAAGTCTTAAATCACTGGGGGATGAAAAATGTTTTGGGTATGGAGATAATATCCCCAGACTTCTCTTTTCCCATCACCCTTGTAAATATCTATGGGCCATGTCAGGGCAGGGAATCTTTCTGGGAAGAATTGATGACAAAATCTATTATGAATTCACACTTGATGATCATGGGAGGTGACTTAAATTTTTCTATGGGTAGAGCTGAAGCTTGGGGCCCATCTGCGAGAGAAGATCCCCTTACTGATTTTTTCTATAACCTCATCACAGAGAAGAATTTAATCGATCCCTCCCCAATTAAGCTTAAGCCTACTTGGAGAAATCGCAGGATAGGAGAAGGACGGATTGCCAAAAGGATAGATCGCTTTCTGTTAACGGAGTCATTATCTTCAAAAGCTCCTTTGATCAGACAGTGGGTGGAGGAAATAGGGAATTCGGATCATTTCCCAATTTTCTTAGACATATCTATTCCTCCTCACAAACCTCCGGCTCCTTTTAAGTTCAATCCCGCATGGCTACAAGACCCTACTTATGGCAATCTGTTTAAAGAATCTTGGAACCACCCTGATCTCAATGCTGGAGAGGATAAATGTTTTTTATTCATGGAGAATTTAAAAAGATTGAAGAAAGCTACAATTTCCTGGGCAAAGGACAGGAAAATAAAACAAAATGAGGAGTTGATCAGTATAAGGGAGGAGCTGAAGCAGTTGGAGAGTATGGAGTCAGATGGATACTCTTCACAAGTTTCA
Source organism: Pinus tabuliformis (assembly GCA_031772625.1). Classification (NCBI taxonomy): domain Eukaryota; kingdom Viridiplantae; phylum Streptophyta; class Pinopsida; order Pinales; family Pinaceae; genus Pinus; species Pinus tabuliformis. The sequence goes on from CM062819.1 coordinate 1,346,941,079, forward strand.
AAGGACAGAATCCTTCAATTAGAAAAGCAGCAAAACAAAATTCTGTTGGAAAGGGAAGAGGAGTGGAGGATTAAAAGTAGGGCAATTTGGCTAAAATCTGGAGATGAGAACACTAGGTTTTTCCATAATTTTGCAAAAGGAAGGAAATCTTCAAATACTATCTGGCACCTTAAAGATGAAGAAGGGAGAGAAGTCAGTTCCTTTCCAGAGCTTTCTGGCTTAGGAAAAAGACATTTTCAAAATATTTTTGCAGATCCGGGGGAGGCTACTATTGCAGAAGTATTCAAAACTGTGCAAAGTTTTCCTAGATTCGTTGAGGAAGATGAAGCAGAAGACCTTACAATTCCGGTTACTAAGGAGGAGATTGAAACAGCTATGAAGCTTATGGGCAAAGACAAAAGTCCAGGCCCTGATGGCTGGACTATAGAATTGTTTCTCCATTTTTTTGAACAGATTGGAGCAGAGATAACTGAAGTAGTTGAAGAGTCCAGGCTGAAAGGAGCTGTCTACAGACCCTTTAACTCTACTTTTATTGCCCTTATTCCCAAAAAGGATGAGCCGGACAGTTTTGAAGACTTTAGACCTATCTCTTTATGTAATTGCATTTACAAGATTATTTCAAAGGTTATAGCTCTCAGAATTGCACCAATCCTGTCAAGAAATATATCAATGGAACAATTTGGTTTCCTGGATGGCAGACAGATACATGAAGCCATTGGTGTAGCCCAGGAGGTTATCCACAGTATCAAAATGAAGAAAAAGAAGGGAGTTGTTCTTAAAATCGACCTTTCCAAAGCATATGATAGGATCAGCTGGCTATATCTAAGGATGCTACTAACACATGTGGGCTTCAGCTATCCTTTCGTCCGCTGGATCATGGGGTGCATCACAAATGTTAGCTTTGCTGTACTGGTCAACGGAGCAGCCTCCTCCTTCTTTAACAGCCAGAGGGGCCTCAGACAAGGGTGCCCTTTATCCCCTCTCCTGTTCCTCCTTGTGGCAGAAGGGCTCAGTAGACTGATTCACAAAGCCAGAAGAGAGGAAAAGGTAAAAGGTATCGAGGTAGCAATTAATCTCTACATCACTCACCTTCTTTTCGTTGATGATATCTTGATTTTCACCAATGGTACTGGTAGTGAATTAAAGGAATTAAAATGTATCTTTGATCTATTTCTAAAAGCAACTGGAATGCAGATTAATTTTGGGAAATCACAAGCTTGTATGGCAGATTTTGAAAGAAGGGGAAGGAATCAAATGGCTGAACTATTTCCTTTCCCTAGTCAACCCCTGGAAGTTCCCTTCAAATATCTGGGCTTTTGGTTAAAGCCAGCTGCCTACAAAAAAGATGATTGGAACTGGCTCATAGCAAAGATAGAATCCAGAATATCTCACTGGAGCTTTAGATGGCTGTCCAGAGCTGGTAGATTGACCCTTCTTAAATCAGTCCTATTAGCCATCCCAGTGTATTGGGCAGCCCTAACTTGGATTCCCAAAGGAGTAATGGAGAAAATTAGAAGAATCTGTTGCAGATTCCTATGGGCAGGAACAAAGGATTCCTCGGGTTTACCATGGGTAGCTTGGGACAAAGTAGCCAGACCTAAAGAATGGGGAGGATGGGGGATAAAACGACTCCCTGAGTTTAGCATCTCATTAGCCGCTAAATCAGGATGGAGACTAATAACCATGGAAAACCTGTGGACAAGGGTGGTGAAAAGGAAGTACATAGATCCAATGCCTTTGGAAGAGTGGATCCGGAGTCAAAACAAGAAGGTAAAAAATTCTTCAGCTGTCTGGAAGGCCACGGTGGAAGCCTTTTCAGTGATTGAGCAAGGATTAGCTTGGAAGGTGGGAGATGGGAGACAGATCAGGATTGGCAGAGACCCTTGGATAGGATGCAATGAAGCTTTTGCTTTATCCCCAGGGCTTCTTCGACACCTTGATTCTAAAGGTATTACATCACTAAATCAGGTGGAAAGAGTGGGCCAGTCCACTATCTGGGGACAGGCTTGGAAGGATGATGAAGAATTAGGGTTAAACATTAGATGGAAGAATGAATGGGCGGGTTTCATTAAAGAATTGCAAAGATCCAATGTCAGGATTAAGGAGGAACCAGATTGTTTGTTATGGGCACAAAGCAATTCTGGGGAGTATTCTCCAAAAGATGGTTATTCTTTTCTCATGGGAAAGAAAGGCTGGGGAGTTCCGGATTGGTGGGCCAAAGATATATGGAAATTAAAATGCCCTGCCAAGTCAAGGCTCTTTCTCTGGTGCATCTTAAAAAGGAAGGTTCCAACATGGGAAACATTACAGTCAAGGTTTTTAGTTGGGCCAGGGCGATGCCCCTTATGTAAATCTGATGAGGAAACCACCAGCCATATCTTCACCACCTGTGTTTTCTCAAGGAAGATCTGGGAGGAGGTCACGGCTCTTCTCAAGGTAAAAGCTCAGTGGGGGCATGATCCTTTGGATGTGGCGTGGAGGAAATGGTGGAAATCCTATCCTGAAGGGAATATGAGGAACCTGCCCCTTATTTTCTGTTGGGGAGTATGGCTTGCCAGAAACAAGAGCCTGTTTCATGATAAGGATACACTTTCTTCTGTTATAGCCACTAATATCTCAGCCATTTATTCTGCCTTGCCTCCTCCCGAGGACAAAAAACCCAAATCAAAACAAACACATATCAATATTCAGGAGGGCATACCGTGTGGATACTTTGATGGGGCTTCCCAAAATAATAGAGCTGGTGCAGGACTGTGCATACACATCAATTCGGAACATTCTTTAAAAGCTTCTGTTGGGTTGGGTACAGGCACAAACAACTTTGCTGAACTTTCGGCTTTACGATACCTTTTATGCTGGCTTCATCACAGAAACATCAACACCATTCAGATTTTTGGAGATTCACTAAATGTCATTAATTGGGTCAATGGAACTGCAACATGTCAAAACCAGATTTTGAAAACAATTGTTGAAGAAATTTCTTATCTGAAGACTTATTTTAACAGGTTTACAATTTGCCATATATACAGGGACAGGAACGAAGAGGCAGATCAGCTTTCTAAAGCTGGTCTACAACAGGTTCCGGGCAGCTGGGCAATAGAAGAGACCAGACAGGGGCAGTCTTACAGAACAGATCAGCCTCCATATGCACAGCCTCTTTGATCTCAGTTTATTACTACATTTTTGACAGCTTTTCTCTCAGATATTGATATCTGATTTTGCTTTTGTATATATTTTACTTTACAGTTTTCTTTTTCCGGTTTATAGCATACAGATAACAGACTCTATATATTCCTTTTTGCTATATTATCACTGGATAACAGACTTTTACATTCTTTTTGATGTAGTATGGGGTTGTTTATCCTTCGTAGAAGGTGACCCCAGGTTTCTTTATGTCATGATTGTATACTGACTTTGTATCCTCCCGGGAGGAAGACTCCTACAGATTTTTATAACAGCAGAATAGCTCCCTATGGGTTGAGCAGCTTGGGACCTTTATGAGCCATTGCATGGCTCATGAACAATATGTACAAAAACTTTTTATAGTCATTAATAAAAAGTTATGCTTTTTTCCTTGGAAAAAAAAAATAAAACTTGAACTAAACTATAGAATTAAAATCTAGAACCCTTTTTTTTATGATTTTATAATTTTTTAAGAATTTTATGATTATAAAAAGGACTTGAAATCAAAATTTAAACTAAAAATTAAAGTCTAAAAAGGGCTTTTATTAACGACTTTTTTATTTTTTATAATTTTTATGATTAATAAAACTAAAATTAAAATCTAAAAAAAAAAACTTTAACAAAAACTAAAATCTAGTCTAAAACTATATATATAACAATCAAACTAAATCTCAGTCTAAAGCAATCGATTTCATATATATAAAAAAAAAACAAGAAACAAAGCTCAACATTACGATAATTCTTAAAAAAAGGAAAACGAAACTATTGAAAAACGAAACTATTCAACCAGATCGATTTACCCTTACGCTAAATCATAAAACGGAACGCAGATATGCTGGCTTGCGTGACTTCTTACAGGTGCGACGGGCACAGGCAGGCATTGAAGGATTGAGGGGCGGAGCTGATGGAGAATGCGTGCTTGTTCCACGCAGCACGCTGAGGTCTATGCATATACCAAAACGCACACACGAACCGGCCCGATATCAGAATATTTTTCCAAACAGAAATTTGATTTGCCGCAGGAGGGGAGGAAACAACGCGGTTTAGCTTGACGGCAGACAAAAACTGCTGGTGGAAGCCGTATATGAGTTCACGGGGTTTAAACCACAAGTGTGCAGGTTTTGCAGTGCGTGGGTAAGGCAAGGAGCGACAGCGGCAAGGAATGGCAACAGCGTTCGATGGGTAGGAAGAACAGCTGCGTGACAATCTAGGAGTTCGCTTGAATATGCTGCAAGTTGGACGTTTGACAGCGGCTAAATAGATGGACGCGATGAGAACAGCTGAAGCAGAAGCGTGGAGAGGAGATGTAACAGCGTATGGAATGGTGAAGACGCAGGCGCGATGGTGGAGATGCTGCTGGATCGACAGCGTGAACACTGCGTGGAGGATAAGGGAATACGCTGGTGGCTCGGAGTGAAAACGCAGAAGTCTATGGTTTGGTAGCTGCAGATGAGTGTGAGAGAGAGCATAGAACGCAGGCCCGGCAGCTGTGCAGCGTTGATAAACCTTCGGGTGCTTCAGAAACCCTGCAAACCTGAAACGAAAAATCGCTAAAAATAATATGTGCATAAAACAAAATTAAAACCCTAGATGATCTAAACAGTATTTACAACTCTTGACTCTTAAACAGCCAGATTGATCAGTAACCAGCAGTAATATTATCGAAAATTCCAGATTTACTATGAAAAACTTCAGAAAATCTCTCATGCAATTCAGAAAAATAAACTAAGTGATAAACCCAAGATCAAAACTAGCTGGGCTCTGCAAGAAAATGCTTGCAGGAGTTGGCTGGTTCAGCCGAGAACTTCCCCAAACGCCCACTGGTCTTCTTCAATAAAGGTTTCCTGCACAACTCACTTCAACCATCAATAAAGAGAGGAAAAACAGTACTAGATCTCAACAGCAATGGAGATACCCGCCATTACTTCAGAAAACCTAATACCATTCAAACCCTAGCAAGTGAACAAGATACCTATGCTCAATAATACTCTTCAATAAGCTGTTACTAATGGCTGAAAATTAAAATATGCAGAAAATAAAATAGCTCACAACACTTCCAGAGAGTAACACCAGCAAAGTCTTTCTTTATTAGCACCAGACAAGTTTACAAGAGAGCTTCTTTAGCACAAGACTCCAAGATCCAATGATCTCAAATGACCCCTAGCACCCTATTTAAAGGAAAAGTTCCCAACAGCTAGTTCAAGTGATCCACGTCAAAATGATCTCGACCGTCGATGAGGATCAAGATATCTCTTGATCTCATCCGTCGAATTTTTAATGTATTAAAAAATTGAAATTTTGCATTTATTTACTCAAAATATTATTATTTTATTATTTTTAGGTTTTTTACTTTATTTATATTTTTTTATTATTATTTTTTTATTTTTTCCTAATTTTTTAATTTTTTTATTTTTTTATTTTATTTTTAAATGGATCCTCGAACTTAGCTTTTGGGAAAATCACCTAGGACCTAGGACTTAGGACTTATGAGGGGATTAAAACATTTCTTAACCCTCAAGACACTTTACATCATGACTTTTACAACTTTACATCCCAAGGGGGGAAAACCCATTTGACATAGACCCTCATAAACCACCCAATTCTACGACACAACTATAATCTAGCAGATTAACACACTAGGATTCTCCTAAGATTTTAATGACAAAATCCATTCCGGCTTTGGGGTTAGGCTGAAGGAAAACTTTGCCGATCATGGATCGGTGAGATGAAAAACCTTCCGGAACGTAGATTATCACTTAGAAAATTAGGTCCACCTAGGCAATTTACATACATGACTCATATCTGCTAAGATTATTTACAATTTATACATGCAAACTGGGTTTACAACATAGATTGATCAAGCTGTCGATGACTGTCGAATGGCACGGACATGTCGATCAAGCGCTATCCCTTTTGCGAAAAAGGGGGCGTACTGCTATGGGCAGTTGACCCGTAGTGGTCAACAAACTGCATTCATCATTTTTCCCATTTGGGTCCACATGGGATTAGCCTCCCCCTCTCCTTGCCCACACTTTGGTCGGGCCTAGAACGATACCTCAGAGGTTGATCTGTTAAAGAAAGGAAAAAGCATAATTTGGCCACTTTCAATAGGAAATGTATCACAAAATGAAAAAGATGGTCGAGACATACAAATTTAGCATGTGGGCAAAAGCCAAACATGAGCTCTACCCCTTACTTATGGCCATCACCCTAGTTCCTATGGGCCCTGTTGACCCTGCCACCTACTCCTACCTACAAGTCAGTGAGAAGAGCCTTCAACCCCACAAGGTGTGGTTGGTGGCAGGGAATTAAGAGAAGGGGTTGTCAAACTAATCCCGACTCTCTCAGTTTGAGCTATCTCCTAGGTTAGCTAAGGGTGGTGGTCCTTAATGAAAAGTTAAGCTAAAAAATGTGAGTTTCTAGGAGAATTGTTAGAGTTAAATAGATTATTTCTTTAAGATTTATAAGCAAAACTGATATGAGCAATAACCATAAATACATAAGATAAGCATGAAATACATAAACAACCATTGCCTTCAAAGTATTACTCTTTAAGAAATGAAATTGTATTTACTTAAAATGAAGTGAAATGCTTTCAAATGGAGAGCCAAAATAATCCTGAAAGTGAAACAATAAATTGTTAGCACAAGATATTATAAATGCTTTCAAGATGAATAAGTCTACAAATCAAAGCATGGAAACTATCTTGCTCAAAAGGATACAAAATAATTCAAATGTTAAACCAAGATGACAACATGCAATTAAGTTTGCAACCCAAAATAATAGTACTTGAAAGTGAAATCAACTATTTATGACAATAATTAAACTACAAGATGAGTCAATTTCCAAGTACAAGAAAAATTAAACTTGTTGCAAAATTAAAAGGAATTACAATGCTTGCATCCAAAGTGTCTCTTGAAATAAGATTTGCATGTGAGACTTTAAACCATCAAGATAGCAAGAAATTTAAGAACTTTGCAAACAAAGCAAATATGATGGAAATACGATGGAATAAGTTCTTGGTTTATTTTATTAATTAGCGCTAAGGCAAAGTTACAATTGAACTCTGGCCCTCAGACCTCATCCTTGCCCAAATGTTTGGATCTCACAATGAGGAGTCAATAGAGGTAGAGGGTCCCTAAAAGTCTATTCAACCAACTTAAGTTGGAGGTAAGTTTTAATGAGGCTTGGGGCCTTCCTATACTAAAATGCCTAGATGAAGTGCAAATTGTATTAATTCCCCAAATTAAACTAATGCTTCATGCAAATGCTTTAAAGAGAAATAGTTTGCAAAACTTGACAGCATATTCATGTGGGAATTTAAATACAAAATTAGTAAAAATTTGCATGTGGAGTGAAATGTATTGATTTTAAGCATGCACAATATGAAATTAAAAGCTAGAAAGCTAAGAAAAAACTAAAAGCAAGATTAGGCCACCCATAAGAATCCCTCCTCTAAATGAGGAAGGGGGATGCCATGGGAAAAATCCCAAGCTCCATCCAACATTTTTTTTTATCTTTTATTAGCGCTTAAAGCGGGTAAAGATGCCTCTAAGAGGGCAACCCACAATATGAGAAAGATCTTTACAAAGATGAGACACTAACAAAGCTAGACTCTCTCCCTGAAAATATAACAACAACAAACTTGAAGATGGAAAAAGCTCTCCAAAAGAGATTCACAAGGTTCAAAAGGCCCACAACCTAGATGAGTTTCCAACTTTCTCCCAAGTGCTTATGGCCTCCCTAGAAATCAGTCTTTAGATAACATGAGAAGGTCCTACCTACACACGAGTTAGTAATTTTCCAAAGCTTCTCCTCAAGCTCCTTGCTGCCCAATGCTCAAGCCTATGGGCTGCAAAACACAAAAAATACTAATAGTTAGTGTGAAATTAGGAAAAAGAAATGAAAACTAAACTTAGAATTTAATTTACAAAGTACTAGCTCAAGTAATGGGAGTGAACCCCCATACTTGCCTATCTTTAGAAATGACTCTTGAATAGGAGATATAAATTTGAAAGAACTAGAACCAAAGAAGTATTTTGAATTTTAAATGGATGATCAGGTAGCTATAGACTAGGAAAACTCCCTTTTGGTCTTCGTTGGATGGAAAACTTGGAGCGAAAAAATGGTTGAGTCTTGGATCGTTGTGACTCTAGGAATGAGTTGATCTAATTGAGATTTCTCCCACTTTCAGATGGATTCCTACACATAATACAAAAAATCTTTCCTACACAGTTGAACACATATTAGTTTGCACAAGATTAGAGCAATATAATGAATAAGATAAACCAAACATTACTCCTAAAATGAATTGGCAAGCTTATCCCTAGAATACTACTATAAATCAATGATATGTGCAAGATAGTTTGAACACATCAATCCAAGCAAAATCGCAAGCATAAACTAATATTAATTCAACATGCGAAAGAATTTAAACACAATAGCAGTAGTATGAAAGGACATCACCTCATAATGCCAAGAGAACACCAGCCAGATAACCCCAAATTCTTGATTATATTAAAAAACCATGCAAGTACAAAGTGACAGAGTTTCCTTAAGCCCAATAGCTTATTACATGATACAATATGAGAGCCCATGGCTCTATTATATAGAGAGGTGGGATCAAATCCTAATGAAGAATGACAATAACAAATGGCATTAGAGCCAATCCCAATGTAGAAGTGATTAAACAAGTGGCATGAGGTGACAATCCCAAAGAAAAATTCAAATTTGTTGAATGAAGCTCCAATGCCAAGTGTAAAAATCGAATTCTGGCAAGTGGACATCATTTTCTTTTTCCCTTATGTGCCAAATTCGAATTTTATGATAGAATGACAAGTGTATATGGGTGGTAACACATGTGGGAACAATTTCCCACAAAAATATCCACCAAATATTCTCCCAAATCCTCCCAAATGTGCATTAACTTCACAAATTCGAATTTCCAAGTAAGCAGCTTTCTCGTTTAATGCCAAAAATTCAATTTTATTTGAGCACATGTCATTTCCTTGGTTTTAGGAGTCCACATCACCCTGGGACTTCACTCTAACTTCCCCATAATTTTCCACCTCATTTCCATAACATTTAGCATGTGTGGATATTTATTTTTCTCTATTTATTTAATTTCTAGCTTAATTAATTGCCAAATTTCCCACTAAACCTAGGAAAAGTGGGTTTTGAGGGTTCAAAACACATTTTTAACCCATCAAAGTGTATCATAATAGAAAGTTGAGGATGATAGATGCAAATTTCATTACTCATACCTCATACAACTTCTCTAGACATCACTTATTACATTACAAATACAATTTTATTAGCAATTTCCGTAGTGTGGAAAATCTAAAAAATTTTAAAAATGACTACCTAGGCCTAACCAAATTCCATGAAATTTTTTGTGTGATTTAGTATAGTAATATACATTGACTCTAGACACTAAAATGTGTTAGGGGCTCAACCTTCAAACCGTCACCCCGACTTTGGGGTAAAAAGTGAGTGAAAAAACTAGAAAATTATTCGCTTCTGAAAAAGAAAGGATAATTACCCAGGTAAAAAAAAAACACTTTAAGATGTACTCATTTGCTGATTGAGTCCCAACATCTTAGGCATGTTACAAACTCAAAAAGTCATCATTACTAGTATCACTTATTACAATTCCCCGCATGGTGTGGAATTTGGGTACAAGAAAGATGATGAGAAGATAGAAGTAGAGTTAAAAAACTCTGTTGAATGATGATATCTGATGGTACAAGTGTCATCTGGATCATCCTTGGGCATGAAGTCTTCATATAATCATTAGGTGCCACTCTAATGGTCCACAGGCCCTAGATGAGCCCCCTCCACATTAAGGGACCCATGATTGTCGCAACCCCTAGTGGGCAATGAAATGCTCCACCTTAAGGGGGTGTTCACTGCTATATACTACACATTAGGCTCTCATCGCATGGAGCCCCGAGCAATTATGAAGAAAAATCAATCGAAGGCAAAAGACATATGAAGAAGGGTGGAAAAACAAAGGCTAGGGTAACTCATGTACCACAATTTTCTCCCTTTTGCACTCATGTAACCTAGTGTGGGCTTCCCTCATTATAGCTACCCTTGCCCCATAACATGTGGCTTGGATCCTTCCATTAATCCCCGTTCTGTTGCATCACTATATCACTTGCCACCTACCACCCGATGGATGTACCATGGACATGTCACCCCCTTTAAAGGTTGAAACCACCTAATAGGGTCCTTGGTTAACCCCCTTATTGAGCTTGGACACACTGGTACATGCCAAAGCCCACTATGGAAGGGCATGCCACCATGAAGTGCCCCATTGATTCCATGATTTGTAAGCTCTTTTACTTGATTATCCTAATGATTTGTTGTATTGGAGGGCGCCGCATTGGATCTTATGTAGGATTGCAGGTGGGTCTCCATTTCGGGCTTGGTCTCTCTATACAGGGTCCTAGCCCTCTACAGTGTTGAGAAATCTACATGGCAGTGTTTAGAGTGATTTCACTTTCTTTGATAACTGCTTGTGATGTCTTTTTACTTATCTTACTTATTAGCTTCTTTTCTTATTATTATGTTTGTGTATCATCAAACAACTACCAAAACTGGAAGAACAAGAACACAGAATATAGGTTGCAAGCTAGGGTCAAAACCTCTCCACTTGAGAGGAAAACTCATAAATCTCTTCTCTTTCTTATAGATTCTTCAATTGATGAATTCCAAGACCTTTAGACCAAGACCAATACCCTCCAAGATCAAGTCCAACCTTTCTTGATGATGTGATTTCCTTGTCCAAGTCAAACCTAGTCAAATCTCTTGCAGTGGCACAACTTCGACCTCTAGCTATAGAATTTCAGCATGTACTGGAAACCTAAAATTTTCGGCCCTCCTACAGTTGCTACTGCCACAGGTGTGAGCTTCTTTTAGCCTCCCAGAGCTTCCTTAAACCTTCGCTTGGTTTCTCTGATTTCTGAAACTTGTGGATGGCTTCTTGTGACCTTCGCTTTGTTGAAGAAAATGTAACTAGGTTCGATTTTTGTTATGACTTGTAATTATAATGTTATGAAGAAAATTATTATTCCTTGCATCATGGGTTTCATAAGCAAGATGTGTTTACCATAGGTCAAAGACTTCTTCTTGATGTCTTTAGGATTTTATGTTTCATCATAAGTATTATAAAAGTCATAAGGTCAAAGGTTTACGCTCCAAGAACAAGTGTCACTATCCTCGTGCAAATCGGCTCTACAAAAATACATTGATCTCCTTGATGATATGTCGACCTAGATTCAAGGCACTCCTGTCAGCTCAATGCACCATTGTTGACCCATATATATAAGGAGTGATGTGGAGTCAAATGTAACAAGTCTTTGGATCAGTTCATAATACAGTGAGCGAAGAAAGGTACACATACATAGTGAGCAGGGGTAATATCTTGGAAGTCTGCCTACGATATATATACATCGTGTCAAGCTCTCAGAAGTCTCTCAGAAGTCTGTATCCATTCACTGTGATAGCTCTCGGAAGTCATCGAAGGACTATGTATATATACACAGTGACTGCGTTCAATATAACTCTCGGTGGTGGCCTATCTTATCACTATTATAACCAACGAAGAGCATGAAGGACTAATAACATAAACGAAGAACTGTGGCAGCCGAGAAAAGGAGTCGAAGACTGTGACTGGACAATGAAGACATAAGGAGAAGGAGTACAGTGATATCAAGTCTATAGACTGTGAATTGTAGACCAAACAGAGCAGAGGATAGTGACAAACATCTTGGAGGTAACCTTGTGTCTATTTTGTCAAGGGTCTTGGTATTCATCATCTAAATATCTATAAGAAGAGATTCAAGGGTTTTACTCTCAAGAGGAGAGGTTTTGCCCTGGCTTGGAGCCAACATCTTGTGTACTTGTACTATTGTTGATCTTCTATTTTGATAACTGTTTGATAATTGAAGAACACACTAACATAACAAAGTTAATTGAAGAAGACAACACAAACTGTTATCAATAAGTCTGTGAAGAATCACTAAGCCATGAATTGCCCTAGATTCTTCAACATGGTATCAGAGCTATGGTTCATGGAGGGCATGAAGGAGATCAACTATATCATGGAAAAGCTTGTGAAGAAGTGTTCATCTTTAGCTGGCCTAATCAAGCAATACTTCAAAACAGTGTGGAATAAATTCTTCTCTTCCCAAGATCTCAAAGCTTCAAGAAACGAACGACTGCTCCTAGCTCTCTCCGAAACATTGCAAGATGAAAACATATGGGTAATAGACATCAGAGCTTCAAGGCATATGACCGGGTATTACAAGCAACTCAAGACCTTTTCTAAAGGAAAATCCTCCTACTCAGTGGAGCTTGGTGACAACAAGAGCTATCTCGTGAAAGGAATTGGATCAACATCACTTACGCTGGAAGGTGGAGGAAACATTCATCTCAACAACATATTATATGTTCCAGGTTTGTACAAAAATCTAATTTCAGTTTCATCTCTAGAAGAAAAAGGAGATAGAGTTTCTTTTATAGATGGTAAAGTAGTGGTTTGGGTGAAAGAATCAAGCATTGGAAAGGCTAGGGTCATTGGAGTTAGAGAAGGCAGACTATACAAACTCTCATCTCCTCAAAATCAAGCACTTGTCCACATCGAAATAAGCCCATGTGAATTATGGCATAGAAGATTGGGCCATCTCCATTACAAAATTCTACCAACGCTAAATTCCATTGTAAATGGGATTCCAAATCTTAAAGAAGAACATGAAGGAATCTGCAAAGGTTGTGCCTTGGGAAAGATTGCAAAGAAACCATTTGCAAATAGTACATCTAGAGCTCAAGAGATTTTAGATCTCATTCGCTCTGATGTATGTGGACCCATGTCCAAATCTGTTGGAGGTCATCTATACTATGTTACATTCATCGATGATGATTCAAGAAAAAATTGGGTTTATCTACTTAAATCCAAGGATGAAGTATTCACAAGATTTCAAGAATTCGAGAGAGAGGTAGAGAATCTTACAGAAAGAAAGATAAAGATCCTAAGATCAGAGAATGGAGGTTAATATACTTCCAAAGAACTCATTGCTTTCTGTAAGGAGGCTGGGATTAAGAGAGAGCTTATTCTTCCTTACAATCCTGAACAAAATGGAGTAGCTGAAAGAAAGAATAGAGCTATAGAAGAAAGTGTCAAGACTATGCTCCATGATCAAGATCTACCTAAATTCTTGTGGGGAGAAGCAACAAAAACTGCAATATATATTCAAAATAGAAGTCCTCATAGGTCACTTGGCAATGTAACTCCAGAAGAAGTCTTCACTGGGAAGAAACCTAATATTGATCATCTCCGAATATTTGGATGTCCAGTATATATTCACATTCCCAAGGACAAAAGGAAGAAGCTAGATCCTGCAAGCAAGAAAGGAATCTTTGTTGGATATAGCAACTCTTCGAAAGCCTACAGAATCTACATAAAGGAAGGACATCAAATAGAAGTAAGCAGAGATGTAATCTTTGATGAAAGCATTGCCTTCAAGAAATCCAAGGATCTCCCATCTGATTCTGATGAGGAGGATCTTCCTATTTTTGAGGAAGAAGCTACTAATGAAGGAGAAGTCTCTCATCAAGAAGAAGAAGGTCCCAGTGAACCAATCACTCTCCCTGAAGGAAGGAAAAGACCTAACTGGTTAACAACCACTCTTCAAGAAGCAGAAGGTCACACGACAAATCGAACTTTCAGGGAAAGCAAGAAACCAAAAAGGTACTCAGGATATGCAACATACATATCAAAGCTCATTGAAGAAGAACCTTCTACCTTTGAAGAAGCAGCCAAACATCAAGAATGGAAAGATGAAATGAATGAGGAATACCAATCTATCATGAAGAATGGAGTTTGGGAAATTTTCCCAAGACCAGATGACAAATCAGTGGTAACCTCTAAATGGTTATATAAAATCAAGCACACTGCAGATGGAAGCATTGACAAACTCAAGGCAAGATTTGTGGCTCAAGGCTTCTCTCAGGAAGAAGGCATTGATTATGAAGAAACCTTTGCTCCCACAGCAAGGTACACCACGATCCAATCTCTGATATCTCTGGCAACATCCATGGGATGGAAGGTACATCAAATGGATGTCAAAACAACATTTTTGAATGGTACCATAGATGAAGAAGTCTACATCGAACAACCATTGGGATATGAAGTAAAGGATAGAAAGACTCATGTTTGCAGATTAAAGAAGGCACTCTATGGCCTCAAGCAAGCTCCTAGGGCATGGTATGCCAGAATGGATGCATACTTGCAAAGATTGGGTTTCAGGAAAAGCACGACAAATCCAAACCTTTACATCAAAATAGAAAATGATGAACCTGTCATTATAATCCTATATGTAGACAATCTTCTAAACACCGGAATAGAAGAGCCTCTTCTGCCTTCCTCTGCTTTTGCGTTGGCCTCTCCCTGGCTTGAACTAATGACGCGGGCCCTCCGCATGAACCCTTCTCTGCTATTTTCTCCCTAGGAACAACTCCTGTCACTTGGGACAGTTGTTTCTGCTGCAAATTCTTTGATTTAGTTGATGCCTTCAGCTCTCCTGTGATCTGCAACGCTCTGATACCATGTTGAAATTTCTAAGTATTACTTGTTAGAAATTTTATCTATATTCTCTGGTTTATTTCGCCTACTTTTTTAACTACTAACAAGTTATTTAACCATATAAACACTGAAATAAACACAATACAGTCTCAACCATCTACAGATCAACAGCGAAAAGAAATAGACAAACACACAAGGGACACCGTTATTTTTGGACAATCATCCCTGGAAAAACCCAACTTGGGAAAACCGGTGCAGCAGTTCTGAGGGTTTTATTATTAAGCAACTTTTCTTGAGTACACTGGGTGCCAAACTGGCTCACCCGACAGAGATAAAAAATCTGGCAGTAATCCCTCTCTTCGAACGCAGATACTCTGAAATTCTGCCCCCACGAAACCCTCTCCAACACAATCTAAAGCACTACATCAACCCTCCTGGCCTCTACGTCAACCTGAAACCCTCTGCGTCAGCCCTCTGAGGCTCTGCGCAACCTCTCTGGCCCTCTGTGTCACTTTTGTAACCTCTGTGTGGGTCACGCAGGTCCTTCTGGCCTCTGCGTAGTCACTGCTGGCCTTTGCGTGCCTCCCTCTGGCACTACCTCTGCCTCTTTGCCTCTGCGTTGATCTTCCGGCACTATCTCCGCCTCTCTGCATCGTACTCACTGCCCCTCGCTGCAATACTGATCACTGGTTCAATTTCTCCTAGCAAACCCCGCTCTAGAAAATTGAACTAATTGAACACTCTAGTGTCTCTCCAACTGACCCTCAAGCCTCCTCTTATACTTTTTCTGTTGAGTCTTCAATGGCCGAGATGACATCTCTAATTAACGTCTAAGATTAGGTTTGGCTTGATCCATGTCATTTAGAACCTTCTAACCTAGTTTTATATTAATACCCATTAATATTTTTATTTTTCTAAGTTTAGACTTAGGAACCCATTAAAAGTATTAATTCTTTTAATATCTCCTTCACCGAGTAGAATTTCCCCAAACCATTTCTGGGTCTTAGAGATCTCATGTGCTTTAGCCTCTCCACCAATTTTCATAACTAGAGTGTTGATTTGGGGTAGCATCGGATGTGCTCTATCCATGCAAATTGGTGGAGAGACTAAAGCACATGAGATCTCCAAGACCTAGAAATGGTTTGGACAGATTTTACCTAATTTGGGAGATATTAAAATAATTAATATTTTTAGTGGAATTCCTAAGTCTAAACTTCGGAAAAATAAAATATTTATGGGTATTAATATAAATCTGAGTTAGAAGGTTCCAAAAGTCATGGATCAAGCCAAATCTAATCTTAGCCGTTGATTAGAGATTTAATGTCAGCCGTTGAAGGACCAGCGAGAAAAGTATAAGAAGAGGCTTGAGGGTCAGTTGGAGAACACACCAAAGTGATCAGTAATTCATTTTGCTAGAGCGGCGTTGCTAAGCAAAGTTGCATCAATGATCAGAAACAAGGGGCAGTGAGTACAAGGCAGAGAAGCAGAAACAGTACTGAGAGACCAATGTAGAAGCAGATAGAGCGAGAGCAACAACCATTCTAGGCTATGCAGAGCCCAACAGAGACAACGCAGAGGCTAGAGGGACTGGGTCATCCACGCAGAGGTTGCTGGAGTGATGCAGAGGGTCCCAGAGGCTGCGTAGTGCCTCAGAGGGTCAGAGGGCTGACGGAAGTCAGTAGGAGGCTGATGCAAAGGCCAGAAGGGTCAACGTTGAGCTTCAGTTGTGTCGGAGAGGGTTTCATGGAACAGTTTTTCTGAATACCTGTTTCCGAATATAGAGGTATTGCTATCGTGTACTTTTCTCTGTTGGGTGAGCCGGTTAGGCACCCAGTTGTACTGAGAAAGATTGCATAATAATATAACCCTCTGAATAGTTGCACCGATTTTGCCGCATTGGGTTTTTTCGAGGACATTTGTCCAAAAATAACGGTGTCACTTGTGTGCTTGTTTTCTTTCAGTTGATGATCTGTAGATGTTGTGACTGTATTGTGTTTATTTCAGTGTTTAAATGTTTTAAATAACTTGTTCGAATTTAAACAAGTAGAAGAAATAAACCAACAGAATACAGAGTAATTTTCTAACGGATAGACTTAGAAAATTCAACATGATATTAGAGCGTGGTTGCAGATCATAGGAAAATTGAAGGCATTAGCTTAGCAGAGCATTTGCAACAGATTCAGCTGTCCCGAGTGACAGAGCTGATCCTTGTAGAAAGCGACAAAGGAAGGAGTCACGCAGAGGGACTGCGTCGTCAGTCTGGGCCAGAGAGAGGCAGTGCAGAGGCTGAGGAGGGCAAAAACATGGTCACGCAGAGGCCAAGTGGGCTGACGTAGTTGGTTGAGGGAGCTGTTTTGCCAGTGTTGGGATTGCGCAGAGCCTAGAGGCTCAGTCCTTCAGTTGTTGGGGCAAAGGAAACTGTGGGCAGTTTGCGGGAGTGAAGCTGGTGGGATACTGTGGTCAGAACAGTACCTAACAGGGCAAGACCAAGGTAGAGGGAGTTGCTGTCGAGGCGGATTTCTAGCCAAGGAATTTGGATCAGTGTTGCAGTTGCACAGATGATTGGAGAGGGGCAACTTGACGGTTGGCAGAAGGATTTCCAGGAGGGAAATCGGGACTTAGAGGGAGTCCAAAAGAGAACTTCCAGATGGGAAGTAGAGAGACTCAGTAGGAGTCAAACCGAGAACTTCCCGACGGGAAGTAGAGAGACTCGGAGGAGTCGACAGAAGAGCATCGAGATGGCCGTGAATGGGCTGAGAGATCAGGACAAGCTAGATGGAGCGTCCAACTTTGTGGTCTGGAAGGCCAGGATCTTTTCCATTGACAGACATTGTATCAAGGGCTTTGCCTTGAGAGTGATGGCTATCCCAATTGACCCAGTAGCTAATGAAAGGTACGAAGAAGCAATGGCTAAGGCAAAGTGCATCATCCTTGATGGGGTCAAGGATCATGTGGTACCACATATTTCCGAGAAGGAAACGGCAAAGGAGATGTCGGACACTTTGAAGACATTGTACCAGCATACTTCCGTGCATAGGAAGATGCTCCTGGAGAATCAGCTAAGGTCATACTAGATGCAGAAGGGAGAGCAGATAGATGTCTTCCTCGGTTGGTTGAAGGAGATTCGTGACCAGCTAACTTCCATAAGGGCCACGCCGGATCAAGAATTGATAATAAGGACTGCACTGAACACAGTCTCCAAGGATTGGGAGACATTTTTCCAGAGCATACTAGGCAGGACGAGTCTTTTGGACTGGGAAGAGCTGTGGGCAGCTCTTCGTCAAGAAGAGATCAGACGACTAACCAAGGCGAGGAGTAGCAACAAAGGGGTCAAGATCAAGAAGGAAGAGGAAGAGGATGTGGCTCTAGCATCTGCAGGAAAGTAGGAGAAGAGGAAGAAGAAGGACCTCTCCAAGGTCAAGTGCTTCCACTGTGGGGAACTAGGTCACTATGCGAACTAGTGTCCGAGGATGAAGAGTAAGGGAGAGGCTTCTGACTTGAAGGCAGTGCCAGCGAGGGTGGAGAAAGAAGTCGAGGAGGATGACAATTGTGCCATGAGTGCTCATGTGCCACTTGAGAAGAAGTGGGGAGACATCGAGCTATAGTCAGGAAGACTACAGGCGATGAGGGCCAAGATCCTTGAGGTACCCAACCTTTTGGATTATACCTTACTACGGGAGCCCCAAAGAGGAGTAGTAGGACTGGCGGATGTCGGTAGAGACGAATGCAGATGAAGCGACGAAGAGTGCTACAGTGCAGGAGTCCAGGGGCAGTGCAAGGCTAGCAGGCTGCAACAGTGTGAGAGGCACGAGAGTGTTGTACGAGTGCAAGATGGCACAAGGAGGTGTGCAATGGTGCGAGATGCAAGGAGTTGTTGTAGCAACACAGAGGTCAGTAGAGGGAGCACTTGTTAGTGGCAGAACTCCTTGCAGCAGCGCAGAGGTCAATAGAGGGAGCACTTGTTAGTGGCAGAGAGAGCTTCAACATTGGGAGTGTTTCTAGCCTAACAGGGATGTTAGAAGTTGGCTAGATCAGTTACTTACTTCTCAGTAACTGAGTTGCAATGCAGTAGCACGATGCAACATGATGAGAGGGGGTTGCAGTGCAGGTGCAGTGTTGGGAGGATGGACCAGCAACAAGGATGTAGAGGGAGTTGTCGTACGAATGCAGCAGTGGCAGTGGCAGGGCCATGGGTAGCAGTACAAGATGAAATAGTGCAGAAGCTGTTGGGCAGGGAGGCCTAGCATCAACACAAGTACCAGTGCCGGATAATCAGTGTGATGCTCAGTGAGGAGTATTACTAGAGCACAATCCTCGCTAAGAGGGAGTGTTGATTTAGGGTAGCATCGGATGTGCTCTAGCCATGAAAATTGGTGGAGAGGCTAAAGCACATGAGATTGCCAAGACCTAGAAATGGTTTGGACAGATTGTACCTGGTTTGGGAGATTTTAAAATAATTAATATTTTTAATGGAGTTTCTAAGTCTAAACTTAGGAAAAATAAAATATTAATGGGTATTAATATAAAACTGGGTTAGAAGGTTCCAAAAGTCATGGATCAAGCTAAATCTAATCTTAACTGTTGATTAGAGATTTAATCTCAACCGTTGAAGGACCAACCAGAAAAGTATAAGAAGAGGCTTGAGGGTCAGTTGGAGATGTTGATTTGGGTTAGCATCGGATGTGCTCTAACCACGAAAATTGGTGGAGAGGCTAAAGCACATAAGATCTCAAATACTCAGAAATGGATTAGGCAGAATCTAACCAGTTTGGGAGATATTAAAATAATTAATATTTTTATAGAAGTCCCTAAGTCTAAACTTAGGGAAAATAAAATATTAATGTGAATTAATATAAAACTGAGTTAGAATGGTCCAAAAGTCATGGATCAAGTCAGATCTAATCTTAGCTGCTGATTAGGGACTTAATCTTAGCCGTTGAATTGTCAACGAGAAAAGTACAAGAGGAGGCTTAAGGGTCACTTGGAGAACACACTAAGTTGTTCAAGAATTTGATTTTCTGGGGCAAGGCTTGTTGAGGAAACTGAAGGAGTGATCAGAGTTGCAGCTGAGGGGTAGTGAATGCAATAGCAGAGAGGTAGAGATAGTACTGGGAGCATCAGTGTAGAAGCCGGGAGAGGGTTGATGCAAAGCCAACTAGAGGCCACGCAGAAGTAGCCAGAGGCAGCTAGGAGTTGCGCAAAGCCTGAGGAGGGCCAGCACGGGAGATGCAAAGCCTAGAGAGGTTGACGTTGGGCCAGAGAGGCTGACGCTGGGCAGACGTTGGGCCAGAGAGTCTGACGTAGACCCTAAAGGTTGACGCTGGGAGGTTTTGTGGGGCTGATATTTGTCTCCCACTGAGAGGGACTACTTCCGAGGGCATTCTCTCTTGGGTGAGCCATTTCTGGCACCCGGATTGTATTCTGAAACTGCTTAATAATAAAACCCTCAGATAGTTGCATTAGTTTTCCTGCATTAGGTTTTTCCGGGGGACATTAGTCCAAAAATAACGGTGTTACTTGTGTGCTTGTTTTTCCTTCAGTTGATGATCTGTATGTATTGAGACTATACTTGTATTTATTTTCGGTATTTACATGGTAAATAACCTATTAATTAACAAAACAAGTAGGAAGAAATAATTCAGAAAGTATAGAAAGGATTTCTAACAGTTAGACTTAGAAATTCCAACAGGAGAAAACACCAGAGTGATTTGTCATTCATTTTGCTAGAGCAGGGTTGCTAAGCAAAGTTGAATCAGTGATCAGCAACGAGGGGCAGTGAGTACGCGGCAGAGAGGCAGAGACAGTGCTGAGAGACGAGCGCAAAAGCAGAGAGAGCAAGAGCAGCAAGCCGTCCAGGCTACGCAGAGCCCAACAAAGACATCGCAGAGGCCGAGGGACTGCGTCATCCACGCAGAGGCTGTTGGAGTGACGTAGAGGGTCCCAGGGGCTTCATAGTGCCTCAGAGGGCTGACGCAGAGGGTCAGAGCACTAACACAGGTCAACAGGAGGCTGACGCAGAGGCCAGAAGGGCCAGCGCTGAGCTTCAGTTGCGCTGGAAAGGGCTTCGTGGAATAGGTTTTCTGAATCCTTGTTTCCGAATATGGAGGTATTGCTGCCATGTATTTTTCTCTGTCGGGTGAGCCGGTTAAGCACCCAATTGTACTCAGAAATACTGCATAATAATATAACCCTCTAAATAGATGCACCAGTTTTCTTCCATTGGATTTTTCTGGGGACATTTTTCCAAAAATAGCGGTGTCACTTGTGTGCTTGTTTTCTTTCAGTTGATGATCTGTAGATGTTGTGACTGTATTGTGTTTATTTCGTTATTTAAATGTTTTAAATAACTTGTTCGAATTTAAACAAGTAGAAGAAATAAACCAGCAGAATATAAATTAATTTTCCAACAGATAGACTTAGAAAATTCAACATAGAGCACATCCAATGCTAACCCAAATCAACAATCTATTGTTGCAAACCAATTGCGCCCAGATCTGCTCACTGGAACACTCTATCCGACAAATCCACTCCCTGCAAACTCTGCTTCTGAGGCTGGTCGAATTTTCCTCTAACCTAGATCTAGAAATCAGACCCTTTGCATCTGCAAATTCGCACTTCCTGGTGGCTTGCTCATATCTTAGAAATTCGTGCTCAGAACTCCCTCTAAACTTGCAAAATTTCTTCTTCTCGGTGTTGAGCCTCTAATTTTATCTTCAATGCTTTGATACCATGTGAAATTTCCTTGAATTGTAGTAACTGGAATTTACTCTTCTAACTGGTTAGCAAATTATTAATTTTCTTATTAATATCAAAAAAATCACACTACAATTCTTCACAAATAAATTTTGTGAAAGCTCAATAAAATGTTGGAACTGAGAAAATAGATGCACACACATCTAAAATTAACACAATAATCTTTGGACAAACGACCCTAGAAAAACCCTGAAGGGAATACCAGTGCAACAAATGAGGGTTTATTTTTTATTATTATGCAACAGTAAAATCTAAATACAATAATTTGGATGCCTCACTAGCAATCCTCCGGCAAATCTATTAGCAAAATAATTTGGAGAAATTTTCTCCCTTTTGCAAATAATCTCTACCTCCCTTTGACCTACTCGAACCCCATTGCGAAAACTCGGCCTCCAAGAATTAGCACAACCTGGCCTGGGAATTTCTCACTTCCTGCTAAGTGGATCTAAATGAGCCGCCTTGCCTTCTGCCTTTATAAAGAAGTCGCTTTGCCTTCCAGGTGATCTCCCAACCTCCGACAACTGAATTGACCTCTGGTTGTTCGAACTAGGTTTTTGGCCACTCGCTCTGGCTATGCAGCCCTCTTTGCAGAAATGCTTAGCCTCCCTGCTACCGTTGATATGTTGCTGGGAACTGTATTGAAAACTCCTTTGTTGCTCCCTCAATCACTATTGCTCTAGCTCAAGCTCACTTCCTTGTTGAATCACTGTGCTGGATAGCTCAATCTGCCAAGTGTTGAAGTTTCTAACTTTACTTAATTTAGAAACCGTTCATGCACTTTTTCTAATTTATTCCTACCTACTTGTTAATTTTCCTTTAACAAGTTATTTACAAAGTAAATACTAAAAATAAACACCAGTGCATGCTCAACATATTACAGATCAGCAACTAATAGAAACAAGAACAAACACACCACATGACACCATTATTTTTGGACCAATGTCCCCAGAAAAACCTAATGCAGGAAAACCGATGCAGCGATCAGAGGGTTTTCTTATTAAGTAATATCAGAGTACAATCTGGGTGTCATAACTGGCCTACCCAATAGAGAATTTCCTTACCAGCTATACCTCACAGTTTGAGAGAAATCTCCTGGCTGAAACCCCAAAAAACCCTTCCGGCAGCTCCTCAGCACAAAACTGCTCCTACAACCCCAACGTCTGCCCAATCTGGACTGCGTCAACCCCTCTCTGTCTCACACTGGCCCTGCGTCAGCCTTTCTTGGCTTGCATCAGCCCCAAGAGGCCCTGCGTTAGCTCTGGGACCCTCTGCGTCAGCTACGCTGGCCCCTCTGGTGCTCTGCGCAGCACTCGACTGCCTCTGCATGGCCCTGCGTGAGCCTTTGTTGGCTCTGCGTCACCCTCCTTGGCTGTTGCGCTGCTCTCCCGGCATAATCTCTGCCTTCTCTGTTCCTCTGTACTCAATGCCCCTCAGTTTCTCTCCCGATCATTGATTCTATCTCTCTTAGCAAACCTCGCTCTAGAGAATAGAATGACTGATCATCTGGTGTACTCTCCAAGTGACCCTCAAGCCTGCTCTTATACTTTTCCTGTTGACATCTCAATGACCGAGATTAAGTCCCTAATCAATGGCTAAGATTAGATCTGGCTTGATCCATGTCTTTTGGACCACTTTAACACAAATTCATATTAATACACATTAATATTTTATTTTCCCTAAGTTTAGACTTAGGGACTCCATTAAAAATATTAATTATTTTAATATCTCCTGATCTGTTTAGAATCTGCCCAAACCCTTTTTGAGTATTGGAGTTCTCATGTGCCCCAACCTCTCCACCAAATTTCGTGGCTAGAGCACATTCAATGCTACCCCAAATCAACACTCCCTCTTAGTGAGGACTGTGCTCTAGCAATACTCGTCACTGAGTATCACTCTGATCATCTCGCATCAATACCTGTGCTGATGCTAGGCCTTCCTGCTCAACATCCTTTGCACTATTGCCTTCTGTACTGTTGCCCATGGTTCTGGCACTCCCACTGCTACATCTGTACGACAACTCCCTCTGCATCTGTGCTGTTGGTGGTCCTTTCTCCCAGCATTGCATCCGCACTGCACCTCCTCTTATCATGCTACATCGTGCTGCCCACTGTTGCATTGCAACCCAGTTACTGAGAAGTAAGTAACTGATCTCCCAACTGACCTCCCTGTTGGGCTAGAAACACCCACTGATGCTGAAGCTCCCTCTGCGCCGACAAGTGCTCCCTTTCTTTGACCTCTGCACTGCTGCAACAACTCCTTGCATCTCACAACGTTGCACACCTTTGTGTGCCTTCTTGAACTAGTGCAACACTCCTGTGCCTCTTGCACTACTGCAGCCTACTAGCTCTGCGTTGTCTCGGGACTCCTGCATTGTAGCTCCCTTTGCTGCTCCATCCGCATCCGTCTCTACCCACCTAGCCAGTCTTGCTACTCCTTGTCGCAGCTCCCGTAGCAAGGTCTAATCCAAGAGGCTGGGTACCTCGAGGATCCTGCCCCTCATCGCCTATAGTCCATCTGAGTATAGCTCGATGTCTCCCTAGTTCTTCTGAAGTGGCGCGTGTGAACTCATGGCACAGTCATCGTCTGTCAAAATTTGCTTCTCTGCCCGTGTTGGCGTTGCCTTAGTCTCGGAAGACTCTCCCTTACTTTTTTCCTTGGGCACTGGGTTGCATAATGACCCATCTCCCCACAGTGGAAGTACTTGATCTTGGAGAGATCTTTCTTCTTCTACTTCTCTTGCTTTCGCTCAGATGCTAGGGCCACATCCTCCTCCTCCTGCTTGACCTTGATCCCTTTGCTGCTGCTACCTGTCTTTGACTGCCATCTGATCTCTTCCTAGCGAAGAGTTGCCCACATCTCGTCCCAAGGTAGGAGAGTCCCTCTACCCAGGATGCTCTAGACAAACACTTCCCACTCTTCTAAGACAACATTCAGGGTTGTCCTCACTATAAGCTCCTGATCCGGTGTCGCTCCTATAGCAATCAACTGATCTCAGATCTCATTCATTCCTCTGAGGAAGGAGTCAATCAATTGGCCCTTCTTCATCTGATACGACCTCATCTGGTTCTCGAGCAGCATTCTTCTCTGCACAGAAGTATGCTGGTACAGGTTCTTGAGAGCCTCCCACCTCTCAACTGTCGTTTCCTTCTCGGCTATATGTGGTACCACATGATCCTTGACCCCGTCAAGGATAATGCACTTGGCCCTCGCCATCACCTCCTCGTACTTGTCGTTATCATTGGGGTCGACTGGGATAGCTATAACCTTCAAGGCGAAGTTCTTGACATGATTTCTGTCAAGCACTGATAAGATTCTGGCCTTTCAGACTGCGAAGTTCGATGCCCCATCCAGTCTATCCTGGTCTCTTACCTCGTGTAGTGCCATGATGCTCCTCTACTTCCCTCCTGGAAGTTCTCTGTTTGACTCCTCTGAGTCCCTACTTCCCATCTGGAAGTTCTCTTATGTTTTCCCTCTAAGTCCCGATTTTCCTCCTGGAAATCCATCTGCCGCTTGTCGAGATGCCCCCTACTCTGATCGTCTTGTGCAACTGCACTGCTGATCCGGGTTCCTCGGCTAGAAACCCTTGGTAACAACTCATTTGGCCCTGCTCTGTCAAGTACTGTTTTGACTACAGTACCTCACGAGCTCCACTCTACTATATTCCTGTAGCCTTCTAGACCCCAGCAATTGCCTCTCTGTGAACTGTGTCAACCCCTCTCTGCCTCACGCTGGTTCTGCGTCACCCCAGATGGGTCTGTGTTAGCCTTGGGATGCCCTGCATCAGCCCTCTAGCCCTCTGCGTCAGCAACGCTAGCCTCTCTAAGGCTCTGCGCAGCTCCCAACTTTTTCTGCTTGGCTCTGCGTCACACTTCTTGGCTTTTGTGTTGCTAGAAACAGCTTCTGTCACCTCGGGACATCTGTTTTCTGCTGCTATTGCTTCGCTCGGCTGATGTCTTTTAGTCCTCCTGTGATATGCAATCACGCTCTGATACCATGTTGAAGTTTCTAACTTTACTTAATTTAGAAACCCTTCATGCACTTTTTCTGATTTATTCCTACCTACTTGTTAATTTTCCTTTAACAAGTTATTTACAAAGTAAATACTGAAAATAAACACGAGTGCATGCTCAACATATTACAGATCAGCAACTAAAATAAACAAGAACAAACACACCACATGACACCATTATTTTTGGACCAATGTCCCTAGAAAAACCCAATGCGGGAAAATTGGTGCAGCTATCTGAGGGTTTTCTTATTAAGAAATATCAGAGTGCAGTCTGGGTGTCGTAACTGGCCTACCCAACAAAGAATTTCCTTAGCAGCTATACCTCATAGTTTGAGAGAAATCTCCTGGCTGAAACCTCGAAAAACCCTTCCGGCAGCTCCTCAGCACAAAACGACTCCTGCAACCCCAACGTCTACCCATTTTAGACTACATCAACCCCTCTCTGTCTCACACTGGCCTTGCGTCAGCCTTTCTTGGCCTGTGTCAGCCCTAGGAGGCCCTACGTCAGCTCAGGGAGCCTTTGCGTCAGCTACGCGAGCCCCTCTTGTGCTCTGCACAGCACTCGGATGCCTCTGCGTGGCCCTGCGTGAGCCTTTGCTGGCTCTGCGTCACCCTCCTTGGTTGTTGCGCTGCTCTCCCGGCACAATCTCTGCCTTCTCTGTTCCTCTGTACTCAATGCTCCTTAGCTGCTCTCCCGATCACTGATTCTATCTCTCTTAGCAAACCTTGCTCTAGAGAATATAATGATTGATCATCTAGTGTACTCTCCAAGTGACCCTCAAGCTTACTCTTATACTTTTTTTGTTGACATCTCAACGACCGAGATTAAGTCCCTAATCAACGGCTAAGATTAGATCTGGCTTGATCCGTGTCTTTTGGACGACTCTAACACAGATTCATATTAATACCCATTAATATTTTATTTTCACTCCATTAAAAATACTAATTATTTTAATATCTCTTGATCTGTTTAGAATCTGCCCAAACCCTTTCTGGGTATTGGAGATCTCATGTGCCCCAACCTCTCCACCAAATTTCGTGGCTAGAGCACATTCGATGCTACCCCAAATCAACACCAAGGTAACTCACTCTCCTTCTTGCTTGATGTGTCTATCTCCATCCCATTGATCTACTCTTATAATCTCTCATTGGAGCACCAACAATCATGATTAAATCATTATCAACAACTAAGATCATCTTGGATTCGATCTGTGTGAGTCTCTAGAGCTTTCTCGATCTTTCTCAATTAATTGCTACTAGTTAATCAATTTTCTTAAGTTGGACTTAGGCATTTTTTAATTATTGTTCGATTAACTTAATTGAGTGGTCTCTAGGTGTTTTGTACCGAAACCTTTATGGGTTTTGGAGATCTTGTGTTCCTTAGCCTCACTGAGACAAATTGAGACGAGAACACCTGTCCAATGTTTACCAAAAACTAACATTACTCATGCATGACATTAATGAATGTTCCTATTGGTGAATCTTTTTAAAAGCTCTCCCAAGAAACTCCATTTATCATTGCATGGGTAAATGCTGGAATTTTGATACTTAGGGCAGCAAATTTTGGCCTCCTTAAAAACGAATTAGGCTTATCTAAAGCATCCATGACTCCATATGCCCAAAGGACAAGGCACTATTCCAAGTCTTTGGTGACCAATCTAAATATTTATCCAATTTCTCTCTCTTTAGAATTTCGACCATTTCAAGGATAGCGGAGAAACTAGGGCTTGGTGTCAATTTCTAGGGAAGAGGGCTTTTGGAGGTTGGAGATTCTAAACATCAAGGTGACTTGATTTGCCACAAGATATCTCAATTTGGTGGGCATCCACTCGAATTTCATCCATTAATTCTCTTGCCCTAAGAGGGAAACCCTAGTCTTCATTCTCTCAACCTAAGGATTTCCTTGAGGGTCTTATGAACCTTGGATTAATTGGTTATCATCATAAGAAACCCACCCTTGTGGCCTTGACCTTGAGAACACATATTATCATCAAAAGCCTCAAAAACCTAGGTCTTGAGCCTTGTTTTCTAGGGCTTTTCTTTGAAAGCAATTTGCTTCTTTGAAGCCTTGAACCATTATTGTGCCTCTCTCTTGAATGAGCCCTAGTGAGATTATCTAATACCTTATTTATAGCCTATCTATTGTGGAATTGATCTCTACCTGTCTTACTGAAACTCCTTCCATGGGTGAAAATCCGTAAAGAGCAAGGAGTTTTAGCCGAGGTGGCATTGCACCTCTACCCCATTGTTGTCCCATTTTTTAGTTTATACCTCGTAGGGTTTCTCTCTCCAAGGCCTACTAGATTTTGCAGTAACAATGCCATTTAGCAAGAGCTATTGATAGTTTTGTATTGGCATGTAACCTTGTTCTAGTAAATAAAATAAAGCTGATTGTTATTTGTAATTGCAGTGTTTTTATCTAATTGTTGGATAAGAATAATTGGTTGGAATATTTTATTTATAACGAGGGTTTTGTCTCCTTTAAATTTTTATCGGGGATTTCTGAGTTTTATTTTTAGATTGGTTGCCATATGTCCGAAAGGTGTTAATTTGGCAACTCAGGGAAAAATTCCCTCCATTGGGAAGCCTTCCTCATCTAGAGAAGCCCCTTCTAGCCCTTGGAAGAATTTAACTTGGTCGAGGAAAAAATAGTATTTTAAGGTGAAACCTACATGTGCACAAAAGTACAAGTCGGCCTGGGGAAGCTAATTTGACCCCTTCAGACACATATAAATAGACCTCTTGTCACATCACTTTGGAGCATCATCAACACATCACATCTTCTCTTGAATTGGTTCGACTACTTTTGAAATTGCAGGTTCTTTTCACACATGCGAAGGAGAGAGGGCCTTTTCTGTTGGCTGAAATTCATTTTCTGTTTTGGGTCTTTGACCAGCATTGGGTTATTGATCTGGGAGCTTGGTTTGACTTTGTTTGACTTGGGAAAATCTCTATTTTGGAAGGCCGAATTGATTGGTCAAGAGGCCAAAGTTTTCAGGGCAGTTTGATCAAGGTTGACTGCATACCTTGACCACAGTTGACTGCAGAATTTCTGAAGTTTGACTGCAGATCTTCCCTCTCATTTGACCAAGCTTTTGTTGACTGTTTTGACTAGACTTTGACCAGAAAATAAGGCCACATCTTTTGACTGTTGACTGAGCTGCTGTGAAGGAGGTTTGACCATTGACTGTTGACTGGTTAGGGCTGCTGCTAATGCTGTTGACTTTCACCAGAATTGCATATTTGACTTGTTGACCATATTTGACTTTTGGGCTCATCATTGGATTGGATATTGGTTAGTTGTTTCTTGGATAGTCAAAGGTTTGACTTTGACTCATTGTTGATGAATTGGAACATTGTATCTCTTTGCTGAACATTTGATGACAATCTAATAGAAAATCTTTCAAAGGGTTTTCCAGTGCCCCCTTGTGCAGTTTTCCCTGGTCTTTGACCAAATACTGTGTCTCTATTGTTCTTGGCTGTCTTCTATTGTGCATTGGTTTACTGTTCTATCTACAATTGCTTATTGTTGCTGGAAGATTGAATTATACTGGATAAATTGATTGCTAATTGAGGAAAAATTGGAATAAATGATTGTGTTAAGCACAGAATACTAGAAAATTAACAAAAGGAATATTTCATATTTAAATAGCAAGAAGGGATTTCACAGTGGTATTAATAAATATATCTGCTATATTGGTTGAATTTATTTGCTGTGATATTTGGTTTTGGGTATATTGGTTGAGTTGGTTGTCTAAAAAAAGGGGATTTTTCATTTTACATAGAGTATCATTGGATTAGGATAAATGAAACCACAGGTGTTATGGATGACTTATTTTGCTCTCTAGTTTGACATGCAGTAAGTGGTTGCATTGATGTGCATTGGATGCATAGCATCTCATGTATGAAGACAATATTCTTTACCATGTCCATGATTTCAGAGTCAATAAATTTGATTCATCCATCTGGATGCCCTATTTTAGAATGAAATTCAAGAACGTGAATGAGAGTTTCAGAAGTAAAATTAGTCTATTTGCCATACTATTTGTGTTGTAGGTTGTGTTTCAAGTTTCAACTTTTGTGGTTCTGTCTCAAATTCTGCCATATATTTAGTTGTCTGCTGCGATGCAAAAAGTGTTTTCTTATGAGGTAGGCTAATGTCTTTATCTTCTATTATCAAAATGAAGATATAGTGATAGTTTTCCTTCTTTATTAAGTAGTCATAAGAAGATTATGCAAGGTCGAAAGTGCTTCTTTTTGAGTTTTGTGATTCATTGTTTATTGTAACAAATGCTATTAGATATGGTTGTATTATCAATGATGTGCCAGTAATGGCCTGAGTTCTGACATACTGGGATTGGTCGAGGGATGAACATTATAGAATTTATCCCTATAATGTCTCTACTTCCATGGTTTAAAAAATGAAATTCTTGAGTGGACTCTGGGAGGAAAATATCCTTAGCTTCTTTTTTGGTTTATAGGACAAGAACTGACCATATCCAGTTAAAACTTAATACCATCTATAATGGTCAAGGAATTTCACGGCTTCCAACTGGCTTGAATTTTGTGAAGTCAAAGACCTTCTCCTATACCATTTTCGATCTGCAAACAGCAATCTGGCTTCCTCTCTAACAATCCCAGATCTGTGGTGTCAGTGATTTCCATTTTCTAAATAGAAAACATGTGTCATTGATTTCCATTTTAAAATAGAAAACACATCTCATTGATTTCCATTTTTTAAATAGAACACATGTCCCCAAGTGTAGTATAAGTGGTGAAATCTAATAACCAATACCTTTCATCATGCTGGCATATGTTGCAATCTCCTGATCTGGATTTGCATAAGCTGAGAAAGAGTTGATGAGCTCTACCGTGAGGAAAGTCATCTAGATCACTTTCCCTGTTTGGACCCAAAAAACAATGGGAAAGTCCCGAAACTGGCTTTGGAAGTTCAGGACCCAAAATTACCAAATTCAGGATCTGTTTTGAGATGGATCCAAACAGTTGGATCACCACACGGGGAAAATTATTTATGTATGAAACAATGATGATGGATAAGGCTCATATGAAAGATACTACATCCATTTCATGTGAAAAATCGGTTACTTGACTCCTACTGCAGCAAATTGATAATATTTCACCTACTTGTTGAATTAATTGAACAAGTTATTTGCAGTTTTCAACAGAAAATACTGAAATACATACACTGCAGGCTACACCAAAATAAACTGCGGAAACTAAATTCAGCACAGGAGAGAAATAATAAGCACACACATCTACACAGTTATTTTTGGACAGATGTCCCCAAAAAAACCCATTGCGGGAAAACCGGTGCAGCAGCTCTGAGGGTTTTATTATTAAGCAATAGTAATTTCTAAGTTCAATTCGTTGGATGCCCAACTGACTAACCGATATAGAGAGAAATTGGACAAAACAAATAGTGAGATGATCTCACCCTGTCACTGGAAGATGCTAACCCTGATCTCGCTGGAAAGAGCATCTGTGTCCCTTCTGCGTTAGCCTCTGCACAAAACTGTGTCAACCCTATGCAGTTTCCATGTCACCTCTGTTGGGGACTACGTTGCTCTTCCTCTAGATCCTCTCCTACCCAGAAACTTCGATTTCCTGCCTCTCGGTCTCACACCCCTGCTCCTGGCTTCTGAAACTCGATTTGCTCACCAGGAATTCAATCTCCCTCTAGGCTCTGCACTGCCACTACATCAACTTTGCGTGGGCCAGCGTCAACCTCTCTTTGGATGTCGTTCTGCCCCTCTGCCTTGTACTCTCCGACCCAGGAAAACTTCTCTCTTTCGGATACTATCTCTGCCCCTCACTGCAAAAACTCACTTAGAATTTCTCATCGGCGGCCTCTCTACTTCAGAAATTCGATCTTCTGAACCTCTCTATCTTTGTTCTCCAAGTGCCCATCAATTTTTCTCTTATAATCCTCTCGTTGATCAATCAACGACCAGATTAGATCCTAATCAATGGCTAGGATCACATTGACTTGATCTTCGCCTTCTTCTAGAAGTTTCACCCATAGTTTAGATTAATACCCATTAATTTTTTTAATTTTCTAAGTTTAGACTTAGGGTCCCATTAAAAATAATTAATTATCTTAATAAAGCTGTCTACGGGTGGAATTTCTCAAATAGATTTATGGGTATTGGAGAATGCATGTGTCTAAGCCTCTCTACAAATTTTGAGACTTAGAGAACATCCGATGCTACCAGAAATCAATACTCCCTCTTAGCGAAGAATGTGCTCTAACAATGCAACCTATTGAAGCATCACTCTGTTCTGTAACATCTCCTTCTGTGTTGCTGATGTCTGATATTCTATCCACCAACTACTACGCAAATGCTGCTTTTGTACTGTTGTTGAGCCTGCCACTATCAACACTGCATCCGTACTACAACTCCCTCTTAATTCTGCATCCATGTTGTTGTTGGCACTGCCATTGCCAACTGCATCTGCACTACAACCTTCTCCAACTGTTGCTGCTACTGCATCAGCAACCGAAAAGCATCCCAAATTACTGAACAAGTGTTCAGTATGATTCATCTCGTTGCTGGGTTCTGACTACTACTAGTCTCTATGCTGACCCTCTGAAGTCTCTGCGCTGCTGCTGACCTCTGCTCTGTGCCATCTGCACTGCTTAGTCTCTAGCGCTACTAGCCACTGCAACTGTCACTTCGGCACTCCTCTGCACCAACTGATAGTGGTCCATCCTGCTTCTTCTAATTTGGGCTTCCGTAGCAAGTAATTGATCCAAGAGGTGGACTCCTCAAGGATCCTACCCAACTGCAATCCTTTCGAACTACAACTCTAAATTAGCCCACCTCCCTCCTGGAGGTATCTTGGTTGCCAACATGGCGAAATATGATGTACTCGTACTGCGGCTGCTATTGCTCTGTTGACGCTTTTGCACTACTACTACAACTACTGCAATAATGAGTCTGATCTCCTTAGATCCGAAGTACTAGCTTCCATAAGGTAGCTCCCTTTCAAAATAGACTCCCTCCGAGTCTTGATCTCTCTATGGGAAATCTCTCTACTCCCTCCTGGCAACTCACATAGTCCTCCTGTACTAGAAACTGGACTGCGAAGCTCTACGCTGGGAATCTCTTGGTTGGGACTGCACTTGCATACTGCAACTAAGCAATTCACATTGCCTGTGTCACTGCAACTAGTTCTGCAATTGTCTTCTGGAAACTCACTGCAACTAGCTTTGCAATTGTCATTTGAATGACTAGCTACGTTTGTTGACACTGTGATCCTTCTTCTACTGATTCAGTTGGGCTCCATTTGCAAGGATATTTATCCATGTGAGAAATTTGCAGCAATTGGATCTAATTTGCTGCTCTTCCATGGATCCTGCCCATCTGTGGCCATCTCTGCAAAAATGTCGAATTGCCTCCTCTCTCCTCTGCGCAAATCTAGGCTAGCCTACACACTCACTATTGGAGTTAGTAGATCTGCTCCTCTCTGCTGCTACTCAACAATAGAGAAATCAAATTCCTTGGCTTGGAATTCTCTGAGAAAGAAATTCCCTTAGTGTGTCTCCTTCCCTCCCACTGACGCTATTCTCTCGGTAACTGCTGCAAGATATCTACATCCCAGCTAAAGACCTGCTCTGCAAGGAAAAATACATTGCTGGTTCTACCTTTGGAAGATTTCGAATTGGAAATCGAATTTCTCTGTCGAGTCTCTCAGAGAAATCAATTTCTCCTCAGACTTTGCCCTTCAGACCTTCGAACTGCGTTGCCTCCTGGGGTTTTGAATTGCTGCCTCTGCATGAATTTTGAACTCCCTCTTCCTTTCTACTTTTGAGCTCTTCTGCTTACAATTTGTGCTCTAATACCAAGTGAATTACCCGATTCCTATGGCAGCAAGCTGATAATATTTCACCTACTTGTTGAATTAATTGAACAAGTCATTTGCAGTTTTCTATAGCAAACACTGAAATACATACACTGCAGCCTACACCAAAATAAACTGCGGAAACTAAATACAACACAAGAGAGAAATAATAAGCACACACATCTACACGGTTATTTTTGGACAAATGTCCTCAGAAAAACCCAATGCCGGAAAACCGATGCAACAACTCTGAGGGTTTTATTATTAAGCAGTAGTGATTTCTGAGTACAATTCGTTGGATGCCCAACTGGCTATCCGATATAGAGAAAAACTAGACAAACAAATAGTGAGATAATCTCACCCTGTCACTGGAAGAATCTGACCTTGATCTCGCTGGAAAGAGGCTCTGCGTCCCTTCCACATCGGCCTCTACGCAAAACTACGCAATTTCTGCGTCACCTCTGCTCGGGACTGCGCTGTTTTTCCTCTGGATTCTCTGCTACCTAGAAACTTCGATTTCCAACCTCCCAGTCTCACACCCCAACTCCCGGCTTCTGAATCAATGGCTAGGATCATGTTGACTCAATCTCCGCCTTCCTCTAGAAGTTTCACCCACAGTTTGGATTAATACCCATTAACTATTTTATTTTCCTAAGTTTAGACTTAGGGTCCTATTAAAAATAATTAATTATTTTAGTAAAACTGTCTCCTGGTGGAATTTCCCAAAACTATTTCTGGGTATTGGAGAATGCATTTGTCTAAGCCTCCCTGCAAATTTTGAGACTTAGAGCACATCCAATGCTACTAGAAATCAACATTTCAAACCAAAAACTATCATAAAACACAAATATCCAAAGCTAAGTTGCATGAAACATGGAAACATTTAGAAGATTCCAAAACAGCAGCCCCTGGAAATGTATTCTTTGGCGTCGTATTTGTATTATGTTTCCTTTAATTATTTATTCATAATGTACTAAATAGATACAAGTTACAATATCTTTGACATACAATATTGTCCTGAAAGAGTTTAGGTCCGTAACCTTTTCTTCTAGAGACCATATTTAAAATCATTGTGGTGACACTTGTATGGGACAGGGTCGATTCTCATGTCCTTTTAAGACCACTACAACAACATCACTACTTTATTTCGTACTGCATAATTATCAACAAATGGTTGTTTCTTTCTTGCCTCTTTATTATCCCCAATATACAACTCATCAAATTGGATATCAATGGTTCATTTTGGAAGGATATTTGCAATCCTTATTTACGGACTGTAGTTACAAAATTCTGCTGAACTAGCTAACAAACTCAAAAATTCAGCATTAAATTGGTTCCTGTCAGTCAGTGACATGGTAGCAATTAATATCACATTGGTACAGACATATCTGGAAGCAATTTATTCAGGGCATAGACATGGTTAATGTGATTTCCACTATTTCAGCAGTTAATAAGCAAGGACATGAACTGCTGGCATCAATTAATATAATTTCCATGATTTCACTATTCCAATGTTGTTAATTATGCAGCAAGGCTGCATATTTCACAATTTCTACCGTATAAATTATACACTGACTACTCCACACTGTACACACAAAATTAATGGACTTCTCAAAAACTGGATTTTAAATCTCAAAAAACAATTGCTCCATTGCAGCTGGTAATGGAAACTCTGCAAAGGGTGGCCAAGTTTCTGTCTTCCTCTTACTGAACTTTTCTCTCTGGCGCTTGAATGGGCCCACACAAGCAAAAGAAGGTTTGGAAACGAGTTGAATTTGCACCAAAACAGCACGGAAACGCCACTGGCCATACCATATGGGGTTTCCAAATCGGGAAATGTCATATGGTACAGCCAGCAGCATTGCCGTGGCATTTAAAACGCATTTCAGTGCTTTTGATACTGGTACACAGGGTAAGGGGATGTTTCCTGCAACATAGGTCCAAAGCTACAATGATAAGGGCACACATTTTTTTTCTGTTACTACATGTTTTTATGAAATCTTTATATTCAGTCACTGATCTTAAACTTTTTTGTGCACCATGTATATTAAAAATGGAGCATTCTTTTAAATCTAGCACACCATCCATTTTTTGAGTATCTCCTAATCTTGATTGAAATTCTGTTTTGCCAGATTTATGCAGTTGGCTCTTCCCTTGGAAATGGAATCAATTTTTTGGATTTTTCTCCAGATAAAAAATCATCATGTTATGTGACTTATGATAGGTAAGCATTGTTACTGTCAGTACCTCCATCAGCTATTTACTTTTGTTAATACAATAAACTGTGCAGCCTCCCTGAATTTATACTCTTCCATCTCAAAAGAAAGTTCTAAAAAAAAAGGCTAAGGTTGTTGCTATTCTCCATGCTATGAAAGGCGTTGGTGTTGACTATGCAGTTCTTGACCAGCTTAATAGAATACATCCCAATGTGTTTTTTAGAAAAAGTGTCATATATTTACATGAAGTATTTACAAATGGAAATTCAAGAAAGTTGATGGGTATATACAATGGAACTTATGTTCTCTACCTCGGAACTAATAATGTGGAAATAAAAGCAGAATAACCTACTTCATCTAAGGGTTTGGCATCTCTTATCAGCAAGGCCTCTTTGGCCAACAACTGGTCAGTGGTGACATACCTCATTCTGCCCATAGTTTTATAACTCAGAACTGGTCTTCGAATCGGTCACCTATCAAACCGGGTTTTGAACTGAACTTGGATCAATTTGGATCAAAGCAGATTCAATAAACCATTTTAAAAAAATACATAAAATATTGAATTTAAATGAAAAAGATAATTTTATGATTCCAAAACGTTAGAGACAAGATATGCAATGTTTGTTTATCTATATACCATGTAAGGGGGAATATATCAAAATGGCACCAAGTGCAATACATATCAGCAACAAAATACATAATCAATGAGGCTCCAAATGGCCTCTAGAGTCCAAAAATGTTAAAATTGGCAACTAGGGCCAAACTCCACATGGGTCATCTTATTTATGACAGCTGATAATTTTCTTGGATTCCTCTCTCCGAGAGGTGTAGGATTGATCTAAAGATCATCCGATTCCGACATGTACAAATGAAGTTATGAATTTATTTTGATTATGGTCAAATTATCAAGGTCGGCCTCTTCTATATGTCGGCTCACCTAATCCAATAGTCACGTCTCTTGACCCCCACCGATTGGTATATATAGAGGTGCTTTCTCCCTCATTTGATACATCCAAGTACTCATCCATTAGTAGTAACGCAAGGGAGAAAAAGGAGCTCGTTGGAGAAACTCGGATTAGGGCATTCATACTTCTGTTTGGGCTGTAGGAAGAAAGGTACTTCAACGAGGTAGAGAGGTTGTGGTTGGAGCCTTCTCATGATTGTTTGAAGGGCAGTTGCACCTACAGGAAGGCCGAGAAGGAGAGGTATAACCGCAAATCTGTTGGGGCATATTTGTAGGTGAGTATCCATTGTCTCATGTAGGCTGCAGCACAGAAAGGAGATGTGGGTAGGCCACAGGCCTTAATCACCTTATTGCAGGGTTGTGTGGGTTTGTTTGAGGGCAAGAAGTGCCCAGGTCAATCAGTGTGGAGGATAGGAGCTTATAAAAGGGAGGCTGCAATAAAAGAGGGTTGTTCTGGGATAGTTATGGCTGGGAATTCTTCCAAATAGGGGACATACCTATGGTGAACTTGCCGCAGTCCTGTAGCAGTTGTTTAGAGGTCTAAACAAGCTTAAAAGGAGTGCAGGAGTAGTCATCTAGGAGAGCGAGTTCCCAGATGTGATAAAGGGAAGGAAGCCACAATAGATTATGTGAGTTTTGGTTGGGTTAGTGGGTTGCTGTAGGTTTCAGTAGAAGCCCTAACCAGTAATCAAAACTCAGTCCATGAACAACAGTGACAAGTATTCAAAATTGCAGCCCTTGGTGCCAGAATTGCAATTTCATTGAGTCAACTTCATGGTTAAGAACTTTGATGTCAGATATCCTATTTGGCAAATCAGTATTGACTTTAAATCATTGTACTCTCTCTCTCTCTGCTGAACTATTGAAGAATATATATAAGAAGAATTGATCAAGGGTTTCCCCACATTGGGGTTTGTCCCTGGTTGGTGCCACATCTTGTGTCCTCTTGTCTTGGCTTGCCTTCTACTGTTTATGTTTATGTTTATGTTTTATCTGCATTTTACTATCATGTTGATGTGATTGCTAATCGGGATATGGATATTGGGCTAATAGAGAAATTGAAGTAAAAATGCTCTAAAGCATAGAACATACCATTGTTTCCTAAATTTAACATGGTATCGGAGCTCAGGTGAGGACAAGCCCAAGCAAGAGAGAATGCAATCACTAAATTTTTTTTGTGATCTACCAGAAGTGATTGACAAAATTCGATCTCCTCTTCAAAGATCTGGCATGATATTTTCAAAATCAGTTCTGTGGTGAAAAGCGCTAAGGCTCAGTTGGATTCAATCCTTAAAGCAGCAAGGGGTTGAATGTTAAAGGCTCCTAGTCTCCCTCCTGTGGCTTCTTCCTAAGTTCAATTGAATGAAGGGCCACCTAGGGTAAAGGGTTTGCTGTTGTTGTCGCATAGAGTGTCTAGGCACCGCGACAACGCTCAGACCGGGGGCTGTCACCCTGATCCTCGATCTTTCCGTTTAAGCCGTCTCCCTATAGCAGGCTAAGGGGGGTAGACCCTATGGGATAAAAGAGAACCAGCTGTGAATCAACCGGTTTGGGAGACACAGCAAAGCAATCAAATATTTGATTAAGGCTTAGCGAGACTTAGAATTCGATTAATTTTTAAATGATTACAACCAGTGCCTCATGGAGTTAACGATCCAAGGTAATCAATTAGCTGCTGCTGCTTATGAAATAATTAATGATTGCTTGAAAAATTTGCAAAACATCTAACATGTAACAAGCATTAAACAATCCAAACGATAACAAAAGATTTTCTATAGATGCACAATGTCTTAGCAATTAAATTTCGAGAGATGCAAAAGCTTTTAAACAACCACGAGATTTAAATGCTAACCAGTTTTGATCCCAGAACTAAAAGATGTATGCTTAAAGAACCAAATCCAGGAAAATTTCACCACCTTCAAATAGTTAATCTCTAGATATAAAAATTTAAGCACATTTAACTGTAGTAAAATGACAAACACCACAAAAATTTGTTGTTAGATCTTTCCTTAGCATAAAAACACCAAGAAGAAACTTTGGATTTGCCAACTTTAATTGATCCTTAGGAAAACTTTCTCAGTGTGCTAAGCTAGACCTAATGCGGGAAATGAAAAATCAAAATCCTTCTCTTAATTTTTTATTTTTTTTAATATTTTATTTTATATATATATATCTATATATATATATATATATATATATATATAGATATATATATATATATATATATATATATATATTTTATGATTTTTTAACCTCAAATGAAACAACTATCATAAAATCAAAATATATGAAAACTAATCTACCTACACCCTAACTATAATAATATACAAAATTAAACTAAAAAAACACCTAACTTAACAAAGCCCTAAACAACATATAACTTAACGCATATACTTGAAACCAAATCAAAAGGATTTCGAACTTTTTTATTTAATGTTGTTTGCTGTGTGGGTGAATGCAGGTTTGAACTTGATGGCGGAAAGAGTTTGCAGGTGAACACGCATGAGGAGCAGCTCTAATGAAGGTTGCGCGCAGGTGGAGAGGGACGATGGGGAAGGCTATGTGAAGGTGTTACAAGCTGTTGCATGGGATGGAAGGTTGAGAAGGGTGCGGATTGGAGGCTGGATAGCAGCGTAAGGCAGCGATAGACTGCGTGAGGATGCTGGACGGTGAAGGGGAAAAGATTAATTGCGAGTATGCTGGTAGCGTGAGAGATGGCGTGAGTTATGAAAGGGATGGTGGTAGCTCGGGCCAAAGGAAGGGAGAGTATGCGTGGGAGGGTTTGGATGGCTGCATTGAGGGATAAAGGAGGATAGACACAGGTGGCGAGGGCAGCTGGACAGCGTGGGGAAATGAGAGTGAAGGCAGCGTGGAGCTGGTCTGAGGGGTTAGGGAGAAACGAAGGGTAGAATCGAAAACTGTGTGGAGGGAGTTGTAGTGGAATGTAGATAAGAAGCGGGTTGAGGGTGCGTTGGACAGTCCTGGCAGCACATAGGTGGGCAGAAATACATGGTTTAGAAGGACTGCAGATATGTAGCAGTTAGGACTGCATGAAGGTATAGGCAACACGCAGATGGAGGGTTTTGACAGGCAGTGTGGAAATGGCAGAGAGGCAAAGACGCAGGTTTGGGCAGCAGAGAGGGCTTTACACAGCCTGCTTAAAAAAAAAATTGAAAATTTTCCTGTAAAAATGAAACCCCAAGCAGCAGCAGACAGTTGGCCCAGAAAACCCTCAAAAAATTCTCCAGAAATCTTCAAAAAAAAAAAAAAATTGTCCTGCTTCAAATTTGCTTGATAAAAACCCCACAAAAATTTTCCAGATCTGAAATAAATACCCCTACAAAAGCTGATTCTGAGACCAGATCTTACCCTCCAGGGCCTAGATCTGGCTTCAAACAAGAATTCCCCTTCAGATCTGCAACCTGTGATGACAAAAACAAAACACCCAGAAACAATATATACAATAATGAAATTAAAACCCCAAAAACCCAGTAAATAATTACAGTAATTACAAGCTGAAGGCTCTAAGTAGCCAGATCTATCATTATGCCACACATATTTTTAAAATTTTAAGTTTAAAGTGAGGTGCTTCAGAGAAAACCCTTCATGCATCAACAATGGAAGTTCTAATGACAAGCCTAGGATTCAATCAAGTTGGGCCCTTCAGAAAATGTTGATCGGGAGTTGGCTGGTCCAACTG
Source organism: Pinus tabuliformis (assembly GCA_031772625.1). Taxonomy (NCBI): domain Eukaryota; kingdom Viridiplantae; phylum Streptophyta; class Pinopsida; order Pinales; family Pinaceae; genus Pinus; species Pinus tabuliformis. The sequence continues at coordinate 1,346,981,354 of CM062819.1, forward strand.
AAAACTTCCCCGAACACCCAATGATCTTAAAATCAAGAATTTCCTACACAACTCAATTCAACCATTAACGTAGAGAGAGAAAATGACACTAAAATTCAAATTTAATGGAGATACCTACCATTATATTCAGAACTTAAACCGCCATTCAAACCCTAGTGATCAAGCAAGATACCTGTGCTTAAATCACTCTTCATAAAGCTATCATCAATGGCTAAAAGGAAATCTATGCATGAAAATAAAACATCTTACAGCATTTCCACGAAGAGTAACACCAACAGAAATTAACCCCAAAGTCTTTCTTTATTGCACATGAAAAACGATTACAAGAGAGCTTTCACTTAGCACACGACTCCAAGATCGAATGATCTCAACTAACAACTGACCTCCTATTTAAAGACAAATCTTCCAACAGCTAGTTCGAGTGATCCTTGTCAAAGCGATCTCGACCGTTGATGAGGATCAAAATTTCTTTTAATCTCATCTGTTGAAATTTTAAATATTGAGGAAATTTCGAAATTATCAATTAAATGCATTTTAATTAATTCAAAAATTAAATTTTTGAATTAATTTCCTCAAAATTTTGACTTTGACTTAACCCTAGGGACCAAGGGCATAAAATTTAGCAAAATAATCAACTAACCTTAGTTCCTGGACCTTTTAAAATTTAATTTTTTAAAGGACCCTCGAATTTAGCCTTTGGAAAATTTAAAATTACTTAGGACCTAGGACTTATGAGGGGATAAATTATTTTTCTAACCCTCAAAACATTTTACATCATGATTTTTACATTTTTACATCTCAAGGGGGAAAACCCATTTGATATAGAGTCTCATAGACTACCCAGTTCTGCAACACAAACATAATCTAGTAGATCAATCAATTTGTAATAAAATAACCTAACCAAGTAGTTAAGATTATTCCCAAATCACTTTTACATAGACTCGATCTAACACACTAGGACTCCCTTAAGATTCTAATGACAAAATCCATTCCATCTTTGGGGTAAGGCTGAAAGAAAACTCTGTCGATCATGGATCGGTGAGACAAAAAACCTTCTGGATTGTAGATCATCACCCGAAAATTAGGTTTACCTAGGCAATTACATACATGACACGGATCTGCTAAGATTATTTACAATTTACACATGCAGACTAGGTTTACAATATAACATGATCAGGGTGATGATGATAGTCGAACGACATGGACACATTGATTAAGCGATATCCCTTTTGCGAAAAAGGGGGTGTACTGCTATGGGTCATTGACACGTAGTGGTCAACATCTGGCTCTACTTGGGGACACGTTGCTGCATTGTAGGAATGTGAGAATCCAGAATCTGCATCAACGCAACACACAGCAAAACATAAGTAGCGTCCATCCAAAAATCATCATATAACATTAAGCACAGGAAAGATATAAGCTCTTCATTTATTAACTATCTAGTAACATGAAAAGTAAATCTAATCCTAAAACAAAAATGAAATGCTGAAAAGACAAGGTGTATGGTTAGAAATATAATACAAAGGATGCCCCATGGCATCAAATGTCATCTTTGAAGAATAGCTTGAGCATTTGGCCATTTGCACTTAAGTCAAGTGGTTCACCATCCAATCTACTCAAGTGGAATGATTTTGGTCCAGCAATGTCTCGGATAATGTATGGTCCCAGCCACAAACTGTCAAATTTCTAGTGTTTACCTGGTTTTTCATTCTTGCGATCCCAAAGGAGCACCATATCTCCAACCTGCAAAGATCTAGATTGAGATGATTTATCAAAGATTTTCTTAATGCTAGATTGACTTTTACATATATTATCAAAAGTTGTCCTACGAGCTTCATCCAACTCCACAATTTGATCAATTCTATTTTGAACAACATCTTTATTAGTGGAAAAATGTTGAAGGAGTTGATAAGATGGCAATTTCAGGTGCACAAGTAAGGTTACATCCAAGCCATAAACCAATTCAAAGGGACTTTTACCAGTAGCTTTCTTTTTAGTGATCTTATCTGCCCATAAAGCATACTTGATTTTGCTATCCCAAGCCCGCGTATTATCTCCTACTATCTTCTTGATAATGGTTATGAGATTTTTATTACTTGATTCAGCAAGACCATTACCCTGAGGATAGTAATTTGATGAATGAAATAAGACAATGCCATACTTGAAACAAAAAGATGAAAATTCTAAAGAACTAAAGGCCTTAGCATTATCAGTGGTGATCTTCGCAGGGACACCAAATCTAGTAATGATATTATTTTCAATGAAATCCATAATGACCTTTTCATTGGAATTCTTAGTAGGGATGGCTTCAACCCCTTTAGTGAAATAATCAGTAGCAGTCAAAATCCATGAGTAGCCATTGCTAGAATTTTCATGAAACTTCTTGATGAAGTCCAGACCCTAATGCTGAAAAGGTGCCTCCGCAACGACAGGTTGTAAGGGCAAGGCAGCAAGATTTTGTTTCCCAGTGAACAGTTGGCAGGTTTGACAACTTCTAACAAACTTATGCACATCAGAGAAAATCGAAGGCCAATAATAACCAACTCTCAAAATTTTGTGGGTAGTAGTTCTGGCAGCATAATGACCACCACAAAATCCTGAATGAAACTCAAAAACTAACTTCTTGGACTCAATTTCATCAACACACCTAAGTACAATGCCCTCATGATTTCTCCATCCAAGGCCATCCTTCATGAGGCAATACTTAGTGGCTTTTAATCTAAGAGCCCTTCTCTTATGAGCGACTAAATGGTTAGGACATGTAAGATTTATCAAGTAATAGACAATGTCCTTGTACCACTCATGCTCTCCTAATCTTTGCAACTCAGGTGAAGATGAATCATTAAGACAAATCAAACCAAGAGCTTTTTCATTACCTTCGGTCATCATTTGAGCCAAGCCTTGGCCTTTGACTAACTTGGTGGGTCTAATCTCTAAATCATATTCTTGTATTTTAGTAACCCACCTAGCACAAGTCCCTAAGCAATTGGTTTGAGTTAATATTTTTTAACCGCAGAATGTGGGACAAAAGCAATGATTTTGGAATAACCCACATAAGTCTTGAAATGCTTAAGAGATTTGACTAAGGCATAGGCTTGCTTTTCCATGGTATTGTATTTTAATTCAGAATTTTGAAGCGCTCTACTCATGAAAGCAATAGGCTGCTCGTGACCATCCTTATTTTTCTGCAATAAGACACCAGCAATGGTATCTTCAAAAGCAAAAGAGAAAATCATGAAATCCTTAGAGTAATCGGGACTAATTAAAATAGGGGCTCGTGCAATAGCACCTTTGATTTCTTGAAAAGCCTTTTTGCCGTCTTCTTTCCAAACAAATTTTACATCTTTCTTCAGAAGACTCTGAATAGGCTTAGCTACTTCTGCGTAATTTGGAATAAACCTTCTAAGAAAATTTGTTTTTCCAAGAAAAGACTAAAGGGACTTAGGATTGTGGGGAAGAGGAATCTTTTGGATCGCCTCCACTCTTTTAGGATCAATCTTGATTCCATCTTTAGAAATGATGTGACCAAGTAATTTTCCTTCAGTTACTCCAAAAACAGACTTAGCCGGATTTAAAGAAATCCCGTACTCTCTACATCTATCAAAAACCTGCCTAAGATGACTTATATGACTAATACCATCCTTAGAAAAAAACAGTAAGATCATCCTGGTAAATTTCGATAAACTTCCCAATTAAACCCTTGAAGGCATAATCCATAGTCCTTTGAAACGTAGCCCCAACATTGGTTAATCCACAGGGCATTCTAATATATTCGAAAGTACCCCATGGTGTGGTGAATGTAGTCTTGTGATGATCCTCCTTTTTAACCCATACTTGATTATATCCAGAAAAACCATCTAGCAATGACATCATTCCAGAACCAGTCACTCTTTGCAACATAGTCTCCATGTTCGGCAAAGGGTAATTATCTTTCTTACATGCTAGATTAAGGTTTCGAAAATTGACACAAAGTCTTATTGTACCATTCTTTTTCCTAACAATCACCAGGTTGGAACACCATGTTGAATGCCTCGTCTGAGCAATAATCCCTGCTGCAAGCATCTTTGAAAGCTCCTTTTGAACCAGAGGGGCTAACTTAGGATTTATCTGCCTAAGCTTTTGACGAAAAGGTTTAGCATTTTCATCTTTCAAGGGGATAGTCTGTTCCACGATATCTTCCCTATAACCTTTCAATTCATCATAAGAAAATGCTAAAACCTCTCGATATTCACAAAGTAAATTGGTTAACTTTTTTCTTTCTTCAACATTAGTACCCTTACCAATTTTAACAATCTTTGGATCCCTAGAAGTACCAATGTTTACCTCGATGTATTCACCTAGATCCATTTTATTTTCCTCTCTCAACTTTGTGGCATCATGCCGATCAAAGTGCTGCTCTAAAGAAACCACATTCCTAGGAGTAGGAATTATGGTATCCTCATGATCATCAAATCCATCCTCCTTAGAATCTATCTGAAAATTTTCAAACTCATCCAAATTGTCAAGAAAACGAATCACCTGTTTCTCATCATCAAAAACTTGCCAATGCTCTGAGTTATCTGGAACAGAAGGCCTAAATATAACTTCCATTTTTATCTTATCCTTAATCAGCCCATCAGATAACTGCAAAGTAGAAGCAGCTACAACAAGCTCATCTGCCGAATTATTCTGCTCTCTTGGGATAGCCTCCAAGTCGAGGGCATCAAAGTATTCCATAGTATCCCATACAGCATTTCGATAATTCCTTAACCTTTGATTTTTACATGTAAATTTATTTTTAAGCTGCATGATAATTAATTCAGAATCCCCCTTGATGCTAAGCAACTTAATTCTTAAAGCCTTTCCCAACTCAAGACCCAACAACAAAGCTTCATATTTAGCGACATTGTTGGTTGCTTCAAATTCCAATTGATAGGCAAACTTGAAAATATGACCAAGGGGTGATTTTAATACTATTCCTGCACCTTTACCATGCCTAGACAATGCACCATCAAAATACATGTACCAAACTTTATCATTGAGATCCCTAATCTTTTTATCAACCTTATCATCGGGAAGAACTATGAAATTAGACATGATAGCATAATTCCCAATGTCAGATTGTTCTTTAATTATCTCATTATGAGGTCTCTTAGGGTCTTCAACATGGAATCTTCTCTCAGGCTCTCTATTAAGTCTCACAAATCCATCACCCCTAGGAGAAGGGATCATAGCATATGACCAATTCATTTGAATACTCCCTCCTAGATCAGAGGCTCATTTTCTAGATAAAAGCATACCCCAAGGATCAGGCACATCAACAACAACAATGTCCATAACAATCATAATGTCAGGGTAAACTGATAAATGAACCTGTAAATCCTTGATCAGACCGTGAACTTCAATCTTCTTAGAATCCATGGCACATATATTGTAGTAAGGCTTAGAAACTCTTAAATTAAGCTGTTCCATGACCCTCTTGGTCATGACGCAGGCTGATGCACCAGAATCCAGCATGCAATTATTCAATTTATATCCATTGACCATCAAAGTGATAAAGAATGGCTGATAATCCTTGTTATCTGAATCTAAACTTTGCAAATATATAGGAGCATCCTGATAATCAACCTCCGGGGCTTTCTGTTGAGAAACATTTACTTGAGGACCTTCAATAGCTTTTAGTAACTTAGCTCTTTGGGAAGGAATTTTCACAATCTCAAAGACAGGAACCCAGATTCTTGCATTATTAAACTAACTTCCCAAATCAACATCTAATCCAGAGTTTGAACCTGGGTTAAAAATTCGAGGGGGAATTTGATTCCCACTTTGATCTTTATCCCTTCTTTGATAAGTTAAACCCTTATCTTTAGCAATTTCCATGATTTGCTCTAGAGAAGGTTTTTCACCATATAATTTAATCATGATATCATTTTTGTTCTCAAAATTATTTATACTAAAAGCTGATGTGGGATGCATAACATCTCGACTGTTTTCCTTAACTTCCATCCAGTCTCTCATAGACAAAGGAAACTCTTTACCCACTACATTTATTTGATTACCTGCCCCAAACATTCCATTATCCAAAATCCTCCTAACTATGGGGCAAGTAGCCTCCTCATGAAGAGCATCACAAGCCCGATAGTAAGGCGGAGCATCATCGACCAAATTACTATGTTCAAGCGGATTAGGCAGTCTCTACTCACTAGATTGACCTTTCTTCTGCCAATTATTGTTTCGATTATTATTATTATTTCTAGGCTGGAAATTTTGCGTTTGAGCTCTTTCCATTTGGACCAACCTATTCTGCATAGTAGGATTTCCTTAGCATGGTTAGAGGTTAATTTCGCTTGGTTAATTTCCATGCTTTCAAATTTTTGTAGCAGTTTCTGAACAATGTCATTATTAGGTTCTTGAACCTCTTTTCCTTTGGGTTCTTTCAATTTCGTTGAAGCCCTATCAAAACCTGGGATTTCAGACTTCCCAGATGCTGCCTTATCCTTTTCAAGCTCTACTGCTAAAGCTTGACAATCCCTATAATCAAGAAGTTTAGCACGTCTTAACTCGTAAGAGGGCTCAAGGCTAATGGCATCAATATAAAAGTCCCAAAGAGATTTATCAGTAGGTTTATAATCTTGAGGTAATTCCTTAATAATATCATTAAACCTCTTGTTAAATTCTTCTATGGTCTCATTTTTTCTCTTTTTAATGATACTGATAGCTTTTATGAGATGTCTCCCTTCTCTCTTATCTCCATACTTTTCCTTAAAGGCATTAACAATAAATTGCAAAGAATCAAATGAATTTGGAGGCTTTTCCATAAACCAATCTAAAGCATCGCCCTCCAAGGTAAGAACAAAAAGGGTCATTTTAACATCTTCGTGATTAAAATCAGCAGCCCTTGCATACATACCCAGCCATGAACTAAAAGATTTCAGATGAGAGTTAGCACTGATTGCATTATTTCCTTGAAAGATAGGCAATTTATCCATCCCATGCTTTGGGATATTATTGGGATAACCTTGAATGTTAGAAAAATCGCAAGGGGCGAATATGTCCATGATGTCTTGCTTGACTAGGCCAGTAAAAAGCAAGCGGATATCGGAGAGGGCTTCTTGTCCGAGATTGACAAGAAATGTACGAGAAGAGAGTTTGTGTAATTGTACTCTGAGAGCCCTTTCAGGATCAGGAGCAGGATTAACCAAACTGCTTGGGTGTCTTCTAATATACACTCTTGCAGAGGATATATGAAGCATAGTTTTAAAAATCGGTTACTGGTCTAACCGGCCTGTTAGCAAGCCCGCCAGCCTAAACCGGCCAAAAAACCCTGTTTGAATGCCCATTTCTCCATTTTTTTGCCCTAACCAGTGAAAATCAGCCGGTTTAGGACGGAATTGGCCGGTTTGTATCAAACTGACCGGTTTATGACGGAATTGGCCAGTTTGTATCAAACCGGCCGGTTCCGTCCTAAACCGGCCGGTTTTAGGCACGCCCACCGTAAAGTGAAAAAAAGCGGACTTCTGACTGTGGTTTAGGGGTTTTGGGGGGAAACTAAGGGTGTTTTCCCTCCAAAAACACCCTCTCCAAGCCTTTAAGAGGCCCCTCTCACTCTCATTTGTCTCACACAACTGATTTGGAGTGTTTGTGAGTGTTTGTGAGTTTGTTTGTGAGCTTGGAGAGTGTTGAGTTTTTGCTGAAGTAGTCATCTTGGAGTTGGAGTTGGAGCTATTTTGGAGATAGTGTGTAGCTGTCAGTGGAGTTGCCATCTTCAAGAGGAGGCTAAGGAAGCTAGTTTGCATTTCCAGGTAAGGATTTGCACTTGAAAATTCCTCATTTGACTGCTATCCATGAAACAATTTTTTTTATGTGTTATAAACTTCTCACTTCTATGATCTATCATCTATGCTATGAACTCTCTAGCTCTATGCTATCAAATTTTGTAGCTTGCATGTGCATTTGTTTTCCTACATTTATCTTTGGTTTTCCATGTTGCTTAGCTGCAAATTTTTTTTTAAATGGCAGATTTCTTTGCAAATTGTTATTATTTCAAGAAAACATGGCTCCAAAAGGAAAGGACGGTGCATGGGCTCATTGTGATGTAATTGATGGAAAAATGATATGCAAATTATGCCATAAATCTATTGGAGGTGGGGGTATTCTTAGGTTGAAACAACACTTGGCTGGGATAAGAGGCCAAGTAAAGCCATGTGATGCACTGTTAGGTCCTATTAGGGCAGAATAGCTTTCCAAGCTTGAAAAATTTTATGAGGATAAGGCTAGGGAGAAGGCCATCCAAGATGACATTGCAAGGAAGAGGGAATTATTAGAAGCCATGAAAGAGAGTGGGTATGATGATTATGAGATTCAAGACTCCTTTTCTATCCCTTTCACCAATGACCCTTTTCACTATGTTCATCCTTCTTTTGGCCAACCATCAAAAGGAACAAAGAGAACAAACATCCAAAGTTATTTCTCATCTTCTGCCAACATTGCCTCTTCTAATCCCACTTCCTCCCAGCCAAGTTCTCAACCCACTTTGGATCAACATTGGAAAAGACAATGCAAAGAAACTTCTCATCAATACATTGCTAGATGGTGGTATGATTCAGATATCCCATTTAATGTTGCTCGCTCACCTTACTACCAAGCAAAAAGAGATATCTTCCATTGATGAGTATTTGGTTGAGTTTAAAGATTCATGGCTCAAAATAGGTTGTTCCATCATGTCAGATGGATGGACTGATGGAAAGAACCACACTATCATTAATTTCCTTGTTTCTTGCCCTCAAGGAACCATGTTTTTGAAATCAATTGATGCATCTGATAAGGTAAAGGATGCAGCCCTTCTATTTGAGCTTTTGGATAACATTATTCAGGAAGTTGGGGAGCAGCATGTTGTGCAGGTCATCACTGATAATGCCTCAAACTATGTTCTTGTTGGAAAGATGCTTAAGACCAAATATAAGACCATATTTTGGACTCCATGTGCTGCGCATTGCATAGACCTCATGCTTGAGGATATAGCCAAAGTGGAGTGGGTAAAAAACACTGTAGAGCATGCCAAGTGCATTACAAAATACACTTACAACCACTTATGGGTATTGAGCCTAATGAGGAAACACACTGGGGGCAAAGATATTGTTAGGCCTACAATTACGAGATTTGCAACTCACTTCCTCACGTTGCAATGTCTCAATGGTCAACATAAAAACTTGCAGAAAATGTTTTCCTTTGAAGAATGGTCTGAATCTCGGTGGGCTTGTAGACCAGATGGAAAAGACACCAAAAAGAAAGTGTTAGACACTTATTTTTGGAAAAGGTCTTTAGAGCTTGTGAAAATTACCAAGCCCCTCGTTAAGGTGCTAAGGATGGTGGATGGGAAAAGATTGGCCATGGGCTACATTTATGAGGCTATGGATTAGGCAAAGGAGCAGATACGGGCAGCTTACAAGGACAAGTTAGCTAAATATGGCCGTATATGGGAGATCATTGATAACAAATGGAACAATCAACTCCATCGTCCTATACATGCAGCTGGGTATTTTTTGAACCCAAAGTATCATTATAAAAATCGGCTAGGAGATCTGCATGATGGGGAGGTCAGAGCTGGATTGATTGATTGCTTGGAGTGCATGGTCCCTAGCCATGTAGACCAGTGGGAAATACATAGACAGCTTACTGTTTTCAATATGGCATGTGGTACTTTTGGCAAAAACTTGGCAAAGATGGCAAGAGATGTGGACCAACCAGGTAAGCAATTCCAATTTCCAATTTGTTTTTCCTTTCAAGTTAAAATTGTTTACGTTCTTTACAATTGAAATTATAAACTAAGTTACTAATTAATGTCTTTTTCTTTGCAACACATTGGTGGGAGTCATTTGGTGGCCAGTGTCCTCAATTGCAAAGGTTTGCAATTAGAGTCCTCAGTCAAACTTGCAGTGCTTCAGGTTGTGAGCGCAATTGGTCTGTTTTTGAGCGCATACACACGAAGAAGAGAAACCGTTTGGAACAAAAACAGTGAAATGATCTTGTTTTCATGCAATACAACCTTCGACTGAGGAGGAACCAAATGATGAGCAAAACACCTGATCTAGATCCCATTGTGTTGGACGATATGGATCCAACATTAGAATGGGTGTAGGAGACTAAAGATCCTGTGTTTGAGGCTGATTTTGATATCGACATGGCTTTAGCGGGGGATGAAGCAGATTATGTGGCAGCATCAAAACCAGGATTAGTAGCGGCATCAAGGAAAGGCAAAGAACCAATGGAAGGCACTAGTCGTGCAGGTCGACAAACTCATGCTTCCATTAGGTCCACTTCTATTGTCATTGGTGGCATTGATACTAAGGTTGTAGATCAGGCTAAGGCATCCTCAGACTCTAAACCAGATGATGTCTATGTAGCTCCTGATGATGATCCTGTGTCTAGTAGTGGTGATGAACTTGATGATTGATCATGTGTATATTGTAGACTTGTAGTAGGCCATTGGCCTTATAGCTTGCAGCATTGTTTTTGGACTTTATAGGCCATTTAGAGCCTCATTTCTTATGTATTTTGCTATTTTGTCGATGATATGTATTGCACTCGGTGCCATTTTGATATACTCACCTTTACATGGTATATAAATGAGCAAACTTTGCATATTTTATCTCTATTGGCTTGGAATCATGGTTTTACATCTTAAAAATAGTTTTGTTTCATTAAAAATTAATTATTTAATGTATTTTTTTAAAACCGGTTCGTTTAAACCAAACCAGTCCCGGATAGACCAGTTCTGGTTGGTAAACCAGTTCATTAGGTGGACCGGTCTGGTCACCAGTTCCGGTTTTAAAGACATTGATATGAAGTGGAGCCGCCACCCAGACAAAAAGTCTAACACGGAATAATCTGAAAGCAAGGAGCCAAGGACAAGGAACTTATCCTTGTAAGAGACGAAAGGATGAGAGGAAAGAAATGAGATGAATGTCGAATAAACCAAGGACAGAAAAAACTCTACCCCCGGCAGCGGCGCCAAAAAATGTCGTCGCACAGAGTGTCTAGGCACCGCAACAATGCTCAGACCGAGGGTTGTCACCCTGATCCCCGATCTCTCCGTTTAAATCGTCTCCCTATAGCAGGCTAAGGGGGGTAGATGCTGTGGGATAAAAGAGAACCAGTTGTGAATCAGCCAGTTCGGGAGACACAGCGAAGCAATCAAATACTTGATTAAGGCTTAGCGAGACTTAGAATTTGATTAATTTTTAAATGATTACAACCAGTGCCTTATGGAGTTAATGATCCAAGGTAATCAATTAGCTGTTGCTGCTTATGAAATAATTAATGATTGCTTGAAAAATTTGCAAAACATCTAACATGTAACAAGCATTAAACAATCCAAACGATAACAAAAGATTTTCTATAGACGCACAATGTCTTAGCAATTAATTTCAAGAGATGCAAACGCTTTTAAACAACCATGAGATTTAAATGCTAACTAGTTTTGATCCCAGAACTAAAAGATGTATGCTTAAAAAACCAAATCTAGGAAAATTTCACCACCTTCAAATAGTTAATATCTAGATATAAAAATTTAAGCACATTTAACTATAGTAAAATGACAAACACCACAAAAATTTGTTGTTAGATCTTTCCTTAGCATAAAAACACCAAGGAGAAACTTTAGATTTGCCAACTTAATTGATCCTTAGGAAAACTTTCTCAGTGTGCTAAGCTAGACCTAATGCGAGAAATGAAAAATCAAAATCCTTCTCTTAATTTTTTTTTAATATTTTTTATTTATTTATTTATTTTTTATGATTTATTAATTTCAAATGAAACAACTATCATAAAATCAAAATATATGAAAACTAATCTCCCAACACCCTAACTATAATAAAATACAAAATTAAACTAAAAAAAAAAACACCTAACTTAACAAAACCCTAAACAAAATATAACTTAATGCATATACATGAAACCAAATCAAAAGGATTTCAATTTTTTTTATTTAATGTTGTTTGCTATGTGGGTGAACACAGGTTTGAACTTGATGGCGGAAAGAGTTTGCAGTTGAACACGCATGAGGAGCAACTCTAATGAAGGCTTCGCGTAGGTGGAGAGGGACGATGGGGAAGGCTGCGTGAAGGTGTTACAAGCTGCTGCCTGGGATGGAAGGTTGAGAAGGGTGCGGTTTGGAGGCTGGATAGCAGTGTAAGACAGTGATAGACTGTGTGAGGATGTTGGACGATGAAGGGGAAAAGATTAATTGTGGGTATGCTGGCACCGTGAGAGATGGCGTGAGTTATGAAAGGGATCGTGGTAGCTCAGACCAGAGAAAGGGCAAGTATGCGTGGGAGGGTTTGGATGGTTGCGTTGAGGGATAAAGGAGGATAGACCCAGGTGGCGAGGGCAGCTGGACAGCGTGGGGAAATGAGAGTGAAGGCAACGTGGAGCTGGTCTGAGGGGTTAGGGAGAAACGACGAGCAGAATCGAAAACTACTTGGAGAGAGCTGTAGTGGAATGGAGATAAGAAGCGGGTTGAGGGTGCGTTGGACAGTCTTGGCAGCGCGTAGGTGGGCAGAAATGCGTGGTTTAGAAGGACTGCAAATATGTAGCAGTTAGGACTGCATCAAGGTATAGGCAACACGCAGATGGAGGGCTTTGACAGGCAACGTGGAAATGGCAGAGAGGCAAAGACGCAGGTTTGGGCAGGAGAGAGGGCTTTACATAGCCTGCTTAAAAAAATTTCGAAAATTTTCCTGTAAAAATGAAACCCCAGGCAGCAGCAAACAGTTGGCCCAGAAAACCCTCAAAAAATTCTCTAGAAGTCTTCAAAAAAAATTTAAAATTGTCTTGCTTCAGATTTGCCTGATAAAAACCCCACAAAAAATTTCTAGATCTGAAATAAATACCCCTGCAAGAGCTGATTCTTAGGCCAGATCTTACCCTCCAAGGCCTAGACCTGGCTTCAACGAAGAATTCCCCTTCAGAACTGCAACCTGTGATGACAAAAGCAAAACACCCAGGAACAAAATATACAATAATGAAATTAAAACCCCGAAAACCCAGTGAATAATTACAGTAATTACAAGCTAAAGGCTCTAAGTAGCCAGATCTATCATTATGCCACACATATTTTTAAAATTTTAAGTTTAAAGTGAGGCGCTTCAGAAAAAACCCTTCATGCATCAACAATGGAAGTTCTAATGACAAGCCTGGGATTCAATCAAGCTAGGCCTTTCGGAAAATGTTGATCAGGAGTTGGCTAGTCCAATTGAAAACCTCCCCAAACGCCCGATGATCTCAAAATCAAGAATTTCCTGCACAACTCAATTCAACCATTAACATAGAGAGAGAAAATGACACTAAAATTCAGATTTAATGGAGATACCTGCCATTATATTCAGAATCTAAACCACCATTCAAACCCTAGTGATCAAGCAAGATACCTGTGCTTAAATCACTCTTCATAAAGCTATCATCAATGGCTAAAAGGAAATCTATGCATGAAAATAAAACATCTTACAACATTTCCACGAAGAGTAACACAAACAGAAATTAACCCTAAAGTATTTCTTTATTGCACATGAAAAACGATTACAAGAGAGCTTTCACTTAGCACACGACTCCAAGATCGAATGATCTCAACTAACAATTGACCTCCAATTTAAAGACAAATCTTCCAACGGCTAGTTCGATTGATCCTTGTCAAATCGATCTCGATCGTTGATGAGGACCAAAATTTCTTTTAATCTCATCCGTCAAAATTTTAAATATTGAGGAAATTTCGAAATTATCAATTAAAAGCATTTTAATTAATTCAAAAATTAAATTTTTGAATTAATTTCCTCAAAATTTTGACTTTGACTTAACCTTAGGGACCAAGGGCATAAAATTTAGCAAAATAATCAACTAACTTTAGTCCCTGGACCTTTTAAAATTTAATTTTTTAAAGGACCCTCGAATTTAACCTTTGGAAAATTTAAAATTACCTAGGACCTAGGACTTATAAGGGGATAAATTATTTTTCTAACCCTCGAGACATTTTACATCATGATTTTTACATTTTTACATCTCAAGGGGAAAACCCATTTGATATAGACCCTCATAGACTACCCACTTCTGCGAGACAAACATAATCTAAGAGATCAAGCAATTTATAATAAAATAACCTAACCAAGTAGTTAGGATTATTCCCAAATCACTTTTACATAGACTCGATCTAACACACTAGGACTCCCTTAAGATTCTAATGACAAAATCCATTCCGGCTTTGGGGTAAGGCTAAAGGAAAACTCTGTCGATCATGGATTGGTGAGACAAAAAACCTTCTGGAATGTAGATCATCACCAGAAAATTAGGTTTACCTAGGCAATTACATACATGACACAGATCTGCTAAGATTATTTACAAGTTACACATGCAGACTGGGTTTACAATATAACATGATCAGGCTGATGATGATAGTCGAATGGCATGGACACATTGATTAAGCGCTATCCCTTTTGCGAAAAAAGGCGGTGTACTGCTATCGGTCGTTGACACGTAGTGGTCAACAGGTGTAAAGGGTGCAAGTGGACTGTTGCTGCTACAATTTGCATGCAAACTTCTCCTATCAACCAGGGTAGTAGCATTTTCATATCTAGGTTGAGAGCAAGAGGATGGCGAGATCCTTACCTATAGCCACCTCAAGCAGTAGCACTGTCACTCAAGCTAGGAGCGTAAGTAATAACGTATCCAGCACCTCTATCATCAACGTTAGAAGCAGATCTTCCAGATGCTGATGTGGAAAGCGAAGATGTGCAAAGGAGATTTAGACCTGTAGTTTCTTCAAAAGACAGAAAACAAGGTCAGCAAGAGCTGTACTCAGTTTAGCAAAGCCAGGAGGCATTCTGTGCACAGTCGTGAAGGATTAAAGGACCTTTCTAACAGCAAATAGGAGTCTTTTAGATCTACTCCTGATTGGACGTTCGCTATATGGCTATGCTCTTGATCCTGGTATGTAATGACATATGATCGTTTTTTTTTTTGACATAAGAACCTGCTTCTTTGCATTGTGACATTGTCACAATTATCAACTCAATAAGTTATACATCGACTTCTGTCATATGTATGTCATCAATTCACAGTGATATGGCTTTCCGATATTAGAAACGATGGGTATCAAGATTCATCGTACTCTATGTTACATATGACTGTCTCTGCTAAAGCAGCTCCAGTACGTTATTATTACTTTCTAGCTATGTATGATGGTCTCAGCACAATACGTGTATATATATATAAGGGCATGTCAGATACAACAGTACAATGGATATATACTTCACTGTTTATGCACTGAGCTAACTCGCTGCTGAGCTCAAGTTGTATGGCATCAGGAATCCCATACAAAAATGACACAGTGATGTAGCTACATATCAGTACTGCTGTCATTATTGATCACTGTATTGCATGGGCAGTGTTAATTCTGTTCATAATCATGATGTATTCCTTCTACAGTGTCAGCACTTCGATCCTCATTCAATTTTAAGGAGAATCAGTCATTTACCTTGATGCCCTAAAACAAGTGTTCTGAAGATGCATAAATCTGAAGATTGTTTCTTGGAAGTACTTCAGTACATTAGCAATTATATTCAGAAACTCAACATCAAGCATGGAAGGTCATCAATGATAGGAGCATTGGCAATGGATCTTGTTCACAATCGAAGTTGTGAACAAGATGTGTAAGTTCGAAATAGTCTGATGAACTTAAGGACAGATCTAATTCTTTGTCCTTGACATCTTTTAATGGAGTACAAAAGTAGCTGTGTGACAAGTTTTGGGAGGAATACAACATAAAGGAATATCCTAGTTAGGAACAGCTTCGACATATCGCTCATCTCAACAAGATGATTTGAAACTGGATATCCTTGATATAGCAGCACTGTTTATTTCTCATGCAGTAGTTGATGTTATACTTCCTCAATTCAAAGGAAGATGATGAAATTCAGAAGTCAAAGAAAAGTCACTTATCATGGTCATATGGATACAAATGGCTGGATGAGAAAATCATCCTTATTGAGTAGTTTCATGCACATGGTAGAAATCATTTAGCAAGCTCATCGTTGAAAGCTAAATGACCATCTGATGTATGGCCTCAGAGGGAGCCATAGAGTTTTTCAAGAAAGATAACCATGTCAAAGGGTGCTGATTCATGATAGCTAATTATAATATGATATCTGATGACTCTAAAATGATATCCTTGTTACTTAAGAGGCAGCATGATTGGCTGACTTTGATGTATAGACCGAAGGATGAATAGCAGGGTGCAGATGGCTTGATGAATATACTATGAACAAGCATACATTTCCAATGTTTAAAGGAAGCCATGATGTTTATTGAGATCCTCTCATGCAAGAGGGAGTTGGCTTCTGAATTTGAGATGAAGGACCTAGGCACTACTTCCCAGGATTGGAGGTCTGGCAAAAGCCAGGAGAAATTTTCCTATCTCAAGGAAAATATGTTGTAAAGATATTGGAAAGATTTGGGATGGTGGACTGCAAGCCTGTGACTACCTCGATGGAACTTAACTTTAAGAAGTTAAGTGGTAGTGCTACCGGACCTGAATTGGGAAATGCTTCTGAGTATCGTCAACTCATAGGAGCACTGATGTTCTTGGTGAACTCCAGTCCGGACATATGTTTTGTAGTTATCACACTGAGCCAATATATATATGGTTGAGCCTCATCATATACACTAGATTGGTGCCAAGAATCTTCTGAGATATCTTCAGGGCACAATCACTCATGGACTGAGATACACTGCCGGAGATGTGAGGCTGCATGGTTATTCTGATACTGGGTTGGCAATGTGGTGGATCGCAAGAGCACTTATGGATGATGTTTTCCTTTGGGTTTTGCTTCGATATCCTGGATGAGCAGGAAGCAGAAATCGGTTGCCTTGAGCACCGTCGAGGCCAAATACAGAGCTGCTAGTATGGCCTCCTGTAAAGCTATCTGGTTGAGGAAGCTCTTCAATGAGCTGTTTGGACATGTGTTGGATACCACTGTGATCCTCTATGACAACCAGAGTGCGATCTGATTATCAGAGAATCTCGTATTTCATGATCGCTCCAATCATATAGATATCAGGTAACACTTTATTCGAGATATGGTACAACGAGGAGCAATAAGGCTCCATCACATTGGGACTAATGAGAAGGTTGCCGTTATTCTATCAAAGCTCATGGGGAAGGTCAAGTTCTTGGTCATCTGAGAATGACTTGGAGTTGTGGAGAGACCCTCTTGTGAGGGCCCTGTATGATATGGAGTATGGACATTGAGCTCTAGGAGCTCCGAGGGGGCTTGGGGTACTTATGTTGCTTAGCCTCTCCACCAATTTTCATGGCTAGAGCACAACCGATGCTACCAAAAATCAACACTCCCTTTTAGCGAGGAATGTGCTCCAGTAATTTTTCACCATAGAAACATCACATTGATCTTCTGCATCGGTACCTATGCTAATGCTTGGCTTGCTGCCTCACATCCCCTGCACTGTTGCTCCCTATACTGCTGCCCATGACACTACCACTGCCACTACTACATCTGTATTGCAACTCCCTCTCAACATGCTGCCATGCTACCCCTAGCACTGCCACTGCTAACTGTTGCACTGCAACTCAGTTACCGAGGAGTAGGTAACTGACTTCCCCCAAATATGGACATCCCAATCAGTCTGAAAGCCTAGTGATGCTGAAGTTGCCTCTGCTGCTATCCTGTGCTGCCTTTGGTGCTATCCTGTGCTCCCTCTGTTGCCACTGCACTGCTGCATACACCTCTGTGCCTCTCACACTACTGCAACCTCCATTGCGCTGCTACAGACTTTTGCACTCTAGTACTGCCTTGCCGCTCCATCACACCTTGCTCCACCCGACACCTGTCATCATGCTACTGTCATTAAAGGCTCCCATAGCCGTATGTGATCCAAGAGTTTGGGTACCTCAAGGATCCTGCCCCTAGTATTTAGTCCTCATGACTACAACTCGATGTCTCCCCACCTCTTCTCTAGAGGTGCATGAGCACTCATGGCATAGTTGTCGTTAGTCTCAACCTCTTTCTCCGCCTTAGCTGGAGCTGCCTTGGAATCGAAAGCCTCTCCCTTGCTTTTCTTCCTAGGACACTGGGATGCATAATGTCCCAGCTCCCCACAGTGGAAGCACTTCACCTTAGAGATGTCCTTCTTCTTCCTCTTCCCTTGTTGTCTAGCAGATGCTAGAGTCGCATCCTCCTCCTCCTCTTTCTTGATTCGACTTCCCTTGCCACTACTCCGCGCCTTAGTCAACCTCCTGATCTCTTCTTGGTGAAGAGCTCCCCACATCTCCTTGCATCCTAGAAGAGTAGCTCTACCCAAAATGCCTTGGAAAAATGTCTCCCACTCCTCGGATACTGCATTCAGGGTGGTCCTCACCATGAACTCCAGATCTGGCGTAAACCTTATGGAAGTAAGTTGGTCACAAATCTCCTGCAATCTGAGGAGGAACAGATCTATTTGCTCTCCCTTCTGCATTTGATACGACCGCAGCTGATTCTCTAATAGCATCTTCCGCTGCACAGAAGTGCCCTGATACAAGGTCGTCAAAGTATCCCACATCTCCTTTGTTGTGTTCTTTTCAGCAATATGTGGTATGACATGATCTTTGACCCCGTCAAGGATCATGCACTTCGCCCTCGCCATTGCATCCTCATACTTCTCATTCTCAGTTGGTCGACTGGGATAGCCACGGCTCTCAAGGAAAAGTCCTTGATGCGATGTCGATCCAGGACTGCCAGGATCCTGGCCTTCCAGATGACAAAGTTGGAAACCCGTCCAACCTATCCTAATCCCTCAGTCCGATCACTACCACTTCAACTCCTCTTCTAGACTCCCTTTGAGTTTCGACTTCCCTCCTAGAAATCACCCTCTAAGTCCTAATTTCCCTGTTGGAAATCCTCCTGCCAAATGTTGAACCGCTCATCTCCAGTTCTTCTTGCAACTGCAACTTGGATCTGGATTTCTTGGCTAGAAATCCGTCAAGGTAGCGACTCCCTCTACCTTAGTTCTGTCCCCTTAGGTACTGTTCTGCATCGATAGAAACAACACCCCACCAGCTTCTCAATCACAATCTACCCACAGCTCCCCAAGCCCCAGCAACTGAAGAAATTGAGCCTTTTAGGATCTGCGCAATCCCAGCAATGGCAAAATTTGCTCCTCCCAGCCACAGCATCGATCCTTCCTAGCTGAGAGAGATGACCGAGCACTGCGTAGGTCTGATTTGCCCCTCTCTGCCTTTGCGCTGACCCTCCTCTTAGCTCAAAATGATGACACGGGCCCTCTGCGTCACTTCTTCTTTCCTGCTTCTGCTCTGGAACATCGATGTCTCTCGAGACAGCTACTACTACTGCAAATTCTACAGATTTCTGCTAGTGCCTTCAGTTCTCCTGTGATTTGCAATCCTCTGATACCATGTTGAAATTTCTAAGTCTGACACGTTAGAAATCCCTACTGCATTATCTGGTTTAATTTCTCCTACTTGTTCATTCCATAACAAGTTACTTATAAATATAAATACTGAAATAAACACAAATGCAACCTTAACTCATATACAGATCAACAATCAAAATAACTGAGACAAACACACAAGGGACACCATTATCTTTGGACAATCGTCCCCGGAAAAACCCAATGCTGAAAAACCAGTGCAGCAGATGTGAGGGTTTTATTATTATGCAGTTTCTGAATACATCTAGGGTGCTAGAAATGGCTCACCCAACTAAGAATGCCCTCGGGAGTAATACCTCTCCTCAGAGACAGATATTTCGGCTGATCAATCACCAGATGAACGATCCCTCAACAACAATTGCAGCTCCTTAGCTGGACAGCGAAAGCTGCTCCAAGATTCTCTATTGTTCTGCGTCACTCTGTAGGGACTGCATCACCCTTCCCAGCTCACCAACACCCAGTCTGCCCCACGAAAAGTTCTCCCAACGCTACCTCTTGGCCCTGTGTCAGCTCTGCTAGCCCCTGCGCAGCTACTGAAGCCTCTGTGTCAGCCCTCAGACGCTCTGCGTGACCCACGCTGACCTATACAACTTCTGCATGGCTCCCAGCTGCCTCTGCATCAGCCTCTCCAAGCTCTGCGCTGTCTCTCTGGCACTATCTCTGCCTCTCTACTATGTATTCTCGGCCTTGTGCCGCACTGCCCCTCGCTGCAACATATCACTAGTTCGATTCTCTCAGCAAACCCCGCTCCAGCAAATCAAATTGACTGATCAATTTTCTATATCTCCAACTGACCCTCAAGCCTTCTCTTATACTTTTCTTGTTGAGTCTTCAACAACCGAGATTAATCAACAGCTAAGATTAGATCTGGCTTGATCAATGTCATTTAGAGCATTCTCACCCAGTTTTATATTAATACCCATTAATATTTTAATTTTCCTGAGTTTAGGCTTAGGAACCCCATTAAAAATATTAATTATTTTAATATCTCTCCAAATGGGTGGAATTTCCCCAAACCATTTTTGGGTCTTGGAGATCTTATGTGCTTTAGCCTCTCCATCAATTTTCATGGCTAGAGCACATCTTATGCTACCAAAAATCAACAGGAACGTCATAGCTCAATGAAAATCTTGTCCAAGTGACTCATATTCCCATAGGTAGTCATGAAATCCTTCATTTTGGCCTGCTTGTCCTTGGTTCCCTATTTGCATCCCATCTAAAAACTTACGTAGAAGAGGTCTAGGGGTTGTTCTACTCAAGGAACCGGTGTTCTACCCCACTTTTTGTTGTACAAGTGGATGGGAGTTACTGCTTTCACTCTGCTCCCTGTTATGACCATTGGCCCACCTACTCCTTGTTTGTTGCCATGTTGGTTTTGGTTGTTTGTTAACAACTTTGTGATCAGTTGAACCAACTTTTGTTGTCCCCATGCTAGATCATTCAACATGTCCAAGGTAATTTTCCTTGGCTTTTCATGCATGTCCCCCATGCTCTCTGCTTCTTTGAAACCTAATTCTGCTGGAAAAGGATAACCTCCCCTTCCCCTCTATCTCCAGTTAATCATGTATGTTGTGTCTTCAGGAAACATTCAATCACTTGACCCACAAGCTGGAAAAATTACCGGATCTTATACCACTGTAAAGAACCCCTGCCAATCTGTCCTGAAAATTTTTGTTTTGCTGGTTTGATTTAGGTGATTATTTTGGAGTTTTTTGAAGGGTATCATTCATAGAAGGTGACACAATTGCATGCAATTGACATATGCAAGAATTTTGACACTAAAATAAAATACTCAGATTACAGTGAGATTGCAGATCTGAAGCTTACTCAATTAAAGAGACTATTTACATGCCTGTAGAAGGTTACTAGAGTACATCAAAATAAGTTGAAGCTACCACTGTAACTGGGAGGTCACTAGCTACCCACAAAATTAGATTTCAAGCACACGCACATAGAAAGTGATCCCCGCTTTTTAAAGGCTATATGTTGTTAATTGTAATGGATCAGAACTACTCTTGCATGGAGGGTTACCCACGATCCTGGTTGTTGTCCCATGTATTTCTCCTTGAGATTCCCTGTGACGCCAATAGCCATGAAAACTGAGTGTTGCATGCTAAGATGGGCCACGATCTATCTCGAACTCAGCTTGGGCTCAATATATTCACACCTTACATCCCAGCCACCTCCTTCCCACACTAACGTAGCTATCCCTATGTACTCATGCTATGATATCCCTTTTGAATATTTTTGTTAAATTTATGAATTTTTTCTTCTGAAAAATATGTTGTGAATTTCTATTCAAAATTAGCATGAAAATTCATCAATTTATGCCAGAAAAATTGATAACATAACAACCCAAAAATGAATAATGTTCCTACTCTAGCAAATTGAAAATAAAATTACGGCAATCACAATATGAGACAAATGCAACAAATCTCAGCTTTGTTATATTAGCATTGTTGTCGCCTCGCTTACACTCCTACGTTAATGTGGGAAAAAAATCTTCAACCCCACAAGGTGTGGCCTTGGTGGAAAAGCTCAGAGAAGGGGTTGTCACCTAATCCCAACTCTCTCCGTAAAAGCTCTCTCCTAGTTAAGCTAAGGGGCGTGGTCCCTAAGAATGGTTAGTAAAGTGAAACTTGTTTGAACAAGAAGTTCTTGGAGACTAAGGTTAAGGGAACTACTTCTCAAAGGCAGCTTGATTCAAGATTTTAGCGAGTGAATGATGAGCAATGTAAGAGATATATTTCAATATAGCAATTCAGCAATAAAGAGTATAAACCAGTGCCTTATAAACAATGCTCAAAACAAGTGCTTGCAATATAGAAACTCAAGTTACAATGAAAAGTAACCCTGCAAAACAAAATGTTAGCTTAAGACATGAAATATGAGCAATAAAAGTAAAACTTGCAAATGTAAATGGAAGTTGCACTTATAAAGGAAATGCCTCAAATGGAAAGATACAACATCAAATAATCACGAGCAAAGTAAATCTCTAGATGACAAGTTCAAGATTTATATAACAATATTGCAATTGAAATGGAAAATGCTCATAAAACAATTTTATGGGATGGTGTCAAAACTAAACTATGCGAGATACAATTATCTTGGTTAATTTTAAATGCCTAATCTAAGGTGAGAAATTCCCCTTTCAAATTCTTGCCACAACGTAAAGATTGGGGTGAGTTGCAAGGAAGATGGGCTAAGGAGGCACTAGTCCGTTGTTAACAATACCCTTTCCATAATCCTTACAATCCACGTGCCTTCATTCTTGCAAGGGGACATAGCCACTAAGAGAACTGTGAGGTCATGTGTTGGAACCTTACTTCGTACCAGCTTAAAGAAAAATTAGGAAAAAATTGTCCTAAGATGTTTATACAACCAAGCTTATGCTTGGAGGTAGTTTTTAGAGATGCAAGTCTAATGTTAGAATGCCTAAATTTGAGCGATTTGCTTCCAATGATATATGTTGATGACAAAGTGCTTTTAATAATTATGGTGCTCAAAATAACATGTATCAACAATTCAATGGAAACAATGAAATGGAAATTAGTTCAACATCAACTCATAAGCTTTGAAGAATGTATCTTCTCATGTGATATAGTATTCAAATGAGAGTTTCATCATAATATAATAGATCTTATGCCAAATGAGTTGCTTGTAAATGAAATGAGCTAGATCAAAACACAAATTGCAAGTTTGTTTCAAAATAAGATGCTCCAAGATATATATGTCAATGAAAAATGTGATATTCAAGATGGTATCTCATAAATTGACACATGAAAGAAATGATAAAGCACGTACCAATAAGCATGTGAAACAATTGCCAATTAAAAGAAATTAGATCAATCAACAAATCAAAGTTGCCAAGGAAATACAAAGTAATTTCTTGTGTTGTAGATTAAAGGGAAAAAAATGAGTTGCTCCAAAAGATTGCAAATGTTGTAACTCAAGCTATTGAAAAGTGTAACTAGGTTCGGTCTTCATAATGACATGTAATTATGATTTTATGTAAAGAGATGTAAATAAGAAAAATGTAATTATTATGTTGACTTGCTTCATGGGTTTCATGAGCAAGGGATTTTGTTTTTGAGTCAAGACTCCCATTGAGAGTCTTTAGGGTTTATTCATCTAGACATAAAAGAGTCATTGTCATGTAAATGAAGTCATGTTACACTTTGTAATAGGTCAATATTGTCTATGTAAAGTATCCTCCAAGAACTTGTCACCAAACCCCTTCAAGTCGGCCTACAAACTATGAAGAAACTACAAGATGAAGTCGGCCTAAAGGGCAACGAAGAAGGGTATATATAGCCCTACTCGGCCTCATTTGGAGACATACAATTCAGACAAGCATTCACTGGAAAAGTGCGAAGACAAGACATAAGAAAGTCACCGAGAAGAGGGCTAAAAAGGAGAGCGAAGAAGGAGCAACAAAAGAGAAGCGTGAAGATTCTTCTGGGACATCATCTTCTGGGTAGTGCGAAGTCTGGGCAGCAAGTTCTTTTGGGAAGTGCGAAGTTGGGCCGCAGATTCTTCTGGGTAGTGCGAAATTAAGGCAGTGAAATTCTTTTACGGCAGCAAGAGAGAGACTCCTCTAAGTGATCAAAGTAGAGATCGAGGTTCTCTCTAGAAGACCTAGAGAACGAGATTCTATAAGGAAGTTGTGATGGTGCAGTATAAAAGATAGAGACTGAGTTTCTCTAGGAGGAAAGGCAAAGGAAGGAAGAGGCAGAACATCAAGGTGGGTGACAAGGTTCTTGGAAGGATACTATAGTCAAGGGTCTGTGTCATGGTCTTGGTACTTATCAATTGAAGATCTAGAAGAAGAATTTTTTTCGGGTTTTCCTCTCAAGAGGTGAGAGGTTTTGGCCCTAGCTAGAGAAGCCTATATACTATGTCACTTGTCTTTATTTATTGATAATTGTCTTGATGAAAAGAACACACTAAGAAGATAACAAAGAAAGATCATAAGTTAAGAAGTAAAAACATATCACAAGCAATTATCAGGCGGAGAAAGTGTTAACATTGAATGCCCTACATTTCTCAACATGGTATCGGAGCAAAGGTGCTGAAGTCAAAGGAAGGGCATCTAATCAAAGAGACATTCAAGGATCAAGTTTCAAGGAGGGCATCAAAGCAAGGTGAAGGTTATCAAAGCAAAAGATCAAGATCTACATTGAAAAATCAAACCCTAGATCGAAGAAGCAATCTGCAACAACAATAGCTTTTGTTTCTATAGCTATCATCAAAAGGCCATAAAGACCCTCATCAACTTGTCTACAAGGCAAAGATAGCTCAAAGGATTTTAAAGATGAAGATCACATCATCTTGGAGAAAGTTGAAACCCTAGAAGCATTTCTGATCTACACTACAAGAGAAGTAGTAGTATATTGAAGGCAAGAAGGCATTATCATCATTTTCAATGTTATAAAGCAAGCAAGGCTCCTCTCCTTGCCCTAGAAGAAGATCATCTGAGGAGGCAACAAATCTTCCTCATCAAAAGGAGCAACCTTTTTTAATCGAAGAAAGGCTTGTTCATTTGGAAGAAGGTCATCCAAGAGGGAGCTCTAATACATCTTCTTCAACCATCATCAAAGTGATCAAGGTGAAGATTTCATCTTTATTTGTCAAGTAAGTATCTTTCATTCTTTAATCAATTTGGTAAAATGATTTCATGTTTGCAAGGAGATCTCTATGTTGGATGGGTCATCGATATTCCTTACATGAAAAGGAGGATAGACATAGTCCTCTAAGAAGGTGAAGTCATTGAACATATTAAAAGGTCTCCTCTGAATTCATGGAAAGGGATTCATACGAAAGATCCCCTCATATGGCAATATTGGAGACATCAAAGAGATGTATATGATAAACTCGTAAGAATACTCTCTGAAGATGCGAAAAAGAAGGTAACATGACTTAGATATGATCTACACAAAAGTAAAGGTATCAAAGAATGAAGGATATCTTCATAAGATCTCATCTACAAGATCTAGGAAATAAGATAATCATCATTGATCTATAATGCACTAACTGATAATCAAAGTAACAAATATCCATGGGATAAAGAAAGTTACATCATTCAACAACTTGTGATTTCTATGCAAGATAGAAGAAGACACGTTGAGGGAAACAGTGTTGAAGGTTAAGGACTCAAACATTTGCTGGAAGGAAAGGAAGTTTGGAAAATTCTGGTTCTCAGAAAGAAAAGAAGAGCATAGCTGAGATTCAATGCTATGGATGCAAAGACTATGAACATTACAGGAAAGATTTTCTTAGCTTAAGAAGGACAATTACAAGAAGGATAGAGAAGAATTCCATTTCATCGAAGAAGTGGAGGAGGCTGAAAGAAGAAAGCCTAGGGAAGAGAAGCATTAGAAGCAAGAGCTTGTGACATCACCATAGGGAAACATGAAGGACCGCAGGAACAAAATCTATGATAGTCAACTTTGAAGGATATAGCTCTTGGTAACCTCATTGGAAGATCAAAGGAAGAAGTCATCCAGGATAAGTTTCATCATACATCAGTTAAAAAAGGGAAACATTCGCTGAATAAGGAAATGCGAGATGGAATCCTCATTGAAGGATTCACCGATCTAGAAAGGAAGCAAGGTTTTAATCAAGAACTCCAACTTGTGGAGTTCATGGGATGATGGTATGATGACATGAGAGATGAAGCAGATCAAGGGGTTGAAGATCTCTTCAATCAATGAAGTTGTTGAAAGAAGCCTAGATGACCTTAAGGTAAAATGAGGTATGTCTACTTGTATTTAATATTATAAAGTCATGTTGTATGGTTGCAGGTAACAAGGACCACTATTATTTTGAGAAGCATGATCAAAGGAAAGGAATTTCCTCCTATGAAAGAATGTCAGAAGGGATGAGTCACACTAGATGAAATCAACATAATATGTTTTCATATGAAGTATGAGGTGGTTGACTCTAATTGAGGAACTTTGATTGGAAGCCCCTAGGAATGAAGTGTGTGAAAAGGTAGGAAGAGATCGTGATAATATGAAATGAAGGTAGAAGGCATTCAACATCCGAAGTCTAAGAATATTTGACTAGAAGATCTCCCGAAAGGATGTGAAGACTTTGACGGAAGTCGCAAAAAGATAGAGACGCTTGACACTGGACATCTGTGGGAGATGTGTCAATCTGCATGCAAGATGTTGATACTTACAGGAAGATGTCATGGTGAAAGATCATCACAAAGGTAAATCTGATTTGAAGTGTTCAGTGATTATTTTTGAACTAACATCTGGTTGGGCTTATGTAGGACTATCAAAGGGAAGATCTGTGAATGACTTCCAAGACCATATAGAAGGATGTAATGTCCTTCCGAGAAATATGGCATGAAAGCAGAATGACATGAAGCAAATCCAAATGGAAAATTTGATAGATCACTTTTTGATGAGTTAAGGACATGACTAACTCATGGATAAAAGTGATGGATGATCTGTGCCCTATATATAGAAGTTCCCAAAAGTTGAAGACTCCTTAAAAAAATTCATGACATCAAAGAAAGGAGTTCGTGCAGTTGATTGTTTTAGGATCTCCACATGAAGAGCTGCTATAGATCCCTGGTTAAGAGAGAGCCCGGGAAGAAGTTTCTTACTTGGAAGAAACT
Organism: Pinus tabuliformis; assembly: GCA_031772625.1. NCBI lineage: Eukaryota > Viridiplantae > Streptophyta > Pinopsida > Pinales > Pinaceae > Pinus > Pinus tabuliformis. The sequence continues at coordinate 1,347,008,454 of CM062819.1, forward strand.
CGGAAATTCCTAAGCTGAAAGCTTAGGTACATTCCTCTATGATAGGAATGAGTACATTCCTTTAATGGAATAAAACCTCTTGGTATAAGAAGGAGCGATAGACATGTTGTTTTGTGCTTCACCTGAGAAGACAAAATGGAGGATTGTGTAATCATTTGGCATCTGATGCTCTTGTGGGATGAGATAAGGAATCCCATGAAAGAGTAGTCGTGGAGGACTGATATTCTTTTGGGACTGGGGAGTCCAAGAAAAGAATAGTCCTTATGGAGCATATCCTGAGAGAACCTGGGTGGGGTATGTTCTGAGAGAGACAATGATGAGTATGTCTATAAATCATTAGTCTCGTCAACATTTTGCTCTGATCTTGTGGAGAGATAGAGTTGTTAGTCAAGGCCTTGCTATATAAATGTTGGTTGGTATGATGATATACAAATCCGAATTCTTCTTATGAGAGATTCTTCAGATTGAGAAAGTCCAAGGTACCATTATGAATACCTCCCTAGTTAAGAGGGAGTGTTGAAAAGTGTAACTAGGTTCGGTCTTCATAATGACATGTAATTATGATTTTATGTAAAGAGATGTAAATAAGAAAAATGTAATTATTATGTTGACTTGCTTCATGGGTTTCATGAGCAAGGGATTTTGTTTTTGAGTCAAAACTCTTGTTGAGAGTCTTTAGGGTTTATTCATCTAGACATAAAAGAGTCATTGTCATGTAAATGAAGTCATGTTACACTTTGTAATAGGTCAATATTGTCTATGTAAAGTATCCTCCAAGAACTTGTCACCAAACCCCTTCAAGTCGGCCTACAAACTATGAAGAACCTACAAGATGAAGTCGGTCTAAACTCCAACTGTCAAGTCGGCCTAAAGGGCAACGAAAAAGGGTATGTATAGCCCTACTCGGCCTCATTTGGAGACATACAATTCGGACAAGCATTCACTGGAAAAGTGCGAAGAGAAGATAGAAGAAAGTCACCAAGAAGAGAGCTAAAAAGGAGAGTGAAGAAGGAGCAACAAAAGAGAAGTGTGAAGGTTCTTCTGGGACATCATCTTCTGGGTATAGCGAAGTTTCTTCTGGGCAGTGCGAAGTCCGGGCAACAAATTCTTCTGGGAAGTGGGAAGCTGAGCAGCAAATTCTTCTGGGAAGTGTGAAATCTGGGCAGTGCGAAGTTAAGGCAGTGAAATTCTTGAGGCAGCAAGAGAGAGACTCTTCTAAGTGATCAAAGTAGAGACCAAGGTTCTCTCTAGAAGACCTAGAGACCGAGATTCTCTAGGGAAGTTGTGAAGGTGCAGTATAAGAGATAGAGACCGAGTTTCTCTAGGAGGAAAGGCAAAGGAAGGAAGAGGCAGAACATCAAGGTGGGTGACAAGGTTCTTGGAAGGATACTATAGTCAAGGGTCCGTGTCATGGTCTTGGTACTTATCAATTGAAGATCTAGAAGAAGAATTTTATCGGGTTTTCCTCTCAAGAGGTGAGAGGTTTTGGCCCTGGCTGGAGAAGCCTATATACTGTGTCACTTGTCTTTATTTATTGATAATTGTCTTGATGAAAAGAACACACTAAGAAGATAACAAAGAAAGATCATAAGTTAAGAAGTAAAAACATATCACAAGCAATTATCAAGCAGAGAAATTGTTAACATTGAATGCCCTAGATTTCTCAACACAAGCAACTATGAACACTGATTGCACAATAGAAGAGACTAATAAATGAAATGGCAAGTTTGTTTGGAAAGTTAGGAGAATGTGAGTGGTATGTGTTAATTTTATGAATTAACCATGCATTGAGGTAGATTAGATTAGCATGCAAATGAACTAATTAAGTTTTTCCTCCTAAATAAGGAGATGGGATACCATGGGAGAACTTCCCGAACTCCCTCAAGAAATTAGCTCTTTTATGAGCTTGTTACAAGAAAATGAGCCTCTCAAAGGCCTCAAATGAAATCAAGGGGAGTATTTACAATTATTGTTTCTCTTAAGCATGAGATCTCTCCCTTGAAAAGCCAAACTATAAGAAAATAATGAGTACAAAAGAGAGGTTCGAAATATGAAAGGTCAAAGGATTGTCTTGCATTCACCAATCAGCCATCAAAAAGATTTCAATCAACGCAAGAGGAGAGAGGCTAAGCCCCCTAAAGTCCGCGGCCTTGTCAATGGAGTAAAGTTGCCTCTAGAGCTCTCAACCTAGGCATAAAATCTGCCCCTCAAATGCTCTCGACCTAGTCAACTTGGCCTCAATTCTTTGCTAAAGTTCCTGCATGAATGTGTTACGAGTTTCAAGCACTTGCTCCTTCAAGCCTACCACAAGAAAGAGTTACAAAATCCTCAAAACAAGCCTGCAAGGAAAATCCCAAGTTAGTGGAAAATGCATAAGAGAATGAAGGTAAATATTTACAACTAATCTACAAAAGGCTAAACCAAGGGATGCAAGTGGAACTCTCCTGCTTGTCTAGCCATCCTCATGCTCTTAATAGCAAAATGAACAATTGTAAGCACAATAGTTTGAAGTAAATGATTTAGATGAATTTATCTTGAAATATGAGTCAAGGCCAAGAATTCATGCCAAAAGAAATTGAATGATGAGGCCTTGAGAGTCAACAATTGTGGGTTCTCCTATGAGCATGTTCAAGAGTGGGTGGTTCCTCCTAGAACTTTCCCTCACGCTTGAAGTTTGATTCAAAAAATATGTCTTCTACACAACTTCACACAAACTGATTAGATCTATATGGGTTTAGCAACATACAATGATAAAGAAAATTTTAGAGATTTATAGGAGAATTAGCTAATGCATTCTCTATCTAGAGAAAATCTCAAAACCTTATGCCAATGTAAGCTAACTCTACATTAACATAACTTTAGAAGCATAATGGAAAGAATAGCATAACAACATAAGTAGAAGAATTGAAACAAATGATCAAGATATTACCATGCTTAAGAAGAACAACATCTCAAATGTAACCCCAAAGTCTTTATTGCATTAAGAATATAGAAGAGCAGATCTTCCGCAAGCACTAGAGCTTGTATCAAGAATACATAATGAGAGGCAAAGGCTCATATAAATAGGAAAATGAGAGATGATCCCAAGGTGGAATGATGACAATCCCAAAGAAATATCCTCATGCAATTCGAATCTCCAAGAAGGTCCATGCTAGCCATGATTGAGGAACTCGTGGGAATGGAAGGGAACATGTGGATGAGTGAAGTACAGTGGTAGGAGACCATTCTCCACTTCACTCTAGTGCAACTCCACCATATCTCCACCAAACTCATGACTCATCCTCTAACTCGAGCTCCAGTCCACAAAAAATGTGATTTGCCTCTTGGAACTCGTGGTCTTATCAAGGAAATTATATTTCTTCAATTTAGCACATGTTTCTCCTTGATCCTTGGCTTAGGTGGAGTCCACATCATCTTAGAACTCAACTCTTATCTCTTGGTGAATTTTCACCTCATTCTAGCATACGTGGATATTTATTTTTTTCCCATTTATTTATTTGTTGGCTGATTTATTGCCACATTTTCCCCTATATTTAAGAAAAATGGATTTTGAGGGTTTATAACTTATTTTTTACCCCTCAAAGTTTGTCTTAGTAGAAAGTTGAGGAGTAGCGGTGTAATTTTGAGCACCCATACCCCATACAACTTCTCTAGACATCACTTATTACAAATGACATAAGACAATAATCAAAATTCTCGTGTTGCGGGAAATTTTAAAAAAGTAAAAATTGACCCCTGGACCTCATCAAATTCCACGAAATTTTACGAGTGATCTAACATGGTAATATACATCGACTCTAGACACTAGGACTCTCTTAAGGCTTCGCTATCAAGCTGCACTCCAGCTTTGGGGTTCTATTTGGGAGAAAAAACTCAATTAATTATTAAGTGCTAAAAAGTACCAATAATTAACCAAGAAAAAAAACTCCCTAGAGTGAATTCACTTGATAACAAAGTCCTAAGCTACCTAGGCTTGTTACATTACTCTATTTCATCATGCTAGCATCACTTTACAATATCCTCGCAAGGCTTGCGGAGTTTGAGTACAATAGAAAAGAAGGAGAAGAAAGAGATTAAAAGCTTTGATAATATCTGAAATCTGCAAATAGAAGAATCCTCTGACATATCCTTGGTCATGAAGTCTTCAAGTATATTTTAGTGGTCAACATTTGGCTACACATAGGAATGCATGCTAGATAGGAAGTGAGAGCATGCAAGAACCTGGAATCCACATCCACAAAAAGGCATATATCAGTAGTGTTCACTTAGGAAGTCATCATATAAAATCAAGTACTCAAAATGAAATACTAATGTAACATGATGAAATAAAGAACTACTCTAGTAACATGAAAATGGGAAATAATCTAGTAGCATAAAATGAAACTATTTTAATAACAAAAATGACAGAGGAGGACAAGAGATACAATACAAAGATGCCCCATGGCTTCAAATGTTTTCCTTGTAAAACAGTTTGAGCATTTGGCCATTCGCTAGTAACTCAAGTGGTTCTCCATCCAAAGTGCTCAAGTGGTATGAATTTTGTCCTGATGCTCCTCTGATGATGTATGGTCCAAGCCATAAGATGTCAAACTCACCATGATTACCTGGCTTCTCATTCCTACGATCCCACAAAAAAACAATATCTCCATGATTTGTCAAAATTCTTTTTAATCTTTGTCTGATTTCTACGACTATGCTTGAAGGCTTTTCTTCTGGTTTCATCCAACTCCACAATTTGGCTAATTCTATGCTGCACAACATTTTTTTCGAATGTAAAACTTTGGAGGAGTTGGTAAGCTGGGAGCCTAAGGTGCATAGCATCCAAGCCATACACTAATTCGAAGGGACTTTTTCCAGTTGAACTCTTCTTTGTTATCCTATCTTCCCACGGCACATATTTGATCTTGCTATCCCAAGCCCTCTTCTTGTCCCTTACTATCTATCAAATTGTTATTGCTAGATTCTACCAAACCATTGCCTTGGGGATAGTAGTTTGAGGAGTGGGACTAGACAATACCATACTTAAAGCTTTCATATTACTATTCACTTTCAGAATCTAGATTCTATATTTAAAAATGCATAATCATCATCATGAATTCCACATAAACAAATCATCATCATCAATTCAGCATAAACATTGTCATGACAAAATAAAACTTTCATATTACCATTCATCTTTTAGAATCTAGATTCTATATTTAAAAATGCATAATCATCATCATGAATTCCACATAAACAAATCATCATCATCAATTCAACATAAACATTGTCATCATCATTAGCGATTATTATAACATTCAACATATCATCAAGTTTTTGTTTCCAATTTCAATCATCACCAAAATTAATAATGTTAAATGCACACTACATAGCTCAAATTGCAAAATGAACTATGACTGGCAGTCTACTATCATATGACATATTATGGTATTCAATGTTCATTGTTCAAAAGTTTAAAACATCATCATAAATTACATTTACATATCATCAAATATGTCTTCATCCATGTAATTAAGATCCACATCATCATTTGGATCCTCTCCATGAGTGGGAGCATTGTTGCCATGTCCACTTGAAGATGCAATTATTTGTGCCTCCTCATCAAACAAAGTCATATTAGACATGGCATTCAACGTCATATCCAAGTCAAGAAACTCTGGAAGCGGATCCAAAACCCTTAAAAATGCAAGAAACTCTGGAAGTGGATCCAAAACCCTTAAAAATGCCTAACACGTTTTAGAAATATGATCCCGCATTTCCAAAAAAGCGGAAATGTTTCAAAAATGCATGTTGCATTTCCAAAAAATTGAAACATTTTCATGTCGTTAACATGTTGTTTTCGTTTCGTTTTGTACCTAATTCCGTTTCCGAAACGTCGAACGACGTTTCTGTGGTTTGGGGGGGATATTTCCGATAACTTAGGTTTTGTAGGGATGGCTTCTACCCACTTGGTAAAATAATCAGTAGTGGTTATGATCCAGGAGTAGCCATTACTAGAATTCTCATTGAATTTCCCTATGAAATCAAGCCCCCAATGTTGAAAAGGAGCTTCCACAACCACTAGTTGTAAGGGAAAGAAACTAACTTTTGCTTCCCAGTGAATAATTGGCATGCTTGGCACCCTCTCACAAACTTGTGCACATCAGAAAATATTGTTGGCCAATAATATCCTATCTTCCCACAACACATATTTGATCTTGCTATCTCAAGCCCTCTTGGTGTCCCTTACTTTCTTTTAATAATGGTAATCAAATTCTTATTGCTAGATTCTGCCAAACCATTACCTTAGGGATAGTAGTTTGAGTGGGACTAGAAAATACCATACTTAAAGCAAAAGGATGAAAAATTTGAAGAGCTAAAATCTTTGGCATTGTAATTTGTAATCTTGGTTGGGACACCAAATCAAGTGATAATTTTATCTTCTATAAAATACATTACTATTTTGTCAATGGCTTGTTTTGTACTAAGTTGCATTGAAATAGATACGAGAATGGATATGGCAAATTTTCAAAAAATCTGTATATGATATGGAAAGGAAACGGTATATATATATATATATATATGACAAAATAAAACTTTCATATTACCATTCATCTTTTAGAATCTATATTCTATATTTAAAAATACATAATCATCATCATGAATTCCACATAAACAAATCATCATCATCAATTCAGCATAAACATTGTCATCATCATTAGTGATTATTATAACATTCAACATATCATCAAGTTTTTGTTTCCAATTTCAATCATCACCAAAATCAATAATGCTAAATGCACACTACATAGCACAAATTGCAAAATGAACTATGACTGGCAGTCTATTATCATATGACATATTATGGTATTCAATGTTCATTGTTCAAAAGTTTAAAACATCATCATAAATTACATTTACATATCATCAAATATGTCTTCATCCATGTAATTTAGATCCACATCATCATTTGGATCCTCTCCATGAGTGGGAGCATCGCTGCCATGCCCACTTGAAGATGCAATTATTTGTGCCTCCTCATCAAACAAAGTCACATTAGACATGGCATTCAATGTCATATCCAAGTCAAGAAACTTTGGAAATGGATCCAAAACCCTTAAAAATGGTTGAAACGTTTCAAAAATATGATCCTGCATTTCGGAAAAAACGAAAATGTTTCATAAATAGGATCTTGCATTTCCAAAAAATTGAAATGTTTATGTGTCGTTAACATGTCGTTTTTGTGTCGTTTCGTACCTGATTCCGTTTCCGAAACGTCGAATGAAGTCTCTGCGGTTTGGGAGGGAGTTTCTGGTAACTTAGGTTTTGTAGGGATGGCTTCTACCCACTTGGTAAAATAATCAGTAGCGTTATGATCCAGGAGTAGCCATTACTAGAAATCTCATTGAATTTCCCTATGAAATCAAGCCCCCAATGTTGAAAAGGAGCTTCCACAACCATTGGCTGTAAGGGAAAAGCAACTAACTTTTGCATCCTTGGCACCCTGTCACAAACTTGTGCACATCAGAAAATATTTTTGGCCAATAATATCCATCTCTCAAGATTTTGTGAGTAGTTGTCTTTGTAGCATAATGTCCTCCACAAAATCATGAATGAAACTTCGTAAGAAGTCTCTTTGCCTCAACTTCATCAACACATCTAAGTATTACCCCCTCTGGATCAGACCATCTTGTATAATGCAATACTTAGTTGCATTATACTAAGGGGGGTAGTCCCTATGGATGAGATGCAAAACAACTTGTTGGAAACCAACAAGTAAGGAGACACAACTAAATGGCCTAGTAACTTGGATAGAATTTATAGGCAAGAATGATTATCAAGCATACTGTTGAAGAAAGTGTAACTAGGTTCGGTCTTCATAAATGTAATTTTGATCTTTGTACTTGTAAAAGAAAAGAAATATTATTTTTTTAAATTGTAAATATGAGTTTCTTGCTCATTTAATAGGTCAAGCACATGTTTGAGTGCTTCTAGGAAAGTCAAAGAGTTAATGTAATTGTTGAAGACCCATGTGGCCATCTTACACTATGTAAATATATGTATTAGAGTCAAAGAAATATGTCAAAGAAGATCCTCCAAAGCAAAGACAGGTCTCCTCTTCAAGTCGGCTCAAGAAATGAATTTTTATGCACAAATGTCAAGTTGACCTCACCAGGTGATCAATTCGGCCTAAAGGAGGGACAAACTCCTATATATAAAGAAGTACGGCCTCACCATTGGACCATGAAGTGATCTCTAAAATCAGCGAAGAGAAGAGGCAAGAAAGAGGTGCGAAAAAGAGCAAGAAGGGTGCTTCTAGGGCAGTGAAGAAGACAATAAAGAAATCTAAAGCTTTGGGATTGTTTTAGGGTCTAATTCTGTCACATGTGCGAAGAAAGGAGGGTTGTTCTGCAGTCACATCAGATCCACAAGGGAAGCAACATAATAGAGTTCGATTGGGCCAAAGAGAGGCTCCAAATAGGCCTCCATCTCCAATGAAGTAGGTGCCATCTCAAGCGAAGGAAGGGAGAAGCAAAAGGAGGTCAATTACAAGCCTAAATCAGCCACACGTGTGAGAATCCAGATCTGCAAAAGGGTTTTGAGGATCTACCTCTCAATCAGAAGTATACCTTAAGGAAGAGCCTCAGCCTTAGTGTCACATTAAAGGAAGACTATCAAGCGAGGAAGAGAAGAAAAGGACACCAAAGAGGAGGTCTCTAAGGAGATCTAGGGTTTCTGCAGTTGTCGGAAAAAGAGTTGTCAGTTGCCAAAAGAAATGTGAAGGAAGGAAGCATTGATTGAAGGACAAAAGGAAGAGAGATTGCGTCTTGTGCTTGGAGGATCAATTGGTCAAGGGTCTAGGGTTTGTCATTTGTCAATTGAAGTTTCAATAAGAGAAATTTGTAGAAGGGTTTTCCTCTCTAGGTGAGAGAGGTTTTGCCCTGACTGAGAGCCAACATCTTGTGTTCTTGTCTCCTTTTATTTTGGTAATTGTTTGATGAAGTAAGAGAACACACATTGATAATAATAAGAGAATATTGTGCTAATAAGAAAAGTAAAAGTACTTCACAAATTGTTATCATTGATAGAAGAATCTCACTATAACCCAGATGCCCTAGATTCTTCAACATGGTATCAGAGCTAAGGTGACACATCAAGGAAAGGCATCTCAAGAGCACATAGAAGATTGAAGCATTAAGATCAAGAATTAAGGGCACATAAAGGTTGAAGCATCAGATCTACAAGCAAGAGTTCCAAATCCATCAAAGACAAGGAGGACACCCCCTCTCCTAGATCCATCAAGAAGGACTACCATCCTAGGAACAAAGAAAGAAGGAAGCCTTCCATCTAAAGGTATCTACAAGAAGGTTCATCCAAGAAGGGATTGCATTAAAACTCATCATCTTCAAAAGAAGGAACTCAGTTCCAGGCCCATCATTGAAGATCTCCAGATCTACTCATTGAAAAGTTTTCATCAACAAGCAAACCTATCATAAGGCACTTTGAAGTAAACATCTAGAAGAACTCCAAGATCTAAGAAGTGAAGTCATGAAATCTTCAAGAAAGCAACAAGATCACTTCATCACCAACACTCTCAAGTAAGTATCTGAAAATATCAAAATGTCTTTTTGCAAGGAAAGCAACAAATTGGTTGGCACTGCTGATTTCCTTGCATGGAAAAAGAGGATTGATCTACTTCTAAAGGAGAATGAACTTTTGGACTATGTCAAAGGGAGTGTCATTGTTCCTGCTAAGGAACAAACTCAAGCCCTAGCAAAGTATAATAAGGATGAAACAAGGGCTCAAAGGATTCTGATAGAATCCATCAAGGACCCTCTCATTCCTTATGTTTCCAAACTTGAAACATCTAAAGAAATCTATGATAAGCTGGTGGAGCTATTCTCAGTTAGTACAATTGGAGAAGTGATATCGTTGCGTAATGAACTATATAAAATGAAGATATCCAAGGAAGAAGGAATAGCTCCCTACTTCATGAAGGTCTCTGAGATGAGAGACTAGCTGCAAGAACTAGGAGAAGTTATGTCAGACAGAGAGATGACAACTGTAGTGCTCAATGCATTACTTGAGGAATGGGGTAACTTCACATCAAGTATATATGCCAAGAAGGAAGCCACCCCATTGAATGAACTTTGGTCTCTATGCAAGATTGAGGAAACTAAACTCAAAGCCAAAGATGATGTGGGATCAAAGGAGTAGGCATTTTCTGCTATGGCCAAGAGAAAAGGGAAATTTGGAAAATTTGGTCCACAGAGAAAGGGTAAAAGAGATATGTCTAAAGTCCAATGCTTTGGCTGCCAAGAGTATGGACACTATAAGAGGGATTGTCCTAAGTTTAAGAAGGACAACAATAAGAGGAAACGAGAAGAAGCTCACATTACCCAAGAAGTGAAAGAAGAAGATAAGAAGCAAAAGAAGGAGGACCCTCCAAATCTCTACTATGATTGAAATCAACTTCTTCACATAAGTCTTCTTTAAAGTTTTGGGTATCATAGGAACATGTAGCAGTAGGATAGAATGCATGATTTATGAGAATGGCATCTTCAGGAATATAGGAGCATTATGTAGAGATAACTCAAATAAAGATATTCATGTAGGAATGATGTAGCCATTGGATAACCTCATCAAGGCATAAAGGAATGATCATGATCAAGAAGAATCATCTTAGAAGGCCATTATCATCAACAGAAAGGAGCATTTGCAGGATGAAGACTACTAGGATCCTCCAATGGAATCTTCAATAGAAGGTTCATGACTTTTAGGAAAAGCAGATGCCTCGATAGGAATTCCACTTATGGGGATTCAAGAAAGGATGATATGCAGGCAAGGAAAGATGTAGGAAAGCAAAGGGGATTGAGGTAATCTCAATCTAGGAAGTTGTTAAAGGAAGCTGAGATGATCAAGGAAAGAACTAAGATGAGGTATGTATGCATCTATGTTTTCAGTTAAGTCATGTCATCATCTGTGTTAATGAGCATGGGGAATTTCTCTGGAAGCATGATCAAGAAGAAAGGGATAGAACTCATTCATTGAAAATGTACATGAAGGCGTGGTTCACACACTGATGAAGGTCAATATGAGAAATGTCCTCATATGCAGTATGAGGAGGTTGACTAAGAAGCACATAAGAAAATAGATCAGGGATAAAAAGGACACCATGGACACTAGGAATCAACATCTGACAGATTTGTTGAAGCCATCTCCCAGAAGAAGGCACGAGAATTCTGATTAGAGAAGAAAAAGATCAAAGGACCCTTGATACCTGGAAAGGCCTTAGAGATGTGAAAATGCAGGATGTTAATGATTCAAGCCAACAATATGTCATGATGGAAATCCATCTCGTAAGGTACTATTTGATTTAATGTTATCTTTTGATTTCTTGAACAATATCTGGATAGGTTCATCTAGGGCTATTGGAACAAGGGTTGTAAGTACAAGTACAACTAGCATTCATGTGGTGGATGGAAATTCCTAAATGAAGCATGATGAGAAAGAAGTAGCCATATGAAGAAGGTTCCAGATATGTACCAAGAAGGCCACTTTCCATGAAGAAAGAAATGATATGACAAACCAAGGAGGAAAGTGATCGATGGCTAATGCCCTGCAAGGAAGAAGCTTGATTGAATTTCATGACATCAAGGAAAGAAATTGATCAAGCAGTTGAAGGACGCATGAAGAAGAAGTTGTTGATGAAAAGGAGAGTTCGTAGTTAAGAGGGAGCTTGGGCAAGTTCCTGGTCAGAAGGAGCTTGGGTACATTCCTTTCCAAGAATAGGCATATCTTCCCTGGTTGAGAGGGAGAGATAGACACAACATTCTTTTCTTCACTAGGGAAGAAAAAATGGAGGATTGAGTAATCATCTGGCATTCCATGCTCTTTGAGGATGTGTAGGGCATCCAAGATAAGAGTATGCAAGAGGACCGATATTCTTTGAGGGTTGGGAACCCAAGATAAGAATATTCCTAGAAGGTCATACTCAGTGAACACCCTGGTGGGTATGTACCTTGAGAGACAAGGATGAAGGTGTCTATAGTCATTGGTCTCGCCAACTTTGTGCTCTGATCTAATTGAGAGATAAAGCTGCCAGGCAAGGCCTTGCTGTGGAAACAATGTTGGTTACTATGATGCTATAACAAATGGATTTCCAATCCGATTTCTCTTATGTGAATTCTTCAGATTGAAAATGGCTAAACACCTTGTAATGATTTGTGAATACCTCCCTAGTTAAGAGGGAGTGTTGAAGAAAGTGTAACTAGGTTCGGTCTTCATAAATGTAATTTTGATCTTTGTACTTGTAAAAGAAAAGAAATATTGTTTCTGTAAATTGTAAAAATGAGTTTCTTGCTAATTTAATAGGTCAAGCACATGTTTGAGTGCTTCTAGGAAAGTCAAAGAGTCAATGTAATTGTTGAAGACCCATGTGGGCATGTTACACTATGTAAACATATGTATTAGAGTCAAAGAAATATGTCAAAGAACATCCTCCAAAGCAAAGACGGGTCTCTTCTTCAAATCGGCTTAAGAAATGAATTTTTATGCACAAATGTCATGTCGGCCTCACGAGGTAATCAAGTTAGCCTAAAGGAGGGACAGACTCCTATATATAGAGCAGTATGACCTCACCATTGGACCATGAAGTGATCTCTGAAATCAACGAAGAGAAGAGGCAAGAAAGAGGTGCGAAAAAGAGCAAGAAGGGTGCTTCTAGGGCAGCGAAGAAGAGAAGAAAGAAATCCGAAGTTTTGGGACTGTTTTAGGGCCTAATTCTATCACACGTGCGAAGAAAGGAGGGTTTTTTTGCAGTCACATCAGATCCACAAGAGCAGCAACATAATAGAGTTTGATTAGGCCAAAGGGAGGCTCCAAATAGGCCTCCATCTCCAACGAAATAGGTGCCATCTCAAGCGAAGGAAGGGAGAAGCAAAAGGAGTTCAATTACAAGCCTAAATCAGCCACACATGCGAGAATCCAGATCTACAATAGGGTTTAGAGGACCTACCTCTAAATCACAAGTATACCTCAAGGAAGAGTCTTGTTATCTAGCCTTAGTGTCACATTAAAGGAAGACTATCAAGCAAGGAAGAGAAGAAAAGGACACCAAAGAAGAGGTCTCTAAGGAGATCTAGGGTTTCTACAGTTACCGGAAAAAGAGTTGTTAGTTGCCAGAAGAAGTGTGAAGGAAGGAGGCATTGATTGAAGGACAGAAGGAAGAGAGATTCTGTCTTGTGCTTGGAGGATCAACTGGTCAAGGGTCTAGGGTTTGGAATTTGTCAATTGAAGTTTCAATAAGAGAAATTTGCAGAAGGGTTTTCCTCTCTAGGTGAGAGAGGTTTTTCCCTAGCTAAGAACCAACATCTTTGTTGTTGTCTCCTTTTATTTTGATAATTGTTTGATGAAGTAAGAGAACACACACTGATAATACTAACAGAAGATTGTGCTAATAAGAAAAGTAAAAGTACTTCACAAATTGTTATCATTAATAGAAGAATCTCACTATAACCCAGATGCCCTAGATTCTTCAACACATACTTTGCTTAAATTTCTTAAGATTTTTAGAGACCAGGGCCTTGGAGATTAATTTCTTGCTCAATTAGGATTAGAGTCCAAGCTACCAGATGAACAATTGCTACAGTATGCAAGTTCTATCCTATATGAAATGCAAAACTTAAGGCTATGTGAGATGCAAGCTCTTGGTTATTTTTTATTATATGCCTACTCTAAGTGATTCCTTTTCCTCAATTCTTTTGGAACAAGTCTCGAATTAAGTTTAATGCTCTAACTACTTAACTGAAGATTATTTGTTCCATAGCCAGTGGTTGGATTATCTATTAGCACAGGTATATTGCTTTAGGTATTGGGTTAGAATAAGCACATTGTGTGAATCGAGACCCTTTGAGAATAATGATCTATCTTATGTCTAGAGATCTTCAGATATTCAACCCTTGGGTATGACCCAGTACATGGACTTCAAGGTGATTGTATTTTGTTTGGACCCTGAGCTTATCTAACGAATTTGTTTTGCAAAGTTTGGGTTTGTGCATTAAAATTAAAATTATTTCCATCAAATTATCTTGAATTTTTTCATTCTTGGGCTATTAATGAATTATTTGCTAATTGGAACCTATTTTCTTTTGTAAATTATTGTAGATAATTTGTAGATATTCTAACCCTTGTAAATCACTTTTCTCATTTGTAAATAATAATCTTGAGGTTTTACTTTAGATTATTCTAGATCTTTTGTCTTGGGCTCTATTTATTCATCTTGCAAGTGCCAAAGGACTAAATTTTTGACGAGAAATTCAAGTGTGAAGGTCCTAACCTTCACCTAACCTAGAAGGCTAGGGTTTGGAGGGGTATTTATTCCAAAGAGGAGTCATCCAATCCAAAGAAGAAAGTCATTCAACCTATAAGGGTTGATCTAGGGTTTGGAGACCAACCCCTAATTGAGCAAGAAATTAATTTCCAAGGCACTGGTCTCTAGCTTTGGGGTATATCTAGGGTTTAGAAGCTAAATTGGCCTAGCTTTGGGGTATATCTGGGAGAAAAACTCTACCAATTATCTGTGTTTGCAAACACACATAATTTTGGGAGGTAAAAGGCTCTCTAGGATGAAACCATTTGAGAAGAATCATAGGCTTACCTAGGTGTTGTTACATTTCTTACTAGTCATACTAGAACCATTTACAATAATTTTGTATAATTTGGGATTACAATGATGAAATTGACTTAAAAAAGATTGTTTGCTGCTATATACCTTGCATCCTGGACCGTTGATATGTACATGGTCAACAATTCGTATTTCATAAGATATATGTCAATATTGCCTTTGATTATGACAATAATCATGAAATATGTGGCTATACAAACTACAATGTATTTATGACAACATAGGCATGGTTTGGATGACAGTTTCACATGGCTGACACTTCAGATATATCATGGCAGACACATCAGACATTTATGGCAAAGAAGATTCATATGACATGGCATACATTTTAGGCATAGTATGATTCACATGGCATGATTCCTTAGGCCCAAATAGCCTGCTCATATGGCTCACTCATTACATGGTATGGCTCAGATAGCTCACTTATTACATGGTATGGCCCATATGGCCTACTCATTTCGTGTCTCACATGGCCTGGGGTGGCTCGGTTTGCATGGCCCAAGGTGGCCTGGTTCACATGGCCCAAGGTTGCCCAGTTCGCATGGCCTAGGGTGGCTCGGTTCGCATGGTCCAAGGTGGCCCGGTGACAATAGTTGACATGGCGCCTGATGTGATGATGTATCTTACTATGGATGTACTTTGTATCTCAACGGAACAATTGATGAATCTCTAATAGAAGAAGAAGAATTGAGTTTTGAGTTTTTCCCCTTGTGGAGTTTTGCCTTGGTCTCTGACAAAATCACGGTGTCTCTATTTGTGTGTGTTTTTCTTCTATTGTTCCTTTCTGTTCCGTTGCACTGTTGATAGTATTGTTCTTTCTACATAATTTCTATTGTTGTTACGATGATATGATATAATGGGGTGAATGCAACATGTAAATGTTGAAAAGTCTGTAAATGCAATTATCTAAAGCAAAGAACAACATAGCCCTAAGAAAAATTAACAGAAATCACTTTTTAACCCCGAGAAATTATTATTCAGCCACCATTCTTTTTCCAGCTACTGGAGGTCACCTTTCACCATCCCATCCTGTAGATCTCTTCATTCCAAACAACACCTTTAGCATTTTTAATTAAACTGTACTAATAATAACCCCATTTTATGGGATTCATCATAATACAACGGAACCAAGAACAAACTATGTGGAACTGACCCCAATGATGAAATACAACAAAGCAAACTCCATTGGACACCATAAAACTCCTCCAAAACCCGTTGGGACCTTTGATGACATAATCTCACTCCTATAAATTGGCTACTACCAATTCTGGAAGTCCATCCTAACTGCATCATGGAGGAAACTGAAAATGGGGACATCTCTTCTTAGAACCCTCGGCCACCCATGGAATGTTCTATTTGCACAACAGTTGATTTGGTTTGCCTGGATACTTGGGTAGCCTCAATAGTGGCATAACACTGCCCTTTCTTCTCTCCTACAGTGATACAAATCCCTTGGGCCTTCTTACGGTCACGTTTAACAATGGGAACCCACTGATCTGAGTGTTGGCAATCTATGTTATCAAACTCGCACCTCTAGTGCCCCATATCATCACAATAGTACCTCAATCTCCTTATTGTACCTCGTGCAATCACATGCTGCCACACGCAATAGTTAGACTCCCTTCAAATTCTCGAAATCGACCACGAGTAGTAGTCTGAGTTCCCTCAGGCAGATGTAAACTTGAAATGGGAGAATGGCCTCCCAACACTACAACCACAGTGATTGCTCACAACAACCCATCAGGTGTTAGTTCAGGCCTGCATGAGGGAAAATGAGGATTCTCTTACAAGAAATTCGATCCCCAGGCTCCCTATTGTGTTACTTCAGGCCTGCGTTAGGGAAAATGAGGATTCTCTGACAAGAAATTTGATCCCCGGACTCCCTAATCAGGCTAATCTTTCCACATTTAATGCAAATGAAAGATTTAAATAATCCTTCGTCGATACCAGCTAGGGTGGATGCAGGGCTGCTTGGGAGCGGGAGCGGGGAATGACATTTTCAAAAGCTCCTAGGTCGAGAGCAATTTTTTATATAATATATATTTTGATGCATATATGTCAAAATAAGCATGTAGAATGATGACTTAGATATAAAGAGCATAAAAACATGGATTAAACCACATAACATCAATCATCTAGAAGTTATAATCTTCATCAACCACATTTCCACAAGTTACATGTTACAGCATATCGAGTCTCATCATTCATGATTCATCAATCTTAAAGTTTCAAGTGTTCAAAATTCAATATATAACATTTGTCATCACTAAACTTGTACTTGTAACCATTACCATTACGAAACTATAACAAAGAATAACATGAAATGAAATGCTTCAACTTTCGACTTTCATAAAGCATCATATTCATAATTCATTACGAATGAGTTATAATTGCCAACTTCAAACTTCAAAATCAAATTGCCATATATTGTTTACAAAAAATATCATAATAAATATGAAAGAGTCAACAACTATAAAAACTACTAGAAACTAGAAAAGACAAGTAAATCTATTATCTACTGCTTCCTCTAGCTCTTGCCACGAGAAACTTCTAATTTTTTTCTCATGGTCTATTGGGAGTCTCCTCCCACATAGTGGAACGACCATGTCCAAAACCAGAACTAGAAGGCACATGACCTCCACATGAGGCTGCAGATGGAGGTGGCAGTGTCATCCACAATTTTTTCAACAGTCCAAGGAAGCAGTGTATAATTTTTTTTCAAGGATCAAAATTATCAGCCAACATAAATATGTCATTGTAAACCCAATTTCTGCAAGTTTTATTGTAAATGATGCTAAAATGACCATTTAATTATGTAACAACATCTAGGTAAGCCTTTGATTTTGGCAAAGGATTTCATCTTAGTATGATTTTTTAACCTCCCCGAATTATGTGTGTTTCTAAACACGCCTAATTGGTAGAGTTTTTCTTCCAGCTATAACCCCAAAGCTAGGGTGGAATCCGTTGACAAGGTCTTAGGTGAGTCATAGTGTTTATAGAGTCTATTGTAAAAGTGTGTTTAAGAATAATTTTAGTGCATGGTCCCTCGTAGTCAGACACCATGGCTGAATTATATTATTATAAACATACTTGGTTTCATACTAGATCATATTGTGTTGCAAAATTGGATAAATTATTGAGGGTCTATGTCTAAAGGTGTTTTCCCCTTTCAAGGGTTGAATTTGTAGTTATTTTGATGTAAAAAATATTTTGGTGCATGGTGTTAGTTTTTGTAGCATCAAATGTGTTCTAGCCTTGAAATTTTGTGGAGAGACTAAAATACATGAGATCTCCAAAACTCAGAAATCATTTCTAGAAATTCCGCCTAGAAATGACTTAATTAGATTATTAGTCAGTTTTTAAATATTTCCTAAGTCTAAATTTAGGGAATATGACTAATTAATCAGAATTAATTAAGTTATGGTGTGAATGTTTTAGAAACTCACACGGATCTCTTCAAGTTAATCTTAGTCATCGATTAAAATCTACTCTTGGTTGTGAAGTCTCAACAGAGGATTATAAGAAGTCGATGGGGCTTGGAGATATCATTGTACAATTTGATTTCATGATAAGATCGATTTCCTTAGTAGCAATATTCAGTTGCCGGAGAGAGAACCAGAGAAATCAAAGCAGTGAGAGAGGGGCAGGGACAATGAAGTTGGAGGAAGGATTCGAGTTCCAGTGAGTGCATTTGCAGAGAGGCAAAGGAGCCACAAAGAGATTGAAGCAGAGCAACGCAATAGCCTCTAGAGGCAATTTTGAAATTGTTGGGGAGACGCAGATTTTCAGTGCCAAAAGTTGGGCAACGGTTCCAGAGGCCAAGAGAGACATTTTCCCAAACAACAGCTAACCAGACGGCTTGAGGAGAAGTAGTTCAAAGCTGAGAGATGAAGTGGTTGCGCTACGGTGATGCAGTGACTGCGTAGAGCCAGTTTGGACGACTCAATTTGAACTGAGGTCAGAGCCTGGATTCCCTGTGGAGTGAGGAAATTCCTCACTAGATTTTTCTTACCATTTTTTCTCTGTAGGATTGCCAGTTTTGGCATCCAGTTATACTCAGATTATTTCACTGTTGCATAATAATAAAACCCTCAGTTGTTGCACTGCTTTTCCCAAGTTGGGTTTTTCCGGGGACATTGGTGCAAAAATAACTATCATTTTATGTGTGTGTGTGCTAGTATTTCTTCCAACGTTTATTTCTTCTATAGTTTATTTGTGTAGGTTGTAGTGTGATTGATTTAGTATTTGTTGTAGAAAACTGTAAATAAATTGTTAAAATTAATTTAACAAATAAGAGAATTATTTCAAGTTGCTGCAATAGGAATTGGGTTTCCGATTTTTCACACATGGTCCCTCGCAGTCAGACACCATGGCTAAAATATTTGAGGGTGGAAAAATTCTTAATCCCCTCTAGAGTCAATTAATTAATTTTTCTGGCGACATTAAATTAAAATCTTAAGCCTGTATATTAATTAATTTTGAGTTAAAAAAACAATTATAGAGAAATTAATTTCTCTCCAAGTGGAAAATAATAAAAAAAATCATGGTTCAAAAGGAAGTCAATTTTTGAAGGTCCTCCATTAAGGGAAAAATGGATATTTTAAGAAAATTTGAGCCCTTGGACCTTGGTGGTTAAGTCAAAGTCAATTTTTTGAGGAAATTAATCCAAAATATTAATTTCTGGACTAATAAAAAATGGTTTTAAAGAAAAATTCGAATTTTTCCTCGAAAATAAAAATTCGATGGTGGAGATTAAAAAATGATCAAATTATTTTCGACAGTTGAGATTATTTTGACAAGGATCAAGCCAACTAGCAATTATTTTCCACTTGGAGGGGTTTCTCTATATATAAAGAAGCTATTGAGCTTCTATTGGATTATCCTTGGATGAGGTGATTTTTTGTACTGGGCTATAGCTCTGCTAAGAACATTTTTTATCATAATAGAAAGACTTTGGGGTTCAGTTCATGGTGTTCTTTTATCTATTGATCTGTGGTATGTGTTGGCTATGTATTTATCCTATATTGTGCTAAATGATTTTTTGCATTGTTATTTCATTTGTTGGTGATAAGAACATTATATTGATACAAGTATTTTAGTATAACATTTGTTGGTGATAAGAACATTCTATTGATACAAGTATCTTAGGTGATCTGATTCAACGTATGAGCTAACGGTTATGCTAGCCCTTGGGCTCTAAGCTTTCATTTTGGTAAATTATTTTGCATCAGGATTTTGGCTTGGTTGTCTTATGAAATTATTCATCCATAAATTTTACTTCAAAATTCTCAAAAAGAAAATAATTTGATCTTGGGCTAAAAAGAATTATTTTGCTAATGAGAGCTTGTAATTTTAATTTGTAAATATTGTTAATATTTGTAAATTATTTCTAACCCTTGTTTTATTTTTTGTAAATCTTGGAATTTTTGGGATTTTTGATATTTTGTATGTATATTTTTGTATCTATCTAACGTGGATTGTCTAAATCTAGTTTTTAGTTGTGAGGATTTTGTGTTTAAAGACTTTTGGCAGGTGAAAGCCCCATTGATTTGAAGAAGTGAGTTATTTTGCAAATCTAAAGATTCTTGCCTAGTGACTAGGGTTTTGAGGGTTTTTACCCATTTTTTGGCTAGCGTTTTTATTTTGGAAAGGATTTTGTGGGGCTTCAAAGTATATAGGCCCTTATTGGGCCCCAATCTACAAAACCCATATCACCAAATTTGGACGTTGGGCCTAGAAGTGTAAGTCACTAGCCTTAGAGGGCCTTTTTGCTACAACAACTAGAGTTTTTCTGGTAAAATTATATTTTGAAGTTGTTTTGCAGGTGGATTCTTGAGTTTGAAGGCATTTTTTGGTGTTTTGAGGCTAGTTTGGCCTAGCCGCAAGGGCTAGAGACCATTGTTGGCCTAGCCACTGGGTTTAGAGGGCATTCTATAACTTGGATGTGGGGTTTTGGTGGTTGATCTATTTTATTTCAGACTTACATTTGTGGTTGCAGGTGTTGGCAAGCCCACAATTTGCAATTCAAGACCAAGACTAGCCTCATTGGTTCCTTGGCTAGCTAAATCAGCCATTGGACATAGGCCTAGAGGCCTTGAGGGTTTGATCTCTTTCCTTACTTTCTCTTTCACTTGCTGCATAAATCAAATCAGATCTGAACATTTTATTGCAAACCTTAAATTCAAGAGAAACAAGCCTAAAAACACTCTAAAATCATCACATATTAATCTCAAGAACATTATAAGTGTTTTGGCTTTGTTTTTCATGCATTTATGTGAATAGATCTTGTCAAAATAATGTTGATCTCTCTGTTAACAATTGACTAATTTGAATATTCAGAGGTCTGATACAAATTTTAAAGATTTTATCTAGAGGTTTCAGTGGTCTTTTCCTAACCTAACTTGTTCTTCTTGTCATTAAAAGTATTATTTGCGCACTGGCTTTTCTATATCTGCATTTAAGAGTCCATATTGGCATATAATTAATTGCAATCTAATGGATAATAACCTACAACAATCTGAATTTCTGTTAACAGTGGCTGACAAATCAAAGAATAAGCTAAAGTAACCCCTTAATAAGCTAATAACTCATATAAGGCATCATACTTTCATTATAGGGGTTTAATTCATCAATCTTGTTGATTTATGTTGGTTGGCCTATGTATTCTTGAGGTCTGATATATATTGCAGAAATCTGATATAAGTTTTTAGCTGTTTGATATAAGTGTTACAACAACATAATTGCTGATATATTGCTCTTAAAAACTCATCTAAATAAACCTAATACACTCAGAAATCATCATTTTGATTAAAGGGTTGAATTGGTCATTAATTTTCTTCGTTTGCAATCAAAATATTAGATTGTTATCATTGTTAAAGAAGTTTAATCAGATTTAAAGATCAGTCCCTAAGACTAAATTTTAATAAACCTAACAAGTCTAAAGGTCATCTCTCTAACTGCTAAAGGTTTAACATTGAAATAGTGATTGTTTTCAAGTGATTTTTGGGGTTGCTATTGAGTAACTTGTTTGCTGATCTATAACAGTGAGTTATTGCAAAAGGAGCTCTCTAATGTCTTAAGTTGCATTGGTATCTTGATAATAGTCTTGTCTTGACTTTCCTCTTGCATCTTTGCATCATCGCATTAGCATCCATTGTTTATCACTATTAGCAATCTCATTTTGAGCTTGTCTCTATTGTCATCTAATGTGCTTCATTGGTTTATGATATAAGTGGTAACTTGCCTAATCACTGAATAATATTGCTAATCATAAGATAAGGTCTTGTTGACATAATTGATAAGCTCTAATTGGAATTGTTAATTTCATTTCACTTGAATTGTTAGCCTTGTCTCATTAAGTGCTTCAGTTTGTTCTTAAGTAACATTAAGTAGCGCAATAATAAGTAATCTCTTGATAATTGTGCACTTGTGTTTCACTGCAATTGTTTATCTTGCTTCACTTGAGATAGTTGTTCAATTGCTCTTTAAGTGCTTCATTTAATTGCTCTCATATTGAATATCACTACAAGCGTGTGAATTTAAATAATTTATCTTATTGGAGTACTTAATCTAATTAATAATCTTATTGAAGCATTCTCTCATCTTGCATCTACATTTTAGGCATAGTCTTGCACTAAACAATTTACCTCCAAGCATAAGCTTAGTTGATAGAAAGGTAGGACCACCTTTTCTCTTTTAGCTTGTGAAGGATAAACCCTCTTTGGTGGTTAACACGGTGACTTTGCAGCCATCAGAGACAATCTCTACAACGCTGGAGGCATCGGGTGGTTAGAACTCAGGGGGAGGGATCATTAATAAGCCATAGCTTGCTTCCCTTGGTTTCTCTCCACAACTTACTCTAGAAACTAGCCTCAAAATAGCGAAGAGGAAGGATTCACCTAATTAGGCATATAAGTTAAAATATAGCAAGATCTTGCAACTCACTTAGATTTTAGGTATTGCATCTTATATAGGATAATGAAGCATCCTGAAGAAGCAATTGTTCATCCAATAGCTTGGTAGATAATTCAATTAAGCAAGTGTTTTGACTCCATTAAGGCACTGGTCTCTCAAGGTAACTTGATCTAATCATTAATCTTGCTAAATTAACCAAGTTTCTAGGCCATTCAGTTGTGTCTCCCAAACTTGTTGGTTACCAACAGTTCTTTTCATCTTCACATTTCATAGGGACTATCCCCCATAGCTTGTTGTTGGGAGACAACAAGAATGGAGAGGGCGGGGATCAAAGTGAAAGTCCCTGCCCTAATCATTGTCGCATCATGCCTGTACAATTTGAGCAACAACAGGAGGCAAAGCATTTGGAACTCAAATATTGCTACTGGATGATGGGGGTGGCATGGTTGTTGTTGTTGTTGTTGTTGCTTCATCATCACCTTTCAAAAGTTCTGCTTCCAATTCTTCTAAATGTATAGCTCCATCCTCCAAATTATCTTCCTCTGGGTTGTTGTCCCAAGTCATATATGATCTATTGGCATGAGCCCACTCACAATAATGTGTCAACAACCTCAAGTTTTAGTGCACAAAAACCAAGCTTTCCGCTCGGTTTTCATTAAGGAAATTTCTCTCACGTTATGGATGGCGCTATAGGTTCTCCAACACCTCTCTGTAGAAGAAGTTAACAACCTATGAAAGCACTTTTATTGCCAATTTTACCAAAGGTCCCCTGCTGCCATACATGTCCCACCATGTGACAGCATCCATTTTGTCCCTATCTTCCATTGCATGCAAAGAACCAAACACTCTAGTGCTACTAAATTATTTGCTTAATTCTCCACGCAATCTAGCACTCTCCTCCCTGTCAAGGACCATCTTGTCTAATGCAGCCATATACCCAACTTGTACCTCTGGATCTGTATGGGATTTGGTCCTAACCCCACCCCCAGGTGCAGGTTTTCCCAACCAAGATGGAGAGTAGTATTTTGGCATAAGGATATACACCAAGGCATGTAGTGGAACATTAAGTTTATCCCACCATGCACACACATATTCGTAAATTTGATCATACAAGTCGGGATCTTTTGGCTGAAAAATATCTTTTATTTGCCCCAATATGTTATCCATCTTCTCATACACCTCCCCAATCACTAGTGCATCTGTATTTGCAAAACGAATCATGTTATAAATGGGCTTGGTGTAGTGCAAAACATCCCTCACATGTGCCCAAAATAGACCATCAAGAGTGGTCTCTTCCACATATTCAAAATCTTCCCTGTCAGTTGCAACTGGAGCCCTGTCATTTAATACCTGCCAATGTGAACTTGATACCATCCTAGCCAATGACTCTCTTACGTTCAAAAGGCACCTGAAGGTGAGGTAATAGCTAACAAATCTAGTCTTCCCAAGCTTCAATAGCTCCAGGCTTGGGTGACTGAGAAAAAGCCCATGGGTATTGCTATGACTAGTAATAAATTTTATCATTCTCTTGCCTCTCTTGTACAAGTCACCAATAAATTTTATCATTCTCTTGCCTCTCTTGTACAAGTCACCAATCCATTTGTATTGAGGTTTTGTGATCTTAATAATGTCATGCATCAAAAGGTTCATTGTGTGAGTCAAACACCCAAACCAAAATATGTTGGGGTATCTATCCTCAATGATTGCTCTCGCTGCGTTACAATTAGAAGCATTACCAGAGATGACTTGAATGACATGATATGACCCAATACTTTCAATTGTTTGAATTTCTGCAATGTTGATGGCGGTCTTGAACTTTTCTGAGTAATCATGTGCTGAAAGGAAGACTACATGAGTAGCAGACACACCAAGAACACTTATCAATGGCTTCCTTTTACATTTTTCCAGCCTTCAGATACAATGGATACCCCATAGTCATTCCAACCATTTGTGAATTTACCCAAAGCATTTGTTACTTTGGCTTTATAATGATCAAGTCCCACGGTTCTAGCTTTGTCATGCCCAAGGCTCTTGTATCCTTTAGGGCATCATTGATGGTGGAAACCATTTCATGCCAATAAGGTGAGTGAAGAACATTGAATGGTATCACATATGCATAGACAAACCGAAATTTTTTTGCATCCACATCATCCCTACACCCTTGATCAAGGAAATTTGATATGGTTCAATGCCTTAAAGGGATGTTTGTGCATGTGCCTCCATATCCACTACCATGGGTGGGATGCTAATGGGGTTCTTAGTGTTGATTTTTGGTAGCATCAGATGTGCTCTAAGTCTCAAATTTTGTAGGGAGGCTTGGGCACATGTATTCCAAAGAAACCAGAAAGCATTTTGGGAAATTCCCCCCCGGAGACAGGGTCCCATTAAAAATAGTTTTAATAATTATTTTAATAAAACCAAGTATAAACATAGGAAATTAAAATAATTAATGGGTATTAATCTAAACTATGGGTGTAACTTCTAGAAGAAGACGAGGATCAAGTAGAAATGATCTTAGCCATTGATTAGCTTCTAATTTGGGCCGGTGAATGTCAACGAGAAGATTATTTAAGGCCGCTTGAGGGTCATTTGGAAGACACACCGAGAGTTGATCAGTCAAATCGAATTGTTGAGCCAGAGAGGAGAGCAGTAATTTCGTGATGATCACGCAGAGAGGGCCAGAGATAGTTTTGGCTGGAGAAACTTCTCTGGAGCCAAGAATACACAACAAAGAGGCAGAGAAAGATGGAAAGGAGAGTTTTGGTTGGAGAATCTTCTCCGGAGCCAAGAATACACAGTAGAGAGTCAAAGAAAGACGAAAAGGAGGTAGCGCAGTGCCCAGTGAGGGTTACGCAAAGCAACGCAGTGCTTTCCACGCAGAAGTCCGATATTTTGTTGGGGGTTTGAAATTATGAGTTGGGAGGGCTGAAGTCAAAGCTCCTGAGAGAATATCGATCTAGCAAAGAGGTGACACAGGCCCACGCAGTGACTGCGTAGGGGCACCGTAGAGGTAGTCGAGGACTCGTTGGTTCAGCACTCGAATTGGCCGAGACATGTAGTGTAGAGTGAGGTAATCTCATTAATTTTTTTTGCCAAGTGATATTCTCTGTACTAGATTGCTAGCAATGCATCCCAAGTTTGTATTCATAAATTACTACTGCATGATAATAAAACCCTCAGATATGTTGCACCGGTTTTCCCACATTGGGTTTTTCCGGGAAGATTTGTCCAAAAATAACGGTGTCCTGTGTGATGTTTTTTTCTTTTGCTCAGTTTTCTTGTTTCGGCATATTATTTTAAATAGTGAATGTTGTTGTTGTATTTACTTCGATATTTACCGTAGAACACAGTAAATAACTTGTATAGATTAATAAGTAGGAGAAGTAACATCAATTTGCTACAGTAGGGATTCCTGGTTTAGGAATTTTCACACTTAGTCTATGTGATTGTGGACTAGTGGTGTCATGTTCAAAATCACCCTTTGATCTTTTAGATTTGTATTGGATTTGCTCTTCCCTTATGTATTATGTTGACAAAATTCCACAGGTTTTGATTCCTATTTGCTTAGTTCCATCCCATGCCATTTTCCCACAGAGATGCTTTCTGGCATGGGTATATGAACCCGTGTAAGTGATTTTACAATGGGGGCATGTAAATTTAGTGGTTCCACCCCCTTTCCCTCCTGAAATCCTAGTAACATATTTCCACAAGGGGGTTTGGTCTACCTTGTTTTTCTTTCCATTATCATCTCCACTCTCATTCTCCTCATCCTCCTCTTCCTCTTGGTACTCCTCTTCTCCAAGGTTTTCAAATCCACCACTACCCACTTCTTCATCATCTTCATCACTCCTTGTACTCTGCAACACCATCGTAACAAAAAAGAAACCAACAAAAGAATGCCAAGCCATATTGATATACCCATCATGTTTGGTGGATTTATAGTTTCTTGCTTGCAATAAAATGGGGGAATGGGAATTGGGAAAGAGAGAATAGAACATCTTTCATTCAACATATAAAAAACACAAATGGTACATGGAAAGAAAAAGAAATTGGATTAAACCCTACCTCTTTGGCTCTCCAATTTCCGTGCCTTCAATCCCAAACTCTCTCAAATGGCAGTGTTCAATCTCCCTTGCAAGCTCCTCAAGCTCAAATCCTCTCAATCTTCCTCTCACTTGTTGATTTCTAGTAGCATCGGATGTGCTCTAAGTCTCAAATTTTGCAGGGAGGCTTAGGCACATGTATTCTAAAGAACCCAGAAAACGTTTTGGGAAATTCCACCTAGAAACAGTTTTATTAAAATAATTAACTATTTTTAAAATAATCTAAACTTATTAAAATAAAATAATTAATGGTATTAATCTAACTGAGGGTGTAACTTCTAGAAGAAGATGAGGATCAAGCAGAAATGATCTTGGCCATTGATTAGCTTCTAATCTAGGCTGTTGAATGTCAACGAGGAGATTATTTAAGGAGGCTTGAGGGTCATTTGGAAAAAAGCATAGAGTGAGTTTAGAAGTTTGATTTTCTGAAGCAGAGCAACTGCCTGGAAAATATTGATAGTGAGCTTGTGCAAAGAGGGGCAGAGGAAGTTTGGCTGGAGGATCTTCTCTTGAGCCAAGAATACTCAGTAGAGAGGCAGAGAGACACACAAAGGAGGCAGCGCAGAGGGCAAAGAGGGTGACGCAAAGCCAGGAAGGGTTCACGCAGAGAAGCGCAACAACTTCCAACGCATAGGTTTGAATTTGTTAAACAAGCTGACGTTTCTGAGTCGGGAGGGTTGGAAAAGGCTTTTGAAGGCAGATCGATTCTCAGTTGAGCTGACGCAATGACTTAGAGGCTAGCGCAGGGCCCACGCAGAGGCAGCGCAGAAGTAGCCAGGGAACTCGCAGTTCAACTGTCAGATCAGCCGAGACTTGCAATGTAGAGTGAGGTAATCTCACCAATTTCTTCCGCTAAGTGATTTTCTATGTAACTGGATTGTCAAGAAGGCATCCAGAGATTGTATTAAGAAATACTTCAGCTTAATAATAAAAACCCTCAGATTTGTTGCAACGGTTTTCCCAATTGGGTTTTTCCGGGGACATTTGTCCAAAAAATACTGTGTCCTTTGTGTTATATCTTTCTCTATTGTTTTGTTCTTGTTTTGGGCATATTATTTAATTGGTGTAGGCTGCAGTGTGTTACCTTCAATATTTGTTGTGGGAAGCAGTAAATAATTTGTTTCAATAATTAACAAATAGAAGAAGTTTAATTAGTTTTTGTAGTAGGGATTTCGGTTTACGGAATTTTCACATGGTATCAGAGCAGTGCAGGTGAAGCAAGAAGAACAGTGCTAGAGAACCCAGCGCTGAGTAGAAGTGGGAGATCGAAAAAGCTGCAGAAGGCAGCAGTTTGAAACCCCAGAGGATTTGTGCAGTCCTAACTGGAGGGCAGAATTTCAACACAGTCTCTCTCTGAGTGAGTCGACAGAGAGAAGGGCTTCCAGATCGAGATCTTGTCGTGGCAGAGGGAGCAACACTGAAGCCTCAACGTGAGGAGGAGCTAGTAGGACGCAGTTTTTCTACAGGATGTTTTGTTGGGCAAAAAGACATCAGAAGAGAAGAGAAGCATAGTGAGGGAACTTTTCCTCAATAAACTTCCCGTCGAGAAGTCCGTTTTCTTATTGGCTGAGCAGCAACAGTAAGAAGTAGAGAGGAGTAGTTCGATAGATTTTTGTGGTAGAGATGGCAACCAGTGGCTTGAGGGATTAAGATAGATTGGATGAAGCATCCAACTATGTCATCTAGAAGGCAAGAATGTCATTCCTTCTAGATGAGCATGCCCTCAAGACATATGTCGACAACGTGGTGGTTGTGCCTGTAGATGCAGATCCGTTGAAGAAATACAAGACAGAAATGGCGAAGGCAAAGAGAATGATCCTCGATGGAGTGAAGGATCATGTTGTTTATCACATCGCTAGCAGAGGGACTGCTAAGGAGATGTGGGATGTGTTGTCTACGCTATAGTAGGGATCTTCCAAGCAGCAGAAGATGTACCTTGAGCAAAAACTGAGATTTGCTTAGATGCAGAAGGGGGAGCGTGTGGATCCATTTGCTCACGAAGCTTCAAGAGACCCGAGATGTCGGTTGTGGGGTCTACACCTCAAGATTCCAAGTTGGTTAGATTGGCCCTCAATTCTGTCTCAGATGAGTGGCAAGTCTTTGTCCAGAGTATCTTGGGCAAGCCGACTTTGCTGAATTGGGATGAGATGTGGGCAGCAATCAAGCAAGAGGAGCTGAGGATGTTGATTTGGGTAGCATCGGATGTGTTCTAGCCAAGAAATTTGGTGGAGAGGTTGGGGCACATGAGATCTCCAATACCCAGAAAGGTTTTGGACAGATTCTAAACAGTTCAGGAGATATTAAAATAATTAATATTTTTAATGGAGTCCCTAAGTCTAAACTTCGGGAAAATAAAATATTAAACTGTATTAATATGAAACTGTGTTAGAATGGTCCAAAAGACATGGATCAAGCCAGATCTAATCTTAGCCGTTGATTAGGGACTTAATCTCGGTCGTTGATATGTCAATGAGAAAAGTATAAGAGGAGGGTTGAGGGTCACTTGGAGAATACACCAGAGTGATCAGTCATTCTATTCTCTAGAGCGAGGTTTGCTAAGAGATAGAATTAGTGATCGGGAGATGCAACTAAGGGGCATTTGAGTACTGAGAGATAGAGATAGTGTCAGGAGAGCAATGTAGTAGCCAGGGAGAGTGACGCAGAGCTAGCTAGGGCCACGCAAAGGCAGCCGGGAGCTGCGTAGAGCCTCAGAGAGGCCAGCGTTGCTGACACAGAGGGCCAGAGGGCTAATGCAGACCCATCCGGGGTGACGCAAGGCCAGCGTGGGACAGAGAGGGGCTGACGCAGTGTAGAGAAAGGCTGACGTTGGGGTTTCTAGGGTAGATTGGTGCTGAGTAACTACCAGAAGGATTATCTGGGGTTTCAGCTAGGAGATTTGTCAAAAACTGAGAGGTATTACTGCCAAGGAAATTCTTTGTTGGGTAGGCTAGTTTCGGCACCCAGATTGTACTTTAATATTGCTTAATAAGAAAACCCTCAGATAGCTGCACTGGCTTTCCCACATTGGGTTTTTCTGGGGACATTAGTCCAAAAATAATGGTGACATATGGTGTGTTTGTTTCTGTTTCTTTTAGTTGCTGATTTGTAATATGTTGAGCATGCACTAGTGTTTATTTTCAGTATTTACATTGTAAATAAATTGTTAAGAAAAATAACAAGTACATAGGAATAAATTAGATAAAGTGCATGGAGGGTTTCTAGCTAAGTAAACTTAGAAACTTCAACTTGGTATCAGAGCGTGATTGCAGATCACAAGAGGACTAGAGACATCAGCCGAGTGGAGCAATAGCAGCAGAAAACCACTGTCCCGAGGTGACAGAAGTTGTTTCTAGCAAAGCAGTAACAAGGGAAGGGTGACGTCATCAAGGGTGAACCGAGAAGAGGCAGCGCAGAAGCTGAGTAAGGCAAAGAGAGCCTCACGTAGAGCCACGCAGTGGCTGCGAAGGCTGATGCAGTTGGCTGAGGAGGCCGGGTTGCTGGTGTCGGGATTGCGCAGAGCCTAGGAGCTCTCACCTTCAGGTTGTTGGGGTTTAGAAGGCTGTGGGAATATTGCAGAGTAGAGTTGGTGAGGTACTGTAGTCAGAACAGTACCTAACAGAGCAAGGCCAAAGGAGCTACTACCAAGGGTTTCTAGCCGAGGAACCCGAATCAGTGGTGCGGTTGCACAAGACGATCAGAGTAGGGGGCATCTTGAGAGCGGCAGAAGGATTTCCAGGAGGGAAATCAGGACTCAGAGGGAGTCTAGAAGAGAACTTCCAGATGGGAAGTAGAGACTCAGAGGAGTCAAGCAGAGAACTTCTAGGAGGGAAGTAGAGGAGCATCATGGCACTACACAGAGTAAGAGACCAAGATAGACTGGACGGAGCGTTGAACTTCGCAGTCTGGAAGCCCAGAATCTTATCCGTACTTGACAGAAATCGTGTCAAGAACTTCGCCTTGAAGGTAATAGCTATCCCAGTCGACCCCAATGATAACGACAAGTACAAGGAGGCAATGGCGAGGGCCAAGAGCATCATCCTTGACGGGGTCAAGGATCATGTAGCACCACACATAGCTGAGAAGGAAACAGCATTCGAGATGTGGGAGGCTCTCAAGAAATTGTACTAGCATACTTTTGTGCAGAGAAGAATGTTGCTTGAGAATCAGTTGAGGTCGTATCAAATGAAGAAGGGAGAACCGATTGACACCTTCCTCAAAGAGCTAAATGAGATCCGAGATCAGTTAACTGCTATAGAAGCGACACCGAATCAAGAGTTGATGGTGAGGACAGTGTTGAATGTTGTCTCAGAAGACTGGGAGGTATTTGTCTAGAGTATACTGAGCAAAGGGACTCTCCCACCTTGGAACGAGATGTGGGCAGCTCTTCACCAGGAAGAGATCAAACGGCAGTCGAAGACGAGTAGCAGTAGCAAGGGGATCAAAGTCAAGCAGGAGGAGGAAGATGTTGCCCTAGCATTTGAGGGAAAGCAAGAAAAATAGAAGAAGAAGGATCTCTCCAAGATCAAGTGCTTCCATTGTGGGGAGCTGGGTCATTATGTGACCCAGTGTCCAAGGAAGAAGAGTAAGGGAGAGTCTTCCGAGACTAAGGCAGCGCCAGCACGGGTAGAGAAGGAATTTTTGACAGACGATGACTGTGCCATGAGTGCACACGCACCACTTGAGAGGAAGTGGGGGACATTGAGCTATAGTCAGGCGGACTACAGGCGATGAGGGACAGGATCCTTGAGGTACCCAGCCTCTTGGATTAGACCTTGCTATGGGAGCCCCAAGGAGGAGTAGCAGGACTTACTGAGTCGGGTAGAGACAGATGCGAATGAAGAGGCAAAGAGAGCTACAATGCAGGATTCCCGAGACGGCGTGAGGCTAGCAAGCTACAATAGTGCGAGAGGCACAAGAGTGTTGCACTAGTGCAGGATGGCACAGAGAGGTGTGCAACGGTGCGAGATGCAGGGAGTTGTTGCAGCAGTGCAGAGGTCAAAGAGGGAGCACGTGTCAGCGGCAGACGTAGCTTCAGCATCAGTGGGTGTCTCTAGCCCAACAGGGAGGTCAGATTGGGAGATCAGTGACTTACTTCTTAGTAACTGACTTGTAATGCAACAATGGGCAGCACGATGCAACATGATGAGAGGAGGTGCAGTGCGGATGTAGTGCTAGGAGAAAGGACCAGCAGCAGCATGGATGCAGAGAGAGTTGTCGTACAGATGTAGCAATGGCAGTGGCAGAACCATAGGCAGTAGTATAGGATATAGTAGTGCAGAGGATGTTGGGCAGGAAGGCCTAGCATTAGCACAGGTACCGATGCTGGATGATCAGAGTAATACTCAGTGAGGAATATTGCTAGAGCACAGTCCTTGCTAAGAGGGAGTGTTGATTTGGGGTAGCATCGGATGTGCTCTAGCCATGAACTTTGGTGGAGAGGTCGGGGCACATGAGATCTCCAATACCCAGAAAGGGTTTGGGCAGAGTCTAAACAGTTCAGCAGATATTAAAATAATTAATATTTTTAATGGAGACCCTAAGTCTAAACTTAGGGAAAATAAAATATTAAAGTGTATTAATATGAAACTATGTTAGAATGGTCCAAAAGACACGGATCTAGCCAAATCTAATCTTAGTCGTTGATTAGGGACTTAATCTCAGTCGTTGATATGTCAATGAGAAAAGTATAAGAGGAGGCTTGAGGGTCACTTGGAGAATACACCAAAGTGATCTGTCATTCTATTCTCTAGAGCGGGGTTTGCTAAGAGAGATAGAATTAGTGATCGGGAGATGCAGCTGAGGGCATTTGAGTACAGAGAGACAGAGATAGTGTCGGGAGAGCAGCGCAGTAGCCGAGGAGAGTGACGCAGAGCCTCAAATAGGCCAGCATTGTTGATGGAGAGGGCCAGTGGGCTGACGCAAACCCATCCGGGGTGACACAGGGCCAACGTGGGACAGAGAGGGGCTGACACAATCCAAAGAGAGGCTGACGCTAGGGTTTCTGGGGCAGATTGGTGCTGAGTAGCTACCGGAAGGATTATCCAGGGTTTTAGCCAGGAGATTTGTCAGAAATTGAGAGGTATTACTACCAAGGAAATTCTTTGTTGGGTAGGCCAGTTTTGGCACCCAGATTGTACTATGATATTGCTTAATAAGAAAACCCTCATTGGGTTTTTCCGGGGACATTAGTCCAAAAATAATGGTGTCATATGGCGTGTTTGTTTTTGTTTCTTTTAGTTGTTGATCTGTAATATGTTGAGCATGCACCTGTGTTTATTTTCAGTATTTACATTGTAAATAACTTGTTAAGAAAAATAACAAGTAGGTAGGAATAAATTAGATAAAGTTCATGGAGGGTTTCTAACTAAGTAAACTTAGACACTTCAATAGAGGAGAGACTTGGTCAACTGTAAGCTTGACAGAAGCAGCAATAGTGGGTCGAAGCCCAAGGAGGAGGAGGATAATGCAGCCCTTGCATCGAAGGGGCAGTAGGAGCAACGAAGATGTAAGAAGGACATCTCGAAGAAAAAGTGCTTCAGGTGTGGTGAGATGGTCACTACGTAGCACATGTCCTCTCAGGAAGAAGGACAAAGATGAGAAGCACATTCTGAAGGCTGCACCCGTGAAGATCGAGGAAGAGGAGTTCCCCATGACAGCCAAGATACCTCCAAGAGGGAGGTGGGCTGATTTGGAGTTGTAGTTCGAAAGAGCTACAAATGGGCAGGATCCTTGAGGAGCCCACCCCTTAGATCAATTCCTTGCTATGGGAGCCCAAATCAGAAGTAGCAAGATCAACTAGTGTCAGATGGTGTTG
Source organism: Pinus tabuliformis (assembly GCA_031772625.1). Taxonomy (NCBI): domain Eukaryota; kingdom Viridiplantae; phylum Streptophyta; class Pinopsida; order Pinales; family Pinaceae; genus Pinus; species Pinus tabuliformis. Next base: position 1,347,041,950 of record CM062819.1, read on the forward strand.
AGGAGTGTCGAAGAGACAGTGGCAGTGGCTAGGATCATTAGAGAGTGAACAGTGCAGAGTAGATTTCGCAGCAGTACAGATGGCACAGAGCAAAGGTCAACAACAACGTAGAAGATTCAGAGGATCAGCGCAGAGACTGGCTGCAGTCAGGCTCCAGCATTCACATGGTATCATACTGAACATAGTTCAGTGATTTGGGATTTTTTCAGTTGTTGATGTAGTAGCAGTAGCAAGTTGCAGTGCAGGGGCAGCAGTAGCACTGATGCAAAAATTCAAAGGGAGTTGCAGTGCGGATGCAATGTTGACAGTGGCAGGGTCAGCAACAGTAAAGATGCAGCATTTGCGCAGTGGTTGGTGGACAGCATGTCAAACATCAGCAGCGCAATGGGAGATGTTACAGAACAGAGTGATGCTTCAGCATGTCGCATTGATAGAACACATTCCTCGCTATGAAGGAGTGTTTATTTCTGGTAGCATCGGATGCACTCTAAGTCTCAAATTTTGCAGGGAAGCTTAGGCACATGTATTCCAAAGAGCTACAGATGGGCAGGATCCTTGAGGAGCCCACCCCTTAGATCAATTCCTTGCTATGGGAGCCCAAATCAGAAGTAGCAGGATCAACTAGTATCAGATGGTGTTGAGGAGTGTCGAAGAGACAGTGGCAGTGGCTAGGATCATTAGAGAGTGAACAGCGCAGAACAGATTTCGCAGCAGTACAAATGGCACAGAGCAAAGGTCAACAACAACGTAGAAGATTCAGAGGATCAGCGCAGAGACTGGCTGCAGTCAGGCTCTAGCATTCACATGGTATCATACTGAACATAGTTAGTTTAGTAATTTGGGATTTTTTCAGTTGTTGATGTAGTAGTAGTAGCAAGTTGCAGTGCAGTTGCAGGGGCAGCAGTAGCACTGATGCAAAAATTCAAAGGGAGTTGCAGTACAGATGCAATGTTGACAATGGCAGGGTCAGCAGTAGCACTGATGCAGAAATTCAAAGGGAGTTGCAGTACAGATGCAATGTTGACAATGGCAGGGTCAGCGGCAGTAAAGATGCAGCATTTGCGTAGTGGTTGGTGGACAGCATGTCAAACATCAGCAGCGCAATGGGAGATGTTACAGAACAAAGTGATGCTTCAGCATGTCACATTGATAGAACACATTCCTCACTATGAAGGAGTGTTTATTTCTGGTAGCATCGGATGCGCTCTAAGTCTCAAATTTTGCAGGGAAGCTTAGGCACATGTATTCCAAAGAATCCAGAAAGCGTTTTGGGAAATTCCACCCAAAAACAATTGTATTAAAATAATTAATTATTATTAATGGAACTCTAAGTCTAAACTTAGGAAAATAAAATAATTAATGGGTATTAATCTAACTGTGGGTGTAACTTCTAGAAGAAGACGAGGATCAAGCAGAAATGATCTTAGCCATTGATTAGCTTCTAATTTGGGTCGTTGAATGTCAACGAAGAGATTATTTAAGGAGGCTTGAGGGTCATTTGGAAAACATCACAAAGTGAGTTCATGTTAAATTATGGTATGTTTTATGCTTAAGAGCAATTTACTTCAAATCTTCTTATTAACCCAATATCAATTTCCAGTATTGCAATCACATCAACATGATAGTAAAATGCAGATAGAACATAAATGTAAACAACAAAAGACAAGCCAAGACAAGAGACACTAGATGTGGACCAGCCAGGGACAAACCCCAATGTGGGGAAACCCAACCCTCTGATCAATTCTTCTTATATTCTTCAATAATTCAGAGAGAGAAAGAGAGAGATAGTACAATATCACAAATGTGATTTTATAATAGCAGCAATACAACCCTAACCAGCAAAGTCAAAGTTGGTCAAACAACTCCCAAATGACCTCAAGTCAACCTTGGTCAACTTGGCCTTCAACAGCAATAATAAGCAGCCCAAATCAGACCAAGAAAGATGGTCAAACAGCAGTCAACAAATCTGCAACTCTGTTGTCAGCCCTAACCAATGAACATTGGTCAAATCTGTGGTCAAATAGGTTAACGCTTGGCTGCCCAGCAATGCGTCCAGCCTAAGAGAGACTGCCCAACCGAAAACCGTAGTCAGATCTCCTCTACGCTTGTCAACGCAATTAAAATGCAGCCCTGTTGCTCCATGGTCAACCCTAGGTCAACGTTGTCCTAAAACAGTGTTGCACCCTTCCTCCTTACCACATGTGAGTGCCTTGCTGCTCATACGCATACCCAAATAGACTAGGAGAGAGAGGAATGAGATGGTGAGATGAGTTCCATAATGCCTCAAGATCTCCTCCTTTTATATGCCACATTGAGGATAAACTGGGGGTGAGAAACATTGTTTTACCTGCTAGCCGACCTTGACAAATTATCAAGAAATACAAATAAATTCATATCTCCATGAATACATGTCGAAATCGGATGGTCGTTAGATCAATCCTACACCTCTCAATGAGAGGAATCCAAGAAAAATATCAGCTGCCATAAATGAGGTGACGCACATGGAGTTTGGCCCTAGTTGCCAATTTTAACACTCCCTCTCAACTAGGGAGAACTCCATATGCTAATCCATTTGCCTATCGGTACTATCTCTGCCATGAAATGCACTGCCCTGCACTGCTTTGCTCTGCTGAACTATGAAGAAGAAGAAATGATCGAGAATGTATCATACCATCCTCTACTGACCCGAAGTCAGTCCCAAATAAAAGAGAGTGTCTAATAGCACTCTTACTGATCCGAAGTTAGTCCCAAAGAAGAGAGTATGTCATACCATTCTTACTGGTCGAAATCAGTTCCAAATAAAGAGTGTCTCATACCACTCTTACTGACCCGAAGTCAGTTCCAAAAGAGAGTGAATTATATCACTCTTACTGACCTGAAGTCAGTTCCAATTGATCCCAGATCAATGTCATCCTAGCATAGGGAGTACGGTAGATACACGATGCGTCCATCGGTACTACTATGGTCCCTATCCTCATTTCCCTACTCATTGGCCAGATGAGAGGTACTTCCCATGTGTCCCAAACTGCATGGGTAGGATGTCTCAGCAGAAGGATGAACCACTCTTCTTGTCTACATGTTGCCACGGGTATCACAGGGGAAGGCTGAATCATTCACCCTGTACATAGCGCACCACTAGGGGAGGGTGAGTCACCCTATGGTTGCTCGTCGCTCCAAGAAGTACCCCAAGCCCCCCGGAGCTCCCAGAGCTCAATGTATGTATCATACAGGACCCTCATAAGAGGGTCTCTCCACGACTCCTAGTTGTTCTTGGAAAGTTAGGAATTTGATCTTTCCCAGGGGCTTTGTCAGAATGTCGACGACCTGCTCATCAGTCCAATATGATGGAGCCTTATTGCTTTCGTTGTACCATATCCTAGATAAAGTGGTACCTGATATCGATGTGCTTGGATCGATCATGAAATATGGGATTCTCTGATAAACGAATCCCACTTTGGTTGTCGCAGAGGATCACGGTAGTATTCAGCGTATGTCCAAATAGCTCACTAAAGAGCTTCCTCAACCAGACAGCCTCACAGGAGGCCATAGTCGCAACAATGTACTCTGCCTCAGCAGTGCTCAAAGCCACCGACTTCTACTTCCAACTCATCCAAGATATCGAAGCAGAACCCAAAGAGGAACAACACCTGGGAGTGCTCTTTTGGTCCACCACATTGTCTGACCAATCAGCATCGGAATATCCATGCAACCTCACATCTCTGGCAGTGTATCTCTACCCATGAGTGATTGTGCCCCGAAGATATCTCAGAAGATTCTTGGCACCAATCCAATGTGAGTGATGAGGCTCAACCATATGTTGGCTCAACGTGTTGACTGCAAAACATATATCCGAGTTCACCAAAAACATCAATGCTCCTATGAGTTGACGATACTCAGAGTCATTTCCCAATACAGGTCCGGCAACACTACTGCATAACTTCTTGAATTTAAGCTCCATCGGGGTAGTCACAGGCTTGCAGTCCACCATACCAAATCTCTCCAATATCTTCACCACTTATTTTCCTTGAGATAAGGAAAAATTCTCCTGCCTTTTGCCAAACCTCCAGCCCTAGGAAATAGTGCATCAATCCTAGGTCTCTCATCTCAAATTCGGAAGCCAACTCCCTCTTACATTTGTGAATGAGAGGGTCCGCAACTGTCAGAAAGAGGTCGTCAACATACAACACCAGTATGACAGGCTTATCATATTCAACCTTGAAGTAAAGGTTCGGATCGGCTTCACTCCTAGTGAATTCCAGCTTCATCAAATAACTATCGACCCTCTCATACCAAGCTCGGGGTGCTTGCTTCAGCCCATAAAGAGCTTTCTTCAACCTGCATACGTGAGATTCCCGATTATGAATCTCAAACCCCTTGGGTTGTTCCACATAGACTTCCTCTTTAATCGAACCATGCAAGAACGCGGTCTTGACATCCATCTGATGTAGGTTCCATCCTTGCGAAGCAGCAAGGGCTATGATCGAGCGGATGGTGGTGTATCGGGCAACAGGTGCAAATATCTCATCATAATCTACACCTTCCTTTTGAGAGAAGCCTCGAGCAACAAAGCGAGCCTTGTACTTTTCAGCACTCCCATCAGCTCCATGCTTGATTTTGTAAAGCCATTTCGAGGTGACAACTAATTTGTCCTGGGGTCTAGGGACCACATCCCAGACATCATTCTTCATGATGGACTCATATTCCTCATTCATAGCATCCTTCCATACTTGATGCTTCACGACTTCTTTGAATGATGAAGGCTCATTTTGAATGATGGTGCTCATAATAGTCAAGTATCCCTAATACCTGGTCGGCTTCTTGCTTTCACGAAAAGTCCCTCTGAGTGCAATATGTCTCTCGACTTCTTCAAGAGTCCCCCTAAACCATGAGTGCCTCTTCCTAGAAGAGGAAGGCTCTTGCGGAGGGGGATCAATAGGATCCATAGGTTCTTCCACATCGAGCGTCGTCTCATCTTCCTTCTCATCCGGCTTCCTAGTGTCAGCTTCTTTATCTTTCCTTAGAATAGGAAGATTGTCAACCTTGCTAAGAGCCATATCTTCGTCAAAGGTGACATCATGACTTATCTCGACTTCCCTTTGACCAGCCACATAGATTTTATAGCCTTTAGAATTTTCACTATAGCCCACAAAGATTCCTTTCTTTCCAGATGCACCTAATTTGCTTCTTTTCTCTTTCAGCACATGAAAATATACGGGACTTCCAAAAATTATAAAGTGAGAGACATTAGGTTTCTTATCAGTGAAAATTTCTTTGGGAGTCTTGGAATCCAATGCTTGATGAGGGCATCAGTTTTGAACATATACGCCGGTGTTCGCAGCTTCGGCCCATAGAAACTTCGGAAGCCTTTGATCATGGAGCATGGCACGAACAGCTTCCACAATCGTACGATTCTTCCTTTCAGCCACACCATTTTGCTCAAGAGCGTATGGTGTTGTGGTCTCCCTCTTAGTGCCAGCTTCTTTGCAAAAGTCATGAAACTCATTGGATTCATACTCGGTCCCATTATCAGTCCTTCAAATCTTGATCCTCTTCTTGGTTTAATTCTCAATCAAGACTTTGAAGTGACAGAACTAGGTGAACACTTCCTCCTTCTTTCTCAAGAAGTAAATTCAAGTCTTGCAAGAATAATCATCTGTAAATGTCAAATAATATAGATATCCTCCCAAAGAGTTCACGGGCATCATACCAGATATGTCGGAGTGAACCAACTGCAAAATGTCATAGGGCTTGCTATGGCTTGAGGGGAATGGTCCCCTTTTGAGCTTTCCTTCGACACATCCCAGACATACACCTTCATGCTCTATTTTGAATTCGGGCATCCCTGTCACCATCTGTCTCACATCAGGTAGAGACTTATAATGAAGGTGGGCAAACCTCTGGTGCCATAGTTCAGACTGAAGAGATGTGTCACAAGACATGACTCCCAACGGACTTCCTCCAACTTGATATAAAGAGTCAACCCGGAACCCAAGAGTAAAAGCATCTTTAAAATTCTTTTTCCATAAAGTTACTTTGCCATCGATGAAGGCCACCTTGTAGCCTTTGTCTTCCATTGCCGAAATGGACACCAGGCTCTTCTTGAGATCAGGTACATATAAGACTTCTTGCAAATGAATTGCGTTACCCTGATTTAATTGAGGAGTAACATTTCCTACACCTTTTACGGGATAGGTGGAATTGTCTCCAAGAATAATCTCCAAGTTTATCTCCTTCTCTATCAGATTAGAGAGAGCGTCCTTGTAACCAGTGAAGTGCCTTGAGGCACCACTATCAATAAGCCAATTTCCCAATGAGTCTGGAGGAGAGGTGGTGGAGAGGGCCGATGTCAATAATACTCATCTTGCTTATTGTTAACAACATTTGATTCATACCTGGAGTTCCTTGCTTTCTTGGAGGGTTGACTACTTCCTTGAGGTCCCACATTCCTCTTTCCTTTGCCATTAAACCAGCCATTCCTTTGATTGTGGTTGGAATTTCCCCTGAAGTGATTTTGATCATCATCATGTGATGAATCGTTTCTATTTGGGCACTCCCTCGCATAGTGGCCAAATTTATTGCAAACAAAGCATCTTCCTTTGCTTCCAACCTTAAATGTGGGCTTTCCTTTGAAATGTCCTTTGGACCCAGAATTATTTCTCCTTTTGGCATGAGAGGAGAAAGCAGTGGGGTTGCCTTTGCTAAAGGCATTTCTTGCTCCACCATCCTTGTTTCTTCTTGAATGCAACTCGACATCAATTCTTCAAATCCCAAAATTCGATCATTGTTGAAAATAGTGATTCTAAATATATACCATTCGGATGGGAGCCCTCCAAGGGTAGTGATAGTTAGTTCCCTGTCAAGAATGACTTCTCCAATTGATAGGAGATCATTCTTGATCTCAGTGATCCTTAAGAAGTAGGATTGAATATCTTTGTCCTTGCCCTTCTTAATATCCTTCAACTTATTTTTGAGGAACAGAACTTGATTTGCATCACTAACTTTAAACAAGCTTACCAGTCTATCGTAGATCTCCTTGGAGGTGTTCAACTTGGAAATGTAGGCCACCAAATGCTTGTCAATTGAGTCTTAGATAATCTTCTTCGCTTTGACTTCACCCTTAGTGTATTTGTTCCTTGTAGCAGCCGATGCATTTGATAGAGGCTCCGTAATTCTACCCCTTACATAATCTAACACTTCCTGCTCTTCCAATGTCAGATCAAGAGACATCTTCCATCCGTGATAGTTAGACTTCTCATGGAGCTTGTGTTAAATTATGGTATGTTTATGCTTAGAGCAATTTACTTCAATTCTTCTTATTAGCCCAATGCCAATTATCAATATAGCAATCACATTAACATATAAGTAAAATGTTGATAGAACATAAATAAAATCGATAGAAGACAAGCCAAGACAAGTGACACAAGATGTGATGGCTAGCCAAGGACAAACCCCAATGCAGGGAAACCCTTTGATCAATTCTTCTATATTCTTCAATAATTCAGCGGAGAGAGAGATAGTACAATATCACAAATCTATGATTTTATATCAGCAGCAATACAACACTAATCAGCAAGGTCAAAGCTAGTCAAATAGCTCCCAATTTGACCTCAAGTCAACCTTGAAGAACTCAGTCTTCAACAGCAAGCATAGGCAGCCCAAAACAACCCTCAGTCAACAGTCAAACAACAATCAACGAAAGTCACAACCTGCGATTAGCCCTAACCAGTCAACGTATCACCCAAAACATAAATCCGCAGTCAAGATCTGGTCAACGCAGGGTCAACGCACTACCCAACAACTCGGTCAGCAGTCTTGCAGCTTGGTCAATGTAGTCAACGTTTGCCCTAAAACATAAATTCGTCCTCTTCTTTACATGTGAGAGATCCGCTGCTTCTACGCTTGCCCAATCAGAGTAGGCGAGAGAAGATGATGAGATGATTGATGGTGAAATGAGACTCAATGTCTCCTTTTATATGCAATGTTTAGGTTTAGCTGGGGTGTGCCACACACTTTAACTTGTTGGCCGACCTTGATAAATTGTCAAGAAATACAAATAAATTATATATCTCCATGAATACATGTCGAAATCAAATGATCGTTAAATCAATCCTACACCTCTTGACAAGAGGAATCCAAGAAAAATATCAGCGGCCATAAATAAGATGACCCACATGGAGTTTGGCCCTAGTTTCCCATTTTAACACTCCCTCTCAACTAGGGAGAACTCCATCTGCTAATCCATTTGTCTGTCGGTACTGTCTCTGACATCAAATGCACTGCCCTGCACTATTTGGCTCTTCTCTGCTCTGCTGAATTACGAAGAAGAAGAAACGATCGAGAATGTATCATACCTTCCTCTACTGATCTAAAGTCAGACCCAATGAAGAGAGTGTGTCATACCACTCTCACTGATCCCAGATCAATTCCAAAAGAGAGTGATTTATATCACTCTTATTGATCCGATGTCAGTTCCAATTGATCCTAGATCAATGTCATCCTAGCATAGGGAGTACGGTAGATACACGATGCGTCCATTGGTACTACTATGGTCCCTATCCTCATTTCCCTACTCATTGGCCAGATGAGAGGTACTTCCCATGAGTCTCAGACTGCATGGGTAGGGTGTCTCGACAGGAGAAGGATGAACCACTCATCCTACCTACATGTCGCCACGGGGTATCACAAGGGAAGGTTGAACCATTCACCCTGTACAAAGCGCACCACTAGGGGAGTATGAGTCACCCTATGGTCGCTTGTCGCTCCAAGAAGTATCTGAAGCCCCCCGGAGCTCCTAGAGCTCAATGTATGCATCATACAGGACCCTCATAAGAGGGTCTCTCAACGACTCCTAGTTGTTCTTGAAAAGTCAAGAATTTGACCTTTCCCAGGGGCTTCGTCAGAATGTCGGCGACCTGCTCATCTGTCCCAATATGATGGAGCCTTATTGTTCCTCGTTGTACCATATCCCGGATAAAGTGTTACTTGATATCGATGTTCTTGGAGCTATCATGAAATACGGGATTCTCGGATAAACGAATCCCACTTTGGTTGTCATAGAGGATCACGGTAGTATCCAATGTATGTCCAAACAACTCACTGAAGAGCTTCCTCAACCAGACGGCCTCACAGGAGGCCATACTCACAGCAATGTAATCTGCCTCAGCAGTGCTGAAAGCCACCGACTTCTGCTTCTTGCTCATCTAGGAGATCGAGGCAGAACCCAAAGAGAAACAGAACCTAGAAGTGCTCTTTCGGTCCACCACATTCCCTGCCCAATTAGCATCGGAATATCCATGTAGCCTCACATATCCAGCAGTGTATCTCAACCCATGATGATTGTGCCCCGAAGATATCTCAAAAGATTCTCGACACCAATCCAATGTGAGTGATGAGGCTCAACCATATATTAGCTTAACGTGTTGACTGCAAAACATATATCTGGACAGGAGTTCACCAAGAACATAAATGCTCCTATGAGTTGGGGATACTCAGTAGCATTTCCCAAAGCAGGTCCGGCAACACTACTGCATAACTTCTTGAAGTTAAGCTCCATCGGGGTAGTCAGGAGCTTGCATTCCACCATACCGAATCTCTCCAATATCTTCACCATGTATTTTCCTTGAGATAGGAAAATCTCTCCTAGCTTTTGCCAGACTTCCAACCCTAGGAAATAGTGCATCAGTCCTAGGTCTTTCACCTGAAATTCGGAAGCCAACTCCCTCTTACATTTGTGAATGAGAGGGTCTACGCCTGTCAGGAAGAGGTCGTCAACATACAACACCAATATGAGAGGCTTGTCATCCTCAACCTTAAAGTAAAGGTTTGGGTCGACTTCACTCCTCGTGAATCCCAGCTTCATCAAGTAGCTATCGATCCTCTCATACCAAGCTTGGTGTACTTGCTTCAGCCCATAGAGAGCTTTTTTCAACCTGCACATGTGAGATTCCCGATTATAAATCTCAAACCCCTCAGGTTGTTCCACATAGACTTCCTCTTTAATCGAACCATGCAAGAACGCGGTCTTGACATCCATCTGATGTAGGTTCCATCCTTGCGAAGCAGCAAGGGCTATGATAGAGCGGATAGTGGTGTATCAGGCAACAGGTGTAAATATCTCGTCATAATCTACACCTTCCTTTTGAGAGAAGCCTCGAGCAACAAAGCGAGCCTTATACTTTTCAGCACTCCCATCGACTCCATGCTCTATTTTGTAAAGCCACTTCGAGGTGACAACTGTTTTGTCCTAGGTCTGGGGACCACATCCCAGACATCATTCTTCATGATGGACTCGTATTCCTCATTCATAGCATCCTTCCATACTTGATGCTTCACGGCTTCTTCGAATGATGAGGGCTCATTTTGAATGATGGTGTTCATAATGGTCAAGTATCCTTGATACCTGGTTGGCTTCTTACTTTCACGGAAAGTCCCTCTGGGTGCAATATGTCCTTCAGCATCATCAAGTGTCCGCCTAAGCCATGAGGGCCTCTTCCTAGAAGAGGAAGCCTCTTGCAGAGGGGGATCACTAGGATCCATAGGTTCTTCCACATTGGGCATCGTCTCATCTTCCTTCTCATCCGACTTCCTGGTGTCAGCTTCTTTAGTTTTCCTTAGAATAGGAAGATTGTCAACCTCGCTAAGAGCCATATCTTCGTCAAAGGTGACATCATGACTAATCTCGACTTCCCTTTGACCAACTACATAGATTCTATAGCCCTTAGAATTTTCGCTATAGCCCATGAAGATTCCCTTCTTTCCAGATGCACCCAATTTGCTCCTTTTCTCTTTCAGCACATGAAAATATACGGGACTTCCTAAAATTCTAAAATGAGAGACATCAGATTTCTTACCAGTGAACATCTCTTCGAGAGTCTTGGAATCCAATGCTTGATGAGGATATCGGTTTTGAACATATACGGCAGTATTTGCAGCTTCGGCCCATAGAAATTTCTGAAGCCTTTGATCATGGAGAATGGCACGAACAGCTTCCACAATCGTACGATTCTTCGTTTCCGCCACACCATTCTACTCAGGAGTGTATGGTGTTGTGGTCTCCCTCTTAATGCCGACCTCTTTGCAAAATTCATGGAACTCATTGGATTCATACTCAGCCCCATTATCAGTCCTTAAGATCTTTATCCTCTTCTCGGTTTGATTCTTGATCAAGGCTTTGAAGTGACGGAACCAGGAGAACATTTCATCCTTCTTTTTCAAGTATATCCAAGTCTTGCGAGAATAGTCATCTGTAAAAGTGAGATAATATAAATATCCTCCCAAAGAGTTCACGGGCATCATACTAGATATGTCGGAGTGAACCAACTGCAAAATGTCGGAGGTCTTGCTATGGATTGAGGGGAATGGTCCCTTTTGAGCTTTCCTTCGGCACATCCTGGACATACACCTTCATGCTCTATTTTGAACTCGGGCATCCTGTCACCATTTGTCTCACATCGGGTAGAGCCTTATAATGAAGGTGGGCAAACCTCCAGTGCCATAGTTCAAACTGGAGAGATGTGTCGCAAGACATGACTCCCAACGGACTTCCTCCAACTTGATATAAAGAGTCAACTCGAAACCCAAGAGTGAAAGCATCTTTAAAATTCTTTTTCCACACACATACCTTGCCATCGATGAAGGCCACCTTGTAGCCTTTGTCTTCCATTGCCGAAATGGACACCAGGTTCTTCTTGAGATCAGGTACATATAGGACTTCTTGCAAATGAATTGTGTTACCCTGATTTAATTGAAGAGTAACATTCCCTACACCCTTTACAGGATAGGTGGAATTGTCTCCGAGAATAATCTCCAAGTTTGTCTCCTTCTCTATCAGATTAGAAAGAGCTTTCTTGTAACTGGTGAAATGCCTTGAGGCACCACTATCAATAAGCCAATTGCCCAACGAGTCTGGAGGAGAGGTAGTGGAGAGGGCCGATATCAAATAATATTCATCTTGCTTATTGTTAACAACATTTGATTCATATCTGGAGTTCCTTGCTTTCTTGGAGGGTTGACCACTTCCTTGATTTCCGAAATTCCTCTTTCCTTTTCTATTGAACCTGCCATTCCTTTGATTGTGGTTGGAGTTGCCTCGGGAGTGATTTTGATCATCGTCATGAGATGTGTCCTTCCTATTTGGACACTCCCTCGCATAGTGGCCAAATTTATTGCAAGCGAAGCATCTTCCCTTTCTTCCACCCTTCGATCCGGCCTTTCCTTTGAATTTAGACCCAAAATTATTTCTCCTTTTAGCTTGAGAGGAGAAAGCAGTGGGGTTGCCTTTGCTTGAAGGCATTTCTTGCTCCACCATCCTTGTCTCTTCTTGAATGCATCTTGCCATCAATTCCTCAAATCCCGGAATTCGATCGTTGTTGAGAAGAGTGGTTCTAAATACATACCATTCGGATGGGAGCCCTCCAAGAGTAGTGATAGTTAATTCCTTGTTAGCAATGACTTCTCCAATCGATAAGAGATCATTCTTGATCTCAGTGATCCTTAAGAAATAGGATTGAATATCCTCGTCCTTGCCCTTCTTAATATCCATCAACTTATTTTTGAGGAACAAAACTTGATTTGCATCGCTAACTTTAAACAAGCTTACCAGTCTATCGTAGATCTCCTTGGAGGTGTTCAACTCAGAAACGTAGGCCACCAGACGCTTGTCAATAGAGTTTTGGATGATCTTCTTCGCTTTGACTTCACCATTAGTGTACTTGTTCCTTGTAGCAGCAGGTGCATTTGATGGAGGCTCCGTAATTCTGCCTCTCACATAATCCAACACTTCCTGCTCTTCCAATGTCAAATCAAGAGACATCTTCCTTCTATGATAGTTAGACTCCTCACGGAGTTTGTCCTTGTCAAGGAAGTGTGATGAGGAACCCATGAAGCCTTTTGACTTTTTCCAACTGTCTTCAGTGATTGCTCTTGCTCTTGCTTGGGCTTTGTCTTCACCTCACCTCTGATACCATGTTAAATTATGGTATGTTCTATGCTTAGAGCAATTTACTTCAATTCTTCTTATTAGCCCAATGCCAATTCTCAGTATGGCAATCACATTAACATATAAGTAAAATGTTGATAGAACATAAATAAAATCGACATAAGACAAGCCAAGACAAGAGATACAAGATGTGGCGGATAGCCAGGGACAAACCCCAATGCGGGGAAACCCTTTGATCAATTCTTCTATATTCTTCAATAATTTAGCAGAGAGAGAGAGAGTACAATATTACAAATCTGTGATTTTATATCAGCAGCAATACAACACTAATCAACAAGGTCAAATCTAGTCAAACAGCTCCCAATTTGACCTCAAGTCAACCTTGAAGAACTCAGTCTTCAACAGCAAGCATAGGCAGCCCAGAACAGCCCTCAGCCAATAGTCAAACAGTAGTCAACGAAAGTCATAGCCTACGGTCAGCCCTAACCAGTCAACACTGGTCAATGTTTGGTCAACATTGGCCAATGTATTACCCAAAATAGAAATGTGCAGTCAAGATCTGGTCAACGCACTACCCAGCAGCTCGGTCAACGCAGTTGACGTTTGCCCTAAAACAGAAACTCGTCCTCTTCTTTGCATGTGTGAGAGATCAGCTGCTCCTACGCTTGCCCAATTAGATTAGGAGAGAGAAGATGATGAGATGATTGATGGTGAAATGAGACACAATGTCTCCTTTTATATGCAATGTTGAGGTTTAGTTGGGGGTGTGCCACACACTTTAAGTTGCTGGCCGACCTTGACAAATTGTCAAGAAATACAAATAAATTCATATCTCCATGAATACATGTCGGAATCGGATGATCGTTAGATCAATCCTACACCTCTCGACGAGAGGAAACCAAGAAAAATATCAGCTGCCATAAATAAAAGATGACCCACATGGAGTTTGGCCGTAGTTGCCAATTTTAACAACATGTCTTTGGCTGGGAAGTGTGATGACGAACCCATGAAGCCTTTTTGACCTTTCCAACTGTCTTTGGTGATTGCTCTTCAGATCAAGAGACATCTTCCTTCTGTGATAGTTAGACTCCTCATGGAGTTTGTCCTTGGTAGGGAAGTGTGATGAGGAACCCATGAAGCCTTTTGACTTTTTCCAATTGTCTTCGGTGATTGCTCTTGCTTTTGCTTGGGCTTTGTCTTCACCTCAGCGCTGATACCATGTTAAATTATGGTATGTTCTATGCTTAAGAGCAATTTACTTCAAATCTTCTTATTAGCCCAATGTCAATTTCCAGTATTGCAATCACATCAACATGATATAGTAAATGCAGATAGAACATAAATGTAAACAACATAAGACATGCCAAGACAAGAGACACCAGATGTGGCACCAGCCAGGGACAAACCCCAGTGTGGGGAAACCCTTTGATCAATTCTTCTTATATTCTTCAATAATTCAGAGAGAGAGACAGATAGTATAATATCACAAATCTATGATTTTATAACAGCAGCAATACAACCCTAACCAGCAAAGTCAAAGCTGGTCAAATAGCTCCCAAATGACCTCAAGTCAACCTTGGTCAACTCGGCCTTCAACGGCGATAATAAGCAACCCAAATCAGACCAAGAAAGATGGTCAAACAACAGCCAACGAATCTACAACTCTGCGGTCAGCCCTAACCAGTCAACGCTGGTCAAATTTGTGGTCAAACAGGTCAATGCTTGGCTCCCTTGTAATGCGGCTAGCCTAGGAGAGGTTGCCCAACCCAAAACCACAGTGAGATCTCCTCTACACTGGTCAATGTAGTCAAAATGCAGCCCTACTGCTCCATGGTCAACCCTAGGTCAACGTTGTCCTAAAACAGTCCTGGGTCCTTCCTTCTTCCCGTGTGTGAGCGCCTTGCTGCTCCTACACATACTCAAATAAACTAGGAGAGAGAGGAATGAGATGGTGAGATGGGTTCCATAATGCCTCAAGGTCTCCTCCTTTTATATGTCACGTTGAGGATAAACTGGGGGTGAGAAACATTGTTTTACTTGCTGGTTGACCTTGACAAATTGTCAAGAAATACAAATAAATTTATCTCCATGAATACATGTCGGAACCGGATGATTGTTAGATCAATCCTACACCTCTCGATGAGAGGAATCCAAGAAAAATATCAGCTGCCATAAATGAGGTGACCCACATGGAGCTTGGCCCTAGTTGCCAATTTTAACAGTTCAAAAGTTCAATTTTCTAAAGCAGAGCAACTGTTGATTGAATATTGATAGTGAGCTTGTGCAGAGAGGGGCAGAGGAATTTTGGCTGGAGGATCTTCTCCAGAGCCAAGAATACTCAGCAAAGAGGCAGAGAGACACATATAGGAGGCAATGCAGAGGGCAGAGAGGGTGATGCATAGCCAGGAAGGGCTCATGCAAGCCCCACGTAGAGCAGCGCAGCAACTTCCAACACAGAGGTCTGAATTTGCTGAAGGAGTTGATGTTTCTGAGCCGAGAGGGCTGGAAAAGGCTTCTAAAGGTAGATCAATTCTCAGTTGAGCTGACGCAGTGACCTAGACGCTGATGCAGGGCCCATGCAAGGGCAGTGCAGAAGTAGCCGGGGAACTCGCTGTTCAGTTGTCAGATCAGCGGGGACTTGCAGTGTAGAGTGAGGTAATCTCACCAGTTTCTTCTGGTAAGTGGTTTTCCCTGTTACTGGATTGTCGAGAGGGCATCCTGAGATTGAATTCAAAAATACTTCTGCTTAATAATAAAAACCCTCAGATCTGTTGCACTGGTTTTCCCACATTGGGTTTTTACGGGGACATTTGTCCAAAAAATACCGTCTCCTTTGTGTTGTATCTTTCTCTATTGTTTTGTTCTTGTTTTGGGCATATTATTTAATTGGTGTAGGTTGCAGTGTGTTAGCTTCGATATTTGTTGTAGGAAGCAGTAAATAATTTGTTTCAATAATTAACAAATAGAAGAAGTTTAATCAATTGTTGCAGTAGGGATTCCAGTTTACGAAATTTTCACATCACTCACCCCCTCAACTCAAGCTCCAAAACCCCTCTCTTACTCTCTCAATCATACAAATGATGCATTGTGGGAGGGAAGGAGGCCTTTTATTTCTTTTGGCCTCTCCCCTTCCTCCACCAAAAAAATGCATGCGCCCTTTTTTCACAGGGATCATTTTTTTGGGTGCAAGAGCGATCGCTCCCTATAATGATCCCTAAAAGGTAGGGAAATTTTTTTAAGGGAGTGCGCTCCCGAAATTCATTTTCGCACTCCTGAGGTTGCCCCCGATGCACCCCTAAGAAGAGCGCATTTTGGGAGCGGATTCAGAGGGGGAGGGGGGCGCTCCCCCGCAGCCCTGGGTGGATGGTCATCCATCGAAACTAGTCTTGCTTCCAAGGGTTTTTATCCAAGAAAGTACTAGAGCTCCCAACTCTCCAAATCGAACTCCAAAGAGAAAAATGCTTAATGATAAGAAGGAAATCGGTTTCCTCTCTTTTAAATCCCCCTTTTCTAATCTCCCTTCTTTTTTATCAATTTGAATTTATTTCCCTGTTTTAATTTTTATTTTCTTTTCTAATGTTTCCCATCACTTTTATTATTGTCACTTTAAGTTTATAACATCACTTTATGAAGTCATCATGACCCCATGACGTTTTATTTACTGATTGACCCCCTTTATTAATGTCTCCCTCTTGACTCTAGCTCACGGAAGTCAAGGAGCTAATGAGTCGTCCCTCTACCGATCATTCAAAAGGGGACATTACACCAGAATAAAGTTCCCTTGCAAAAAACTTGTCTATTCCTCACGAGCTACCTTCTTGGCCATCAAGTGGACACAAGAGCCACTGCTTCAGCCATTATTTTGTAAGCAACACTAGCATATATTCTAATTTATTTAAACTGTGTTTCTCATGACCCTTGATTTGTCCTTAAATGTTGCATTTGGTCACTTTTATTGGTCTATAAGGGATAAATCAATTATCAATGATCCTTAGTGTGCCACATGACAGATATTTATTGGAATCACGAAGGAGTCTAGCCTAATAATAAATAGATCCAATTCTTCTGCAATTCAATTCACCATAGTATTTTTCCATCCATTTTGTAGTATATGAATGGCATAAGGTCAGTATGCAATAGGACAAGGAACTAACCATTTGATCTATTCAAAGTCTTTTATCAACCTCGTTTCCCAAGATAACAGAAGCTCCTGATTAGCCAAGGAGAGACTACTTTCTGTTGGTAGTCCTTGTTGAAAGCTAGACATAACAGTTGGGCCCTTTTTCACTTTTAATATCGAAGCTTAGGTTATCAATGGAACTTTTAAGTTCAAATTAGACCTCATACTTGATATCTGATATGATGTGATTTTTAATTTTATTCTGTTGGGCTTCGATAATAGTCTGCAGATGATTCATTATCATCCATGCTAGTTAAAATTTTCTAGAGTTTCAAAAAACATTTATGATCAAAGGGCTCCATAATTTTCCCATTTTCTAGGAGTGCTAAACGCAAGTTCTTTCAGGAGTTGGAAGTAAAATGACTTTAATATAACTTAAATTACCATCCTCTTCCACAATCCCTAAACATTTTCATGAAATCTTAATGGTAGTGCCATTAGCACCCCAGCATGAAGCTTAACCCTTGTGGATGATACCATTACTTGTTCATGATTTATATGCTCTTGTTAAAATTGGCAACTAGGGCCAAACTCCATGTGGGTCATCTTATTAATGGCAGTTGATATTTTTCTTGGATCCCTCTCATCAAGAGGTGTGATTGATCTAAAGATCATCCGATTCTGATAAGTATTCATGGAGATATGAATTTATTTGTGTTATGGGACAATTCGTTAAGGTCGGCCAACAACCAAATAAACCCCACTTGTGCTCAACATTTTAGTATAAATAGAGGTGCCTTGAAAGTCATTTGGACACACATCCTCTTGGTGATCTCTTCCTCTCCACTTGTCTTTGGGTTTTGGTTGGAGGAGAGATCTAAAGAGGATACATTGCCCTAGAGAATGCCCTAGATCCTAACACTATCATGGAGGAGATTTTAATGCAATGAAGGAAGCCTACCTATACGCAGCTCTATGGAGAGCCCTACACTGACCTATACACAGCTCTATGGAGAGCCCTATGCTGCTCTATACACAGATCTATGGGGAGCCCTACGTTGCCCTATACGCAGCTCTATGGAGAGCCCTACGCTGCCCTATACACAGCGCTATGGAGAGCCCTACGCTGCCCTATACACAACGCTATGGAGAGCCCTACGCTGCCCTATACGCAGCCCTATGGAGAAGCTCTATGTTGCCCTAACCGCAGTCCTCCAGGTGATATAAAGGAAGACTATTCAAGCATGTGCCAGTCACAGCCATGGAGGAAGGAAGGTCTAAAAGCGGCTTGTATGACATGGAGAAGAGTGTTGAAGGATATACGTTGAAGTCTGTCCAGCAAGGCAGCATATGTTAGGACTGTGTTGATAATAGTACAGTCACTTGGATGGAGAAAACAGTGATGATATATTGAAGCAGGAGATATATTGCAGCAACATGTTGAGGAATGTTGCAGCATGATGGGTACAGCGATGAAGTGTATCATAGCATAATGAGGGGCAGCACAATGGTGAGGTACAACAGTATGATATAGCAAGTTCATAATGCTACTAGTATAACACATTGGGACAGCAGCATGATACTTAGTGCAGCAAGTACAGCTAGCATGCAAGGGACAACAAGCTAGCTAGGTGCAGCAAACACATAGGTCAGTATGGCAACATGGTGCAACAATGGCACATGATGCAGTACAGTGATGGGTACCGTCATGATTGATGAAGCATGATGAGATGTAGCATTGTGATGATGGGTGCAACATGGTACAGCACGGTGAGGCACAGCATGATGATGAGATGCAACACAATGATAGGTGGAGTCACCTTGGAGAATCAGTTGAAGCAACATGTCTTCAATTGATCTCATGTATCATCTTCTTAGAGATGATCTATGCTCTCATCTAGATAAGTCAAAGTGTTGACTTCAGTTGTAAATGTACTATCTCTCTCTCTCTCTACTGAACTATTGAAGAACATATAAGAAGAATTGATCAAGGGTTTCCCCACATTGGGGTTTGTCCCTGGCTAGCGCCACATCTTGTGTCCTCTTGTCTTGGCTTGTCTTCTGCGATATATGTTTATGTTCTATCTGCAATTTACTTTAATGTTGATGTGATTGCTAATCTGGAAAAGATATTGAGCTAACTATGAAAATTGAAATAAATTGCTCTAAGCATAGAACATACCTAAACTTAACATGGTATCAGAGCTGAGGTGAGGACAAAGCCCAAGCAAGAGTGAAAGAGCAATCACCGAAGATAGTTGGGAAGGGACAAAAGGATCAGTGGATTCCTCAACCCTCTTCAAATTCACCAAGGGTGAAATCGAAGTAGAGAATATTATCAGAATAGCACAGTGGAAGCTTATGATGGCCTACCTAAAGATCACTTCATTGGGAAGTCCGGATCTAAGGGTGGAAGGAAAGGCAAATGCCTTGGTTGCAATAAGTTCGGTCATTATGTGAAGGTGTGTCTGAATGGCAGGGACACGGCACTTGATGATGATAACAATCATTCCAGGGACATCTTCAATGATCAGAGGAATGATAGGTAATGCATGTCATCAAGGAAATCACTGACTCTTCAGAGAAAGCAAGGAACCCCAGGTATGAAGAATCAAATATTGTTTCTAATAAGATAAAGAAGCGTTATCTTGTATTGGCCCTCTCCTTCAGATTCTTTGGGAATCTGGCTTATTAATTGTAGTGCTTCAAGGCACCTCATAAGATAGAAGGGTGCTCTCTCGAGTGGGTTTTGCCCTAGCTGAAAGCCTAATCTTGGTGTCTCATCTCTTGTTCATTATCTATTGTGCTCTCTATTTACTACTCTTACTGAAGAATCATTGGTTGAAGTTTTCATGTATATCTACTTGTTGGTGGAGGGATAAAGTAATTATTTATATCAATAGAAGTATGTTATGAATAAAATATATATATATATAAAATATAAATATAAATAATGATGATAATTGTAATAATGATTAGTTTATTAGTAATTTGTACTGAAGAGACATGTCTAAATGGGACATGACCTTCCATGAAGAGGTCCCTGCCTAGGGTATATAAGCAGGCCCTCACTATCATTTGTATCATCATTCTCATTCATACATTTTAATATATATTCTTGTATCTTCAATGGAGATCTTTATATTCCAAGTCATTAGGAGTATTTGACTTAAGTACGAACTTTGTTCATAACATTGGTATCAGAGCATTTCTCCGAGTATACAAACTATGTTCGTTACATCTACATCTTAATCACAAGGATAGACACCACAATCAATCTACGAATTTGTATCACTCAAAACATAAACAATAAACTTATGTTCCAAAGAAAAATAATGTCAGCACAATATAATCTGATGATAACAAATTATCCTAGTATCAAGTAATTGCCAAGTTCACAGAAGATTAATTTAGGATGGTTTGATCCCTTCTCAGTTCGGCAATTTTATTTATCACTCCAAGGATCACATCAACCTGTATCGATGAAGATGACAGTCTCGAAACGATAAGTCATTGGAAACTGAAATCAAACCTTTTCATCAACATGCTTTGAGGACAAAGCTTTTTGAGGAAGAAGACAATTTTATGAATAATATATATATATATATATATATATAATGATGATAATTGTAATAATGATTAGTTTATTAGTAATTAGTACTAAAGAGGCATGTCTAAATGGGACATGGCCTTCCATGAAGAGATATCTGCTTAGGGTATATAAGCAAGCCTTCACTCTCATTTGTATCATCATTCTCATTCATACATTTTAATATATATTCTTGTATCTTCAATGGAGATCTTTATATTCCAAGTCTTCTGGAGTATTTGACTTAAGTACAAACTTTGTTCGTAACAAAGTAGCTATCAAATTGTGTAAAAACTATTCTAGTCATTGCTCTACTAGAATTTCAACACTTTCCTTATGTTATCATGTTATTGTAGGGATGACTGAAGTTCATTTTCCTCCTCTTGATCTCATTGGTCATGATAACGAATATATTTGAATAAGCAGTTAATAACGCATTGCTTTTAGTTCTACATAGTGCACAGCTGGACACTCTAAAGGAAAGCAGCAGCCATACAAATACTGAACTGACAATTGAGGTTTTTCGTTTCAGTGATGACTTGCAAACAGATATTGAAGAGATGGATGGACATTTTCTTCAAGCATCATCATCTGTTGTGTCTTGTGCTGCCCATCCCCTTAATACAAGTATTGTTGGAGGCACTGAGGTACGTGCAATATTCCATGACAATTTTTTTAATTATTCTTTGGTGTAATTATAAAATTATAACTAGTAAAATGTTTTTATGACATGCTTTTCAGGGTGGATCCCTGGTGTTGATTGCACAAAAAAATGAATCTTTTAGTGGGGAGGATTCCATATCTGATGAGCAAGTTAAATCGGGCGTTCATTCAGACATAAGCTAAAGGAAAAGCTAACTTATCACTTGAGTTTCCAATAGCTCATCATTTTTTGGTCTTGCCAACAATTTTTGTGGCAGTTTGCTAAAACTTGCAAAGGAAATAATCCCTTTTACAGCTATAGTTTTCGTAGTAAGCTGTCCAGGTTGTAGGTTGTGTAATATGTATTATTGTTTCTTTGAGGATGCCCATTTGTTTATTATTATTTGTTACTACAATCTTCAAATCCCTTTAATATGTCGTTGCTGTACAATAAACGTAATCAGAGTTAATTCGAGGCTGAGTTTGATAACTTTTAGAAGCATATTGATGGTGATCCTATTTTATCCTACTTTTCTCAAATAGTTGGACTCTCATGTTACGGCCCATAACAAGACAATTCATGTGTGGATGGAAACAACAAAATGCATAAAAGCGAGAGCAAATAAACTTTCAAGAAGAAAGAAAAATTAAGTTAATTATTAGTATAGCCTGGTTATTTATGGCATCTTTACGTCTCCCCATAAATTATAGTATTAAACCTATCTCTTTATGTTAACTAAGGAATTCATTTAGTGCTACGGCGTTGTTATGTTCCCCCTTATTTATAGTAGTCAACCTATGTCTATGACCAATGAGGTTTAGTGCTAATCAACTTTGGTAATTATAATATTCACCGCTCGTATTTGTGGCAACCACCTTACATCCTATATCCAGTAGTTGGTTTTGATCGTAAAGTGATTGGGTTGATTTAAGAATGAGTGTGCATTGACTTACAAAATAGTGATAAATGTAATGATGTATTGTATTAACTATGTACTTAACGTTGTAGTGTGTATGTATGTTATTCATTTTGGTAATTTCAATATAAAATTAGAAAATTAGTCTTAATTTTGAGAATTAATTTGGTATAATTCTCCGCAAAGATTATTTACATACTTCTATATGATTGTGTTGAATAAGTTTTTCCGTTTTGTTTGAATCGTACTTAGAAAGGAAACATCATCATTATATATCAAGATTTCAACTTACAAAAGTTACATATTTTGATGGTATGTATATAAATACACTCTTTTCTCTATTGTATGATCTAGATTATACTTATGTAATAGGTGTTAATATTGGATTGCATCATTGTCAGCCTTAGGTTTTGTTGGATTTCAAGTATTTGGATGGTAGTAGGTAAGTTCATAGGTTGACAACATGGTCATATTGACATTGACATCACTAGGGTGGTAATTTCGACTTGTGTAAGGATCATTGAGGGTTTGACTATGAAAAGTTGAAGGACTTAGGATTGATATGTTGTCTTCATTGTATCAATAAGTTGGTTGATACACAATGGCCATCAATGGTCTATTTAGTTTTGTCCACTAGTGCACAACACAATGTACAAAGGTGGGGTGGACTTGAGATGGAGTTTATTGTTGTTGAGCTCAATCAATGCCCTTGCATGATAAGCTCATTGTTCAAAGTTTTCTACTATCATGATTGAATGTGTTGTTGAGTCTTTGTAATTGACCCATTGGTCCATTGACTTATTAATGATTTTAAGTCAATAATTTAATGGGTGGTTATTGGTTCTCTTGGTTGTAATCCTTTGCATTGAGTAAAGAGTATTTAAATGATAGATACCTTTATCCAAAAGTCTTGGTCTCAATGTGATTGAAATTCAAATTCATGATAAACAACATAAGCTAGATGATATGTGCCTATGCAATAAAATTATAATTGGTTTTCAACTTGCATTCTCTGAATTATTGGTATTAGAGTTACAAGTTTTAGTGGTCCTAAAATGGTTTGGTTCGAGTTGAACACTTGGCATTCAATGGATGATGTGGAATTTGTTAAATATTAATGGAGAGAGAAAGATGCACAATCTAAGCCAATATTTCATTTAGAAAATTGTATTTATCATTCAAACATCACAAACATAAGCCCAATGAAACAAAAAAGTGTTTCTTGACCCTTACAAACTTTTGAAATATCCACCTTTTTATTAAATTGACTAGCTTAAGTTAAGCATATTAACTTTACCCAATTTTATGACCAACTTTTTTGTATTCACAACATTAACATTTAGTCATTACATAATTTATAATGCAACAAGAAGTTCACCCCCCTACCCCCCCTCCCCAAACTTAATCATTAATTTGTTAACCTTTACGTCAAGTTTGTCATGGAACCTTACAAATTTATCCTGACATAGACTTGTTAAATACATAGCCAAAAGGCTCTATGGACAAAATAAATGTTCTATCTCTTTACTTTAGACCTTTGACACGAAGAGGCAATAAATCTATACATACTTTATTATTAAATGGCAACATGGAGCTTTCACCAACTTAAAAACATTTTGATTGCCATAACATAATAATGTGGTGGTCACTCCATTTTATGAAACTCCTATAACATTCAATGTCCTCAATGATAGTAGCACATATGCAAAACCCACAACAACCTTGTATTCTCCTATGGATATGATAATGAAAATGAAGTTTGCTTGCTAATCTAGGAAATTGCCCTTGAACTCAAACTAAAAACACCCTAAAGTAGATTCATTGTCATATGAACTTGACTAACCTAAATGTATAAATCTTGTCTAAATCAATTTTCCATTTTTGGCAAACTTTTGAGTTCCTTGTACATACCTCAATAAAGTCAAGTCATGTACTTGGAAATAATGCTTATTCTAAAGCTAAGCTATAACTCAAGATAAGTCAGAAGATCAAACTTTTGACCAATTGCCTATAAAAGGTAGCATCTACCTTATTTGGTTCCTCCTTTTGTTGATAGGTACAATGTTTAATAGCATTGTCAATGCTTTGTAATCAATGATATTAAAT
This sequence comes from Pinus tabuliformis, assembly GCA_031772625.1. Lineage (NCBI taxonomy): Eukaryota > Viridiplantae > Streptophyta > Pinopsida > Pinales > Pinaceae > Pinus > Pinus tabuliformis. The sequence continues at coordinate 1,347,066,261 of CM062819.1, forward strand.
TTCATAAGCAATTCCATTGCATTTTCCCTTGAAGATATTGATGTCATCATTTTGTGATACTTCTAAACCAAGAAAACAATGCAAAAGCCCCAAGTTCATGACTTCAAATGTTTACCTCAAGCTTTGTTTCACTTCATCACCCTTGCACCACTTCATGTCATTAGGTCACATGCCTAAACAGTGAGGCTCACAATGTTGTTACTACTTTATTTGGTGTACAAATTTAGATATGCAATGCTCTATAAATTGATCATTCTCATATGCTCATCCATGTTTAGGTACCATGTCCACAGGGCATGTTTCAATTCATGCAATTTTTAATTAACTAGTAAACCAGGTATTCCTTACATACATCTAAGCTACCAAGATGTTTCATTTGATATCTCCATCTAGGAACATATTCTTCATATCCATTTGATGAGTACTCCAACCACATTGTCTCGCTAATGCCAACGCTAATATTATTGTTATTATTTACATTGTTTGCTCAAAGGCTTCTTCAAACGCTACCTCTTATTGTGCATATGCTCTAACTACCACTCTCAAAATTATGTTTGTCGATAGTCATATGGTTTATACTTTTCTAGGAAGACCCATTTGCAACCGAAAAGTTTCATTCCGTTACGCAATTTTTCCCTAGTTCCATGCCTTTTTATTTTGCTATGTTGCTAGCTATGCATCCATTGCATCATTCCCTTTATAACTTTTCTCACATTCACTAACACCATTGGGTTCAAATGGAGTAGAATCAACTATCTTACACAAGGGTATAGTTAATAGAGTTTACCTCAAATCTTATTGCAATTCTAGTAGATCCCTTGAGTATTGAAGTCTCAATGTCTTCTTGTTTGGACTATATTCTATCTCTTTAGCTTTTGTTGTACCTCTTCCATTGATTCCTATTCTCTCCACCTTAAGGTGATCACTAGCTTTCCCACATCTTCCAAATATCCCAACATAAGCTTCATTTCATTATTGGCCTTGTTATTTGTCTCCTATGTTGTCTAATTTGCAAGTTTTTTAATAACTACTTCTTATTAATGAGAATCATCTTCTCAATATGGTCAAATGATTTATAAAATTTTGGTATCTTAGAATAGCCAATGAATATGCATTTGTAACTTTAACATTTAAGTTATTCTTCTTTTCTTTAGGAACATGGGCAATGCTCTTATGTGCAAAATTCATAAAATTCAAGTGTCAAGCTTCTCACTTGACCACACATCTTCAAGGGTTTTACCTTTGTTTTCTTTTTTTGGGGACCTATTTAACGCAAAAAAAAATTGTTAATTGCTTTCACCCAACATTGTTCGAGTAATCTACCTTTCAACTTACTCTTAGCCATTTAAACTATAGTTTGATTCTCTCTATGTGCCCTTATTTTGTTTTATACAATATGCTACAATTTGTTCCTTAGAAGTCCATCTATGTTGAAATAATGCTAATAGGTCTGGGACATATTCTCGCCTTCCCCATATGTTTTAAAAACCCTTAACTTCCTACCACACTATGTCTTTACCTCTGCCTTAAACTTTGTAAAGTTAAGCTTATCTAATTTATGCTTCTAAAAAATAAATCTAATTTCTTCTCAAAAAGTCATCAATAATGTTATAAAGTAATCAACACTACCCATCCACTATGTTGGCCTTGATCCATATATGTTGTGAAATAATATTGTTTCTTTATGTATTATTTTCATGCACTATTCTTTGTGATGCTTTTGTGCAAACACATGTTTGACATATCACACTTTCCAATTCAATTAATGGTAACCTTCCAGCCATGTGCTTCCTATGCAAAAAATTAAAATGGCCATGCCTCATTCCATAAAATATGTGCATTTGTTCATCAATTGGTATCAATGCCTCATGTTTAAGGAAATTCACCTATTCTACAACACCCATTTGTATCTATGTCATTTGCAATAAATATATAAACCCTAGATTTTTCTTGAATCTCAATCCCTTCCATCAATGACAAGATTGAATTTTCCTTAGTACTTCATGAACAAAAAGAAAAATCTTGATGAAGGAAGAACTATATTAACATGTGTAACCAAGCTAAATATGATTTCTAATTTCATCCAGTCATGTTAAAACACATGAGAGTTCATCTTGAATATACTCACAAAACATCTCATTAAAACAACTATGAAACTACTCATGACAATGAGAAACTAAATTTTGATTTTAAGATCTACAACATATAAGTTTAGGACAACAATGGTGCATTTCATATATTACACAAATAAAGATAAAATACAATATCTTGGCTCATTGCAAGCTGGCATAATAAGTCCCTTTAATTCATTTCAAGAAAGGACACTCCAAATGTTTCTCAAATCCTAGCTATTGTGTCCATCATCAACAACAAATTCTAATCAACAATACAAGGCCCTAGCAAGGCATCTCATCATGTTATCTACCTACATCAAAGGGTCCACAACTAGCTAGAATCAACACAAACAAGTTTTCCTTTGGATCTCTCATTGGCATCCCACAAGCTTTTTAAAGAAATTCACAAAGTGTGCATATATCAACATCTAGTTGCATCTAAGTACCACAAATCTTACTTTAGGGTTTTGTCCCACAAACCTTAGGTTTGTGGGACAAAACCTAAGGTAAACCTTAGTGCTCCAAGTATTCTCTAGGGTTTACTTCACACAAACTCTATCTTCGAACTCTTGTAACACAAAGAGTACAATAAAAGTATATCAAGATTATAAGTACAGGTCTAAATCTTTATATTATTAAAATGGCTTTCTTCTCCCTCTATATAAGATGATAAAAAGGTGGACTAAGTTTGCAACAACCTACTCTAAGCCACGAGGCTAGGTTGACAAGTAAAGCACTCTACCAAAAGAGTAGACATCAATAGGTGGTTGGGCACCACCACTTAAGTGTAGTGTTATCCATGTGAAGCTTGCACATGTCAAAGTGTTCCTCATCACAAAGTTGCATATGTCCAAAATAGGCTCTTGAGCTCAACACTCTACAAGTGTAATTAGGTCCATGTGCAACCTATAGTGCAGTTGCCTCCAAGAAAGACTTCCTCAAGTTAAGCAATTTTCCTCCACATGTGTGCCACATGGTCTTACTTCCAATAGGGCCAAGTGTCCTTCCTCCTTATGATAGGCACTCCACAAGAACTTCTTGTACTAAACACCCATCCTTAACATGTGTCCATGTAGAAGATGTCAACTATCACATAACATAACTAGTTCCATAAGAAGTGTGTCTCCTGTAGCGTTAATTCAAAATGGATCATTATATAATTTTTCATCTATTTTGGTACTTTCAAGGTAGAAAAATTGGAGCTATTAGATTATTGGGGCCATGTAAGTGGTAGGTATTGCTTTCAAATTATTTTTTTTGTTAGGTAATTTGAATTTGAAATGGCCGGCATGCCTAACTTGCGGCTACAGTGATTGTGATCCAGTTGCATCTAAACCATTGAAATGACCCAACAATCGCACCCAGCTTGGGCCACACCAACCCTTAGCGTGACTGTATTTTCGACCACAAAGTTACGAACTAGTGACCATTTCACTAAGGAGTGTCTTAATAGAGCACCTTGTCACTGTCTATTCTATGCCCCATGGGCCTTGATTTCAAATCTTGATTGAGGGTTTGAACCATCATTTTTGGGATCAAAACATTGTGAACAAAGTTTCTAACCTCTCAATCTTTTTCTACACTTAAAGATCTTTCCAAAGAGGCAAAGATCACCTTAATCAAAGCTCATATGTGAAAGTTATGTCTCTTGCAAGTTGACTTATCTTGTGGACCACCATGATTCCAAGTGGATGCCCTTCCTCATTATCAGTCATGGTTGCTATTTTGGTGCTTTCACTCCTTGGAGCTTAATTGACATATCTTCCCTGGAGCATATGGTTGTGTAAATGTTTCTTTTTAGCTGATTGTTGTCAATTCTTAAGGCTTCTATATCTTATTTTTATTTAGCGCATAAGGATTAATGGTGAAATGCTTAATTCTTCTTCAAAGATTAAAGATTGATCCATTTGAGGGGTAAATATACCACCTGGAAGGAAGATGCTCTAGGGTAATTCATCCCTTCTTCCTTTGTTGGTTTGTTGATTATTTGTTCCTTTGCTTTGTTTTTCATTTGGATCCTTAACAAAAGCATTAAGTAAATTTATTAAGCCATAGTTGATCTTGTTATTGAAAGTTATTTGTATGAGGGGACCTTCTTGTTGAATCTTGGTCTCCATTGTTAATCTTGATTGTGTGAAGGATTACTCTTCCTTTTGATTCTAATCTCTAGGCACTAGCCCTTGAATGAAATAAGACGATTATTAAGAGGGATTATTCTTAACCTCATAAACCATTTGATTCATTTTGATTCCATTTCCCTTGTTGGATTTGGCATTGATGTCTACTTTCTTTCATCACCTATGTTAAAACCCAAAAAGTCTTTTTTACTAAGCTTACTCTCAACTTCACATTGTGCCTAGTTGCTTAGTCTTAGTAATCCTATTAGGGATACCCCCATTGAGTATAAGGAGTGTTGACCACTACGTGTCAACTACTCATAGCAATACACCCCTTTTTTGCAAAAGGGATAGCGCTTGATCGACGTGTCTGTGCCATTCGACTATCATCATCAGCCTGATCATGTTATGTTGTAAACCTAGTCTGCATGTGTAAATTGTAAATAATCTTAGCATATTTGTGTCATGTATGTATTTGCCTAGGTAAACCTAATCTTTTAATGATGATCTACGTTCCGGAAGGTATTTTGTCTCACCAACCCATGGTCGGCAAAGTTTTCCTTCAGCCTAACCCCAAAGCAGGAATAGATTTTGTCATTAGAATCTTAGGGGAATCCTAGTGTGCTTCGAGTCTATGTGAAAGTAATTTGGAAATAATCCTAACTATTTGGTTAGGTTATTACAAATTGTTTGATCTGCTAGATTATGTTTGAGTCGCGGAACTCGGTAGTCTATGAGGGTCTATGTCAAATTGGTTTTCTCCCTTGAGATGTAAAATTGTAAAAGTCATGATGTAAAGTGTCTTGAGAGTTAGAAAATGTTTTATCCCCTCATAAGTCTTAGTTCCTAGGTGTTTTTTCCAAAGGCTAAGTTCGAGGGTCCAATAAAAATAATAAAAAATATAAATAATTAAAAAAAAAATCAAAATAAATAAATAAATAAATAAAATTCAAAATTCAAAATTCAAAAATAAAATAAAATAATAATAACTCAAAGTTTTGAGGAAATAAATGCAAAATTTTAATTTTTTAATATATTAAAATGCATTTAAAATTTCGACGAATGAGATTAAAAGAGATTTTGATCCTCATCGATGGTTGAGATCACTTTGACATGGATCACTCGAACTAGCTGTTGGGAAATTTTCCTTTAACTAGGGTGTCAGGGGTCATTTGAGATCATTCGATCTGAGAGTCGTGTGCTAAAGAAAGCTCTCTTGTAGTCATTTTTCATGTGCAATAAAGAAAGACTTTGGGGTTGAAATCTTGCTGGTGTTAGTCTTCTGGAAATGTTGTAAGATGTTTTATTTCTGTGCATGATTTTAATTTTAGCCATTGAAGATAGCTTTATGAAGAGTGATTTTAAACACAGGTATCTTGTTTAGTTGCTAGGGTTTGAATGGTAGTTAAATTTATGAATATGATGGCAGGTATCTCCATTAGATTTGGATTTTAGTATCGTTTTCTCCTTCTTTGTTAATGGTTGAATTAAGCTGTGCAGGATATCCTTGATTTTGAATTTACCGGGCATTCGGGGAAGTTCTCGGCTGAACCAGCCAACTACCAGATTGCATTTTCTGAAAAGCCTAGCTGGTTTTGATCTCGGGCTTATCATTAGAATTTCTGTTGCGGATGCATGAAGGGTTTTTTGAAGCACCTCATATCGAACTTAAAATCCTAAAAAAAAAAATTGTGGCGAACTGATAAATCTAGGTATTTAGAGCCTTTAGACTGTGAATATTGTAATTATTTAGCCAGTTTTAGGGTTTTTAGTTTGTTTCTAGCATATTTTGTTTCTGGGTGTTTGTTTTTGTCATTACAGGTTGCAGATTTGAAGGTGTAGTCTTGCTCTGAAGCCAGATCTAGGCCCTGGAGGGTAAGATCTAACCTCAGCGTCTTTTTTTGCAGGGTTATTCTTCAAAGGATTTTCAGATTTTCTGAAGAAATTCGAGAGTCTGTTCAGGCTATCTGTCTACTATGCCTGGGGTATTAATTTTGCAGTCTAAGGGTTTTTTCGAATGTTTTAAATCTGGAAGCAATCTTTCGAGGGTTTCATTGATATTTCTGAAAGCATAAGTGTGAAATTCATCTTCTGGGATTTGGGATAATTTTCTGAGGGTTTCAAAATCGTTTTAGTTTATTTCTCTCTCGCTGCATTTTTCTTATTCTGGAAAACTTGGGATTTTTTATTTTTTTTTGTATCCGCCCTCAATTTGCTACTCATAGTTAACCTCCTGCAGCTATGATCTTCCTCATCTAGAAGCCTTTCTCGCATTGCCAGACATGTTGTTTTGCTTCAGTCCTTTCTCCCTTCATGCAGACCAAACCCTCTTAACCACATCCACCTGCAATTCCTCACGTTGCTACTCTCCCATTCCTGTGTACCTGCAAGAAAAAACCACCAACCTCATACGCTACTCCTTCCATGAATTCATCAATCCTCTCCACGCTGCCATAAATCTAGTTGCCTATCCAACCTGCGAAGGGAAAACGCGCTAACTCCTCCACGCATCCCTGCCCATTTGCTAATACTTGTAGCTACTACTCCCTCCTCTTCTGTAGCCACGATTACCATCGAAACCCCTTCGCTCCAAACCTGCCTTTCATCAAACCTTGCTCTCATCTTTTCCTGCAATCCTTGAAGCTTTCGCGCAACCCACCCTCTCTGCCTCCGTCCTCTGCTCCTCACGCGTACCTGTGACAACATACAAACAAAACAAATTCGATTTTTTATGACGAGCTAGGGTTTTCATGGTGATACGTATGGTAAGTTTAGATTTTGACAAGTTTAGATTTAGGTTTGATTTATTTTATTTTGGTTATAGTTTGATTTTTGTTTTATCTTGTTCTATTTAGATTTTATTTAATCTTTGGATAGTTAGGACTTAGTGTTAGCATAGTTAATTTAGATTTTTCTTTATTTAGGTTTGGCTTTAGATTATTTTAGTTTTAGGTTAGCGTATTATTTTTAGGTATGTGTTAAAAAAAAAAAAAAAAAAAAAATCTATAAGTTTGATTTTCATTTAGAATTAGATTCATTTTGTTTAATAAAAAATACAAATATATATATATAAAGGCATAAAAAGTTAATTCTAGAGTTTGATTTATTTTGGGTTTAGATTTTCATTTAATCTACAAAAATCTCATAAAAAATAAAAATAATAAAAAATCATTAAAGGTTTAAAAAAAAGTTCTTTTTTATTTTTTGGGTCTTAGTTTAGATTAGATTTTAATTTTATTTAGATTTTAGTTTTGTTTTACTCTGATTTAAACTTAGAATTTTATAAAAATATATAAAATTTAAAAAAATTTGAAAAGATTAACTAAAAATTGAAAATTCATTTTGGTGTCTTTTTTGGTATCTATGTTCCACTTCTCTATAGTTAAATGCGCATAAATGTTTATTTAAATATTAGCTATTGAAAAGTGGTGAATCATTTTGTGAGCTGGTTAGCATTTAAAATTTCGTGGTCTCTTGAAGTATTTAATCTTTTGAAATTTATTTGCTAGAACATTGCGTATCTATTGAATATTTTGCATTTGGTGAAATTAATCATTGCTTTGGTTATTTGATGATAAATGATTGTTAATCGTTGGATTACAAATTTCATATTTCTGCAGCAGTTGATAAACAATTATTTAATCATTAACTCCATAAGGCACTGATCTTAAGCATTCTAAAGCAAATTAATTTATTAAGTATTGCTAAGCTTCAATCAAGTGCTTCTCTACCTTGTTGTGTCTCCCAAGCCAACTGCTTCCCAGTTGGTTCTACTTTATCCCATAGGGTCTATCTCCCTTAGCTTAGGGAGACGGCTTAAACGGAGAGATCGGGGATCAAGGTGACAGCCCCCAGTCTGAGCGTTGTCACGATGCTTAAACATTTTGTGCGACAACATTTTTTGGCGTCGTTGCTGATGACATTTTATTCTCGACGTTTCAACGACGTTTCCTCATCTTTCTCTCATTTCTCATCTTTTCATGAATTGGTTTAATAATTGTCCTGAAGATTCTTTCATTTCTTTACAAGACATTGTCAATGCTTTTAAAGATAGATACGGTTATCAAGATAGTTCGCCTTGTGCCCCTAAAATTGTACAACAGAATGAAAGTAATTTTATGAAGGGTCTTGTCGATGAAAGATTTCAAGACAATTCTTCATGTCAGAATGTGCCATCCACCTGTATCGTTGCACATCAAATCCATGATAGTGGAAAAGCAAGGACAAATTGTAAAATCAGTGTCGACAATGAAAGGGAAAATCAAAAGCAAATTATATAAAAACTAATGCGGCTGATAAAAAATATGGGGATCAATCAAGAAAAATTTGTAACTGATTATGCCAATGATATGAAAACTTTATACACCCACCTGGAAAAGCGAGATAAGGAAATGGAAACCATGAAAGCTAATCATGATAAGGAAATTAATTCTATGCAAAACAAGTTATTAACTATGGATGAAGAAATGACTATGATGACATTCGATTATAATAATCAGTTGGCTATCATGCAAGCAAATCATAAGAAAGAGATAAACTCTATGCAGCATTGCTTGATGACTATAAAGGAAAAGAACGTTAAAGTAATAAAAGATATGGAAGAAGACCATATCAGGGAAATCAGTGTTATGAAGGTTGAACACTCTAGCTAGATGGATGCCATTACCATACAGGTACAGAAATTTCAACAACGGTCAGAGGATGAAAGAAACCAGGAAACGTCAATAGATCAGAAGCCTCCTTATCTGTTGCAACAAGCTCCATCTTATTATGAGGAGATCATTGGTTCAATTGAAAGGTGGTTAATTGAAGGTGACCCAAATAAAATTGAAAACAATAAGATCAGATGCAAAATGAAGAAAGACATGTCACGCATACTTCATCTGATAGTTTTGAAGCAGAATGTTCCACACAAAAAAAACGCAAGAGAAAGAGAACGAGAAGAAGATTTGATGTATCAGATGGCCGCGAGCAACTTGATTTTCGGATAGGAAAAAGTCCTACCATATGCAGAATTGGACATGGCACATCCAAGAAGCAGCCGACAGATTTGCCTGAAAGCAGGCAAATGCTCAGTATACATTATATTGAACACATCTGATGCCATGGGGCATCCTCTGTATTTCTAACCCTACTCCTCGTTTTTTCAGCGGTTTCATTTTTGTTTTAAGATTAAGATTTACTTTTCATGTTACTAAATAGTTAATAAATGAAGAGCTTATATCTCTCCTGTGCTTAATGTTATATGATGATTTTTGGATGGCCGCTACTTATGTTTTGTTGTGTGTTGCGTGGAAGCAGATTCTGGATTCTCACATTCCTACAGTGCAGCAACGTGTCCCCAAGTAGAGCTAGATGTGGACCACTACGTGTCAACTACTCATAGCAGTACACCCCCTTTTTTCGCAAAAGGGATAGCACTTGATCGACGTGTCTATGCCATTCGACTATCATCATCAGCCCGATCATGTTATGTTGTAAACCCAGTCTGCATGTGTAAATTGTAAATAATCTTAGCAGATCTGTGTCATGTATGTATTTGCCTAGGTAAACCTAATCTTCTACTGATGATCTATGTTCCGGAAGGTTTGTTGTCTCATCGACACATGGTCGGCAGAGTTTTCCTTCAGCCTAACCCCAAAGCTGGAATAGATTTTGTCATTAGAATCTTAGGGGAATCCTAGTGTGCTTAAAGTCTATGTGAAAGTAATTTGGAAATAATCCTAACTATTTGGTTAGGTTATTACAAATTGATTGATCTGCTAGATTATGTTTGTGTCGCAAAACTGGGTAGTCTGTGAGGGTCTATGTCAAATTGGTTTTCCCCCTTGAGATGTAAAATTGTAAAAGTCATAATGTAAAGTGTCTTGAGGGTTAGAAAATGTTTTATCCCCTTATAAGTCCTAAGTCCTAGGTGTGTTTTCCAAAGGCTAAGTTCGAAGGTTCAATAAAAATAATAAAAAATATAAATAATAATTAAAATTAAAAATTAAAAAATTAAAAAATTAAAAATAAAAATAAAAATAAATAAGTTAAAATAAATTAAATAAAATAAAATAATAAAATATTAATAACTCAAAGTTTTGAGGAAATAAATGCAAATTTTTTAATTTTTTAATATATTAAAATGCATTTAAAATTTCGACGAATGAGATTAAAAGAGATTTTGATCCTCATTGATGGTCGAGATCACTTTGACATGGATCACTTGAACTAGCCGTTGGGAAATTTTCCTTTAAATAGGGTGTCAGGGGTCATTTGAGATCATTCGATCTGAGAGTCGTGTGCTAAAGAAAGCTCTCTTGTAGTCATTTTTCATGTGCAATAAAGAAAGACTTTGGGGTTGAAATCTTGATAGTGTTACTCTTCTGGAAATGTTGTAAGATGTTTTATTTCTGTGCATTATTTTTAATTTCAGCCATTGATGATAGCTTTATGAAGAGTGATTTTAAACACAGGTATCTTGTTTAGTCGCTAAGGTTTGAATGGTAGTTAAATTTCTAAATATGATGGCAAGTTTCATTATATCTGGATTTTAGTATCGTTTCTCCCTCTTTGTTAATGGTTAAATTAAGCTGTGCAGGATATCTTTGATTTGAGTTTACCAGGCGTTCGGGGAAGTTCTCGGCTAAACCAGCTAACTTCCGGATTGCATTTTCTGAAGAGCCCAGCTAGTTTTGATCTCGGGCTTATCATTAGAATTTCTATTGCGGATGCATGAAGGGTTTTCTGAAGCACCTCATATCAAACTTAAATTCTTAAAAAAAAAAAAAAAAAAAAAAATTATGTGGCATACTGATAAATCTGGCTATTTAGAGCCTTTAAACTGTGAATATTGTAATTATTTAGTCGTTTTTAGTTTTGTTTTTTGCATATTTTGTTTCTAGGTGTTTGTTTTTGTCATTACAGGTTGCAGATTTGAAGGTGTAGTCTTGTTCTGAAGCCAGATCTAGGCCTTGGACGGTAAGATCTGGCCTCAGCGTCTTTTTTTGCAGGGATATTCTTCAAAGGATTTTCAGATTTTCTGAAGAAATTCGAGGGTCTGTTCAGGCTATCTGTCTGCTTTTGCCTGGGGTATTAATTTTGCAGTCTAAGGGTTTTTTCGAATGTTTTAAATCTGGAAGCAATCTTTCGAGGGTTTCATTGATATTTCTGAAAGCATAAGTGTGAAATTCGTCTTCTGGGATTTGGGATAATTTTCTGAGGGTTTCAAAATCGTTTTAGTTTATTTCTCTCTGGCTGCATTTTTCTTATTTTGGCAGACTTCGAATTTTTTTTTTTGCTGTTGTATCCGCCCTCAATTTGCTGCTCACAGTTAACCTCTTGCAGCTACGATCTTCCTCATCTGGAAGCCTTTCTCGCATTGCCAGACACGTTGTTTTGCTTCAGTCCTTTCTCTCTTCATGCAGACCAAACCCTCTCAACCACATCCACCTGCAATTCCTCACGCTGCTTCTCTCCCATTCCCACGTACCTGCAATAAAAAACCACCAACCTCATACGCTACTCCTTCCATGAGTTCATCAATCCTCTCCATGCTGCCATAAATTTGGGTGCCTATCCAACCTGCGAAGGGAAAACGCGCTAAATCCTCCACGCATCCCTGCCCATTTGCTAATACCTGTAGCTACTGCTCCCTCCTCTTCCGCAGCCACAATTACCATCGAAACCCCTCCGCTCCAAACCTGCCTTTCATCGAACCTTGCTCTCATCTTTTCCTACAATCATCGAAGCTTTTGCGCAGCCCACCTTCTCTGCCTCTGTCCTCTGCTCCTCATGCGTACCTGTGACAACATACAAACAAAACAAATTCGATTTTTTATGACGGGTTGGGGTTTTCATGGTGATAAGTATGGTAAGTTTAGATTTTGGCAAGTTTAGATTTAGGTTTGATTTATTTTATTTTGGTTATAGTTTGATTTTTGTTTTATCTTGTTCTATTTAGATTTTATTTAAGCTTTGTATAGTTAGGACTTAGTGTTAACATAGTTAATTTAGATTTTTCTTTATTTAGGTTTGCCTTTAGATTATTTTAGTTTTAGGTTAGCATATTATTTTTAGGTATGTGTTAATATAAAAAAAAAATTGAAATAAAAAATTCTATAAGTTTGATTTTCATTTAGAATTAGATTCATTTTGTTTATATATATATATATATATATATATATATATATAAAGGCATAAAAAGTTAATTCTAGAGTTTGATTTATTTTGGGTTTAGATTTTCATTTAATCTACAAAAATCTCATAAAAAATAAAAATAATAAAAAATCATTAAAGGTTTAAAAGAAAAAAGGTTCCTTTTTATTTTTTATTTTTTGGGTCTTAGTTTAGATTAGATTTTAATTTTATTTAGATTTTAGTTTTGTTTTATTTTGATTTAAACTTAGAATTTTATAAAAATATAAAAATATATAAAATTTAAATTTTTTTGAAAAGATTAACTAAAAATTGAAAATTCATTTTGGTGTCTTTTGTGGTATCTATGTTCCACTTCTCTATAGTTAAATGCGCTTAAATGTTTATTTAAAGATTAGCTATTGAAAAGTGGTGAATCATTTTGTGAGCTGGCTAGCATTTAAAATTTCGTGGTCTCTTGAAGTATTTGATCTTTTGAAATTTATTTGCTAGAACATTACGCATCTATTGAATATTTTGCATTTGGTGAAATTAATCATTGCTTTGGTTATTTGATGATAAATGATTCTTAATCGTGAGATTACAAATTTCATATTTCTGTAGCAGTTGATAAACAATTATTTAATCATTAACTCCATAAGGCACTGATCTTAAACATTCTAAAGCAAATTAATTTTTTAAGTATCGCTAAGCTTCAATCAAGCGCTTCTCTACCCTTTCCTTTCTACAAAAGTAACTAGGATTTCCTCTCTGCAAAAGTAATTAGGTTTCATTTCTGCAAATAGAGTAGCATTTTCATTCCTGCAATTAGTTTAGGCTTGGATTTCATGACATTCATTTCATTACATCAGATCAAAAAAAAAAGAACACATTGCATGTTGCACATATAGTGTCGACACCTCTTAAGTTTGTAGGAACCCCAAGTTGATAATTTAAGTCAGTAGCATCGGGATTTGTAGCATCCTTGTTGCAATATTGGGGCTCATCACGTTTTGGCTTCGTTGTCGAGGAGGTGTCAAAGTATGCATTGTTTTCTTCCCTAGTTGATTCATTTCTTTTACTTTTGCAAAAACAAAAAAAATGATTAAGCATATTTCATTTCAAAATTAGAAAATTTTCATTGAATTAGCATTCTTATTCAAAACAAATAAAAAAAAAAATACTTCTCCAACACCAAGCCCCCACTTGATCACTTGGTGCAGTAAGAACCACATCACCATCCACTTTTGCAGGTAGAAGAAGAGGTGGTAGAGAAGGTAAAAGAAATGGATGGAGATGATGACAATGAGGAAGATCCTCTTGGATTTCCCATTTAAGATATTGATATCAATGTTCATATGAAGAACATCCCTCCATCTTTCCTTCCCAACTTCCATGGTGTGAGGTCAAAGGATTTTGAAAATTTTCTCTTTTAACTTGAAATCATTAGGGGAATTTTGAGGTGTAAATTGGGCCTCTTAAGAAAAATGTATAACCAAAGTAAACTTTATAAGAACCAATATGATTTAAGATGATTATGTCAACCATGGGGGATGATTCAACATTTTTGGAGTAAAAAAGTAAAAAGATTAAAAAATAATAAAACTACTTTTTCAACTCATATTTTCAACTTATCTCCCAAGGTTTTACTCAAATTTTGAGTGGGAGTACTCGTTGGATGTAAATTTAATTCCTCATCCAAGGATTACCCATGTTGCATATTTTTATGGACCCTGCTACACGAAAAATTATAAATACATGAAAAAAACGTGATTGCAATCACCTTTTTCATGTATTTCTCATTTTTCATGTAGCAAGGTCCATCAAAAGTATGCAACATGGGTACTTCTTGGATGAAGAAACAAATTTTGAATCTAATGAGCCTTTCCGCTCAAAATTTGAGTGAACTGATAGGGATATAAGTTAAAAATATGAGTTGAAAAAATAGTTTTTTCTTTTTTCCTTCTAAAATTTGATGATGTAGCATAATCTTATTTTATTATTTTCACTATTAATTTATAATTTCCTTAGGAGACCCATTTTATACCTTAAAATTCCGCTAATGCCTTTGTAGATCTTATCGTTACTTATTAAACACTCAAAAATTGAGATTGTTTTCAGTAACATTGAAGGATATAGCTCTTAAATGGTTCATGAGTTTAGGGACTAATTCAATAAGATCATGGAATGATATGCAAAAAATATTTCAAGAAAAGTATAAAAGTCATGATCTTAAAGAAGAAATATTTACAATGACTCAAACAGAAGATGAGAGCCTTGAGGATCTAATAGAGAGATTCATGTATAATGTTAAGAGGGGAAAATTACATCATTTAGGATTTGACACACTAAAAACCCTCTTACTTAGAACAATGAGGGATGATTTACCACTATCACCCATCTTCCACACCATTTAGCCACTTCTCCACTCAAAAATACCCATTTTCACCCCTTCTTCCATCATTTCCACCACAGCAAAGGCTTTTGATCCTTGTCCTTAGATTTATTATGAATTATCAGTGTTATTGGAGGCTTTCTCTGAAGGATAATATGATATTATAAGGTTTTGTGTGACCGCTACAAGAAGACACATAGTTCTGTAGCAGTTTGCACAGACCCTACAAGACCACAGTAGAAAGCCACCAGTCAGTGGAAAAGGTCAATTTCTTTTGTCCTGCCTGTCATCATTTCAAATTCTTTTTTCCTTCGTTACCTTCACTTACCAATCCCAAAGAATAAGGTTTTGTTGACGGTGTTCGACCCACCAACATTCAATGGGATCTCCCTAGTAAGAAGTCCGAACTAGACCTCAGACCGTTTGGAGTAGGAGTCCCAGTGGTGGGTGGTAATGTAGTGCCTTGACTGCGGTAGCGCGCAAGATAAGTATGATGACTTTGGTCGGAAGCAAGTGTGTGACCTTGCAGTGAATCAAGTGAGATGCATGAGGGTCCTAACACACGGAGGGGAAAAGGAAGTATGTCCCTTAGAAGCCTGTAATAGTACGCAGCCTAAAAGGAACACGAGCGGAATGACATCACAAGCTAGAAAGTGGAATAGTCCACAAACCAAAATGATGGGTTAATCCAACAACATGCCTTCAACCAGATTCATACAATTGCATACAAAATAGTTCATAAGCAAATGCATAAGTTAAACAACATACATTGCTAAAGTAACCATAATAGTCGAACTACAATAACAACATATGCATGAAAATGTGTTGGCTTAGTTATATTATTATTAAGTGAGAGTTTCATCCATACATACACCATTGACAGCCACTAGCCCCAATAGTGGAACATTACAGTAAACAATGCCTGCTCCTCCAAAGAAGTGTACTCGCTCTACGCTATGGAGAAGCCAAGGCTCATCACAATACTCCCAAGCCTTCTCTAAGCCTAAGCCTAGCCAAAATCTTGGCTCCCAAAAGCCTCTACTATGAGTTATGAGGTTCTATATATAACAAAGGGTGGGGTGACCCTTGACATTCCCCTTTGACTCTTTGACTACCCTCATGACTCTTCAACTCCTTTACAAATAAGTCTTTACATTACATAGTGACTATTCACATTCCACTAATGACTTGGAATTTCATTTACAATATATTTACAAATAATATACAATTTCCACACATACCCATATGGGACAAAATAGGATTGAGCCTAACAAGACAAACACCATCACTCGGAAGCTTGGGGAAAGAACAACTTGACAACATCCTCTTGATGGTCTTTAGTGATGAACTGATACCAAGCTTGGTACTGCGCTATTGTGTCCCCATATTGTTTGGTGATGTCTTTATGGAAACAGACTCTTGCCTCCATGGCTTTCGGGCATGTGGTTCTAGAACCTTTGTCCAACTCATCTCAAGCATGCATAACATTGTCCTGAGTGTAGTTGGACCACCGATGTACTTCTGCATGTTTTCTGCGCTCAGCTACATGTCATAGCTGGTGGCCTCTTTCATCAACTGCTCCATGTACCTATCGACCTCTAGCAGGACTTGGTCCTTCTTAATGGCTTAGATGAGGGAACCGATTGAAGGGATCTTGTGTGTCCTCACCATGACATCCAGACTCTTGAACAACTGTGCATAGGAAGTCTCAATGCTAGTGATGAGTGGAGGGAGTTGCTCATAATTATGGATCAACATCTAAATATGTTCTTGTCTAGCTTTGTATGTGGCTTCATTATCTTCTACAAGTAAAGAGGGGCTCCCTTGTACCTCATTGTCCATTCCTGTACATGCAAGATAACAACGTGTATGTCTTTGAGAGTTTGGGCAATCTTCATGCACCGCTACTAAAAACCATGCAGATGGACAACTGCCTTGTGCACGATGACAAATCCATCATAAACTTTCCATATGGTGGTCTCAAGAGTCGATACTTAAGCATCGTTTTCTCATCTTTGCCATAGTTAATCATGCAAATTGTTCTATCCCCTGCTTGGCCTCTTGCAAGTCCTTTTCCATCCAATCATTCTCTGCTAACAAGAACTTGGCACTTGAGCTCGTGGCTTTTGCATAAGCCTTAAAGGCATCCGCCATGGAAACTGGATGTTTCCTAACATTTGACACAATCACCCTTTCCTCCATATGTGCAGGCAACGTGTGATCATCCAGGAGATGATTTCTTCGCGCTTGTACAATCCTTTGTTGTGACCCATCAAATGACAGATTGTACACATCCATCACCGAATTGTCATCAAGGAGAACAACCTCTCCTTGCTCACTCGAGACTAGTTCTGATTCTGGAGGTGGTGGAGACTAAGGGGTGACCTCAGATGTTCTCGACATGAGGTCGGTATCTTGGTCCTGTGGCTCCTGTTCCAACTCCATGTCCATTGCTTCAACCATTTGCTCAATCTGTTGAGCAAGTTCCCGAACCTACACCTGCTCACCCTCTTCTTCATCTATTGGTTTTTCTAACTCCTCCACCTATATGGGTGTAGTTTTCTCTGTAATCGCACCTTTCCCTTCTTCCTATTCATGTTTTTGCTTCTCTTCCCTCTCTCTCCTTCTTAGCTCGTGCTCTTCTTTCATCTTCTTCTTTGTTTCCTGAAACTTCCTTTCTACATCCTCCAACCTTTGCTTATCTCTCTTCCTTCGTTCTATTCTCTTTATGCGCTACTGTCGCTTTGCATGTATTTCCAATGCTACTCTCTCAACGAGAGGATCTTCTCTGAACTTGTAGCTTTTCTCATCCTCTAGGTTCTCGGCAATCTTCCTCTTGCCTTTGTCTTGCACCAATTTGTTGCTCACTGATGTTGTTGTTGTTGCTTCCTGTGGTGGTGCTACCTGCAGAGCAGCTTTCCATTCTATAACCATGATGACCGATTCATTGAGCCTAGAGGAGTTGTAACAGTACCTCCAAAGATCTTCCTCTGCCCAATGAAATTTCCTGTGGATCCATGGATAATATTCCTTCGCATAATGGTTCTTGCATATGTAGTGGGAATCATACGAATTGTAGTCCTTGGTGTCGAACTCAAACTTTTCTAAGTCCTTGGCCTCGGCATCAACATCCTTCAAACTCTGTATCTCATACAATCCAATCTGCAAAGGAAGAGCGGTCCATGGTGGCTTCTTCCTCCTGTGCAGTCCTGCTGATAATCGTGTGGAGATGTGATATGCAACCCCTTGCATGAAAAACTTATCTGTGGAAAACCTTGGTAGCACATGGGGAGGCTTCTCTTCACCAAACATCCTGATGAAGGCGCCACCAAGTGAGGCATACTAATCTGCAATGTTAAGTAATGCTTGCATCGCTTCTTGGGACATGCAAGGTGGATCTTGCTCAAATATCAACTTGTAAAACAGGATGATTAAAAGGTCAGATAACCTCACCATGACTCCTCGGTAGCTGCACTTAGAAAGCAACTTGTAATAAATGTTCATAGCATTCTCTGATGGTGTCCATGTCCAACCCATGCTAGGAAACTGATGTTGGGTACATATAGCATCGAGAAGGTACGCAGATATATAGAATATCGTTTGTGTTAGGGTCCTATGATTCATAAGATCAAAGATGATTGACTATTATCTTTCAGTTGATGAAATTGAAAATAATATTGTATTTTGGAAATGATTTTATATATATATACATAGATAGAACAAAAAAAAAAGAGTATAAAAAATATATAAGTGAAAAATAAGAAAAAAAAAATAAAAACAAAAACAAATAGAGAAAAATAGAATAAAAATAAAAAGAATGAAGAAACAACACCAAAATACATATATATATATATATATATATATATATATATATATATATATGAAAGTGAGCAAGTCTAAATGCCACTCCAAAAAATAATACATCAATAATACTTTTGGAATTTTCAAGGAAGTGTGCAGCTTGTTCAAATGCCACCTCAAAGTTAGAAATAGATTAGCTAGTTTAATAACACTGTTTAAACATGATTAAACTAAATTAAATAAAGTTAGTCTAGATTAGGGAATAAATCAACCATTTAGTGTAATCTTGGTTGAAATTGAATAGGTATAATAAAAAGGGATTAACCAAATCATTTAATCTTGTTTAATTAGCAAAAACTTTAAAAGAAGCTAAAAAACCTTAGGAAAAGAAATAAAAAGGCTGGCAAATTAAAATGTGCCTTTAGGATTTATTAATCTTGTTTAGAGTTAATTAATCATGTTTAAAGATAGATTAGTTTAGTTTAGAGTACGTAATCATGTCATTTAATCACGTTTACCAAGTTGTAATAAAGTTTTGGTGCATAAAGGTTGATGTTAGTTTTATTATAAAGTTGGAAGATGACAAAGAACTTTTATCGAGATGTAATGGGCTTGATACGACACTTTGTCATTTTGTGGTAACCCGACGACACAAACCAAAGGATCGGATGTGCCCTGCCTAGATCAACAATGGCCACACCATTCCCCCCCCCCCCCTAGTGCTTCCGAAGATTATCTGACAAGGGGCGGGGGGGGTCCGGGGAAGCGGTCTTTGCTATCCCGCTTTTTGCTACGGGGTGCCCTCTTATGCACTCTGTTCCCCCCTCCCCCCCCCTGAAACCACTTCCCGCCACTACCCCCCTTCGAGTTCCGCTCAAACCTGCTTTGCCCTTCATTAACCACCTATTGGTCTTATCCTCGCCGGTCCCCATCCTATCCACTCCCCTACTACCAAGTACCTTCTCCCTTTCCACCACGCTCCTACTTACCCCTTCATCCCCGCTCCTTCCTCCTGCGCTCACATGTCACCATATCGCCCCCCAATCGTCGAATGCCATGTACCTTCAATTCTCCCCCCGTTATGATATGGTCGTTTTCACTTGCCGTTATAGAAGTCCGTTACTCATTAATTTCGTTCCTTGCACTAAATAAACGGTTTTTTCTGAACGGTAACTATTTTTCTTTATAAAAGTTTGATTTCACGGAAATTAGCTATTTTTCTGTCAAAAACTATTTCGATCAACTCTGTGTCTCCTCTCAGAACTACGCCATTTGCAGAAGCTTCAGCACATTCTCTATCCTCCCCAATTCCTTGCTTGACCATCCAGCTCTTTGAGCAAGTATTTAAAGGAAAATTGACACCTCAGTTTGTTTAATTATGTCGTCCAAGAAGAAATTTGCTCCCCGGCAGAATCCCGTGTTGCCCCCATGAATAGATTTGGACCACTAGCCTTTAGTTTATCAACTCTATCAGGTTACAGAGACCAATGGTGAATTCGACTTATACAAACTTCACAATTGGCTCAAACAGAACCATCTGGACCTCAGTGATGAATTGGGATTGTGGGACTCTTTCCTGCCCCAATACATTTTCCTACAAACCTACTATTTCCCTAAATTTATAACCTTGTGCCAATTCCGCTACATGTCGAGCCAAATAACAGTAGTGTCTTGGAATGGTGAAGTTCTCTTTTCCATTAATGGCCACTCAATTTCAGAAATACTCCAGATAATAAACACAGACCCTGGGTAGTCTTTTCACCCATATTTCCTTATAGAGACATGCAACAAACTGGATTTTTCTCAGAGAGCCAAAGTATTTGAAACTTTCCTGCCTGATAATTCTAAATTCCCCAAACCAAACCCTCCCTACCCTGCTTCTATTTTTCTTGAGAATGCCAAACAGATAATCTCCATGGTTTCTTTCATCTTAGGATACTACTCTGACCAGTGGGTAGATGGAAACATTTTTGCATTTCTCTCTATAATTTCCAATGGTGAAAAGCCACCAACTCTTTTCTGTTACAGTGAATATTTGGCAGAGATGATTCATGAGCAATTCATGAAATTCTCAAATGAAGGAGTTTTTAGATATGCGTCTATTTTGGTGTATTTGTTTATTTATTCTCAGTCAGACATGTTCCCTTTCCAGCTACAGAAGGCAAGTCAAGGTAACCCTCTGTTAGTTATTCACTAGAATTTCTTGGTCAGGAAGAAAAGTACTAAATTTACATTCAGTGATTTTATAGATACATTTGTACATATGGTAGCCAGTTTACTAAAGAGTATTGTAGAGCCCATAATACATCCAGAGATAAAGAGAACTTTGTATTTGAGTGATGACATCATGATGGGGGATTAGCATTTATACTAATATTACACATAGATCATAATATATCATTGTGAATTGCCTCCCTATAAACTGCCTAAATTTGTACCTATTCGAATATTTGCCTTGGATTTTATCAGACAAATGATCAACATGGATTAGTTGCACTTCCTGGCAGCTAAGAAGAAGGCACGGTTCAAAATAAAAACACAATTTGGGCCATTTATATGCAATGCAAGATCAGCAGGACAAGAGGCAGAGGTTATCCTAAAGCAGATGAATTTTAAACACAACTTTACTTGGTCTTATGACCCTTTTGGAATAATCTCCAAATTAAGAATGGAAAAAAATTATGCTCCCTACAACCATATGGCTAGACCAGAAATAGAATAGTTTATGAATCAGGAGGAGTGGCAGGAGAATACTTTATAGGAGGTTGAAGAGCAGGTACTATCCACTTCACAGACTCCAATATCTCGAGAAAAGACAGAGAAAATACCAAGGGAAAGTATTTCCCCTTAAGTAACAGAGATCTGAACCAAATACTTTATAGTATACAGCAAGAAACAAAAGACTACAGATACAGGGGAAACTCAGCAGCAAAGTACAAAACAACAATAACATATTTTTGTAATACGTACCAGTATCCCTTTAGGGTCAAGGAGAGAGGAGATTATTCCTACACCTCCGATGACCCCAATGACCAAAGACACCCCAATTTCATCACCATCAAGACAGGCAGACCAAAGCAATAAGGATCATAGCATTTTTTCCATTTACAGGGAAATCAAAGCAAAGAACCAAGCGCTCAAGGCCACCACTTTTTCACAAATTTGGAAATAGATAACCACCACCCAGCACAGGCTTCTATCAACTTTTGATGCAGAGAAGAAGAAAATGCAGGTTTCCTTCTTGGAGCCTAAAGTTGCTCAACCCAGATGAGCAGAAGATTACAAGCAATCTATCTTCTCTTTTGACACGAATACAATCCATCCCATTGACCAGATGGACTTCCATAAGTAATCTGGAGAAATGCTTTACAACACCATTAAAAACATAGTTTTATAAGCTAATATTAAGGTTTCGCTAACTAATATTCAAGCACAATTAAATTTAGAAAGAGTTTATTCTCAGGCCAAAGACACAAAGATAAATCCTTTGGAGGATTTGATCATTAAACTGGGATATGATCCCAATGATGTAAAGGCAGCTGAAGAAATTATCGGGGGCAAGAATGTAGATATAGCAACATTAAAGAAGCAGCTTAAGCTCCCCTCCACTGAAGATCCACAAGATAGTGCAATGAAGGTCATTTCGTTGGTTGTAGAAGGTACATCGATAGCCGAGGCATCAACATCAGCCACAACTTCAACAACAATTGTCACAATAGGAGGACAGTCTGACAGTACACTAGCAGATTTGGCTAAGGCCATGGAAAATATGACTATTAAAGACCAATAAATTGAGAAATTAACTCAAAAGTTAAATAATTTGTCAGAACATAAACTTAAAGTAGATAATGTATATCTAGCAAAATTGGAAAAAACACACAAGCTCACACAGAGGATACAGTATTTGGAGAACCAATATATCATAGCTGATACCATTGCAAAAGCCAAAGAAAACATCTGGATAGAGATCAATGAATTTATCACAAGGATATGGCCATCTATTGAAATCATCTTTGAACAAGATGAGTTGGTCCAGAAATCAAAATAACTTATAGAAGATGTGAAGAAATACCTTGGCACCAAACCAAGTGATGTTGTAGCTCTAATAAGACTATTAAATTCAAAATATGATGAAGAGTTCAATGAACTAGACATAGAAGACAGAACATGTACCATTTTGGAAGTGAGAAAACTTCTCACTAAGAATAATTTAATGCTGCAATTGGAGATTAAATGCAACAGTCTGGAAAACATCACTCAGAGATTTCACAAGAAATTCAAACAATTGCACCAAAAGTGTCTCCATGGATTGCAAGGGATAGGAGATAAACTGGTCAAGTGTGAAGACTGCCAGCATAAGTTGTACACTAAGGCTAGAGACAGGTCAAAGTTTGCTAAAATCAAGGGCACACTCACAGGAAAGGCATTCATGGAAGGCCTAAGCTACGACTTGTTGATCAAACATGAAATCAGTCATTTGTTTCTCAGTAAGCCTACCTTCGAGAAATTCACAGAGGTAAATTAGGTTTACTGAAAGTTAATCAAGCTTAAACTTCCAGATGAACAGAGATGCGAAAAATTGTGTGAGTTACTAGAGTAAACAGTCATAGGATCTCTAGAAGGGCATCAACAGCCAGTTGTTATTCTTTAGATCCAGTCGCAAATAGCAAGCCAGAAAAAGTAGTGCCAATCAGATGCAGAAATTCAATTTCCTAAATGTTTGAACTATTTGTGTAAACAGATTTAGATCATTTAGGATTTTTCTGTTGATATTCTGAAATCAAGATGCTTTGTAATTTTCCTATAAATACTTCATATTTCGAATTAGTAAGGGTTGATTTTTGTATGGAAGAAAAGGACTATTGATGTAAATATTCTCCACAAGTTCCAGTGGACAAATTTTTAGTAATACAAAAGCTTTTCAGGATTCCTATGTCAGATGTTGTTGGTGAAATGATATTCTCTCTTGTTATTGTGTTTTCCTTTCTCTGTAATTTCACATGTGTTTCTGATCTATTTTATTCATAGAAAATAAAGCATCTGAATTTGTTTAAATACACTCAATTCTGTCTTTTGAACAATTTCAATGTTTTCAACCAAAGTTAAGCAATAGAATTCTTAATTGCTCTATGTTTAATGGATACTTAGTCATTTCTTCTTTCCCATCTCACTAAGCATATAAGATCCAACGAATCTACCCACCTTTCCCTATTAAACTCTGTCACTATTGAAAATATCCACCTAAAGAAAATTGACTCCATTGTCCAATGGTCCCTTCTTACATTATCAACCAAATAACTAAACAATCAATTCAAAAACCAAAACTTGAACTTTCACATCTAGCCTAAAATTCTAAAAGCAAACAAAGCTAAATCTAACAAAGAGATCCCTCTCTAAGTTTAGGAGGGCTAGCTTCTAGACTTGAAAGTGCTTTTGTGGTTACCTTTTCATTTCTTTCACAATCTTAAGAAATATAGAGTGTTAACATTCTGGCAACCATACTGGGGAAGAACAAACTTGATTCATATTTATGATCCCCTAGATTAAAGTTTGTCTCACTGCTTAAAAATCTATTTTTAAGATCTTAGCTAAGAATATCTATCACTCACAAAGTTGTATAAAGTTTGATAACTGTATATGTTTTGTAGTAGATTTGGCTCCCATATCCTAATCCACCAAAAATTGTAGATAATCCAGAAAATATAATTAGGAAAAAGAGTGTTGTTGAGAGTGAAGCAAGTCAAAGTCCTCTGCCTAGGGTTAATTCCCTTCTTGAGAGCTTTTTTACTTTACAAGATATAGATTTTGACTTAGCTTTCGAACATATTTTGTTTAGAAGTAAATCTGATAGTTTTTTTACCCAAAATAGTGATTGGTGAAAGCCTAATAGAGTCTTACTTTTCTGAATTTCAAGCTGCTAAACCAGAATCTAAAGATGATCCACTTAAACAGTTTTCTAAGCTTGAAGTCTTAGTTAGTAGGCTAGATCAAGTTGTGCATGGAACCCTCCTTCATTTATCACCTGAACCTTCTTCATCTTTTGTTTCTTCATCTCCATCTTCACTAATAATTCCTCCTAATTTTTCTTTTTCATCTGAAGGACCCATTGTTCATACTAGTCTTTTCCAAACCCCTCTTATCTCTGTTCCCCTAGGATTTTCTTTCACTTCCACTATGTCTCCAGTAATTACCCCCATTTTCACTACACCCATTTCATCTTCAATCACTATCATCTTAGCATCTACACAACAAACTTTTATTACACCTCATTTCATACATTCCATACCCACACCTATTGTAGTTTCATTTGTGCCTCACATACTAGTCATGGCAGGTAGATATGCTCATTTGGCATTGCACGCACCTTTAAATGCTATGCCATAGAAATATGCATAGAGATTGCCACAATTTGATGGTACAAGTCCTGTGACAGCACAACAACATATTGATAGGATAAATGACTGCTCGGACTTAGAAGAAGTCGATGATGATGATGTTAAAACCAAGTTGTTTTCTCAGAGTTTAACAAGAGAAGTTAAGAAGTGGTATAGGGCATTACCAGCTAGGAGCATAGTTGATTTACCTCAGTTTCACCAAGTCTTTCTTACTAGATGGGAAACTAAAAATAACCCCCTCCAAATTCTAAATGAATACATAAACTTGAAAAGGGATCCAAATGAGTCTGTTGAATATTATTGTGTTAGGTTTAACCATATCTACAATTCCATTCCAGTTGTTATAAAACCCCCACCAGGATTAGCCCTTATTCATTTTCCAGAAGGATTTGATGTAGACATGGCCTATCAGTTAAGAGAAAGAGACCCAACCACTCTTGAAGAGATGAAAAGCAATGTTGTTAAGGTAGAGGCTAATTTATTAGCCAAAAGAGCTAAACTAAGAATAGAAAGAAGGGTTGCTTTTGAGAAGAACTGGCATCCTCTTCATCAGACTCAAAATTAGATAATCTAGTTAAAACTATGGAAAAAATGATGGAGAAGATGACAGTGGTAGATAGAACACCTCCTAGAGAACCTTAGGGAGGACCTCAAATTCGAAACCCCAACTTTAAGAGAAGCCCACCACATATTAAACAAAAGGAACAAAGAGGCCCTAGTGACCAGCAACCTGTTAAGCCTCCATTTCAGGAAAATTATGCTGATGAAGAACTTGAATTATCTAAAGAACTAGATGAAAATCAAATAAATCTACTTGAAGAAAGTGAGATAGATCACATATTCTTGACCAAATAAGAGAGATCATTTTTTTCTCTCAAAACCAGAAGAGATCCCTTTAGAATCAGAAGACTATAAACAAGGATATCAAAATGCCATTATGGAGCTGCATAAACAATACAACTTAAGAAGCAAAAAAGCTATTGGAACTCCTTCCAGTAAAACTCAAAATAATGCCCCTTCCTCTAGTCAACAAAAACCTGATTCTCAAAAAGAAATTTCTAAAAAATGTAATGCAAATTTCAATGAAGTTGATAAATCTCAAGCATCTTTTAATATGGAAACTAAACTAGCTAAGATAAATGTCCCCATTCCTTTAACAGAATTGATGACCAAAAGTGTATACAGGCCTCAAGTCATGAAAGCCTTAAAAATAGGAGAAGGGTCAGACACAGCGAACTTGACTGGTTACCATCCTGAACTGTTGTTTGGACCCGAAGTTGAGGTTAAACCTCAGGATGGGATTGTTCCACCTGTCTACATAAGCATAAACATTCATGATAAAATCCTACACAATGCAATGCTTGACTCTGAAGCCTCTCACAATTTGATGCCCAAAGCTATCATGGGGAAATTAGGGCTAGACATCACCAGGCCATACAAAAACTTGTACTCTTTTGATTCAAGTAAAGTTAGGTGTCTTGGTCTAATAAAATATTTATGTGTCACTCTAGTTTAGATACCTGTTAAGAGCCTAGTCATGGACATCGTAGTAGCAGACATACCTCCAAAATATGGGATGTTGCTTTCTAGATCATGGGGGGCAAAGTTGCAGGGCAGTTTGCAAATGGATATGACCTATGCCACCATACTTGTGTTTGGTCATCCTATAAGACTTTATAGGGAAACACTCATGAAGTATATGATCAGCAGTCAAGATAATCCTAACAAGTATCCCCTCTATTCAGTACATTCATACATGGACTCATTCATCTTATACAATAATGATTGTGTAGAAAATGAAGTTTCACCCTTAGAGGCCGAAGTCAGTAATACAGAAATAATAAAATTTAATACTAAAGAAGCAAATCTAGAGGGAGAAGCTTTGTGGAATATGGATTTTGATGGAGTTGTGTGTAAGATGGAACAGGGACAGGTGTATTTGTGGTAAACTCAACAACAAACAGGGCAAAAGGACATGGTTACGCACCAATAACATTGGAGAATATGAGGCACCGATTTTGGAGTTGCAAATTCTAAAGAGACTAGGAGCAAAACAATTTTTTGTGCATGGATATTCTAAACTAATTATATA
Source organism: Pinus tabuliformis (assembly GCA_031772625.1). Taxonomy (NCBI): domain Eukaryota; kingdom Viridiplantae; phylum Streptophyta; class Pinopsida; order Pinales; family Pinaceae; genus Pinus; species Pinus tabuliformis. Next base: position 1,347,093,293 of record CM062819.1, read on the forward strand.
ACAAATTAAGGGTGAATATTACGCAAAACACCCTAGATTAAGGGCTTACAGAAATGCAGTTTTGGATTTTTTACCATGTTTTCTTGAATATGGTTTGTCTGTGATATCTCGAACCCAGAACATTTTAGTAGATGTCTTGGATGTTTCAGTCGGTACTTGCAAGATGCCTTTCCATCCAAATAGAAAATATGTTGTGGAAGTTAAACATATGCCAGTTATGCCTGATAACATCAGATATTGGAAATTTTTTGGCAATGATGAACAAATCGAAAATTTCTTGAAATTAGAAGATGAATTTGAATGTACACATATAGATTTAGATAATGATGTATAAATAAATTAGAGTGTAGTGTTAAAAGAAGCTAATGATGATTCAGAAACTTTAGAAGTGTTGCAATTAAAGGATAATTTGTTGCTTAAGGGACTAGCACCTTTAGAAGTTCTTTTTTATTTCAATGATGTAGCAAAGAAGCCCAAAATCAAACCATCAGGGGCTGGGGTAGAGGAATGCAGCATAGGGAATGCAGAGAGCCCTAAAATTGTTAAATTATCCAAATCCTTCCCTCCTAATGAAAAACATAAGTACATAGAACTTTTTAAAGAAATTTCTTATGTTTTTTCCTGGAGTTATGAGAACTTAAAATCCTATGACACCAACCTCATTCAACATATTATCCCCCTTAAATAAGATCAGAAACCTTTAAAAAAAAAAGATAAGAAGGGTGAACCTAGTTCTATTTCCCCTGATAGAAAAGGAAGTTAAGAAGCTATACAATGCCAAAATTATTGTGCCTCTTAGATTTTCTAAGTGGATGTCCAACCTAGTGCCTACAAGGAAGAAAACATGAGAAATTAGGCTATGTGTAAACTTTCGAAACTTGAATAAAGGCTCACTTAAAGACAACTATCCCCTCCCAAAAATGGATCATATATTACAAAGGGTAGTTGGATCAAGTAGGATCTCTTTATTGGATGGATTTTTGGGCTATAACTAGGTCCTGGTTCACCCTAATGACCAACAGAAGAGAACATTTACTACACCATGGGGTACCTTTATGTATGTAAATATGCCTTTTGGTTTGAGGAATGTTGGAGCTACCATCCAAAGGGAAATGGATATTTCCTTTGCTGATGAAATTAGCAGGTTCATTTTCATTTATCTCGATGATATCACTATATTTTCGAAGACCGAGGAAGAACACTTGCTGCATCTAAGGAAAGTATTTGAAAATTTTAGGAAATATGGTATCTCACTAAGCCCAAGAAAACATTGTTTTGTTTAGAGGAGGGAAAGCTTTTGGGCCACATCATTTCCAAGGAAGGCATTAAAATTTATCCTAGCAAAGTTGAAGTTATTCTCAAAATTGACCCACCCAGAAATAAGAAAGAAGTTCAATCCTTCATTGGGAGAATAAATTTCCTTAGGAGATTTATTCCTAACTTAGAAGAAATCTTAGGATCCATCACATAAACTTTTTTAAAAAAAGCTAAGAAGGGTGAACCCAGTTATATTGCCCCTGATAGAAAAGGAAGTTAAGAATCTATACGACGCCAAAATTATTGTGCCTCTCAGATTTTCTAAGTGGGTCTCCAACCTAGTGCCTACAAGGAAGAAAATAAGAGAAATTAGGTTGTGTGCAGACTTCCGAAACTTGAATAAAGCATCACTTAAAGACAACTATCCCCTCCGAAAAATGGATCATATATTACAAAGGGTAGTTGGATCAAGTAGGATCTCTCTATTGGATGGATTTTCGAGTTATAACCCTATCCTGGTTCACCCTGATGACCAACAGAAGACAACATTTACTACACCATGGGGTACCTTTATGTATGTAAATATGCCTTTTGGTCTGATGAATGTTGGAGCTACCTTCAAAAGGGACATGGATATTTCCTTTGTTGATGAGAGCGGCAGGTTCATTGTCATTTATCTGGATGATATCACTGTATTTTCGAAGACCGAGGAAGAACACTTGTTGCATCTAAGGAAAGTATTTGAAAAATGTAGGAAATATGGCATCTCACTGAACCACAGGAAAACACTGTTTGGTTTAGAGGAGGGAAATATTTTGGGCCACATCATTTCCAAGGAAGGCATTAGAATAGATCCTAGTAGAGTTGAAGCTATTCTTAAATTTGACCCACCTAGAAATAAGAAAGAAGTTCAATCCTTCATTGGGAGAATAAATTTCCTCAAGAGATTTATTCCTAACTTAGCATAAATCTTAAGATCCATCACAAACATGTTAAAAAAGGATATTGAGATAAAATGGAACTCTGAAGCCAAAAAAGCTTTCATCCAGGTAAAACTAGCTTTAACAACTGCTCCTGTATTGATTAGTCTTGACTTCACCAAAAACTTTATGATATTTTCTTTTGCATCTGATCCTACTATTGCAGCTTTTTTATTGCAGAAGAACAATGAAAGACAATAGTAGCCAATAGCTTTCTTTAGTAGAGATTTAAAGGATGTTTTACTGAAATACAATATAATGGAGAAACAAGATTTTACTTTGGTAAAAGCACTAAAGGACTTTAGATTTTACATCTTACACTCCCATATAATTTCATTTGTCCCTAATGTTATTGTGAATGACATTTTGACACAAATTGATCCTGATGGCAAGAGGGGAAAATGGATTGTTGTTATGTTAGAATATGATCTTCAAACCAAACCCACTAAGCTAATCAAAGGTCAGGTATTGGAAAAACTAATGGCATAATCTAATTTCCATGCACTTGATATAAATTTCATAATTGAACTAGATGAACAGGAAGATCGTGTGACTCCATAGGTATTAGAAGGCTTTGCTACCTCTCCATGGTATGAAGACATTGTCTTTGTACTGCAAAATTTACAAGCTCCTCCAGGTTTGACTAAGACTAAAGCTAGATTTCTTAAATTGAAAGCTATGAGATTTTGTATTTTGGATAATAATGTGTATTGGAAAGATGCAGGAGGAATCTTACTTAACTGTTTACTAAAAGATGAAGTAGATAAAGTTATGCAGGAATTCCATGAAGGAGATTGTGGAGGGCACTTGTACTAGAAGACAAAAACAAACAAGATCTTAAGGGTTGGTTACTATTGGCCCACCTTATTTGCAGATGTCCATAGGAAAGTCACCACATGTCATCAGTGCCAAATATTTGAAGGAAAAAGAAAATTATTACCCCTACCCTTGAAACCCATATCAGTTGAAACTCCTTTCCAGCAATGGGGTTTGGATTTCATTGGAGAAATTCATCCCAATTCCTCAACCCAGCATAAGTGGATTCTTACAGCCACTGATTATTTTACAAAATGGATTGAAGCTATACCTACAAGACAAGCCACAGATGCAGTGATCATTAAATTCCTAGAAGGTAACATTCTTTCTAGATTTGGATGCCCAAATAAGATTATTACTGATAATGCAGCTGCCTTCAAATCAAAGAATATGGTGGACTTTTGCAACAAATACAACATAATATTGGGTCACTCTACTACCTATTACCCACAGGGAAATGGGTTAGCATAGTCTTCAAATACAATTTTGGTCAATATCATCAAGAAGTTGTTGCGAGATAACAAAAAATCTTAGCATAACAAATTAATCAATGCTTTGTGGGCCGACAGAATTAGTACCAAGAAGTCTATTGGTATATCTCTATTCCAATTAGTTTATGGGATAGACGTTGTTTTCCCCACATCCCTAGGAATTCTTGTTCTCAAATTACTGCAGGAGTCACAAGTTGAGCCTAATGATCTACAAAGGAGGATAAACCAAACTATACAATTGCAGCAATCAAGAGAAGAAGTGTACAATAGAACCCAAGTCATCCAGGAGAACATCAAAAAGATTTATGACAGAAGAACTAAAGTTGATGATTTTCAATTAGAAGACATTGTACGAAAGTGGGATTCAAGGAACGAGGACAAAGGTAAGCATGGTAATTTCGATAATTTTGGGAAGGGACCATATAAAATTGATGCTTATAAAGGAAACAAAGCATTTTTTCTGAAAGACTTGTCTGGAGCACAACTACTTGGTGGACCTGTTAATGGTAGAATGCTCAAACATTACTTTCCTCGAGGATAAACCACTTTTTACTGAAATCATTGTGAATACCATTCTATTTTTCTACTGTCAGTTTCAGTGGCTTACATCAGAAGTTAAAGCCCGAGGAGAAGGCCATAATCTCCTTATGAGTTGCTACCATATCTACAGACTGTAGAATGAAGACTAAAGACAATGGACCAAGGCTATATATCTACAACATTCTTGACACCTCACAGGGAGGATGTCATCCCCATTTGGAGCAACTGTTAGGGTCTTATGATTCATGGATGAAATGATGATTGGATATTATCTTTCAGTTGATGAAATTGTAAATAATATTGTATTCGACAAATGATTTACAAAAATCAAAAATATAAATACATAGAAGAAAAAAAGACAAAAATAGGGTATAAAAAATGTCTATGTGAAAAAAAATAGAATAAAAATAAAAAGAATGAAGAAACCCCACCAAAAATATATATGTGTGTGTGTGTGTGTGTGTGTGAAAGTGAGCAAGTCTAAATTCCACTCCAAAAAATAATACATCAATTAGACTTTTGGAATTTTCAAGGAAGTGTGCAGCTTGTTCAAATGCCACCTCAAAGTTAGAAATAGATTAGCTAGTTTAATCATACTATTTAAACATGACTAAACTAAATTAACTAAAGTTAGTCTAGGTTAGGGAATAAATCAACCATATAGTGTAATCTTGGTTGAAATTGAATAAGTAGAATAAAAAGGGATTAACCAAATCATTTAATCTTGGTTAATTAGCAAAAACATAAAAAGAAGCTAAAAAACCTTAGGAAAAGCAATAAAAAGGTTGGCAAATTAAAATGCGCCTTTAGGATTAATTAATCTCGTTCAGAGTTAATTAATCAAGTTTAAAGATAGATTAGTTTAGTTTAGAGTATGTAATCATGTCATTTAATCACATTTACCAAGTTGTAATAAATTTTTGGCACATAAAGGTTGATGTTGGTTTTATTATAAAGTCGGAAGATGACAAAGAACTTTTGTCGGGAAGTAATGGGCTTGGTAAGACACTTTGCCGTTTTGGGGTAACCCAACGGCATGAACCAACAGATTGGATGTGGCCCGACCAGATCAACAATGGCCACACCATTCTGCCCCCCTAGCACTTTCGAATATTATCTGATAAGGGGGGGGGTTCCGAGGAAGCAGTCTCCGTTATTCTGCTTTTTGCTATGTGGCGCCCTCTTATGCCCTCCGCTCCCCCCACCCCCCCGAAACCACTTCCTACCGCTACCCCCCTCTGGGTTCCCCTCAAACCCACCTTCCCCTTCATTAACCGCTCATTGTTCTCATCCCCGTCGATCCATCGCACTACATCCCCATCCTATCCACTCCCCTACTACCACGTACCTTCTCCCTCTCCACCATGCTCCTACTGACCCCTTCATCCCCACTCCTTCCTCCCGCACTCACACGTCACCATATCGCCCCCAATCCTCGAACGCCACGTGACTTCATTTTTCCCCCCGTTACAATATGGTCATTTTCACTTGTCCGTTATAGAAGTCCGTTACTCATTAACTCCATTCCCCTGTCCCAAATAAACGATTTTTTCTTAATGGCAACTATTTTTTTTTTAAGTTTGATTTCACAAACATTGACCCGCCCTTAGCTATTTTTCTGTTAAAAATTATTTCAATCGACATCGTGTCTCCTCTAGGAACCCCGGCATTTTCAAAACCTTCAGCACATTCTTCGTCCTCGCTAATTCCTTGCTTGACCGTCCAGCTCTCTAATCAAATATTTACAGGAAAACCAACACCTCCGTTTTCTCAATTATGTCGTCCAAGAAGAAATATGTTCCCAACAGAATCCCATGTTGCCCCCAGCCATAGATTTGGACCACCAGCCTTTAGTTGATCAACTCTATCAAGTTACAGAGACCAATTGTAAATTTGACCCTTACGAACTTCACAATTGGCTCAAACAGAAGCATCTGGACCTTAGTGATGAATTGGGATTATGGGACTCTTTCCTGCCCCAATACATTTTCCAACGAACATACTATTTCCCCAAATTTGTAACCCGGTGCCAATTCTGGTACATGTCGAGCCAAATAACAGTAGTGGCCTATAATGGTGAAGTTCTCTTTGCCATTAATGGCCAATCAATTTCAGAAATGCTCCAGATAATAAACACAGACCCTGGGCAGCCTTTTCACCCATATTCCCTTACAGAGACATACAACAAACTGGATTTCCCTTAGAGAGCCAAAGTATTTGAAATTTTCCTACCTGATAATTCTGAATTACCTAAAGAAAACCCTCCCTACCCTGCTTCTATTTTTCCTGAGAAGGCCAAACAAATATTCTCCATGGTTTCTTGCATCTTAGGATAATACTCTGACCAGTGAGTAGATGAAAACATTTTTGCATTTCTCTCTATATTTTCCAATGGTGAAAATCCACCAACTCTTTTCTGTTACAGTGAATTCTTGGCAGAGATGATTCATGAGAAATTCATGAAATTCTCAAACGAATGAGTTTTTAGATATGTATCTATTTTGGTGTATTTGTTTATTTATTCTCAGTCAAATAGGTTCCCTTTCCAGCTAAAGAAGGCAGACAGTCAAGGGAACCCTCAATCAGTTATTCACTGGACCTCCTTGGTTAGGAAGGACAACTCTGAATTTACATTTAGTGGTTTTATAGATAAATTTGTACATATGGCAGCCAATTTACTAAACAGTAATGCAGAGCCCGTAATACATCCAAAGATAAAGAGAATTTTGCATTTGAGTGACGACACCAAGAGGGGGGACTGGTATTTATACCAATCTTACATAGAGATCATAATATATGGTTGTGAATTGCCTCCCTATAAACTGCCTAAATTTGTACCTATTTGAATATTTGCCTTGGATTTTATCAGGAAAATGATCAACATGGATCTGTTGCACTTCCTGGCAACTAAGAAGAAGGCACAATTCAAAATAAAAACACAAGGTGGGCCATTTATATGGCATGCAAGGTCAGCAAGACAAGAGGCAGAGGCTATCCTGAAAAAGATGAATTTTAAACACAGCTTTTCTTGTTCTTATGACCCTTTTGGAATAATCTCCAAATTAAGAATGGAACAAAAGCATGCTCTCTACAACCATACTCCTAGACTAGAAATAGAACATTTTATGAATCAGAAGGTTAAAGAGCAGGTACAATCCACTTCACTGACTTCAGTACCTCGAGAAAAAGACAGAGAAAAGAACAATGGAAAGTATTTCCCCTTCAGTAACAGAGATCTGAGCCAAATACTTTATAGTATACAGCAAGAAACAAAATACTACAGATACATGGGAAACTCAGCAGCAAAATACAGAACAACAATAGCCTATTGTTGTAATAGGTACCAGTATCCCTTCAGGGTCAACGAAAGAGGAGATTATTCCTACATCTCCGATGACCCCAATGACCACATACACCCCAATTTCATCACCATCAAGAGAGGAAGACCAGAGAAGTAATGATAAAAGCATTTTTTCCATTTATAGGGAAATTAAAGCAAAGAACCAGGCACTCAAGGCCACCACTTTTTCACAGTTTTGGAAACAGACAACCACCACCCAGCATAGGCTTCTGTCAGCTTTTGATGCAGAGAAGAAGAAAATGCAGGTTGCCTTCTTGGAGCCTAAAGTTGCTCAGCGCAGATCAGTAGAAGATTACAAGCAATCTATCTTCTCTTTTGACATAGATACAATCCATCCCATTGACCAGATGGACTTCCATAAGCAGTCTGGAGAAATGCTTTACAGCACCATTAAAAACACAATTATGGCAACAGCTAAGATTAAGGTTTCACTAACTAATATTCAAGCACAATTAAAGTTAGAAAGAGTTTATTCTTAGGCCAAAGACACAAAGATAAATTCTTTGGAGGATTTCATCATTAAACTGGGATATGATCCCAATGATGTAAAGGCAGCTGAAGAAATTATCGGGGGCAAGAATGTAGATATAGCAGCATTGAAGAAGAAACTTAAGCTCCCCTCCACTGAAGATCCACAAGCCAAGGAATATGGAGAGCAGGAGAAGCAAAAGTAGAATCTGTTCAAGATCATCATTGAACAAAACAATCAGATTTCAAAGATGGAAAAAGATATGGAGACACTCGTGAAAGAAAAAGAGCAACAACCTAGTGTAGTGCAGGTCATTCCATTGGTTGTAATCCCAGTAGAAGGTACATCGACGGCCGAGGCATCAACATCAGCGACAACTTCAACAACAATTGTCACAACGGGAGGACAGTCTGACAGTACTCCAACAAATTTGGCTAAGGCCATGGAAAATATGACTATTAAAGCAATAAATTGAGAAATTAACTCAGAAGTTAAATAATTTGTCAGAACAGAAACTCAAAGTAGATAATGTATATCTAGCAGAATTGGAAAAAACACACAAGCTCACACAGAGAATAGAGTATCTGGAGAACCAATCTATCATAGTTGATACCATTGAAAAAGCCAAAGAAAACATCTGGATAGAGATCAATGAAGTTATCACAAGGATATGGCCATCTATTGAAATCATCCTTGAACAAGATGAGTTGGTCCAGAAATCAAAAGAACTTATAGCAGATGTGAAGAAATACCTTGGCACCAAACCAAGTGATGTTGTATCCCTAATAAGATTGTTAAATTCAAAATCCAGAGAAGAGTTCGAAGAACTAGACATCGAAGACAGAACAGATACCATTTTGGAAGTGAGAAAAATTCTCACTAAGAAGAATTTAATGCTGCAATTCGAGAGTAAATGCAACAGTTTAGGAAACATCACTCAGATATTTCACAGGAAATTCAACCAACTGCACGAAAGGGGTCTCCCTGGATTACAAGGGATAGGAGATAAACTGGTCAAGTGTGAAGACTACCAGCATAAGTTGTACACCAAGGCTAGAGACAGGTCAAAGTTTGCTAAAATCAAGGGCACACTCACAGGAAAGGCATTCATGGAAGGCCTAAACAATTAGGGTTTAGGGTTTATAACACTTTAGAAAATGCTTTAATAAACACTTAAATGAAAGTTACAAAATGCTTTCAAAATGTTATAAAATGATTAGTATTTAGGGTTTGGGGTTTGGGGTTTGGGGTTTAGGGTTTAGGGTTCATGTTTTAGGATTTAGGGTTTATAAGGATTTAGTAAATTCTTTTAATAAACACTTAAATAAAAGTTAAAAAACTCTTTTTAAAATGTTATAAAATGCTTAGGGTTTAGGGTTTAAGGTTTAGGGTTTATAAGGGTTCAGTAAATGATTTTAATAAACACTTAAATAAAAGTTACAAAACACTTTTTAAAATGTTATAAAATGCTTAGAGTTTAGGATTTAAGGTTTAGGGTTTAGGGTTTCAGGTTTGGGGTTTAATGTTTAGGGTTTATAACGCTTTAGTAAATTATTTTAATAAACATTGTAATAAAAGTTACAAAATGATTTTTAAAATGTTATAAAATGATTAGGGTTTAGGGTTTAGCATTTAGGGTTTGGGGTTTAGGGTTTAGGGTGGTTTAGTGTTTAGGGTTTATGGTTTATAAGACTTTAGTAAATGGTTTTAATCAAGGCTTAAAAAAAAGTTACAAAATTATTTTTAAAATGATATAAAATGCTGAGGGTTTAGTCTTTACAGTTTGGCCTTTGGGATTTAGGTTTCGGGTTTATAAGACCTTAGTAACTGCTTTTAATAAAGACTTAAATAAAAGTTCCAAAACACTTTTTAAACTGTTATAGAATGCTTAGGGTTTAGGGTTTTGGGTTTTGATTTTGGGTTTTAGGTTTAGGGTTTACGTTTTAGGGTTTATAACACTTTAGTAAATGATTTTAATAAACACTTAAATAAAAGTTACAAAATGGTTTTCAAAATGTTATAAAATGCTTAGTATTTATGGTTTAGGCTTTAGGGTTTAAGGTTTTGGGTTTCAGGTTTAGAGTTTAGGGTTTAGGGTTTATAACACTTGAGTAAATTCTTTTAATAAACACTTAAATAAAAGTTACAGACTGCTTTTTAAAATGTTATAAAATGCTTAGTGTTTATGGTTTAGAGTTAAGGGTTTGAGGTTTATTTTTTGGGGTTTAGGGTTTAGGGTTTATGGTTTTGAATTTAGGGTTTATAACACTTTCATAAAAGCTTTTAATAAACACTTAAATGAAATTTACAAAACGATTTTTTAAATGTTATAAAATGCTTAGCATTTATGGTTTAGGGTTTGGGGTTTGGGCTTTACGGTTTAGGGTTTGGGGTTTGGGGTTTAGGGTTTAGGGTTTGGGGTTTAGGGTGTAGGGTTTAGGGTTTGGGGTTTAGGGTTTAGGGTATAGTGTTTAAGGTTTATAAAAATGCTTAGGGTTTAGGGTTTAGGGTTATAGTTTAGGTTTTAAGGTTTATAACACTTTAGTAAATTCTTTTAATAAACACTTAAATAAAAGTTACAAAACACTTTTTAAAATGTTATAAAACAATTAGGGTATAGGGTTTAGGCTATAGGGTTTAGGGTTTAGTCTTTACGCGCCTTTTGAAAAAGGAGATACCCTTCCATTGGGATTAGGTTGCGCAAGCTTCCTTTGATGCTCTTAAAGATACCTTAATTAGAGCTTCATTAATGTATTCTCCAAATTATCAAAATGACTATTACCTGTATCTCATCGCTGCAAATACAACCATTGGCATGGTTTTAGTCCAAGAGGAAAATGGGATTGAACATCCGATTTATTATTTGAGCCGCAATCTCAATGATATAGAAAGTAAGTACTCTTATGTCGAGAAACTAGCTTTGGCAGCTGTGCAAGCTGTTCAAAGATTTCGCCATTACATCCTGCTCCAGAAAACAACTGTCATTTCGGATTGCAACCCTATGACATACATTTTGTCACATCAATTGCTGGGGGGCAAATACTCAAAATGGATAGTCATTTTGCAGGAGTTTGATATGGAATTCATCAAGTCCAAATCAAAGAAATCTCTAGTTTTCGCAGAGTTACTTTGTGACCTTCCCTCGACCTCCATTGATTCAACATCTGAACCATCGATTTTGGATGAGTCTTTGTTTATGATATCATCATTTGACGCATGGTATGGAGATATACTGATCTATCTCCAGACCCAAACTTTCCAGCCTGATACCTCTCGCTCGCAATAGCGACGTATTCGATACCAAGCCAAAGATTATCTGATCATTGGCGACACTCTTTACCGTCGTGGTATCAATACAATTTTATGGAGGTGCCTCACGCATGAGGAAGTCGAGAAAGCGTTGAATGATTGCCATTCAGGTGCCTGTGGTGGACACTTAACTAGATATGAAATCGCACAGAGAATTCTCTGTGCCAGTTACTTCTAGCCAACTATATTCAAAGATTGTATTATTGCTATCAGAAGCTATCACACATTCCAGATATATGACTGAAAAAACAGATTACCACTTGCACCATTGCATCCAATCGTTGTTGTTGGACCATTCGCCAAATGGGGCATTGACTTCATGACATGTAACCCCACCTTGGCCAGGGGGCATGGGTATATTATAGTCGTCGTTGACTATTTTACCAAATGGGCTAAGGCAATGCCAACATTGAACAACAATGGCGAAACAATTGTTCTTTTCTTTTTTAACTATGTAGTTGCCTAGTTTGGTGTACCACAAGCCATAGTTACAGATCATGGGTCGCATTTTGGCAATCACATGATGGCTGAGTTGACTGCTAAGTTAGGAATATCACATGATAGTTCTACCCCTTATTACCCGCAAGCGAATGGACAAGTTCAGGCCATTAACAAAGTCCTGAAGTGGATGTTGCAGAGAATGATAGGGGTTCATAAGCGAAACTGGCACTTAATCCTATACTTTTCCTTGTGGGCATATCGAACCTTGGTGAGAAATACAACTGGATTCACACCCTTTCAGATGGTGTATGGTTTGGAAGCAATCTTATCGATATAATGTGAAATTTCATCTCTCAAACTTTCGATTGACCTGTTACCCGACACTTCTGAAGAAGAAGCGTGTTTCTTGGAATTAATCCATCTGGATGAAACCCGCCGTGATGCCGCTTTGGCTAATGAAGAACATAAGAAACAAATTAAGGCGCAATATGATAGAAATGTCAAGCCTCTTATCTTATCAGAAGGAGGCCTGGTCTTACTTTACGATCAGGAAGCTGATAAACTTGGAGCAGGGAAATTCGAACCGATGTGGATGGGTCCTTATATTTTCAAGCGTGTTCTGGCAAAAGGTGCCTACGAGTTAGTAGATTGTGATGGGATTCCATTATCGCAGCCCTGAAACGGGTTGTACCTCAAACATTACTATGCTTGATTAAGTGTAGTAAAACTCACTGTATATATGCTTTCATTGCATGTGTGTGTGTGTGTGTCTTTTAGAGTTTTTATCTGGTTAGTAATCCGCTTTACATTTTTTGCAGATGTCGAAGTCTTCGGAACCTTTTGTTGGTTACGCCGATGGTGGTAGTCGTAGTACGCAAAACTTGTCTTCTGCAGCATGGGTTATTTTCGCTCCAAGTGGCGAGTAAGTGAGTTTTCAAGGGATTTGTATCAGTCGATTGACGAAAAACATCGTTGAGTATAGCACGTTGATTGAACTTCTCTCTGATGCTATTTCACTTGACATTCGATGAATCATCATTAGGCTGGACTCACAACTCATTATACTACAACTAATAAACATTTATACTGTCTGAAATCCAACAATTTTTCGTATGTTGCTTAGAGTTCGTATTTTGGAAAGGCATTTTGAGCACATTCAATATCAACATATTTCCAGAAATATTAACACATTAGCTGATTCTCTAGTGAATTATGTGTTAAATAGACATTTTTGACACATGTAAAAGTAATATTTTCAATTCACATCATTGGTTGAATAGGATTGCATATAACCATAGAAAACTCTGAAAGTAAAATAGATAGGTGTTTTAAAAGTTTCTACAAAATTTGTGTCCATGACATGTTTGGTTATCTGACCCAAAAAACTCAAAATGCATGCAAAACATCCAAAGTAGATCTAGTGGTGCTCATGATAACAGGTCACAGCCTATGCTATCATGCGCAAAAGCCTTACCCAGCAGCTAGGAACACCAATAGTGTGGCGTTGCAGCCTCATAGGTAACTCCTTGATCCGGACATCCAGAATATCAAGGGTTAATCCCTCTATGTGATCCTGCAACTCTGTTAAGGTCTCAGCCAAATCTAAGTCCTAGAGAACTGCTCTCCCAATGTTTCTTTGTGCTGGCCCACCTGCAACCTATTGGTGCCCCACAGGTCGAACAATACCCACATCTGCATGCATAAGAATGATTTTAATTTAGTCTTGGAAACATTAAAAACACAAAAAACATGTAGAAACCTGAAAAATCAAAAAACACTTTTGGTCAAACAATTTACCCATAACACCCCATTGTGCTCTAACTGGTAGAATCAAATCTGGATCTCCATGGAAATCCATCCCTGAGTATGTATGCTCTTCGATGACAAGGTGTTGTCACTCGAGCTAACTGAAGAATGCAGTCGAAAAAATGATTATTGACTGACCCACATGTCGAGCCATCAATTCGACCCACGTCTACATACGTGGATCTCTAGAACCAGCTACACCCAGTGATACATGTTGTGGTTACATCAATGGGGTTCTCTCTAAGGTAAAAGCAATTAAGATCGAACCATAGCAAAAATTCTTCGTCGTACCACTTTTTACCTTGGTCAGTTTTTCTTTCAGTGAAGAAAGCACAACCTCGCACCAATTGAAAACTTTTGGCTCTAGAAACTATAGTGCATACTTGATGCAACAAAACTGCAACTTTGAAACGATCCTTGGGCTTGTGGTTTAATCCATTACGCAGCAAATCTAAGGCCTCAAAAATAAAATCAACACATAATATTGAAGTTTACACAATATGTATCCACAAACAAAACTCAGAAATAATTTATTATAAATAAAATATTTACAAGAGAATTATTCACATTCCTCACTCTCACCCTCTTCTCCTCCTCCTCTATGCTTCATAGGCTCACCTTAATTTATACGAATAGATGAGAACCTAAGGTAGGTTCTAGATCCCTTAACAAACTCCAACAATATCGCCCTTGATCCCTAAAATCTCTCATCCAAATCCTAAAAATCCTCTAATTCCACTTTTAACTCAACTAACCCTCTATTCTAGGATCCCCTAATCCCTAAGATTTCTATGAGATCTTTACAAGTATATCATCACTCATATTCTCTCATAATTGAGAATATTTACAATTAAAACCTCACACACAAATTTTCCACTCAATTTATTAAAAAATATACAAATAAATTAAAACATCACACCCCCTAATCAACCCAATATACAATGATTTTCTGAAGCAAGATGCTCCTGCATCAGACTCCCGATGTAGAAAATAAAATTTCATAGACTCCTATCTATGAGGTCTGTCACTTTTCTGTAGTAATGTGACAACTACAAGTCTCAATGACTTGCTACCTCCAGGATTCCAAACTCTGTTTTGCTGTTGATCCTTCAGTCTTTTTCCTTCATGATGTTTTGTTGTCATCTTTCTTTCCTCTGTCTTCACATCAGTAGTAGACGGGTTTCCTGCACCTGTAACAAAATCTTTATACAAATTATCAAAATTTAAAATATAAATATTTCTCACCTCATTTGATGTTTCAGGCATCAAAATTTCTTCTAGCATCTTCTTCAAAGATTCTTCCCTATTCCACTTCAAATTGTAATCAATTTTTACTTCTGATTCCTTATCTGAAAACTCAATTTCATGGAATGAAGAATAACCATTTACTTCAGGCTCATGAAGAACTTCTTCCTTCTCTTCCTTTGTTGTGGATTCTTTGCAGCCTTCATCAGGATTTTTCTTCCCTGCTAGTGCTTTCAACCATTCCTCCAGCAGCTACAATTCTTTTTCCCATTCATTGATCCTTTGATCTGAGTTTTGTTTAGCAACAAACTCCTCATTTCATACCATGCCTGCATACATAAACAAGTTATTAGTTTGAACAATCCAAGACTTTTCGATCACATTTGATGCTTCAAGCACCAATCCTTCACAATGGACTTTCTGGGTTTCAACAAATCCTCTTTGTTGTGACTCAATTCCTTTGAGTCTCTCTTTCTCCAACAAAGCACTATGTCTTTGTTCAAGTTCTCTGAACTCGTTTATCAGCTTGGCATTCCATCTCTTTTGCAACAGGTTCCATCTAACTCGTTTCCTCATTCTCCATCCATGTCTTTGGTCTTCATTCTCTTTTCCTTGTAGCCATTCTGTTAGTATGTCAAGTCGCGCTTTCAATTCATCAATCTCTTTCTTCATATGTTGTGGTGAACTTTATCTCCTAAGCAATCCTTGCTCCTCTTTGCTGTAAACAACAATTGTAGTATCTCTTCAAATTGTACTACAATGACCAAACCTTTTTGGGTGTCGGGTTCCGCCGATCATGCACCCATTACATTAAAAGACTCAAACTTTTTGACTTGACTTTTTGACCCACACTCTTAATTTACATCAATTCTACATTAGTGGACCTTAGGTGTCGGGTATGATTGAAAATGCACCATTTTTTACAATAACTCAAATTTTAATTTAACTGCAGCTTCAAAAATACTCTCTAATAGACATTGACTCCTCAATTACAACTCCTCTTCAGTGACCCTATCTCGCTTTCAAGTTATTACATTATAGTCTTAATTTTGAGCTTGACCATTACAATATATTTAGAATAATCTTATAAATAAACTAAAGCTGAAATATCCATTATGGACTCATTCCTCCATAATAAAACCCCATATGTCATGGAAAACCCAAACCTCAATTTTAAAATAAAAAATCTATACAAATCCTTCTTCATTAAGTAAAATAATATAATCTCACCACTCATTCTCTCTCATCTCTTTTATCCCTTTATGACTTAAAATAACTTACGAGACATGAGGTTTATGGTAATTGCGTTGACTTCCATACCATTAATTTTAACTTTGAACGTAACCACATGGAGCCTTTACACATAATACCAAGCAAACTCCGTGATGCTTGGAAACGATGCTATATGTCTCATGAGCAATCAAATCTTCCACGGGTAATCTCTGTTCTCTCCACACTTCAACCTTCGGTTACCCCAGCGTCACAACGTAGTTAACTGCTTTACAACCTCGCTCATCTTTCACACTCCTGGTTCAACATTCCTTGTGCAATCCAACAATCTAATTTCTCGGAACAACACTTCAAAACTCCACCTAATTTTTCTTTACTTCAGGCTCATTTCTTAGCTCTGCTTTAATGCAGATACACGGGTAAGGATTGGCTCCACGTTGTCACCAAATATCACACAGGTTTTCAATCATCGTACACACTTTTCCAATGCTGCTCTTTGCAAGTCTCCATGCACTAATACAGTTTGTACATCATGCATTGTTCTCCACAATTTTACGATCAGCTTCACAACATTTCAACGCAGCTCCATTCAATGCCCAGATTATTTTAACGCGCCAAATTCTACAATCCAGTGCTATGAGATCTAATTTAAATCAAACATGAATTGACACAGGCGTACAATAACAATCGTATTCACAGTTGCTCACAACCTTTACCAGTTTTCCGGGCTCTGATACCACTTTGATGCAGCAAAACTGCAACTTTGAAACGATTCTCGGGTCTGTGGTTTAATCCATTACGCAGCAAATCTAAGGCCTCAAAAATAAAATCGACACATAATATTGAATTTTACACAATATGTATCCACAAACAAAACTCGGAATAAATTTATTATAAATAAAATATTTACAGGAGAATTATTCACATTCCTCACTCTCGCCCTCTTCTCCTCCTCCTTTATGCTTCATAGGCTCACCTCAATTTATACAAATAGATGAGAACCCAATGTAGGTTCTAGATCCCTTAACAAACTCCATCAATATCTCTCTTGATCCCTAAAATCTCTCATCCAAATTGTAAAAATCCTCTAATTCCACTTTTAACTCAACTAATCCTCTATTCTAGGATACCCTAATCCGTAAGATCTCTATGAGATCTTTACAAGTCTATCATCACTCATATTCTCTCATAATTGAGAACATTTACAATTAAAACCTCACACATAAATTTTCCACTCAATTTATTAAAAAATATACAAATAAATTAAAACATTACACCCCCTAATCAACCCAATATACAATGATTTTCTGAAGCAGGATGCTCCTTCATCAATACTGCATATATGATCTGTTCGCCACATGTAGTGTCACACTGCCAGCCAATTTTGCAATGAAGAGGATCGTTCTCAAAGGAAAATCACCTACATCCCTGATGTTTATTTTCCCATCCTTGCTAGGCTGTGTACCTAGCCGACAAAATTGTCTAATATAATCTCTCACCGATTCACCTCCACAGGAAAATCCAGAAAGTGAGATGGGGGCACCTCGCCTCGACAGTCTAGTAAGAAAGTAAATATCATCAATGGTAATAGGGACCATCTTGTCCCTAATGTGAAAAGTCTGATCTGTCGAATCCCATGCATGAACAAGGAACTGCAGTAGTTCTATTTGTTTCCTCATTTCAAACAACTTGAAGTATTTGAGTAACCCACAGTTTTTAAGGGCCTCAGCTATACCCGGATTGTTTAGGGCAACCATGTCTTGTTCTTCGTCCTCTCTTTCTCACTATGTAATCGACATTCTAATCTGATGAAAGCCTGAAACACAATCATAAGCTTAGTTAGGATTCTTTCCATGCAAAAAACATGACAAATTTTGGAGCAAACAGCTAAATCAAACTTGGGAAACTCGCCTAGCGCAGCCCAGGCATAGAGACAGTGTGCTGCAAAGCATGCAACCTTCTATTTGGGTGTTCTTCAGCGCAGTTTTCAATGTGAAAGCCTGTGCTGATCCCAGGGCGAAAAAATGAAACCCCAGGGGCCCCAAAAAACCCTAAAACTTGCATGAAATGAAAAAAGAATGACCTGAAAAGAAAGAATAGAGGTTAAGCTCCTACCTGGTCCGGTTGACTTGAGAAATGGTCCACAGAATCTCTCGCAATCAGCAGATGAAGTTTGAGGTAAAAAACTAGCTCAGAGCACAAAACTGAATGGTAAGTTCCAAATGGTAAAATGACATGGTACAAACTTGTTTTATGTTTATTTCATGTTCATTAATTGAGTAAACATTGTTATTTTCCTATTTTTACCTATGAAACAAGTATTTTTAATCCATTTGGTAGTGTTTTGAGCAGGTTTTGCAACTGACCTACAGAATCCGACGTGCTCAATTGTAAATTGTACCTTTGACCATAGAGCACACTTTTATCTATTTTTCAAGCTCTGTTAAAAACGAAAAGGAACCCCTTGGAGTCCTCTTTAAGCTCTTTTCAGACTCTCTAAACATGAAAAGATTGCCAAATGCTTGTCCTTTCCAGCTCATTAATGCATTGGAAATGATATCTCTCTTGTATTATTTTATGTTTTTCGGGCTTGAGAGATTAATTTATGAAAAAGAACTTGTGGATTTTTCTTTTTGCCCCTTTTTCAAAATCTCTAAACATGAAAAGAGTTGAGTTATCTTTGTTGTTAAACTCGTTAAAACATCAAATAACGAAAAACTTGTCCATTTAGACAAGACCGAGTTTCACCTTAGCTAGACTCGTTAAAACATCAAATAGCAATGGATTCACCCGAAGGGTGAAATTATACAACAAGCATATGTTATCCTCCTCAAGATTGATAAAAATAAAGAGGTATTGGTCAACAATGACTGGGGAAAATGGGAAAAATGGGAAAACCACTTTATGGTAGCAGGTCTCTCTTGAATATGACACTTTCACTCCATCACCATGACTATTTGGGTTCAGTTATTAGCTTGATGGTTATCATACCGTTGGTCTATCATACCATCCATCATTTTGTTTTGGGTCAATGCTACCAATTCATTTAAGTGTCGCCGACATATTCAAGAGAAGTCATTCAGTGAAAATTTATCCTTTGCAATACCATAAACCTTCATTTTCATGACCACCATTCCTAAACCTTGTGTCGTCAATCAAATCCCATCTCTAAAAATCACTACACTCATTTCATGTCATTGATGTGGGATACATCAAGGCCCTCCTGTGACGAGTCGCTTCTTGTCAACATCAACACATTATCCAAGAAGTTGACTTAGAAACACCCTTCTGGTACCTTGAGACTTGCATACATCGATGGCAGGTTTCTTGCTTCTAGTGATAGGTTGACATCAATTTCCTTCGACCAAAAGACTTTGTACGGTGTTCAACATCAAATCATCCATTCACACCGTGTAGAATGTACTGTAGTACCTTGAGGATCATTATCATTATCGGTGATTTCTCTTGCATCTGTTAACAACTTACATCATCGGCTAGTAATAAAATTGTGTCTTCCCATGTTTGACTTCAGATCACATATTCACATGGTTAGACTCGTACTTGAGCAAACAATTGAACGAGAGAGAAGACCCCAAATCTAGCTTCATCCATCTGGGTTGTGATTTCAGGAGTACTAAATCATATGTACAATGGCTTTGCATTGATGGTCATTCCAATCATGGGTCTATATCTGTAGACGACTATTTATGTACATGTAATGAAAGTTTATAATTTGAGCATGGGTATGCCTTCCCTAAGAAATTCATGTAAAAATAAAAAATCATTATATATGTATTGTAATTGATACAGATCACCTTCCACTTTGATACCTCCTCATCACATCGTAAAGCGTTTCATTCGACATTGGCGTTTTTCTGACTTCATGCTTTAAGGGGCAGTCGTTACAGATCCATTTGGGCACATCAATCCCACCATCCAGATCAGTGTTTTAGGGCTCATCAAACCCTAATTTCAATTGCTACATGCCCTAAACAAGTCACCCCTTTGAATGCCTCCTTCCCAGACAGTTTCATGACTTGAAGACATCCAGAAATAGCCTCTAGAAGGACCAGCGCAGGTAGGCCCATGTAAGGGTGCGCTGCAGAGAAGTTAAGTCAATGACAGGGTGCTCGCAGAGCACTTAGGCTTCCTTTCACCTGCGATGGGCGAGTTTGAGCGAAATTCACATAGGGTTTGGGGAATATTCTTATCTTTTGGAGTCATCTAGAAGGTTCCCTCACTTATCAACTCCTATGAGCTCGAAAATGGATGAGGAATGAGTTAAGATGCATCCTATCCTCTCATCCCTTCCTCCATGGAACTAATTCTAAGTATGTAAGGCCATTCAATTCCACCATTTATGACAAAACCTCATTCATCTTCCTATAAATTGACCACTCATCTAAGTGATCAGGGGTTGGATTATGTTGAATTGTAAGGAGATAATGCTGCTATGAGATTTGGCTTTGAAGCAAGTATTGTAATGCTACAAGTTTGTCATGCTTTTGATGTGATGTGGATGGGATCCAAGCTGGAGGAATGGCTTTGAATCAGACACAAATGGTTGTAATTCCTTCTTCTATTCAATAAAGTGTTTGAACCTTTCTCCCATATGTTTGTATTGTTTTATAATGCTTATATGTGTGAAATGTATCTGATTCCATTCACTTATATTCAATAGATCTTTTGCTTTGATCGATTCTTTGTTTTTTGTTGTGTTTACAGGTACTTCTCAAGCGTATTAAGTACGGGAAGGAGCGACGGGATCGATACAAAGGAGATGAGAGGAAAGCGGAAGTACAAGTAGGTCTTCTCATCTTCTCATCTTATCTATTGCTTAAAGGAAAAGACTAAAACACTTTATATTGTTGTTCTAGATATGGCTACTTATCTAGGGAATTAGTATTTATCTGTAGATACCAAATTCTCCAAAAAGGTATGACTAAGGGTTTTACAAGTCAATGGTTTGATCATCTCTCCTTTGTTATGTTGGAAAACCAAACACTCTATGACAAACATTTTAACATGAGTTTTATGACCTTCCCACAAATCAAAATTAGAAAAACAAAAAGGTGATTGATTTTATGATAACTTTCTAGAAATTTATTGTGTCCACCTATAACAACACATAGTTCTAAAAGGATCCTTGGTTTCATTTAGGATATTTTTTTAAAACATATATGATATTTATATTAGAGAAAACATTATCCACATAAATTCATAGGATGCATTATGGTCATGTTATAATTGTTGAATGAGATCCTATGTAGTTTGATTTTGTTTCCATTCAATATTTGTTTCTTCCAACCAATCAACTTGTTAAATGGAAATAGCACAAAGGCCTCAATACTCTTTTTCCTTGAAAATTCATTGACCACCGCATTCTCTTTTCCTTTTTTAGATACTTTCAAAATCATAACCTAACATGTTGGTGGATTGTTTTTGTTGCTCTTTTGAAGACCACTGTTGTTTCACAAGTTCCAAAAAACCATCATGTTTCAATAATTTTGTTAGAATAGTTGTTATTTAACCATAATTCTTCACAAACTTGAATAACATGTCAATCCTAAGAATCCCCTAATATTACTTAGGGTTGCGGGAATTAGTCATTCCATCATAAATTCATTTTTGTTAAGGTCGACCTTGATGCACTCATAGGATACAATATGCTCAAAATACTCTTTCTCATGAAGTCCACAAATACATTTGGAAGGAATCACTTATAGTTGTGGTTTTATGAACCTATCAACATGTTGAACATGCTTGTCCCAATATTTGTTGTAAATTATAATATCTTCAAAAAGTTACCAACATAGTTTTTTTTAGGAAGTGCTTCAAAATAAAATTTATTAAGTTATGAAATGTAGAAGATGCACTAGTGAGCCCAAAAGGCGTGTCTTCTTCTATCATTCTAATATAATGATATCCACAATGAAGGCCATTCTTAGTAAATAATATTGATTCTTACGGTTCAACAAATCATTCATTAATGACTATTGGAAATTAGATATGTGCGACAATAAAATCATTCACATGCATAAGAAGCGAATGCTAAGAGTGTACACTCAATAAGCTCCTGCATGTGAAATTCTATTCAATCCTTCACGTGTGTCTTTCTATTGTACGATAGGTCCCTTTATATGACAATAGTTCACTATGACAACCATGTCATATTCATATATATATATATATATATATATATATATACATTCCATTGGATTTGAGACTCATTACAATTTTGTCCTATAAAAATATTTTCCTCTTTATGAGAGAAATATAGTAGTTGTCTACCGTTTACAAAAATGTCCAGTAAAATAGTTTCTTCATGTCCCACTTTCAGAGTTTCTCATATTACATCCAAAAATATCATTACAAAAATAAGATATTTTTGATAGGAAAAATATAAACATCAATAAGCCAATTTTATGATTTTAGAAAAAAAATATTACTTAGACCCAAGGTTCAAGCAAATATTTTTGTTGTTGACATTCTTTATTTTTTGTGATTTCAAATGTGCCTCCATCCATATCCAATGAATCCTTTGACAAGGAATCTTGTCTTCATAGACATGAATAAAGGAGATATCCTATGAGATGGAAATTTGAACTAGTAATTTAAGAGGAAAAAGTTTAGCATATTGGTTTATAGCAAGACCAATATTTGCATAGAAATATATGGAGGTTGTAGGAGAAATATTGAGAATTCCACGTACTCCTCCTAGCGAGGGGGTCCCTTGTGCTACCCTATTAAAGAATGCCTAAGGAATGTCCATTTGTATTTTAGAAATAGGAGGATTTTGTGAATGTGAAATTATTTATTTTCAAGGGATATTTTATGCAACGGTTAAGCTTTGTATAGAAATATTGGTTGTTGAAGTAGCTTTATCATCAAATATGGGTTGATTTCTTTCCAGCCACATACCCCAAGCCACAATAAGGGAAAGGGCCTTGAGGTGGGATTTTTTTTATACGCGAACTAAAGAGAAAGGCATTCATCATTGCTTGAGGCATTCCAATGATATGAGCTTCCTTCCATTTTGTTAAATGTCTTTCCAAATAGCAAGGGTGGAAGGACAATTGATGAAAAGATGGTTAATATTTTCCAAATTCATGAAGCAAAGATGGAAAATCCCAAGACCATGGAAGGGTCATTTTTGGAGGTTATCCGAAGTGTTGGATTTGTTATGAAGTAGTAGCCACATGAAAAGTTTTTCCTTTGGTGGAAATTATAATTTCTAGAGATTTTTACTCTACCAGGGTGGCTCTCTTAAGGCATCCTCCATTACCAAGTTCATATATGTGAATTCAGGAGTGTAGAAACCATATGGAGTATGAGTCCAACTCATCATATATTCATATTCATATAATGTCACATGACAAAATATGAGAGCTTTGATGTATATGTTCCACTTATTTGCAAGTTCCTCTCCTAGCCCAAGGCCTTCAAAAGAATCATAATTTTGCTAACCTCCCATATAGTTGAAGATAAAAAATTGATTGAGGGTGTATATTCCATTTGCATTTATCTTTTAGAGTAGGGGGAAGGTATAATATTTTCCTATTGGCATCCCATTTCCAACTTTCCAACATTTTAAATATATTTTCTACTTAAAGGGAAATCTTCGATGATGGATTTCTATATTATTGGACCATTGTTTATCATTTTCCTAGAAGATTAGATCCATTCAATAGACAAAGTAGGTTACATATATTTTTGAATAATGACCTCCACCTATAGACCTAAACTTGGATTAGCTTCCAAACCCCTTTTTTGTAGTTCTTTGAAGAATCAAAGGAGGTTTCGTAGACCCTACCCCTCAGTCTTTGGGAATGGCAATGTTGTGCTAAGTCATGATTGCAAATACTATTTTCCCCTCTTGACCCACCTGAAGGAAACAAGAAGTTTTATGTTTTATTTCATGTAAGATCTCTATTGGAATCTTGGCTAGATAGGCCTAGTATATCGGGATGAGCTCTATGAATTTTTTTCATAAAGTGATCCTTTTTTCCCTAGAGAGCCACTTATTGCACCAAATTTTGATTCAATTCTCAATCTTTTCTAGTAGCTAGTTCCAATCTTCTTCTTTTTCATTGTTAGGCTTGAACATGAACTCCATGTATTTTAAGTTATGTGAGACATCCTACACTTGGGAGTCAAAGATAGTTCCAATATGTTATTTTATTTTCATTCACATCCCACAACAATATAAAGTGGAATTTTCCATGTTTATAAGCATGCTTGTTGCGGTTATAAAAGTGTCTAATAGGTTCTTTAAGTTTTGAAGATGCTCTATTTTTCCATCTAAAAATATAAGTTGTCTACAAAAACAAGATGGGTTAAAGAACAAAATCTATAGATATACCTGCCCTTGAATGTAATTCTTTTTAGCATTTTTAATGATTCTTCATAGGCATCCTACCACTAAAGTAAAGAACAGGGGGGATATGGGGCATCCCTGATGGAGGACTCACTCCACGTTGAAGAAAGGGGGAATGATCCATTGATCATAAGAGAAAAGGAAGAGGTGCTAGCACAATTTAATATGCAACTGATAAAAGAGTGCTAGGACCTCGGGTGTATGAGGAGGAGTTTAATGTAAAGTCATCTTACTCACTCAAAATATTTGGAGAGACCTACTTTAAACATGACAACTTTTTTGCCTTCTTGTGTGTATTTAGTGGAGTCTTTCCTCGATAAGACCAATGTCTTCATAAATCTATCCTCTAGCTAGGAACCCAAATTGCTCTGGGGAGATGTGATTTGATAAGGTATCTTTCAACCTATATGCTATAAGTTTTCAAATGATTTTATAGATGGAATTACACAAGGATATAAGTCAGAATTGATCAAAACATTTTGGATGGTCAGATTTAGGAATTAGAGCTATAAAAGTAATGTTGAAGGGGGCCATAATTTTCCCTATTATGCAAGAGAATTCCATAAATCTCAATAGATTTTCTATGAGTATTTCATAACACTATAAGTTGAATTCAATGGGAATACATTTTGGACCTGGGCCCTTCCCTTTTTAGAAGCTATGTGGAACTTGTTCAAGCTCTAGTTTAGTTATTTATTCCATTAAATTAGCATTTTCCTCCTAGTTTACAAACCTATAGAAGAGGCTTGCAACTTTCAAAATATAGTCTATGTTGGCTCTTTGTTCTTGATGGAAAATTTTCTTGAAGTGTCTACATCCCTCTTGAGACAAATTGTGGAAATATGTGATTTTGGATCCATCTGGTCTCCTAATTTCCCGTATGGTATTTATATATTTTATGTGGCTATTAAAGTACTTTGTGTTCTCATCCCTTGTCTTGAGCCAAAGGGCTTTGCTCTCCCAATGCCACTCTTTTTCCTTATCAAGGAGGATTTTTTTTCTTTGAGATTCCAAGGATTTTAAATGGTCCTAATGTTATTATGTCCACAACTCGGGCAATTTATCCAAGGGAGAGGAAAGGGATTTTTCTATGTCAACCAATCCTTGGGAGTATTTGGCCTTGTTTCTCTTAGCCTAGAGTAGGTTGGAATTTTTGGCATATTTAAGGTTATTTTGAAACTATAGTGGAGCAGAGTCTTTGGGGATTCAAAGGAAAAAGGTCTCTAGACTTGTTTTCAAATGTCATGCAAGGAGGGATACCCAAACCAATATGGATTGAGTTTGAAAGGGATATGAGGTTTTGTGGAAGACAACACTAACTCCAAAAGGATCTGGTTGTGGTATGAATCACCTCAACTGATAACCATTGATGAATATTTAGGTTTTGTTCAATCAGGTTTTCCACAATCAAGAAGATATCCACGTGTTTAAATAATTTGGCATGTCCCACTTGTTGGTCCAAGTAGGGAGGATTTTAGGAGGAATGAAATAAATTAGTCCCACAATGTTTATATGATCTACAAGAAAGTCCGAGAGGGGATCCAGAGTAGACAAGGGTCCCAATTTGTTTTGACTTTCCCAATATAAAATTTAAATCACCTCCCAAGATCATCGTGTTAGGTTGGGCGACCTAGAGAAGATTAAACAAATTCTCCCAAAAAGTATTCCTATAAATATAAGGGCCATCTATGTTATAATATAGCAAAGTTTTGTCTAAGTCAAATAATTCCAAAATAATCCTTGATCAAAATGACCAGGCCAAGAGGAAGTGGATGTAAAGAATGTTCCATCTTGTGATGATGTTCCCCGAATGGCCAAATGCGTATTGAGAGATGAAATACCAAGTGGGATGAGATTACCAAGGAGAGATTCCACTTTTTCTCCATCCATCATTAAATATTATAGAAAGATTAATTGGGGATGGTGAATTTAAACCAAACATTTTAGGGCCAAGTTATTGGAGGAATTAGTCAATCCCTTGGAGTTGAATGATAATAGTATCATTTGGAATGAGGTAGTGGGATATAGATCTAAGGGCACCAAGAACAATGTGTTGTTTCCATAATTGAAATTTTTGAATTACCTTGTAGCTAAGCATGGGAGAGATTAGATTTTAAACCTTGAGAGGGTAGATTATGATCCCTATGACTCTAAAAACCTTAGAACAAAACATGAATCTGGAATAAAATCCTTAAATGAGGCAAAGTATTGAGATGATAAGGATTTGGAGAGGGAATGAAGATTGTAGGGTAGGGCAGGGGAGGGGTGGGCAGTAGGCTTGATAGGTGTCTTGGAACATAAGGAAACATCCACAATTGGGAAGGGGAAGGGTAATGGAGGGGTGGGAGATTCAATGGAGAAGAGGGCTGAGGTAATAGGAAGAGAAAGGGCCATAAAGGAAGAGAAATATTTTGAGGGTGGGGAGAAGAAAGAGAGGGGAGTATAGGGAAAAAGCCAACAATTTTAGGGAGGTGTACATATTGATAAACAAGACACAAAAAAAGGGGGAGGGGGGATGCATACCTTGGGGGAATATTCCCATAAAGTGTTTGGCTAGAGAGTAGTTACATCCTCTTGAGGAGAAAATAGGGAAGGCGTAGGAACCTTCGAAGGCTGAGATTTAGAGTCACCCACCGGAGTGATATTTGAATTTTCCACTTGAGTGTCTAAAGATGGCTTGCGTGAATCCTGAATCTACGGGGAGGAGTATGGTGGAGAAACTGATAAGAAATATTTTGTATGAACCCATTTTTTCTATGATTTTCCCATGGGAAAATCCTTGCTCATATTGTTGTATGTGTGACAACAACCACATTTGAAGGGGATCCCTTCATAGTCCACACTTTTTCAATGCACCAGGTCTCCTGAGTTCATAGAGATTGAGTCTAGAAATCCATAAGTTAGATTTAGACCCACAAAAAATTGATCTATCCCCTAATAGCCAATGTGTTGAAATGAGAGATCAAATTCATAAAAAAACCCCAATTTATTACCTATTTTCTTGAAATATCCAAAGCTAAAAGACAAGTGGAAATCTTGGAAACTTTACACAAATTGACATAATGGATAGATTTTCAATATGGGTGTCGAATCTAAAAGAACATTTTTTCATGAGTAGAGCTTGAGAGCCCTAGGACCAGTGACCTCAAAGGATCCTATTGCATCCTCAACTTATTTTTTGATCCACCCTATCCTACCTTTTGCTTAGTATAGACAAGAAGGTGAATAAGCTAGTAGGGGGAGAAAATTAGCCTTTGTTCACTTGTGAATAACAAAAATTGACATTATCTTGTTGGTGAAGCTACCTACAATAGTGGAGGCATCCATTTTGTGATTTTCATTGATCTAAATATCTTTTCTCAAAGTTAAACTGTGCTCTTCAACCTTGATTTTGATGCATTTTTTATTAAGTTTTAGGGTATCACCACTATCTAGAACTGCTTGGGGAATGTGTTGGGGGTTGTTTTTCTAGCCGTTATGCATACTGAGAGTCAAAATATTGGTTATAAAACTAGAGTAGTGATCCTAAAAGTGATAGGGGAGGTAAGTCAATGAGGAGAATAAGGCAAGTTCTGGTCAAGCACGGAATTCCCACAATGAAAACAAAAAAAGGAGCCAAATCGGTTATGGATGCGTAGCTTAGTGGATTTAGGGTGAAATCATGGTGAGTAGGTTGCTTGACCAAGGATTTTTTCAGGCTGTAAGATCTCGTGAGGCGACAAAGCACATAATCAAATAATGTACCATTGAAAATCCCTACGAAGGTTGAAAATATGTGAGGGCCTAGGATGTAGGTTTTAACCCCGTATAGAAATTACCTGCATATGAATTCTAAAACACAAAAAATAAACAATGCGAGAGCATAAAACATAAAACACATATACACAGAGATTTTCCCCTGGATCCCAAAACCGGGACTACCAACTTGATTTTTATTTATATTCCTTTCAATGTTACAATACATATTTATACATGTCGAAGCATCCAATACCATGGACCGAAAACCATCGCGTCCAAAGCCATGGACCGAAAACCATTGCGTCTAAAACCATGTGCGAAAATCATGCACAAAACCATAGGTAGGTCCGCCCAACCTAATATAGGGTCCAAGAAAAAATTCTCGGGGTGCTGCCCCGGACCCCGTAGAGGGGGGCTATCTGCCCCCTCAAACCCCCCTGTGACCCCCCCGTTGCGCAATCAGCGCAACAAAGGGGGGGCTCCGCCCCCCCTCTAACCCCCCGATTCACTACATGGGCTAGTCGTGGAAAGAATAACACAATCCAACATTCTCCCACTTGTTGTTTTCTTCCCACATGGGGCCACAAGAGAGCTTAGTCATTTATCCAACCCTGCAATGCCCATTGTTTCTCTACACCAAGAGAACTTCTCAGATCTCACAGATTTTGTCAATGCATATGCAGTATTCTTCAAAGTGTCCACCTTTACCAGCAACACCTTTTTGTCTTCTATCATATCCCTCACAAAGTGACACTGAACATCAATGTGCTTTGTCTTTGAATGGTAAGCACGGTTCTTTGCCAAGAAAATTGCACTTTGGCTGTCACAATCTATCCTTATAGCTCCTTGTCCTAACTCCATACTTGAACACAATCTCTGCAACCACACTGCTTCCTTGCTTGCATGAGTGGCTACCATGTACTCTGCCTCTGTAGTTGATAGTGCCACTACAGCTTGTTTCTCACTCATCCAACTGACTACACCTCCAAATAGGTTAAACACATACCCACTTGTAGATCTTCTTTGATCCAGATCTCCAGCCCAGTCCGCATCAAGAAAGCCACGGATATCCAAAACTCTGTAGAATCCTGGTCTTCCTTGGTAGCACAAACCATAATCACTAGTGCCACGCAAATACCTGAAAACCTACTTCACTGATGTCCAATGCTCCTTCCCTAGTTTTGACATAAACCTGCTCAATACTCCCACTGCATGTGAAATGTTTGGTCTAGTACAGACCATCAAATACATCAGGCTACCGACTGCACTTGCATATGGAACACGGGACATATACTCTTCCTCTTCTTGTGTCTTGGGACACTGTTCAGCAGATAACTTTACACCTACAGGAATAGGAACCTTCACCGGTTTACTATCCTGCATATTAAACCTCTGCAATATTGTCTCAACATACTTCCTCTGGTTTAACCAGAGCTTGCTCTTTGCCCGATCTCTTTTAATTTCCATGCCCAAAATATAGTTTGCAGCAACAAGATCTTTCATGTCGAATTTGGAGGACAATTGGATCTTCAAATCCTGGATAATTTCCTTGTCATTTCTAACCAGCAACATATCATCCACATATAAGACCAGATAAATAACACAGTCACCAATTAATTTGAAATACACACAGTGATCTGATTTGCTTCTGGTGAAGCCAAGTCCCGATATAAATGTATCAAATTTCTGATACCACATCCTTGGTGACTGTTTTAACCCATACAAAGACTTTTTTAACCTGCATACTAGTTCTTTCTTACCCTTCACCACAAAGCCTTCAGGTTGCTTCATGTAGATTTCCTCTTCCAGATCCCCGTGAAGAAATGTTGTCTTCACATCCATCTGTTCTACCTCAAAATAAAAAGCAGCAACAACAGATAAAAGTAATCTAATAGAAGTTACCTTGGCAACAAGAGAAAAAAATCTCCAAAATCAATTCTCGGCACTTGAGAATAACCTTTTGCTACCAACCGAGCTTTGTATTTCTCCACTTTTCCTTCTGCATTTGTCTTCTTCTTAAACACCCATTTGCTGCCAATGGGTTTCCTTCCAGCCGGCAACTCCACCAGATCCCAAGCCTCATTTTTGTGCAAAGATGCCATTTCATCAACCATGGCCTCTTTCCAGAGTTTGCTATCCTCTGAATCTACTACTTCCTTCACAGTTCTGGATCATCATCAATAATAGATAAAGAAAAATTTGAACAGAAAGCAAATGGACTATACCTTTTTGGCTACCTTCTTTATTGAACTGATCTTCTCACACCTGGAGTTTGTGGCTCTTCATCTTCTGATTCCTCCTCTACTGTAGAGTCTGATTCTTCCTCCTTTAGCTCAAACTCTATCTTCTCAGATTCCTTTGGTTGGACTTCATGTTTAATAACATCTTTCACCTCTTTGAACACCACATCTCGGTTGTACACAGCCTTCCTTGTTACTGGGTTCCAAAGCTTATAACCCTTTGAACCATCCTTATACCCAATAAAGATGCACTTTTCAGATTTACTATCCAACTTGGTTCGTTTATCCTTTGGAACATGTACATATGCATCACATCCAAATACCCTCAGATGTGAAAGAGAGGGTTTCTTACTAGTCCATACCTCTTGTGGAGTCTTATCCTCCAACGCTGATGAAGGTGTTCTATTGACCAGGTAACATGTTGTCTCCACTTCCTCTACCCAGAATTCATGTCCTAACCCGACACCACTGAGCATGCTTCTTGCCCTTTCCATCAACGTCTTGTTCATTCTTTCTGCAACTCCATTTTTCTGAGGTGTATATGGAGTAGTCCTATGTCATGCTATACTGCACTTCTTACACAATTCTTCAAATTCCTTACTGCAAAACTCTCCACCGTTATCTGTCCTCAACACCTTTATCTTCTTCTTTGTCTGGTTTTCCACCAAAGCCTTAAATTCTTTAAACCTGTAAAAGACTTCAGATTTCTTCTTAAGGAAATATATCCATGTATTCCTTAAGAAGTCATCTATAAATGATACAAGGTACACAAACTTACCCAGTGATGGAACCTTCACACGTCCAAACACATCATTGTGCACAAGTTCTAATATTTGTTTCACCCTCTTACCACCCGAGAGGAAACTCACCCGATTTTGCTTCCCATATACACAATTTTCACAGAAATCAAAATCCAGAGAGCTATTACTCATACCTTCTACCATACCTTTACCATGAAGTATTCAAAGGCCCTTCTCTCCAATATGTCCAAGCCTTTGATGCCATAGCATGGTCTTCTCTCCAGAGACCACTAGATTTTCTGCTTCACTTTCAGGAACCACAAAACTATTGCACCCATCAACAACAATGCTACCTTGCAGCTTGTACAAAGTTCCAATCAGAACTCCCCGCATCAATACTGGTGCTCCCCAAACCATCTTGCAGGTACCCTTCTCAAACACTGTTTTTACACTTGCATCATCCATCTTGCTTACAGAAATTAGATTTCTGGCCAATGTAGGAATATGTAGAACACCCAGAAGTGTTCTAACCATTCCACCTTGCAACTTCAACTTTACTTTTCCGCGACCAATGATTCCTATCATCCCCTAAGAAGACATCACCACCATTGTATTTCTCATACTCGCAGAACCACTCTCTATGGGGAGTGAAGTGAAAGGATGCACCTGAGTCAATCAACCATGCCTCATGATCTACATGTGTACTTGAAGAAGCCAAGTACACATCCCCACCTTCATCTGAGGTGGTTTTCGCCTCTGCAGAAAGAGCATCATCAGATCCCTTTCCTTTATCAGGAGCTTTAGATTTACAGTCCCTTTTGTAGTGCCCTTCCTTTCCGCATTTCCAGCACACCACCTTTACAAGTTTTCCTGGAGATTTAGATCTCCCTCTAGATTTAGATCTCCCACTCGATGGCTTATTTTTGTTTCTGTTCTGGGACCGTCCTTGTACAGACAAGGCATCACCATTCTCGCTCTCCATATTTTTCCGTCTCATCTCCTCTATTAGCAAGGATGAGACTATTTCATCAAACTGCAAGGCAATTGCATTGTTACTTATTGCAATAACTAGACTATCCCACGAATCTGGTAGAGAACAAAACAAACTAATGCACTTACCTTCATCTAAAATTTTGACATCAACAGACGATAACTGACTTACCACAGTATTAAATGCATTCAGATGCTCTGTCACTAAGTCTCCATCTTTCATCCTCGGGTTATACATCTTTTTCTATAGGAACAATTTATTCACCAGAGACTTAGATTGGTACAAAGTCCCTAACTTGTCCCACAAAGCCTTCGCCATAGCTTCCCCTAATACATTCAGCAATACTGAACCTGAGACACATAATCGTATTGTGCTTTTTGCCTTCCGATCCAACTTCTTCCATTCTTCATCAGAGAGTTCCCTTGGTTTAGTACCCAGATTTACCGCGACCCACCGATCTTTATCCACCAACAGATCCTCCATCTTGAGTTTCCACAACTCAAAACTCTGACCATTAAGTTTCTCAATCTCTATCTTTCCAATGCTCTCCATCTTCTTTCACCACTAGAATCGATCCCACAGATCTCCCACTAAACGGGGTCTACCACAGGCTCGAGCGAAACCCCTTAGCAACAAAGGCGTCCCCTTGAAGCCAAAACTGCTCTGATACCAAATGTAGGTTTTAACCCCATACAGAAATTACGTGAATACGAATTCTAAAACACAGAAAATAAACAATGCGAGAGCATAACACATAAAACACATATACACAGAGATTTTCCCCTGGATCCGAAAACCGAGACTCCCAGCTTGATTTTTCATTATATTCCTTTCAATGTTACAATACATATTTATACATGCCGAAGCATCCAATACCATGGACCGAAAACCATTGCGTCCAAAACCATGGACCGAAAACAATCGTGTCCAAAACCATGTGCAAAAATCATGCACAAAACCATAGGTAGGTCTGCCCAACTCGCCCCCCTCAAACCCCCCTGTGACCCCCCTGCTGTGCAATCGGCGCAACAAAGGGGGGGCGCCGCCCCCCCTCTAACCCCCCGGTTCACTACGTAGGCTAGTGGTGGAAAGAATAACACAACCCAACATAGGATGCCTAGATCTGGGTTCCTTCGAGAGGATCCACTATGTAATCCTCAATCTCAACCTCCATTTTTGGTAGGCGTGGTAAGATCAGGATGAGGGAAGTTTCTTTGTTTCCATATGTAGTACTAGATTAACCTAGATTGGCAAGGCTCATGGCCCTGCTACATAAAGACATCTACCTTAATCATCCTATTTCATCCAACAAGACACCTATGACACTAGACTGGAAAAATAATTTATTCATCGATATCATGATTTGACACTATTGACATGAATTGAATACACTAAAGCCATTTTCGTCGTTAGTGACAAATTAGTGAGTTACAATTTCAAATGACCAAATTTATAAACAATTTAAAGGTGAATTCCAAAGGAAATTAATAAATAATTTTTAAAGTTCATGCATTTTTTACCCCATAACTAAAAATTCCCACACATTTATAGACCCTTCTAACTAATTATCAAGGCTACCACCGATTCCATAACAACTTCCAACTTGCTCCAAGTAACATATCAACTACTCACCAAATGACTTTACTTCTTGTTGTCATTGTGGACATATTTCAATTTAAACAAAGACCGCATAATGACACTATCTTTCATGGTTGCAAGATAAGTAAAGAAACACAAAACAATAAGCTTGCAAGTGGATTTTGGTATATGAGAGAGATGATTGATACCATGAATTAACTTCACTCGTTTTAGAGTATTCCTCCTTAAACATTGCAACTCGAGAGAATATATAAATGATCAAAAAGGTTATTTGTGTTGTTTCATTTTTCATTTTTAGATGAAGTGGAAAAAATTATGCTTCCAAAGCATTGATCGATGACTAGAATCCTCAAAGTTGTAGAGTATTCAAGTTTCAAAATATCATGGAAAATAGTTGGCCTAATTTTGGGTCAAAACACTAATAATTTTATATTGTAAACCATGACATAGATAGGGATGTAAATGATTCATTTATTTATCTCTCATCTTTGTCACCTAACATGACAATGGATTGATGCCATTCCCTTTTCACATAACCAATGCACTTGCACAAAGTAGAGAATTAATGGCAACTACTAATACATAAAAGGAAGAGCACGCTTCAATCAAAAGTAGTGACACTAAATTTAATAATATTAAAGAACATATTCAAAACCAAAAAGGACCTCAAATTGATTGACTAATGATAATATAAAAAGCAATTTATATTTCAAAAAGAAAAAAATAGAAAATTTCAAAAATATAATGTTAAACTTGAAAAACCTTAAGATGTCTAGGGACACTACGTCCTATTCCAGGTGTTTCTGGGAAAACTAGTATTCCTAAAGAATGCTAGCCCTCTAGGTTTGGAAGCTACCCTAGAAACAACAGTTTAAAGCAATTCAACGATTTCTTCTATGTGTAACAGATAAGAGAAAGATAATGGAACCAACCTGGAACTTCCGCTTAATCCCTTGCTTGATCTCTCTCCCCTTTGACAGAGCCTGCAACTCCTCCCCATACTTAACACGCTTGGAGAGTACCTGCACAAGTACAACAACAAAGAACCGTCAAAGCATCGTGATCTATTACAACATAAACATTACAGAATCAGATATATAATGAACAAATGATAGCATTCACAAATGATAACATTCACAATTGCACAATCATATGGAAGAAAACTTGAAGAACTTTATTAATAGAAGGGAGAATTACAACCCAATTGTCTGATCTAGCATCATCCTCCCAGCTTCAATCCTTATTCACCTCATGAAATAGCAAGATCACTCCAACAATACAATGCTCTTTCCTCAATTACAAACTATCAGTACTTCCTTGCAATTCACAATATTCCAGCCTCCAAATCTCTTAGATGAGGGATCCATTTATAGATGTGTGCAAGGGTGTGAGTCATCCATGGGGTTTGATTAGTTTCATTCCACTTGTTACAATGGGTTCCACAAGAGAAGGGATTGGAGATTTCTTAGATCCCTTATTCATCCTTGGGCGAATTCAGAGAGGCAAGTGGCATAGGAGAAAGTTTTGGAAGATTTCATGAATAGTCAATTGACAAATGTCCCGGACATTTGTCCATCCTCGCCCATCGCACCCTATAGAAGGCCTAAACAGTATGCATCGCACCCAGGCAGTGTACCACTCAGTATGCATCGCACTTTGCTAGTGGAGCAATCAGTGTGGTTCAATTTAGGCAATTTCTGGATGGTTTCTCAGATGGAACTTTTGGGGAATGATGTATTTAGATGAATATGCTCCTTTAGGGTATGAAACAACTCTTTTAGGGGTTGATGAGCCCTAATACATCGACATATAAGTTTGGGGTTGATGTGCCCAAATATGTCTATAACACCAGGAGGATTCCTACCTCTCGAGCCTAATCACATTAGGAAAATATTAATTTATTAACATGTACAAACTCTACCCCCCCTATTTTTAGCCTATGATCTCTTACGAGAAAGTATGACCTTAACCATAAGGTCCACTCAAGTTGTACACTTTCTTTAGACTTTCATCTACAGTTTTACACAAACCTACAAACAACTTCATAAAAGCCATGCACCAAATCCATAAACAACAACAAAGGTATAAATGTAGTGGTATGCTAAAATTACCAAGAGAAATTAACAAAGAGAGATAAATTTACCAGCAACAAAAAACACACATAAACACAATGTTATCCTGGAAAACCCCAATATGGGGAAAGTCAACGAACACAATATTCTATTAGTGTCCCTTGGCCAAACTCGACCAAGTGATCCTGCATCGCTCACATCCCTAGAACAATCTAATGAAGTATTCCCAATCCATTTAAAGACTTAATTACATGTAATCCATGAGCACAAAATAATGGGCAACCAAAATAATGTGTCCAAAACTAGCATTGTTTGACCGAACCACATTGACTCTTTAACCGAGTCAATTTTTGCCTAACAATCCCTCCTTAAACCTTCACTTCAAGTTTCTTTTCAAAAAATTCATCCAAACTAATCAAGTGAGCCAACAACACTCACCTATAGGCCCTAAAACCCTCAATATTTATATCCAAGGTATCTGATAATTCAACATGCCCCTTATCACCTAGTATAACTCCCAACTTTATCATTAATTTATGAGGTGTACACATTCTTTTCCAGGGCTTACAGTCATATGCCCATTTACATGCATTTAAACATTATTTTAAATCCATCATATTTTATTTTTAAATTATTATTTTTTCTCTCTTGGCACTTATGTTGCTATCCTCTCGAATTGGCACACTCAATGCTCTCCTCACCCGTGTAAAACCACGTTTTGTGAATCCACAATAAATCATCTCATTGAATCATTTTTCAAACACTTTTCCTGCATCCTTGGCATAAATTACCTGGTCATATGCTTCCTTTGGTGTTGCATTCTCAACCAACAACCGTGGCAATATCCACTAGGGAGGGTAGAATCTCCACTATGTGCTTTTTTTTCAATCAACCATTTCTACGGAAAAATTCACACAATTATTCTACTCATAGCTTTAAGAATTAGAGATCATCAATGTACTCGTCATGTAGGTGAATTTCCTCTTTATGTAAATTTCTAGCACTGCAATAATTATCGATGATTATCCTCTTGACTAACAAACTCTTCATGGATCCATGATTAAACCACTCTCCTTGGAGAGTTTGGGTTAACCTAGCTCTGATTCCATGTTAAAATTATTAACATAAATTAATTGAGATAGATAAATTTACCGGAAACAAAAAAACACACAGAAACATAATGTTTATCCTGGAAAACCCCAAACCATGAAAAACTACGGAAAACAATCTTCTATTAGTGTCACTTGGAAAAATCTATCAAAAAATGACCAAGTGATCCTTCACCACTCACATCACTTTCACATTACAATGAAGTATTCCAAAATATTTTAAAGGATTCATTACATGAAATCCATGGGCACAAAATCATTGGCAACCAAAGCCATGTACCTAAAACCACCATTGTTTGATCGAGCAACATTGGCTCTTTCATTGAGTTAAGTTTTACATAACACAATAGTATTATGGACCACCTCAAAAAACCTTATTCACACATAATCGACCTCACAACTTCTCAATTTGTTGGTTCAAGGCACAAAAGGATGGTTCTCGAAGGACAATACCTGCTCACAAGGGAAACTTTGTATTTGGAATTCAAGTGATTTGCTTCCATGTTAGGTACATAGTAAAAGAGTAAAGGTTGTTAGGTCAACAATGGTGGTTTAGGAACCAACTATTGGTAGCTCATGGTATTAAGTCGGTGGTATTACATGTAGCTAAAGCCTTTAAATTTATGTCATTTACTCAAATGTGATACATCCACTAAGAAATAGTTGGATCTTTTATTATGTCATCAACATTTTTATAGTCTCCACACTACTTTTTCCATTCCCTCACAATGAACCAAAGACAATTAACAATGGAGTCATCATGCCTTTAAATAGGCTATATTACATTAAAATACCATGGGAAAAACCATGGGATATGAAACCTACAACTGTAAACTGCCACTGGAAAATTGACTTACCGTAGGGTAACACTAACATTTCATGCTATATATTTTGCCTTGAAATTAACATAGTTATTTAAATATTTGCGACAATATATCGTTATTTAGTTAATGCATCAAGTTCCTAATAGTTTTCAAATCCCATGATTGAATCACATAAACTCTAGATTTGCAGTTGATATGATACTTAGACTTTGATGTTAAGATTGCTTTAGATTATACAGAAATTTACAAAAATGATAGATATAAATAGGTATCATTGATTCGAATTTGACCAGACCAACATAGATCTATTTAGGGGTAGACCATTTAACTATTTTTATAATAACAAAGGTGTTCCATATTCTAGACAATGGCTTGAATTTTCATGTTCTTGTTTTGTTTGGCATAAAATCTTCAAAATGTGATACTTTTCATAGTAGCGAAGCTATCAATCACTAGCATGCCTGTGGGATGTGGGTCCAGTTAAGTTTGAATATAGGCCACATCCTTATCATCTTGATGTTGTAGGACTTTACACTTATTAACAACCCTACAGGTAATCAAGTATAGTTCCACACAACATATAAAGAAAATTTCTTGAGTGCAACTGCTGAAGGAAACTAATATGGAGAAATTGTGATCAACTGAATGATTTGGTCATCATCCTTGCTTCTTTCTCATAAATTTTATTGCATGGTTTTTTCTTTAACAATGATCATGCTTATTGTGATTATAGATTTCACAATTTTGATGGAAAATAATGAATTCAAACCAAGTTTGACTTCACTCCTATCAATCAAATTTTTATAATATTCCAGAGTCTCTAATTGATTTACAGTTAGGTTCCAAAACTCACTTCTACACAAATTTTCTCAAAGAAAACTTTCACACACATATAATCCTTATCATGTTTTGCATGTAATATTCTAAATACTCAGTCACAAATACACACTTTGGTTCTAATCACTTTGGTATACCCAACACATTATTTGTATACACTTCCAAGTTTGAGACTCCAAGCACACCCCGACATGTTCTCTCTCTACACTCCAACCACACCTAGGGTATTCTCTATAAACACTCTCTCAAAATGTGAGGATCCAATATAATCACCATGATAAGTTTTTGAAGTGCTACACAAGTGACTATGAACTGGAAGGTATATTCATGCACAAGTGAGGTCATATGACCTAATATAACTTTTTTCCTTCAATGGTTGTTGGGTCCCTATAATACTAGTGATTACCCCATTACTATTGTAGTTATACCCCTTATTTATATTTTTGTGCCCCTATTACCCCCATATTGTTATTTATGTGCCCCATAGAATCCCTCTATTGTTATTTTTGTGGCTTTATATTATTATTGTTAGGTCGGCTGGATTATATTGTGACTCCTTAGACTCCTATATATAGAAAGGAGGTTTTGTCATTTGTATCATCCAAGAATTGTTCATTTATGTAATGTAAAGGAGGTTGCCTCCTCGAAGAGGCTGAATTCTAAGGCGTTGATCTTTCTTTTCTATCTTTTCTTGAGCTGGTTTCATAACATTTGGTATCAGAGCTTTGGATTCTAGGGTTTCGCTGCTCCAAACAGGTCATCGTGGCATTTTTGCTATAAATTTTTTTCTGTGACGTTTCAGAAGTCGCAAAAAAAACCCATTTGAGAAGAAATCGCGCTGAACCTTGGGTCCGAATTTCAGAGCTTTTCGCGCGATATTTGCGGAGATATGATCTGAGGAAGTTGGTATTTTTGCAGACTCCTGAATTACATTCAAAATAGGTGACCTGGGGAAAATCGTCATAACTTTCTCTCTGGGGATCGGATTGAAGTTTCGTAAGAATTTGAGAAAGAGGACGGACTGTAGTTTCTTGTGGGTGTTTTTTAGATCCAAAGGTCGAAACAGTGACTCGCGGCACGTCATACAAGTTAGCTCTACTGAACTAGTCTATAATCAAGTCACTGTGGGAGATTTCTCATAACTCTTCCTTGAAGAATCCAATTTGGGTCAGACTTGTGGCATTGGAAAGAGAACACAGAGAGCTACTACAGGTCACAAGTTCAGAACTAGATGATTGGAAAGTACAGAGATACATCAGAGGCAATATCAAGCTCCTACAAAGTGAAAAAAGGTGTGTAGATTTTTTTAAATTTTTGCTTAAGCTTGGTTTGAAAATTTATTTTGAAGGAATTCAAAGGGCATAGTAGAGCATTATTATCGGTAACTGATGCCCCGAGGAAAGAAAATGCAAACACCTAGTAAGGAACCTGAAAGCTCTAGCATGACTCATGAAGAAGAGGAAGAAATGCTACATGATATATCAAAATTACAAGAACAAGTGCAACAAATGTCACGCTCATAAAAGTTAACAGATGCTAAGATAAATGGCGTGGAAGCTAAGATAAATGGCGTGGAAGCTAAGATGAATGGCATGGAAGCTAAGATGGACAATTTGAAGATAGATTTGAACACAAATTTGAAGACAGGCATGGCAGATTTGAAGACAGATTTGATTAATTTTCTACAAGAAATACTTACTAATGGTGAAAAGGTAGTAAAGGAAACTCATGATGAGAACAAAAGAAATGTTAATCATGATTCCATAGACGCTAATGTTGGATCGAAGAATCACCACATTCCAAAAATCGATATGAGGAAGTTTGATGGCAAGGATCCCGCCACATGGATATTACAGATGGAGCAATTCTTCGATCTCAATAATGTGCAAAACACACAAAAGGTACGTATGGCAACTTTATATTTGGAACCAAATCAGTTTGTATGGTATCAATGGCTTTGTTCTCGTAAACAATTTATCACTTGGGCAATTTTTATGGAAGAATTGATAGCACATTATGAGGATACAAAAAGCAACACTTTTTTTAGCCAATTGATAAGTCTCAAACAAAAAGGTTCAATAATGGAGCACATTGAGGAGTTCCAAAAATTGAACATAAGGGTAAAAGATATTCCAGAGGAGCATAGGATTGATGTGTTCATAGGGTCTTTAAAGGATAATATCCAACATGATGTGCGCCTTTGGGAACCTGATTCATTAGAGAAGGCATTCAGGTTAGCAAGAAAAATGGAAAGCAAAATTATGGCAACTAGGAAGCATACCATTCACAACTATAAAGACAGAAGTGTTGTTGCCCATAGTCTTCCACAACCTACAAGGTTGACACCACAACAATTGGAAGAAAAAAGAGCAAAAGGGCTTTGTTACAATTGTGATAGCAAATACACAAAAGGTCATAAGTGTGCTGAGAAGAAATTATTCTACATAGATTGTGAAGAGGAAGAAGAAAATGAGCAAGAAAGGTCAAAAGAAGAGGACATATTCCAGGAACAAAGCCTAGATGAAGAACAAATAAATCCGACCATATCTTGTAATGCATTGGCAGGAATTACCACTCCTCAAACCATCAAGATAGAAGGACAAATCAAGAAGAAAAAGGTAATAGTGTTGATTGATTCAGGAAGCACCCACAATTTTATTCATTGTAGGGTAGCAAAAGAATTGAATTGCTTCCTATATCCAGCACCAGAGTGTCAAGTGATGATTGCAAATGGAGGAACAATAAATTGTTCTGGAAAGTGCCATAATATCAAGCTATCCATGGGAGAATATGTATTGACTAGCCCAATGCTTTCCATTCCAATGGGAGGTGCTGATGTTGTACTAGGAGTCCAATGGGT
The DNA here is from genome assembly GCA_031772625.1 of Pinus tabuliformis. Taxonomy (NCBI): domain Eukaryota; kingdom Viridiplantae; phylum Streptophyta; class Pinopsida; order Pinales; family Pinaceae; genus Pinus; species Pinus tabuliformis. The sequence continues at coordinate 1,347,134,625 of CM062819.1, forward strand.
ACAATAGCTTTTAATTTTCAAGAACTTTTCATGAAATTTTCTGTGGAAGGAAAGGAAGTTTAATTAAGGGTATTGCAGGGAAACTAGGAAAGATAATCAGCTCTAATGGCATGACAAATCTTCTAAAAAAGGAGAAAAGAGGTGTAATTGCACAATTATGTTCGCTAGATGTTTCCACATTGGAATCATCTATTTCTCCAGATCTCCAAAAAGTCCTGGACAATCATTCCAAGGTATTTGAGACTCCCAAAGGTCTCCCACCTATGCGTGATCATGATCATGCTATTCATCTGATTCCAGGAAGTGTTCCTCCAAACATCAGGCCGTACAGATATCCATATGTCCAAAAAAGTGAAATTGAACGTATGGTTGCAGAAATTCTAGAGGCTGGTATAATTCAACCGAGTCAAAGTTCTTTCTCAGCTCCAGTAGTATTGGTGCACAAGAAGGATGGATCATGGCGCATGTGTCCAGATTATAGGGAGCTCAACAAGCCCACTATTAAAGATAAGTTCCCCATTCCTGTCATTGATGAATTACTGGATGAATTGCATGGATCAATTTACTTCACCAAGTTGGATCTTCGTTCGGGATATCATCAAATCAGAATGAAGATCGAAGACATTCCGAAAACGGCATTTAGAACTCATGAGGGTCATTATGAATTTTTGGTCATGCCTTTTGGCCTTACCAATGCACCTTCAACATTTCAAGGTTTGATGAATTCAATTTTCAAACCATTCCTTAGAAAATTTGTGTTGGTATTTTTTGATGATATACTAATCTACAGCAAGTCTTGGAAGGATCATGTTGAACATGTTGACAAGGTGCTACAACTATTGGAGGAGAAACAATTATATGCAAAAAGATCCAAATGTTTCTTTGGAGTCCAGGAGGTGGAATATTTGGGTCATATTGTATCTCATGAAGGAGTTAAGGTAGACCCTAGCAAAATTAAAGCCATTAAGGAATGGAAAATCCCCACATCCATAAAGCATCTGCGAGGATTTCTTGGGTTGACAGGGTATTATCGCAAGTTCGTTAAGAATTATGGGAGAATAGCAGCACCTCTAACAACATTATTGAAGAAAGATTCATTTTCATGGACTGTGGAAGCAACAAAGGCCTTTAAACATCTTAAAGAGGCAATGTGCCAAGCACCGGTCTTAGCTACACCGGACTTCACAAAAACCTTTATTGTGGAATGTGATGCTTCAGGAAATGGAATTGGTGTTGTTCTAATGCAAGATGAAAGACCCATTGCTTTTGAAAGTCGTCCAATCAAGGGAAAGTTTTTAAGCAAAGCTATTTATGAGAAGGAAATGTTGGCAATACTCCATGCACTTAAGAAATGGCGACCCTACCTAATGGGAAGACACTTCAAGGTAAAAACGGATCATGATAGCCTTAAATACTTTTTAGAACAAAGATTATCCTCTAAAGAGCAACAAAAGTGGGTCACAAAGATGTTGGGTTATGACTTTGAAATCATCTACAAAAAAGGGAAGCAAAATATGGTGGCAGATGCACTCTCAAGAAAGGATGAGGATATGGAAGCATTGTTGTGTGCCATTTCTATTATCCAACCAGATTGGATAAACGAAGCAAAGGAGGAATGGAAGAATGATGAAGAAGTGTGGGCACTTATTCGGAAGCTACAACAAGATTCCAGTACTTATGATACATTTAGCTGGAAAAATGATTCGTTATGGTACAAAGATCGCTTATACCTCTGTAAGAATTCCCAGCTAAAACAAAATATTCTTATGGAATTGCACACTTCTCCCTTAGGAGGGCACTCAGGATTTTTAAAAACTTACCACAGGGTTAAGAAGGAATTTTTTTGGGATGGCCTTAAATCAGATATTCAAAAGTTTGTGGCGGAATGTTTGGTTTGCCAACAAAATAAAGTTGAAACAATTAAGACACCGGGTCTATTACAACCTTTATCTATTCCAAGCCAACGTTGGGAGGAGGTTTCAATGGATTTTATCACAGGTTTACCCAAGTCTGAGGGAAAGAGTGTCATCATGGTGGTAGTTGACAGACTTACCAAGTATGCACACTTTTGTGCATTATCACATCCATTTAAAGCCAGTACAGTTTCTACTGCATTTATGGAAACAGTTCAAAAGCTACATGGAAACCCAAAGATTATTGTAAGTGACAGAGATCCCATTTTCACTGGAAATTTTTGGACAGAATTATTTTCTTGTCTTGGTACTCAGTTAGCTCATAGCTCATCTTATCATCCTCAATCTGATGGGCAAACTGAGATAGTAAACAAATGTTTGGAAGGATATCTTCGTTGCTTTGTATCTGATAAACAGACACAATGGGTCAAATGGTTGCCTCTAGCTGAATGGTAGTATAACATTTCCTTCCATACAGCAACAAAAATGACCCCATTTATGGCACTTTATGGGTACCAACCACCATCAATCACATCATATTTAAGAGAAAATTCTAAGGTTCAGGCAGTGGAACATCACATCGAACATCAACAACAAGTCCTCCAACTCTTAAAGGATAACCTCGTGTTGGCACAAAATAGAATGAAACAACAAGCAGATCAACATCGCAGTGAAAGAAGTTTTGATGTAGGTGATTGGGTATTCCTACGGCTACAACCATATAAGCAAATGTCCCTAAAGCAAGCTATGAAGGATAATAAATTATCACCAAAGTATTATGGTCCGTACAAGGTGTTGGAAAAGATTGGTACTATGGCATACAAATTGGAGCTTCCTGCAGCTTCTCGATTGCACCCAGTTTTCCATGTTTCATGTTTAAAGAAGGTTATAGGCAACAAGCTCCCAGTTCAAACAATATTTCTAGAACTTGACGAGGAAGGAAAAATTATATTGGAACCGGAAGCAGTCACAAAAACAAGAACTCGACAGCTACGAAATCGATCAATTTCAGAGTATCTTATCAAGTGGAAGAACTTATCCGCTGAAGATTCCACATGGGAGGATGAGAATTTTATGCAGAAGTATCCAGAACTGCTCAAGCGTTGAGGACAACACTTTTTTAAGGAGAGGGGCATGTTGGGCCCCTATAATACTAGTGATTACCCCATTACTATTGTAGTTATACCCCTTATTTATATTGTTGTGCCCCTATTACCCCCATATTGTTATTTTTGTGCCCCACAGAATCCCTCTATTGTTATTTTTGTGGCTTTATATTATTATTGTTAGGTCGGCTGGATTATATTGTGACTCCTTAGACTCCTATATATAGAAAGGAGGTTTTGTCATTTGTATCATCCAAGAATTGTTCATTTATGTAATGTAAAGGAGGTTGCCCCCTCGAAGAGGCTGAATTCTAAGGCGTTGATCTTTATTTTCTATCTTTTCTTGAGCTGGTTTCATAACAATGGCATTTGTGGTTTTAAGATAATTAGTGTAATGAGATAAGTCTAGGGAACCATATACAAGTGATCCCAAACTATTAGGAAAATTATGCAGAAGAAATGAAATGAATGACTATAATTTATGTTTAAAAATTATTTAGAATTTGGAGGTTTTATATAGTTAATGAGATTATATTAACTTGTGGAGCCCTACACAAGTGATTCCAATATAACAAGAACATATCTACACAAATGAGGCAAGATTACCCACAATCATTTCCATTTAAATCATCTATGTAATTTGCAGTTATCGGATAATTAGTATGATGATAAAAGTTTGCAGAGTCTTACATAAGAGAATTTAAACCATAAGGAAGAGCCATGCACAAGTGATCCTCACCTAGTAGGAAAATCCATGAACAAGCCAAAGACATAACAATATTTTTGTATAAAACTTCTCTAGGACAAGCCAATGAGATAGCATATTTTGGTATAAAATCTCTCTATAATTTATGGGTGTGATATAATTGGCATGATGAGTAGAGATTGTGTAACCCTACACAAGTGATCCAAAACTAGCCAGTGAAGTTGTGATAAAAAAATGGGACAACATGACTCAACATTGTTTCCATCTAAACCCTTTCAGAATTTGCAGGTCTAAGACAACTAGCAAGATGAAGTGAACCCACAAAACACTATACAACTGATCCCAAACTCATAGATGGATCATTATACAAGTCATATGAGATGCATAGATATTATTGTCATCTAAATCCTCTTTGGAATTAGGGGATTTGAGATAATTAATGTTACAAGACTAACATGCAGAACCCTCCACAAGTGATTCTAAATGAGCAATAAAAAATATGCATAAGATATAAGAGGTGATTGATATTCTTTTCACATAAGCCTTATTGAAACCTATGGTTCCAAGATAATTAATGTGATAAGATGATAATATTGATTCCTACATAAGTGAATCATCCCAAGCAAGCAAATAAATTCATGCAAAAATGATATGAGATGAACAAACACCATTTACATATAAATCCTTTCTAAATTTGAGGGTTTTGAGATAATTATTGCAACAAGATGAGACTATGGATCTTGTTAAGAAATAATATAAGTACCAATTAATCATAAAACCCCTTATTAATCCCTATACTTTAAAGTCTTACATTTTGATTGTTATATTGTTATGCCAGATAGACTATTTTATTGTACCATTTGTGTCCAATATATATAGCAAGCTACTAAAGTCGTGCAAAAATGATATGAGATGACCAAACACCATTTATGTATACAAGCCTTTCTAAATTTTAGGGTTTTGAGATAATTAGTGCAACAAGATGAGACTATGGATCCTATTAAACAATAATATAAGCCCTAGTTAACCATAAAACCCCGTATTAATCCCCAGACATTGACTTCTTACATTTCGATTGTTACATTATTATGTCGGATATAATATTTTATTGTACCATATATATATATAAGTGAATCATTCCTAGTAAGCAAGTAAAGTCATGCAAAAATGATATGCGTTGAACCAACACCATTTATGTATAAATTATTTCTAAATTTTAAGGTTTTAAGATAATTAGTGCAACAAGATGAGACTATGAATATTGCTAAGCACTATATAACCCTAGTTAACCATAAAATTGTTTATTAATCCTTAGGATGTTTCTCCTTGAAATAAGTTGTAATTATTAACTTCTTATCATTTTTAAGGTGTATGTTTCATAACATTTGGCATTAGAGCATACAAAATGAGGGTTTTGTTGCTTCAAACATGTCACCAAGGAAGAAATACTAAAATTTTCCAGAAATAAATACAAAAATCCATGGCTAAAAACAAGGAAGAAATTCAAAATGTCAAGGAAGAAATACAAAATCCATGACTGCAAGTAATGAAGAAATAAGAAACAAACTACTATTCCAAAATATCCCTAAAAGGGATATGGAGATCCAAGGAAATAATGGACATAAGGAGAAGCATAATATTGATACTTAATGACATATGGGGAATATTTTATCACAATTGGGGAGCACTCATATTGAGTCACAAAACTGTAATCATGAAATTTCAATCCAAGATCCACATCATTAGGGCTCTAACTCAGTACTAGTGAACCACTACATTTTGAAGATCGATTTGAGGAAGCTTAATGATAACAATCTTGTAACATGGATATTCCAAATTGAGCAATACCTTGATATACACCAAGGTACAACCTTAAAAAAGGTAAATACAACATCCATGTATTTAAAACAAGATCAATTTATACAGTATCATTGGTTTTGTGAAAGGAAAAAAGGATTGTATTATATATTGGTTTGTTTTATAGAAGGAATTGACAATAAATTATGGGTGTATTAAGAGCAATATATTCTTCAATCAATTGGTGAATCTTCAGCAAAAAGATAATTACCAAACACATTCAACAATTCCTAAAATTTAAGTCTGAGGGTAAAGAACATTTTAGAGGATAATTTGTTAAACCTCTTTATGGGAACTTTAAAGGAAAGTATCCAACATAAGTTGTGTCTATTTGAACCTAAATCCCTAGAGTGTGCTTCTATCTAGGAAAGGAAAATTTAAAGTAAAAATATGGCTACTAGAAAATTGGTCGCTAATATCTATAAAGAACATCGTGCTCCCTCTCCTAAACTAACAAGGTTGACACCTCAACAAATTGATGAAAAAAATCAAAGGAACTATGTTTCAACTATGGTATAAAGTACCATAAGGGGCATGAAAGTGGTGAGAAGAAATTGTTCTACATAGACTATGAAAATCAAGAAGATCAAGAATTCAAATTGTCATAAAAACTAGAGCTAGAAGAGGTTATTCCAACAATATATTTTCATGCATTGGTTAGCATCTCTACTCTACAAACACTCAAACTAGAAGGATATATAAAAAAATAAAAGGTAAGAATGTTTATTGATTCAGGTAGACCCATAACATCATCAAATGCAAAATGGAAAAACTTCTTAACTATTTCGTAATTCTAGCACCAAAATTTTAAGTAATGATTACAAATGGAGGTACCACAAATTGTTTACAGAAGTGCCATAGTATTAAGTTGAATATGGGGGAGTATTTATTGGATAGTCGCATGATTTCAATCTAAATGGATGATGTTGTTGTTGTATTAGGGGTTCAATGGTTACAATCATCAAGAATGGTGGCCCTTATTTTTCAAGATATTTTTAGGAGATGTTCCTTAGAAGGAAAGGTAATTGAACTTAGAGGTATCCAAGGGAAACCCTATAACGTGATAAGCTCTAATAGCATGACAAAATTATTAAAAAACGGATACCATGGTGTAATTACATAATTATGTTTATTAGATGTTCAAACATTTATATCCTTTGTTCTAGTGGATCTCCAAAAAGTTATCAACAACCATTCCAAGGTATTTGGGAACATGCCAAGGGTCTTTCATCTACTAGAGTTCATGACCATGGTAGTTGTTTACAACCTAGAGTGTATCACCTAAAATTAGGCCTTACATGTATCCATATGCACAAAAGAGTGAAATTGAGCATATGGTTCAAGAAAAATTAGAGGCTAGCATCATTCAACCTCGAAAATGTTCTTTCTTTTCTGCAATGGTGATGGTTATAAAAAAGGATGGGCATAGCATATGTTTCCATATTATAAAAAACTCAAAAAAATGACAATCAAAGATAAGCTCCCTATTTTGTTGATGAATTATTAGATGAACTGCATGGATACATTTTCTTTACTAAAGTTGGATCTTTGTTCTGGATATCATCAAATTAGAATGAGGAAAAATATTTCCAAAACAACTTTTGGAACACATGAAGGTCATTATGAGTTTTTGGTCATGCCATTTGGACTTACTAATATAGCTTCAACATTTCAAATCTTGATGAATTATATTTTCAAACCCTTCCTTAGAAAGTTGATGTTAGTATTTTTTGATGACTTCCTAATCTATAAAAAAATCTTGGGAAGAGCATGTACAACATGTCATGTTGGTTTAAGGTGGCTTGACCCAGGTTCAAAGTGTACTGCGTACCAACAAAACCCTCAACCACTAAACCTTTCGACAATGACCTGCAAGCATATTGCAGTCTCACACAAAGCGGTTATGGGAGATTACAGAACCAGGTTTCTGTATCCAAAGGGATATATGCGTTGTAGCGCCCATGTGTTCACTTATGCCTTATATATATCTACAACTTCGCATACATCAATAACTTCATGTTGATGATTAACTTCACAGATTGGTACTTAGCACATAAAAATAACAGAGAATAGTATAACATATAGTATTTCAAATCATTCAGTAAAAAACATGCATGAAGATTTTTATAACAACAGAAAATGAAAACAAAAAGATGCACAATACTTTACCAAAACTTCTTCTTTATTAATAAGGATCTTCAATACATACACTTATCTGACCTGCACACCCAGCTGCAGGTGTTCTACGCACTTAGCTGCAGAGCCTTCCCAAAAATACAGACCCAAGACAGAAAATATGATCAATATCTGATTTTTTTCTATACTTAGCTATCTTCAACAAAGAATTACATCTTTCTATACATAAATTTCCTTACTACAAGACCATGGTTCACATACCATGGATTCGATAAAACAATGGAATAATACCCGATACCCGTTAGAAAATAAGGGACTTTGGCCCACCCCACAGCCCCTAAACATTGCGCGATGAATAGAACTTCACCAGCTCTGCTCCTCAAAATGCGAAGTCTTTGACGAAAACTTGGACCAAGTTGGGATGTGCCCAACAAGCCCCCAACGCTCACCTGTGACTCCTCCCGAGTTAGTCAGTTGCGGTTCCCTTTATTTTCGTTGCAATTCCATTGTAGACTACATTATACTGTTGAACTGTCTCTGCCATTTGTTTCTCCTCTCAACGCACCTCTTCCAACAATGCCTTTATGGTTGGGCTAGCAACCTTTTGTAGTATTTTTTTCTCCATTTTTTTCAATTCTTTGAACCTTTCGTCCATTGCTTTAGAAATTTTGAGGGTGTCATCCTGCCATGGATGAGTCCTCGCTTACAAAATTTTCTCCTTCCTCCGAAGATCATCTATCTTATTTTTAAGGTTCTTTCCTTCGGTAATACTGGCGAGCCTCTGTAAGACTGGTAGTAAGACTGGTAGGGTCTTCACAGTTGCCAAGATCTCGCCACGCAGCTTCTGCTTCACCTGTAATTCCTTCTCGATCTTTTGGATGTTTAGATCCTCCTACAGTGAGGTCCAAATCTGCATTGTGTAATCCAATAATTTCCTGCAGTCTGCCATTGTGTCAAATATGCCTTTTAATGTTGTTTTTAAGTCTTTCTGCCTCTGATCCCACACTTCTTGTGGCGTGGTTGGCTATAGCCTTATTTGCAACTCTGATATCTGCACTTCATACTCAAATTCTTACCTTTTCCAGTGTATTCTTTGATTTCTTGATCGAGAGGGTGAGCTTTGCGACCTTCTCTGCTAGTTGTTCCTTCTCACTTACCTTCACGTCTAGGACTTGTTGAAGCCTTGAAATTCGCTACAACAACGTGGGGGATGACCACCTGGTCCGGACTTTAAAGCAGCTCCTTTTCCATTTGAAATGGTGGTTTCGACTGGTTCAACTAGGTTCAGTTACCTTCTCTCAATCTCCAATGGATTTAAAATATCACTTTCATTCACCAATGGAGAAGAGACATCAGATCAACCTCTTACTGATCAGGGAAGAAAGTGATCCTTAAGCTGATTTGGGGCTCATCCAAGCCACTACTAAAGTTTGTATCTTTGAAAAAAATGACTTAAAATAATGTAGAAATTAATCTAAATGCAAACTTATTCTAAGATGCAAGCAAAAGGAATTATCTCAATCCTATCTCAATTAAGCAGATATAGATCTAACCCAATTAAGAGCAAGATAATTTTAAATAATTGGGATTTAAATATGTATGGTGTATAATGAATATCAAGCTAATGAAGTAGTTCAATTAACTGACATTATGAATACCGAAACACATCCTATTGAGACCTCTTAACTGAAAGAATCAATCAACAACACTTAGGAAGAAGTTCGCAAAATGATATTGATCATTTAATCAGTAACTTGACTAATTAAATAATAATATGCGGAAGAAGTTCACAACATATCACTATTCAACAAATCAGTTTTATAAGACAGATTTTTGAGTAAATAGTTACTAAGAAATCAGAATTTAATCCATAAGAGTAGAGATACATAATAACATAAAATTGAGACAAATTACCCATATCGACAAAAGTGCACAAACATGAAAGTAAATTGACACAATCCTGTCATCATAAAATGAAACCAACATTTAAAATAATAGTATAATAAATACCAATTTATTGAATTAATTCTCTAGTTCCGGTTTCCAACAGTGTTTTATAGTGTCCGAGCTTCTGCTTTCAAAAACAGAGTTACAATAGTGCAAACTCTGTTCATTATACATAACTCGGAATGTAAAAGAAAAACCTCAATAATATACAGATCTGAGATTCCTCTCCTCCCACCTACAACTCAATCCCTATTACATAAGTGCTTTTAGAATTCCAGAATTGCAGAGGAGAGAAACCCTTATTACATTTTGCAATTTGCTATTTATAATATTTGCAAATGAATTCTTTACAAGAAAGTTTGTTGAAGAAGAGATTTTCTCAATCAATTTTCATCTGCTGAAAATTTCATTCTTTAATTGCTGGAGCATTCTCATTGATTGAGATCTTGTTCTCCTCATCTTTTCAATTGTTTTCCTGCAAAAACAAATCAAAGCAAAATTAAAATGTAAAATTAAAATCAAAATGCCAAATCTAAAATTAAAAAAAAAATCTAATCAAATTTAATTAAATAAATAATTGAAAATGAGATACAAGCTTTCTATTGATTCATTTGATGATTTAATTGGCCAAGGATATCACTGATGAATGGATTTGCATTCAAAAGAGGCTTGGGCAAATGAAAATGCAGAAAATAAAACTCAGGAAAATTAGTTTTATTCAAAATTCGAAGCTTGATCTTCTGCTAGATTTTAGACCTAATCAATGATCAAATCTGTTAATAAAACCTCCTCAGAAATGTTCTCTATGATTTTATCTTTCCAGTGAGCCGTCCTGAGCCTCATTTGGCTAAATAAAACTTAATCTATTAGCCTCCAAAGTTGATGAGTTAAATCTGACATAATTCTGAAAATTCTATTGTTAAACTAAAAATTCAGAATTTTTAATTAAATTCTAATCCTAAATTAGATTTTAATTATCTAATAATTTAATTTAATTTAACTATAAAACAAATTAATTATTTATAAACTAATTAATAATTAATATTAATCTAATTAAAAATTAATTTTAATTTAATTAAATAAAAAAAATATACTATATATTAATTAATTTAATTAATTATATTTAAAATGTTTTAATATAAGTCATATTACATTACCCATTTTATTAAAATGAATTCAAAACAAATGAAAGTGAAATAAACGAATTGTAATGAAAAAATGATTTCAAAGATTTATCGCATCAGATTTTCGCACTTTGCATTTTTAAATGTTCATGCTTAATGTTTAAGTTTTTTGTGATAATATTTTGCAAGAAATTTTGTTTGTGATACGAGATGTTTTTTTGAGAAATGTTTTTTGATTTTGGTTTCAGAGACTATTAAAGTAATGAAGATGTGTGGGGCTTGCGTGAATTATTAATCGTACAAATTGAACTATAGTTATTTTGCATTTTTTAGAATCCAGTCTTGGCAATTTGGCTTAAAATGATAAATTGGAGTAAATTATGAAGATCTCGAAATATGATTTCATCCGTTGTATGATTTAGCTCGGTCATTTTGTAGGACCGTTGGCGAAAAAATGAAAAATTAATAAAAGCTAACTAAAACTAATATTTACAATGAATGACTATTAAACTTAATTAGATGCAAAAATTGAAATATTATACAATTATTTACATTTTTAGTCCACGCGAGAAAACAATCAAACTTCAAAGGGGTGTCATTTACAACCCGGTTGACCAAATGAGTCGAAACAAGTATCGATGGAAAGCTTGTGAAAATTCGGATTCAATGAAACAATCAAAACATAAATCCGATAAAAATAAAAAATAACAAAATTGTAAGACAATCTTAAAAAAAAAAAAAAATCAATCTTAGAAAGGGTCCCCATTATTTGAGTACATAAAATAAAAAATATAGGGGGGTTGTGTTTTACCACAACAATGGCAACACACGGGAGAAGAACTGGTTATCTTTGTTTTATATGAATGAGATTTTCCTAAAATTAAAGTAAAAATAATTAAAGAAGAAAGAATTATTTTTGAAATGTTTGACTAGGTTCATTAGTTTGAATAAAAACAAGAATCATCTAACTGTAATTTTTCTTAAAATTCCTCATAAATCAAAATATCTCATAACTTTATATCATTCTTTAATTAGTTGTAGAGATTAAGCAGGGGTCACTTTACAACTTCGCTCTTAAAATATACTCATTTGTCACAGGTAAATCCACTGCTGCCAACAAACATCTATAGTCTCGACAGAGTTACCTTTTAATCATCAACGTTTCAAAATCCCATCTATTTAAGAATTATTGATCTAGAAATAAATCCATTTATATATGTTTATTTTCTTTGTATTTGTTTTTATTTTTAGTTCTTAAAAACCATTGCCCTGGTTTGGTAGCCAGATAGTTGACAATGACATTCACTGGTTATAATTGGACCGAACAAGCTGGCTCGTGATGCAACTCCTTGTCTTATAATTATTTGCAATCATAAGCCATTACCCTGGTTTGTTTTGCAATGTTGGTAATGTCAGCTTATTTTTCCCCTATGATCATGGTAAGCAGGCTCATGATGAGACATCTTATTTTTTAAGTTTAAATATATTTTTGGATTGCACTTTAGAAAAACAAGAATTTTTGGACAGGGAGAATTATTGACTCCTTAAGAGTTAAGAATGACAATTTCAAAGTTAAAGATGTTTCGTTGTAAAGTGTCTTTACTTGGTTAAAAATAACTTTTCTTTACTGATAATAAAATTTTGAAAGATCTTAATAAAATATTGAAATCTCAAAATAATTACAATTTTGATGAAAAAAAGAAATTTCTCAGATTTTATGATACTTTGTCAACTTTTCTTGTTTTGTAATCTCTTCCCTAAGTATGTCTACCTTTATAATAAGAAAAACTATCTTTATTAAAAGATTTAAGAAAAAGCCAATAGTAGACTATTAACATTCTTTTTCTGCATATGACGACCATTGTTAGGTAACAAAAAAGTCTTTCGTATAAATTATGACAGAGTCACCAAAATCAAAACTGAAAAATAATAGGAAAAGAATTCCTAATCTGAATTGACAAAAGAAATCAACAAACAAAAATAAAAATGAAAAAGGTAAGAGCATAAAGGAAAATTCAAGTTTTAAAAGATAAACTCCAATAAGAATGTTTATACCAATGTCTCAACAAAATGAAGTAAAAGAAAATAATCATGTAACCATTCCTTCTTATGTCGAGATTCAGATAAATTTTACCTTGCAGGGTTATAAGCGTTTTAGGCTTCAGATACCAGTGATGTTAAAATTCTGCCACAATGAAAATTTTATGTCTGGTGTCAATCTTCTTGTTTCAAAGCATCATCTTAATCATTTTCTAATAAAAAGAATGCTTAAAGAAACAAACTTAAAGGTTCGGAAATTTCCTAGTGTAGCTGTTTTTTGAAAGAAAACCAGTAAAAGAATATAAGGCTTCAAAATCTGATATGGTGGAGGATTGAAAGCTTTTATAAAGAGATGCAAAACAGATTTTTATATTAGCAAAATTTAAATACAAAAATAAAACTAAATTTAAGTAATGAAAATAATTGAAAGTGGGTATATGAAACTTACCATTAGATAATTGCATTTAATCTTACCTGTGAGGTATCATCTTCTCCAATGTTAGCTAACTTCTTTTAATTAAAATCAAAAGCATGAAGAAGTTGAACTAACCGTAATCTTATAACCCAAAATCATTATTTGTTTTATTTAAACCAAAGCAAGTAGTAAACTATAAGGAGATAATGCTTTGTGTTCAGAGAACCGAAAGTAAAACAAATCCATCAGAAATGAGAATGAAATTATGCTTCTTGCAAGGATGAATGTTCTCATAATATTATAAGTTTCATATCAACTCCATTTCATAAATTGTCTAGAATTAAGACCAAATCTGAGATAATGAAATTTATATATATAGATGGGAAGGTTTTAAATTTCATATTAAATATCGAGTGATATATCTAAAACTGAAATATAAGAGAAATCGAAATGATCAATTGCTTTAATACCATAGTGATTACCCAAGATTGCCTAAAAATATTTTATACAATGCAATGCCTCAGTGAATGTTTCGTATTGCAAGTTTCTTTGCCATACTTAAATTTCAATCCGTGATTTTTACCTTTGCCGATATGGGATATAACGATTGAATGTTAATGGAAAAGGGGCATGTATCAGAGTCTATCACATCGGAAAATCTTAAGGTAAGTCTTCATTTGAGTTTTGTGATGCAATATATTTGTTGCGGTGGCAAATTTGTGATATGGACATATGCTATGTGAAAATATGTGATGCGATAGGGCAATGACAATATCAAAGAATCGTTATATTGGGGAATAGTCACATCACACATCGCAGATTCAAAATTGTGATATAAGCATATATAATAAAAATTACAATGAAGCGACTGCGATATCGGCATATTGGGACATTGTGAAATAGTCATGTCAGAAATGTCGATATTATTCTGCGACTGCGTAGATGCAATTGATGACGTGGCAAATTGGTGGGACCGGCTTTGGATCTCAAAAGAAATCGGCGATCGGAAAATTTAAGTACATAATGTAACATTGTTGATACGCCTATGTGCAATGAAGAACGGACCCGATAAATTTATTATGTGAATTTAATATCGTATAGGATCCGGAACATCGAGACTTTTAAACTTATGCCCTACCATTATTGTGATTGAATGGACGCGATATTTTTAATGAACTTGATTTAAATTTTATATTAGGTCTAGAATTGAGTGAACGTAGCAATATTGGCAAAGTCAACTATCAGATATGGGAAATGCAAAATGTGATATGATAATTGTGGAATTTTGCGAGAGAGGCGTGTAAAATAACATCAAAGGTCTAGTATCAGCAATTTTTTATCAGTAATGTTAAGAGCCGCTTCTGATGGAATATTGCGATACAAAGAGTTGTGATATGGATGTTGTAATATTGAAAGGAAAGAATTGATGAAGTTGAACGGGAAAGGAATATCACAAATGTATATTCATCGTAGTATTAGTGATATGAAAGTCAAGTTCAAATATTGCAATATGAATTTTGCGATAATGTTTTAAAGGCCTATTGGGTTTTCTAATGAATGAAAGCAAAATTAAAGAATGCTCAAATTCTAACGAACAACAAACAAAATTTCCCTGAACCTTTTGCGGATTTGAAATGGGTTTGCTGCTTAATTCAAGTTTCGAAAATGAATAAAAACCTGCAAATGAAACAGAACAAGAATAAGAAATAAACTAAGAAAAAGGAAAAAACCAAGAATAGATTAAAATGAACTGATGAATGCATACTTGGAAGAAAATTTGTCTGTATATTTTATCTCATGAATCTTTAATTTTTTCCATGGGTTTCTCAAAATTCGGATTTTGTTCAAGATTATCTTATTATTTATTCTAAACTAGAGTGTGCAATCAGCTTAAAGAAATAAGCTATTCATGTTCAAGAAATCTGAAATTCATAGAATTTACCAGAGATGTAAATGAAAATATGCTCCCCTTTGAATTGCAACAGTGATTATTACCTTTGCTCATTATGAATTAACTTAACCAAATTCTATATTGATAAGGTGGTTGTTCAATAATGCCTTTAGTAAATAAATATGGTGCATATCACAACATCATATAATAAAGTAAATATCATAATAGAATAAAGCCACTAATTATGAAAAAATATCAACACAGCTTCAAATGTGTGCCCACAACAAAATGGACACCCTTAAGGTTATTTTAACAAATTAGGAGGAAGATAACATGAACTTCATGTGTTTACAGCAAAAAGTAAGACTGATCAATAATAATCGAATTGGCATTAAGCTTGCAAGCTTAGAGAGTCATATATTTTACGGGACAATGATATTAGGGAGATTTTGCATCATCGAAATTCTCAACATAACAATCTAAGAAGAAAATCTTAGAAGGAAATGTCGAAACAGAAAAAAGTGACTTTGAGGTGATGTGTGCCAAGTGCATACTCAATTAAATTCAGTCAAAACATTATTCGAAATAGGCAGAGATGTAGTCATTGGTAGAGGTATTGCTGTAAGAAATTTTTGATTTAAAGATGGAAAGCAAAAATAAAAAAGTTTCCAATGAGAGGAAAATATTTCTCTAAACATGTATATGACATGAGAATGGTTGATTACTTGCTTTATTTTTATCTGCATAATTGTTAAAAATAAATTAACTATATAAGCAAACTAACTACATTAATTCTACTCCTCTCCTAACTATACACATGAAAATGACTGGGTATAGTCATATTTTCAATGTAACCACTCTCTCATTTTAATTTCTGCGTATATGTACAGTTCAAACATTAGTAATAGAAATACAAATCTAATTAGAGTAATAAAGTTAAATATGAAAGCTAAATGTACAGTTATCGTTAGCAATTTATTTAAAATCTCCTTCTTTTGAAATGCCCTTTCCAACTGGATTTCAATTAGATCACAGAAATCTGAATGGATTTCAATTAATGATTGGAAGAGATTAAAAAGAGAAGATAATAGGCCAGATTGTGGAAATGAGCTTTTAGATTCACAGACTTGAAAAAAATTGTTAGTGTTGTGTAACTGTTAAACTATTAACAATCTTCCATGAAGGAAAACTTTCCAAATATTTTTCAAATAAGTTAATGAAAAATGGATGGAAATCCGTCAGATACAATGGAAGAGTATTAATTGAATTAGATTGTTGGTCAGATTGTAAAAATACACTCTCTTGTTGATACTGCTTTTGAGAAGATAGAAGCTTTTGATAAAAAATTAGCATCGATTTAAATTGAAATATTGATAGATTTGATGTTTATGATTATAATATGAAACTTCAATTTCCCAACAGGGCAATGCATCAATTGAGTGTTTGATAGTGCAATGTTCAATATGCCAGCATAAAGTATCAAACATTTGAAAAATAAAATTAGAAGTTAAATCTAATTTTAGACAAAATAAGTGAGGAAACAAAAATAAAATAAAATCACTATTAGTACAACTAATGTTACAACACAATTGGTATTGTTTTGAAATAATTTCTTTTTCATAAGATTTGGCCAGAATAATGGAATTTGAATGATTGCTAATTCCAACTTGTGAATTGGAAAGAGAATTATGGCCATGAATAGGAATGAAAGCTTGATCATGATATGAATCATAAATTGGAATGATTTCTTGAATGTCGAAATCATGAAGATAATTTGTTGTTTGAGAATGAGAATTATTTGGAATAATTTCCGAATTAAAACATTTTTCTTTTTTTTTTTGTAGGCTGGGGTGGGACTCTCTGATTTACATGTCCATTATGAACCCCTCTACGGGGGAAGGGTAGCCCAAGATTTGAACCCAAGATCTCCGGTTCGATGAGACTTCATTTCCACGGCCCTTGCCGCTTGAGCTACCCCATGTGGACCGAATTAAAACATTTTTCATCCTCATATGTGTTTTGAATTTTCTCATGAAGACTGACTTGAGAAGAATACAAATCAACATCTTCATTGTCAGAGTAATTAACATAAATGACTTCATTATATTTATTAAAATACCCTTCGATCTCATCCAATGTATCAAAACAAGAAGGAATATAAAGTACATGTTTATTAATGCCAAAAGAATAATCAAATATTATTTCTCTATCTTAATAAAAACTAATTGGCATTTCATTTAGATCAACCTCTGTATTTTCTGAAATATCATTAATACCAAGAGGGGGAAAATTACCATCAGTAAAAATATCATGATAAAAGGAAAAATGAGAATCAGGAATAATGAACTTAAAAGTTTCTCTGTTTGAGAACTCTTGTGCATTTTGTTCATTATAAATTTCAGATTCTAAATCATTCCTTTGTGTACTCATGCTTTCTTGAAGAAGGTTGCTTTGCTGCTCTGATTTTGACATTTTCTCATCATGAAAGAATTCAAAAATATGTACAACAATTTGTGAGTTATTGGTTACTTTGATTGCTACTTGTACTTGTTGATTTGCGATCTGATTTTCTGAATTCAATGCACAGTAACTTTCAGATTTCAAGGTAGCTCTTTCTCCAAACTTGCTGTTGTTGTCTTCTTGCATTTGGATAGAAATATTTTCCAATCTTTGTGAGACATTTTCATCATAATTTATTTGCACATCCATATTGGAATTCACATTTATGTTGGAAGGGGATGGAACAAAGCTTGAACTAATTTCATATGGATTGGGAATGGGAGGAAGAGAACAAATACGTTCAAACCAATCTAAAGATTCTTCTTCCGGAGGTTTATCTTCGATTTTAAATTTTAAACAATTCAAACGAAATCAAATATTAAAATCACTAACAGACTCATTTTCAAACCTTTGTAGATATTCAATTTCATCACATACCTGTTCATAATCATAGTCGTCAAAATTACAAATGAAAATTGTAACAAATTTATCCCAGCTATGAATTGAGGCAACTGGAAGAGTTCAACACCAGTTTTTGGCTTTTTCCGCGAATGTGAAAATAAAAATTATGCATAAAATGCCTTCATCAATTCCTTGAAAATCATAATTTGAAAAATTTTGAATAAATTGAAAGGTATGATTAAAAGCAGAAGAGTTTCTCTTACCATTAAACTTTACCTGAGACAAGAGTCTTACCACTTCGGGTGGAGTATTGGAAGATGCACGTCCATGGATACAACTCCAAATTGGAAGTTTAATAGGAGTCATTGTGATAAATAATAAGATGTTAGACTACAAAGACTCCACTTAGACAACAAGTTTCAGGCCCTCCTTCTAGCGCCAAAATGTTGAAGCCTCGAAATTCGCTGCAACAACATGGGGGATGACCACCCGGTCCAGACCTTAAAGCAGCTCCTTTTCCATTTAAAATGGTGGTTCTGATTGGTTCAACTAGGTCCAGTTACCTTCTCTCAATCTCCAATGCATTTAAAATCTGACTTTCATTCACCAATGGAGAAGAGACATCATATCAACCTTCTTGTTGATCAGGGAAGAAAGTGATCCTTAAGCTGATTTGGGGCTCAGCCAAGCCACTACTAAAGTTTTTCTCTTTGGGAAGAGGACTTAAAAGAATGTAGAAATTAATCTAAATGCAAACTTATTCTAAGATGCAAGTAAAAGGAACTATCTTAATCCTATCTCAATTAGGCAAATATAGATCTAACCCAATTAAGAGCAAGATAATTTTAAATAATTGGGATTTAAATATGTCTAGTTTATAATGAATATCAAGTTAATGAAGTAGTTCAATTAACTGAAATTATGAATACATTATGAATATCGAAACACATCCTATTGAGACCTCTTAACTGAAATAATCAATCAACAACACTCAGGAAGAAGTTCGCAAAATGATATTGATCATTTAATCAATAACTTGAATAATTAAATAATAATATGCGGAAGAAGTTCACAACATATCACTATTCAACAAATCAGTTTTATAAGACATATTTCTAAGTAAATAGTTACTCAGAAATCAGAATTTAATCCATAAGAGTAGAGATACATAATAACATAAAATTGAGACAAATTACCCATATCGACAAAAGTGCACAAATATGAAAGTAAATTAGCACAATCTTGTCATCATAAAATGAAACCAGCATTTAAAATAATAGTATAATAAATACCAATTTATTGAATACATTCTCTAGCTCCGGTCTCCAAAAGTCTTTTATAGTGTCTGAGCTTCTGCTTTCAAAAGCAGAGCTACAATAGTGCAAACTCTATTCATTATACATAACTCAGAATGTTAAAAAAAAACCTCAATAATCTCCAAATTTGAGATTCCTCTCTTCTCACCTACAACTCTAAATCCCTATTACAGAAGTGCTTTTATAATTCCAGAATTGCAGAAGAGAGAAACTCTTGTTACATTTTGCAATCTGCTATGTATAATATTTGCAAAGGAATTCTTTACAAGAAAGTTTTTTGAAGAAGAGATTTTCCCAATCAATTTTCATCTGTTGAAATTCCATTCTTTAATTACTGGAGCATTCTCATTAATTGAGATCTTGTTCTCCTCATCTTTTCAACTGTTTTCCTGCAAAAACAAATCAAAACAAAATTAAAACGTAAAAATAAAATCAAGATGCCAAATCTGGAATTAAAACAAATCTAATCAAATTTAATTAAATAAATAATTGAAAAAGAAATCCAAGCATTCTAATGATTCCTATGATGATTTAATTGGCCAAGAATATCATTGACGAATGGATTTGCATTCAGAAGAGGCTTGGGCAAATGAAACTGCAGAAAATAAAACTCAAGAAAAATTAGTTTTATTCAAAATTCGAAGCTTAATCTTCTGCTAAATTTTAGACCCAATAAATGATCAAATCTATTAATAAAACCTCCTCAGAAATGTTTTTTATGATTTTATCATTCCAATGCGCTATCCTGGGCCTCATTTGGCCAAGTAAAACCCAATCTATTAGCCTCCAAAGTTAATGAGTTAAATTTGGCATAATTGTGGAAACTCTGTTGTTGAACTAAAAAATCAGAAATTTTAATTAAATTCTAATCCTAAATTAGATTTTAATTATCTAATAATTAATTTTAATCTAACTATAAAACAAATTAATTATTTATAAACTAATTAATAATTAATATTAATCTAATTAACCATTAATTTTAATTTAATTAAATCAAAAAGATATTATATAATAATTAATTTAATTAATTATATTTAAAATGTTTTAATATAAGTCATATTACATTACCCATTTTACCAAAATGAATTCAAAACAAATGAAAGTGAAATAAATGAATCGTAATGAAAATATGATTTCAAAGATTTAATGCACTCGCTTTTCGCACATCGCATTTTTAAATGTTCATGCTTAAAGTTTAAGTTTTTTGCGATAATATTTTGTGAGAAAATATTTTTGCGAGAAATTTTGTTTGTGATATGAGATATGTTTTTTGCGAGAAATGTTTTTTCTTATAAGTTTTTTGTGATTTAGGTTTCAGGGCTATTAAATTAATGAAGATGTGTGGGGTCACATAAATTATTAATCTTACAAATTGAACTATAGCTATTTTGCATTTTTGAGAATACAGTCTTGGAAATTTGTCTTAAAATAATAAATTGGAGTAAATTGGGAAGATTCTGAAACATGATTTCGTCTGTTGTATGAGTTAGCTGGGTCATTTTGTAGGACCGTTGGCAAAAAAATGAAAAAATAATAAAAGTTAACTAAAAGCCAATATTTACAATGAATGACTATTAAACTTAATTAACTACGAAAATTGAAATATTGTACAGTGATTTACATTTTTAGTCTACGCGAGAAAACGATCAAACTTCAAAAGAGTGCCATTTACAACCTGGTTGACCAAATGAGTCGAAACAAGTATCGATGGAAAGCTTGTGAAAATTTGGATTCAATGAAGCAATCAAAACATAAATCCGATGAAAATAAAAAATGACAAAATTGTAAGACAATCTTAAATGAAAATTAAAAAAGATTCTTTAGCCAAAAATTTATAGAAAAGGTCCCCATTTTGAGTACATAAAATAAAAAATATGGGGGGGTTGTGTTTTACCACAACAGGATTGTGCTGCAAGTATCTTCGATAGCATTTTCCAACTGTTGTCATTGCTGCCATGCATCGTCTCTTTCCTTAGCCACATTCTCCAACTCCTTCTTCAACACAACTTTATCCTTTTCCACCTGCATCATCAACGTCGAGGTTCTATGTTCCTGCTCTTGTAGCTCGGTTGTTAAACTTTGATGGAATTCGTGAAGCACCTGCATGGGCAACATGGAAATATTCATGTTAATGTTATTCAATGCTTTGGATCATTATTTTTCCTCTAGTGTGGAGAACTATAGTGCCCCAGCTGGCACCTGCAAAATTCTAACGCCAAATTGTGTGTCTATTCTTCGCTCTACCTGCAGTGGTTGAGTTATTTGTTCTGGGTGTTTTGTTGTTTGCGGCAAAGCCTTCAAATCCGCGATGCCCTATTGTACCTCAGCCAATATCGTTCTATAGCAATCGTCAATTTTGTCCTAGGTCTCCGTTGTGATCTCTTGGATATTCTCTCTGATCTCGTCGATGTCCCTATCAGTCAGGACAAGTGGTACTACACCCTTAGACTTATATTCTTTCTGATTTTTCCTCTTGCCCACCGCAGTTGTTGGTACTCTCTTTTTTATAATAAAAGGTGACTCCTCTGATATTCCTACATCACTAAGGGGTTCCTCATGCTCATGATTTGTTTCCTCTGTTTCTACATCCTTTCCACTTGTACCTGCATCCTACAAGGTACCCTTATTTGTTCCAACTGCTCCACTGGGTGGAGTCATCCATTCTTCCGACCATTTTTGTATTACTGCAATAAAATCATCTTTGGTTACTAAGTATGGCAATGGATTCCATGTCCTAGTCGGGTCCTTCATTGCCTTCACATAGGCTCTGTGGAAGTCTGCTTTGAAGTCTCCAGTGTGACAACATTGGATGTTGATTCACCACCATGTGTAGATCCATTGACATCACCACAAAGAAAATTCTATTCTTTGTTGCGTGTGTCGGCTCCTTAGTAAACCAGAGGGAGGCATACCTCGTTGCTTCACAAATATCCACCTCAACAGATGGAAACTGCGAGTCTTTTGGTTTTTTCCATGCAACTAGCGTGATGAGGATTATCATCCAAGCATAGTGGAACATCTTCCCCTCTTCCTGTGCTTCCCTACAATATATCAAAATTTCCTTACATAGATAGACAACCCAGTTAAACTAGACCCCCATATTGCACTGCGCAACCAAAGATACTACAGTTGCAGGCACCTCATTGGCCATGTACTTCCTCATTATCCTACCTGCCAAGATGTGCGCGGAAAAATGCACTCCTTGATCATCGCTGGAATTGATATCATATCCCCGCGACTTCTTTACTAGTCTGAGTTTGTCCTTCATCATTTGTGCCATATCCTTGTCCTTATTTTTTCCCATAAATTCTTTTGCGGGGTCTTTTCCTTGATGACGTAATGTTGTGATTCTTTTGATTGACATCTCATCGATTAGGATCCTTATCCCTAGCCAGAGGCATCCATCAAGTACTAGTGCGAGGATTTGTCGCACATAGGTTGTACTAGATGAGCTTCTACTGAAGTGTGGCACATTCAACATGTTCAAGAGGCCCTCTCTCTACAATCCTGCAGCTCATTGGTATGGCTCCAGCCTCATGAATCTGCTTTCTGGGTATTGAAGTTGCTACGGATATCTACTTGGTTCAAATTTTGGGTATTTTCTCTGATCGTTAAAGTCCCAATCTTCCATATTCAACTGTGGGATCTTCCCCAACACTTCGCCATCAATTGTAACTTCCTCTGGTGGCAATGGAGTGAATGTTCCAAACTTTCCATCCTTTGGATCCTTAACCGACTTGGTGCTGAGATTTCATAGTGGCATGTAAGGTGGGAGCACAACAGGAATCCCTTCATCCCCTATCTCCATTTGATGAAATTCAGCCTCCTCTTCACTATCATTGATCTTTTGAGGCACCTTCTGCTGCATCAGCTTATTTCCTTTATGCATAGGATTCTTCCCCTTATATTTTTTGTTATTTGTGCACACTTCCTTTTATGTTTTATTCCTCGAGGATGTTCTTAGTTCTGCCCCGGAGACCTTAGTTGGTCCCTTCTCCTGCTTCTTCTGTGGTTGTGGTTTTGTGGGTACCTACTTTCTCGGTGACCTCACGCACCTGTGGACATAGGTACATTCATTTCTTGTGCCTACATAATACCCGCTAATCCTCTTTCTGCAAATATTCTAACAAGTTCCTCAAAACTCTTCTCAGAGATATGGTTTTTATAATGAATTTGAATTCCATACTCATGATTGGTTCAATATTTTCTCAATTAATGCAGGTATGGGGCTAGATACAGCTAGTTGTGCTTCATAAATGTTCTTTTCCAGCGAACCTTAACAACAATTTCCTCTTAATGGTATATTTTTCCTTCCAACTATCATATTTCTGGCCAACTTCGATGAACCTTCCCTCATGGCGCAGTCACCTTTTCTTTTTCGCAATTCCTTCGGACTTCATCATACTCCTGAGTATCGCACAGTAATCTTTCTTCGGCGAAGTCCCTTCCTACAGAGTAGTTTATAGTCTCGCATCCACTTTCAACTGCAGGTGGCACTAAGACTTTCCTCCCTTCATTTTTCAATGTGAAGCTCCAGGGGTAGAGTCATCCCTATATATCTTCAATCTACTACCATTCACTCATCCTAGAATCAGTTAATCATTCATCTTTGTGAGTTGAACTGCACCACCATTAGAGATGTGCTTGATGATATATGATCCTCACCAGTGTGTTTTAAATTTTCTTGGAAACTTCGGGAATTTGTTGTCATATAATAATACAAGATATCCTTCCTGGAATGTCTTCTTATTGATATGCCTGTCATGTTAAGATTTTTCCCTTGCTTTCTGCACTTGTTGATGGAACCATGTTATGAACCTGTCTTCCTCTAGAGCTAGTATCTGCAACATCCTTTCCTTCATAATTTCAGTGTCTTCCATATCATTGACAGTTGCAATTCTCAAACTTGGCACAATGTATTCCATAGGCATAACTACATCTTGTCCATATACTAACCTAAAAGGTGTCTGCCCTGTCAATTTCTCCTTTCCATCATAATTTCAGGGTCTGCCATGTCTGTGATAGTTGCAATTCTCAAACTTGGCACAATATATTCCATAGGCATAACTATGTCTTGTCCATATACTAACCTGAAAGGTGTCTGCCCTTTCAATTTCTTGCATGGTGTTCTTTATGCCCACAACACTGCTGGAATCCTTAAATCCAAATCATTTGTGTTCACATTGCATACCTTGGTCAATGCATTCTCCATAATCTTATTGAAAGCTTCCATTGTTCCATTTGCCTTAGGATGATAAGGAGTGCTCTTCTGGTGGTAAACCTGAAATTCCTCAGTTAACGCTTTAATGGTCTTATTCAAGAAATGTGTGCCTTGGTCACTCATTAAGATCTTTAGACAGCCAAACCTAGACAATATATATTCAAATATGAACTTCACTGCAGTTTATACACTATAATCCTTCACTGGTTGTGCCTCAGCCCATCTTGTCAAATAATCAATGGCAGGGATGATATACCTCACACCAGTCTTCTTTCCTAGCAGGCTGATAGGTCCAACAAAGTCAATAGCCCATTTTTCAAAGGCCTACAAAGTTACATGTGGCACTAGTGACATCTTGTCTCTTCTATATGGACTTCATGTTCTTTGACATACATCACATGCTTGACAAAATTATTTTGCGTCATTATGTACTATGGGTCAACATAGCCCAACTATCAAGATTTTCTGTGCAATGGCCTTTCCTCCATAATTCCCACCTGCGACTCCTCCATGACCTTTTGTCTGAATACTCTGTCTTTCGTGTTCAGGGAAGTATCTGCACAATACTTCATTCAGTCCCATTTTGTACAAGTGTCCAGAAATCAACGAGAAATCAGCTGCTCAAAACACCAACTCCTTCTTTTTCTTCATATTCCACTCCACAGGCGCCATTCTTGTGGCCAGAAACTGAATAATATCTGTGAAGGTGATTATATGCGACTTTGATTGCAAATAGTTGTGCATCGGGCAGGTTATCTTCGATATTGTGGGTTCTTCTCCTGTCTCTATTCTTGATAGATGATGAATCCCGACATTCAATTTCCTTTTCTTCACTATAACCTCGAAGTCATACTCTTGGAATAATAACAACCATTGACAAATATTTCCCCCTAAAATAGACTTATTCACCAAATATTTCAGCATGTAGTGATCAATGAACATTTTAAAATGTGCCCCCAACAAGTAGTGCCTAAACTTTTGTAGTGCATATACCATAGATAATCCCTCTCTTTTTGTCTTGTTATAGTTCTTTTCCACCTTGGACAGTTTTCTTCTTGCAAATTCTATGGGATAATCAATTTCTCCTGCTCCTAGCTATGCTAGCACTACACCCAATGTTATGCAGGGTGCATGTACATGTACATGGAACTACTCCTTCCAGTATGGGAAAACTAAAATAGGCGTAGTTACCATATTCTCTTTTAGTACATCCAAACTCTTGTGACACTCTTCATCCCATTGAAAAGTCACATCTTTATTCAACAATTCCTCCATCAACACAGTTATCTACGCATACCCCTTTATAAACTCTATGTAATAGCCAGTGTGTCCCAGTGTCGTAGGTAGTTGTCTCATTGTTTTTTGGTGCTGCCAGGTTCACAATAACTGTGATCTTCACAGTATCCCATTAATCCCTGTTTACAAACTACATTTCCCAACAGTATACCAAAAGGTGCACAAAAGATGCACTTCTTCAAGCTCAATGAGATCTGGTATTTCCTACATGTATCCAACATCAACCTTAAGCTTGCCACATGCTTTTTCAATAGCCTAAAGACTGTCCAATCGTCGAAGTATACTTCCATAAACTTGTGTATATATTATTTAAAGGCCGCAACTACAACTCTAGAGAAGATATAAGGTGCATTCTTTAATAAAAAAGGCATCACCTTGTACTGGTAAGAGCCCCACTTTGTAGAAAAAGTTGTTTTATGTCTATCTTCTAGCGCAATTCTGATCTGATGGTATCCTGAAAATCAATCTGTGAAAGAATAGGCCTCATGGCCTCCTACATTATCCAATAAATTATATGTAAATGGTTTAGGGAAGGGGTCATGCAGGCATGCATCATTCAATTTCCTTAAGTCAACACAAATTTTGATTTCCCCTTTTGCCTTCTTTTCCTAAACCACCATGGAACTTACCCATTCATTTTCTTAGACAAGTTCGATTATCCCAACTGCTAACATTTTTTCTAATTATTTTTTCACTTTCTCCTTGTATTTTGGATAAAGTCTATAAGGTCTCTACTTGACAGGCTTCACATCAGGTTTCAGAGGAATCCTCATGACTCCCAAATCCCCTACTATGCCCTTCATATCTGAAAACTTAATGGGGAACAACTCTTGATATTCATGCAAGAGATCTGTTATCTTGCTGATTGTGTCTTCATCCCAGTAATCTCCTATTGTTGCATACTTTGGTTCAGCCTCTGGCCCTATATTCACCTTCTTCGTCTTCAATGGCTTTGTTATATCAAGCATCTCTATCTCAAGTCCATTTAATTCGTGATGACCTTCTGATTATTTGATGTCAATATTGTGAGGATCTTCATCCTCTTCCGTAGTGAGATTATAGCATTCCATTACATTACGTATCTGCACAGCCCAATCAGGTTGCCAGATAACTGGAACTTCGTTCTCAAAAATATTCTTCTTCAAATATGAATGTCATAATAAATCCATCAACCATTTCTGCTCAGCTATCAGTTCCATGTTGAAGCTCTATTTCCAGATACCAATTCTAAGGAATTGTTTCCAGGGTATGGATGAAGCCATGCACCCATTCTTCTCGCGGAATTTCTCTCCAAGCTTCCATACAGAGTTGTATGTGGTCTCTAGGATTAGTTTGGCCATCATACTTATCTGCAAGCTCTGTTTCTACTTGACCAAACCTTACCCACATCAACTTTCTACACTTTTTCCAATCTCCTATATTCTGCTTATGAGTACCCCACCATCTAGCAAGAGTAGCCCTCAGTGCTTGATCCAGAGCTAACAATCTCTGACATTCAGGTACTTGTCTTTCATAATCTCTAAATAAAGTGTTTATATTACCCAAACCATCATACAAAGGAAAATCACATAACTTAGCTATCATACAGCACACTGCTTTAGTGGTCCTTGCACAACACCTTGTAGACACTTCATGCAACCTCTTTTTTCAGTTCTCTAATTCCTCTTCTGAATCTGAATTGCAAGAACTATCTTGCTCCCAAGTCAATTTTCCATCTGCATTAGGGTTAATCCATTCTTATTATTTTGTTGTTATTTGATAAATGTTATCAATGTCATTCGCGATGTACTCTTCTTTGACAGGTTCAGTATACCTCGCTCCCTCCGATGGATCTAATGGAACAATAACTCTCATATTGTTTTTCTCAAATATCATTTTCCTTTTCTTCAAGTTAATTATAGCCATGTTAGCAAATTTCCAATCCAATCCAAGCAATGTGGGGTAGGGATTACTATCATCCACAATCTCAATCACTTCAAAGTCAGTGGTAGTGTGCACTCCATCAATATCTATTGTGATACCTAACATTCTTCCTAGAGGAACAATATTCTATTGATTCGCCATCTTCAACTAGATAGTTGACTATTACAGCTCCAGCTTACCCATCAATTCCCAAGTTTGCTTCGGCAAGACATTGGCATCATATCCTAGATCCAAGATAACTTGATCCATGTCATATTCTCCAATTTGCAATGTAGGCCTCATTCCCTTTCCAGTCCACTTCTTTTGTCTATGGAGATTATTCACTTCGCGCATCTCACTCTGCGGTACCTCTTTAGAAGAACAAGAGTCTATCAATTCCTGGAATCCCTTTACGACCTTCTAATTTCTCAACAACTTCATGCAAGTCTGTAGAAAAGACTTCAAGATATCCGGATCCACATCTTGTGTTGCAACCGGTACTATCTTGCATTTATCCTTCTGAGTTGGCTACGTAGTAGAGGTCGAGGCCCCATCATCCATAAAGCTTCACCTTGCCTCCATGAACACTTGCTTTTCCTTATGAATATCAGAGTCAGGATCCTTTTGAGTAGTTTTCCTTATCCATGTATCTTCAACTTCCTTTTTCCCACTGGCTTTATCGTCTCCAGTCGCAGCTCCACTTCTTGTTACAATACTGATGCACGGTTCGTCCTCCCTTGGCTCAATGGTCATCATTTGAATATTTGTTGCAGACTGATGTTTCGTTCTCTCCTGCATCGCCGCAATAAGGATGAGGCACTCTTCTATCACATGATCAAAAGACTTACAGTAGTTGCAGGTTTTAGTAGGGTTATGACAGTCTCTTGTGAAGTGTCCTGCCTGTCCACAGTTATGACAGATGATTTGGCCACGTCCTCGACCAACTCCTCGTCCTCGTCCTCATCCTTGAAATCCTCCTTAACCAGCGTGTTGTCCTAGCTCTTCGTGTGTATGTCGTTCAACTTGCAATCTGTAGGCTTTAGCAGTGCACTCCATCATCAAATCATAACTTCGACAATTTTTCTCATCATGTCCTACTGATCTACAAAAGTTGCAAAACAATTTCTTCAGAGTTTGCACGTAATTTTGTAATAGGTAGAAATATTCAGAGGGATGTTGGACTCTCATTCTACAAATATCTCACCACAACACTAGGTTTACTAGATTAGACTTGACAAATAAACTTTGAACACAAGGCATTGATCCTTATAATTACCCTCTTCTTTGAATTTTGTACACCATACTTCTGATCGAGTTTCTTTCCCTTTCTTGAGATCTTGCAATTCCAAGGTCAAATTGGCTAGCTAATTCTGAATCTATTGTACTCCTGCATGAGTATCTCCAATCAACGAAGCTTCCAGCTTCATTGCAATCTTCAATGCTTCAGCTTGAGTCGTGATCCTATGTTGTGTCAATGGTAATCCAATATGTGGCAGTAGCACAGCTATGAACCATTCCTTATGTTGTTCTAGGGGTATATTAAATATTACTTGACCCATCAACGCCTTGATTCATTGATCCAACTCCCACACAGATTTAGTTGTTGTTTGTTTGATTTCTTTTAGCTCTGTGATGCACTGTGATTCTGATTTTGACTTCTTGAATTCTAATACCAATTCTTTCTTGATTTCATCCAATGAAGCATTCATATTAGTCACAGAGTATTTCATATACCATGTTAGCACTCTTTCTCACAGCAATGTGACAAGTTGTGCCTTCTTTCATCGTCACTAGTAATCTATCTTCTTTTCCATACTGCATCAACTACAAACCAAAATTGGTCAGGATCCTCTAATCGAAGTCCTTTAAAGATAGGAAACTTAATATCATCATCTATTTTTCTTCTCGGGGAGCTAGGTGGAGGGAGAGGGGGTGAGGGTGTAGGGGAATTATGGGGAGGGGGATGGGGTGTAAGGGGGGTGGATGGATGGGGAATCCCAAAGGCACCCTAATTTTTCTCAACCCCTAACTTCGATGCACCTTTAGGATGGGAAGGGGAATTTCGCAAGGTTGTAGAGTTATTTATTCTTCACTCTCCTCCTAATAAGGGGCTATAGTCAGTCTGAATAAAATTCTTTGTATATGTTCTATATTGTTTTCCACTGTGCGTAGACCCTGGTTCAGACTTATTTCCTCTTCGTCCGAACATTAATCTAACTGAATTCACAAAATCCCCTTATCACACAATAACATATTAATCGATAGATTAAAAGTTCTTAAGAACTTACCTCGCGGTCAATTGAAAAATCTTCGTTCAGCTTCATCATAGACATGATCGCATCTATCGCGAATTCAATGATATATCCTCCCAAAATTCTGTCGATCTAGAAATCAACAACTCTTGAGGTACTATTATTGACATTCTTGAGTCGTTGTATCAATTCAAGATTCCACTCCTTAGGTTCGCCGTTCTTGAAACAAGTCTTATGTTTGGTCAACTTAGATACCCACTCATACAATTCAATGTGGAATGAACCAAAGAAAATTTTGTATTTCTCTTTAAAGACATAATTCTACAACCAGTGTTCGGATGATAATCGAGGTTTTTATTCTATTTTTCTACAAATTCTCTTTCTTTTTGTTCAACCCACTCCTGGATTTCTTTCTTCGACGGACGCCAAAACATATCCCTTAAGAAGATCCTGGTATCATAAATGGAACAATTTGTTGGTTTAAGGGGGCTTGACCCAGGTTGACACCTGTGTTTTCACTTATGCCTTATATCTATCTACAACTTCGCATATATGAATAACTTTGCACTGATGATTAACTTCACATATTGGTACTTAACGCATAAACATAATAGATAACAATATAACATATATTCTTTCACATAATTCAGTAAAAAGCATGCATGATGATATTTATAACAACATATAATGAACACAGAAAGATGCACAATACTTCGCCAAAAATTCTTCTTTATTAATAAGGATCTTCAATACATACACTTCTCTAACATGTGCACCCAATTGCAAGTGGTCCATGCACTCAGCTACGAAGCCTTCCCAAAATTACAGACCCAAGATAGAAAATAGGATCAATCTACGAATTTTTCCTATGCTTAGCTATCTTCGACAAACTATTACATCTTTCTTTATATAGCTTTCCTTAATACAAGATCATGGTCGACACACCATGGATCTGAAAAAACAATGGACTAATACCCGATACTCGTTACAAAATAAGGGACTTTGACCCACCCCAAAGCCCCTAAAAATTGCGTGATGAATAGAACTTCGCCAGCTCCGTGCACTCCGCTCCTCAAAATGTAGAGTCCTTGACCAAAACTTGGACCAAGTTGGGTTGCGTCCAACATGTCGACACAGTAATTTAATACTTTTATAACAGAAACAACTTTATTCAAAGTCTTCCATGTGTTCCTTTGGGATTCAAGAAGTCGAATATTTCGGTCATATTGTATTGCATGAAGGTGTTAAAGTTGACCCTAACAAGATCAAAACTATGAGGGAATCGCCAATCCCCAAGACCTTGAATAAAACTAGAGTATTCTTAGGATTGAAGCGTTATTACCACAAGTTTGTTAAGAATTATGGTCAAATTGATCTGGATACATAGAGGAACAACAGTAAATACATATATAAACATAAACACGAAGCTACAATGAAAACCTAACTTCAATTCATTAATAACAAAGTACTGAAAATTATTTACAAGTAGAATGGAAATAAACTACCTTGGGTGATGGTAGCTTACCTATGAGAAGAGATGTAGCAGCTACATGTCTTCTAAACTATGTTAAAATGAGGCACGAAGGCCTTTTTGTTAATGAGAAACAAGGGAAAACCCTAAACATACAAAAACCTAACCCTAGGAGATGAAGCACCAAAAGTTTGTGGGCACCATTAGGGTTAGCTGGTACATCAACTTCCCGGGGTCATAACTTTGGCATACTATCTTTGTTTGATACATTTGATACCTCATTAGAAAGATCTGTCTGAGGGATACAACTTTCGATGGAAAACCTTATTTATTAATTCAAGTTTGCTTGTTT
The DNA here is from genome assembly GCA_031772625.1 of Pinus tabuliformis. NCBI lineage: Eukaryota > Viridiplantae > Streptophyta > Pinopsida > Pinales > Pinaceae > Pinus > Pinus tabuliformis. Next base: position 1,347,166,471 of record CM062819.1, read on the forward strand.
TTCAGAAAAACGTCATTTAGGGCCTCAAAATGGCTTTGGAAGTTTGGGACCTAAAAAAAACTGCCAAAAATAGTAAATTGTGTTACAAATAAGGAAACAAAAAGAAACGGTGTTGGGGGTCCAAGTGGAATAGGTGGGTGGCCACTAATAACCACCTGGATCAGTCCTCCTCTGTTGGGAAGCAATGGTCCCCATTGCTTTGATTGCCTCCATGAGATGGGGAAACTTCTGTTGAACTTGGTCCCTAGTGAGCCACTTACCTTGGTGCATGAGCTGGCCATCTTTGTCAACTTGATACAGTTGGATCCTTTGTTTACGAGTATTCTTGATCTATGTGTCCATGATCTGATCGGTTGTGGCATGTTCAATGCAGTCTGGATTGAGCTATTTTGGTGTCAACTACTCAACTATCTCTAATGTGTCCAGCAATGGTGGAAAGTATAGCCGAAGGCAGTCCATATTGAATACAGGGTGCAAGCCAAGGAAAGGGGGAATACTAAGCTTGAAAGTGTTGTCTTCCACTACCTTAGTTATGTTGTAAGGCCTGTATCGAAGTGCTTGAACCTTCCAATGGGCTCTGGCAAGGTGTTTTTTATGCAGTTGTAACCAAACTTTGTCGCCCACTTGAAACTTATGTTGCACCCAATGTTGATCATGTCATTGTTTGTACTTATCATTGGCTTTCTCCAAGATTTCATGGACTTGCTGGTGGATGTGCTAAATGCACTCAATAAACTTGGTGGCTTTATCAGCTTCAAACCGAACATGGGAAGATTCTTCCTATGTAGTTGCAAAAGGTAGTGCAACATCAAGGGAACATAATGGTTGAAATCCCAGGCCCACTTCAAAAGGGATATGACCAGTCGAGTTATGGAGAGATCTGTTATAGAGGTATTACACATAGGGAAGACTCTCATCCCATGTTCAGGATGCTTGGAGTTGTACATGCGTAGTATGTGCATGATCATCCTGTTGATGACCTTTGTCTGGCCATTAGTTTGGGGGTGAAATGCATTCAACTTGGTGAGCTTGGTGTCCAACAATGAGCAAAGGCTCAACCAAAATATGCTTAGTAACATGTTATCCCAATCTGATATAATGGTCTACGGGATCCAAAAATTTACCCACACTCGTTCAAAGAAGAGTTTGGCAGTGGCTTATGTTATGATACTTTTCTTGCAGGCAACCAATATGGCCATCTTAGAAAATTTGTCCATGACCATAAATAAATAGTCATTGTCATGCTTGGTAGAAGGAACCCAGACATATAGTCCATGGAGATGGATTCCCATGGTGGGCTAAGAGTAGGAAGAGGAGTATACAGGCCTCGTTTCTTAATGTTTGGCTTGGCGATATCACAAGAAATGCAAGATTTGATGTATTTTGCAACATCTTGTAAGAGATTTGGCCAATAAAAATACTTCTATAGTACGGCCACAATTTTCTCCACACCAAAGTGTCCTGCAACCTGACTATAGTGCACCTCCCAAATCAGCTTGGCACGCTCACTTGAAGGAACATGAAGGTGGCTTAAATAGAAGAATAATGCATCCTATATATGGAAGTCTGGAACTTACTTTCCATACATTAGCATCTTATATGTGGTGGTGATCTCTAGATCATTTTTATATATTTTTGGCCATCCATAGGTCCCATGGCCACAAGCATTGAGAAGAGTGGTTAGTGTTGTTGGCATTATGACATGGCAACTCACTCAGATGACAGATCACAGTTCAGACTCACAGAATGAAGAAAGAGAGGTATACGCAGGTTCCTCATTGATCAAGCCACGTGTACACATGGGTTAGCATACCAAAAGGAGCGTATAACGTACACACGCACTTTCACGGAAGGAAAGGCGCGTACATGTTGGAAAACTTAGTTTTGGTCCGTGGTATTTGGTCCATGGTATTTTGATCCATGGTATTGGTCCATGGTATTTTGATCCATGGTATTGGTCCAAGGTATCTTGTTCGAACTGTTGACCCCAAGTATTTGGTCCAAGGTATTGGTTCTAAGTGGTTTTGGTCCATGGTATTGAGTAAAGCCTAAGACTATAAAAGGAGGAGAAGATCATTAGGAAAAAGCACTCAAGTATTGAATATCTAATGAAGAAAAAGATCTAGAATACAGGTTATTGGGTTATTGTGCATAGCTGGATTTGAATCAAAGTTGAACCTTAGTGCTTGATGAAGGATAAGATCTAATGATGGGTCAAGATGTTAAGGCTTGAAGTGAAGTATCTTTGTGTGGTTTTGATCTTTTATCTGAATAACTGGCGCATGTTGTAGACTGTAAATATGATGATCTAGGTATAACTGAAGTCTAGAATTGTCGTAAAGATTTAATCATCATTTTTAGATCTGTACGCAAGTTCACTTTAGAAAAGGCGCATATACACGTTGGTTCTGCATATCAAAATAGTGTATACATCTTAAATTTGATTTGCAGATCCATACACAGGTTCGCCTTGAGAAAAGTGCATATGCACGCAGGTTCGACACATAGAAGTAGCGTATACCTCATAAAATATTCTTTAGCTACTTCTGGTTGTTGTTGCAGTGTTCTGGGTTCTGGTTATTGTATTCTGGTTACAACATTCTAAAAAGTGATTGATTGATTCAGTTGTGGTTGGTGCAAAGGAGATTGGTTGATTCAGAGGTATTTGATGTTTGAATGATGTTATTGATGGATCCAGTCTGAAAATTTATGAAACGTGGTCCCTGGAAGAAAAGAGAAGGTTGTAGCCTTATGTAGGTCGGCACCTACATACTAGTAGACATATCAGCTAGTACAAGAGCTAGGGGGTTGTAGCTCCCTTCCAGGAGAAGCTAGAGAACGAGAGAAGGTTGTAACCTTTTGCAGGTAGAAGCCTGTGTACTGGTATAAGATTGCACCAGTACAAAAAAAAATTGTAAAAAGAAGTTTCTTATTAAAAAGAAGATAGAGACAATTGCAGCAAGTGGTTTTCACCCACATTGGGTTTCCACCTTATATCTTGTGTTCATGTGTGTGATTGTCTGTTATGTTTTTACTGCACCTGGTTACTATTTATATGGTTCCGATGCACTGATTAAAGATCAACATATGATGAATTAACTCAATCATAAGTTTGCAGGATATACGCTAGTTGCCTTAAATACAGTTGCGTATACACGCAAGTTCCATTAACCGAAGTAGCATATATGAATATGTTTATGGAAATGAAATATTATTGACTTGCTAATACTGATTCACCCCCCTCTCAGTATTATTTCCAACAATTGGAATCAGAGCAGGTCCTTTAGAAGAAGCTTGATTGCTTGAAGGAAGATCTATCATCATGAGTAACTACGAAAGGGAGGAATCCATTAGACCACCAATATTTGATGGGAGCAACTTTGTTTATTGGAAGGTAAGAACCACAACCTATCTTCAATCTCTTGGAACAGATGTATGGGAAATCGTGGAAGGAGGATATACATTTCCATCAGCAATTCCTATAGATATAGCAAGTAAAAAGCAATATGAAACCAATGCCAAGGCTGTCAATACATTATTGGGGAGTCTGTCACAATCAGAATTTGTCAAATTTATGCAGCTCAAAACTGCCAAAGAAATATGGGACAAGATCGTTCTAAGCTATGAAGGAGACAATCAGATAAAATGTGAAAAATTGCAAACTCTCAGAATTCAATATGAAACTCTCAAAATGCACAATGATGAAAGTATCGCTAGTTAATTCTTACGTATAGATGAGATTGTTAATTGCATGAAGAACTTGGGTGAAGAGATAAAAGAATTTACTTTAGTTGAAAAGGTTTTAAGATCCTTGTCTACAAAGTTTGAATCAAAAGTATCTGCCATAGAAGAAAAGCAGGATCTTCATACTATTACTATGACATAGTTGCACAGAATCTTAACTACTTCCGAAATGAACAAAGGAGGTCCATCAAATATGAGAGAAGCAGCATTCAAAGCTTCAGGAAGAGAAGAACTCAATAAATTAGGACATATTTCAGAAGGAGAGGAAGAAGCAAACTTTTTCAAGAACCTTCAACGGGGTTCCAGAAGATTCAGAGGTAAACTACCTTTCAAATGTTTTGCTTGTGGAAGAGTCGGTCATTATGTTGCCAAATGTCCTCATAAAGATAAGCTTGATAAAGGTAAGGAATCAACAAAATGGAATAGAAAACAAAGTGTAAGTAAGAAAAGCTACTATACACATGAAGATAGTGATGGTTTATCAAATAGTGATGAAGATGAAAATAGTAATGACTATAGACTTCTAATGGCTTTTGAAGATGATGATTTCTTGGATGCTTTAGATGAAGATGACTTTTATGAAGAAAACTCTAAACTCAAAATCTGTTTAGAAGAAAAGAATATGATTATAGATACTCTGACATTCCAACTTGCTGAAAGAGAAAAACACAATGAAAAACTAGAATGTGAAATTGTGGGTCTAGGAAAGGATATTAAGAAAACAAAAGCTCTCAATCTTAGATTTACTAAACGATCAAAAACCTTAAATGAAATTATCAAAGTGCAGCATTCTCCTATGATAAATACAGGTCTTGGATTTACTGAAGAATCATCCCAATAACAAAAGCCGTCAACCTCCACTAAAAGCTATCTTGATCCAGCAAAGAGCAGTGAACAGTTTGACAATCGACAGCAAAGGCATAAAGTAGATCACTAGGTAAATCAGGCTCAATTTACTTCAAGGATGAGCAGAAGCTACAACCAACCTCAGGTAAATCATACTCAATCTGCTTCAAGAATGAATATCAATAGCAACTACAATCACCAAGTCAGTAGATTCAATAATCACAGGAACTTCTTTAATGGCCAATGTTTTTCATGTCATAACTTTGGACACAAAGCTGCTCAATGTGTTGCTTACAAGACCATCATGAATGGAGAAGCATGAAATCAAATGAATGTCACAGGGATCATGAAACAGACCTACAATAACTTTTCTCCTCTTGAAAATGAAATAGAATGCTCTATCTGCAACAACTTTGGTCACGAAGAATCTGAATGCAGGAGTAAATTTTGGCAAACATCTCAAAGGAGAAAACTTCATTAAATCCCAAAATATGGAGAAAGAAATAACCGCAAACAGAAAGATGTGGTATAGCCCTGTATGCATAAGGACAAGAAAATCAATGGTACATCGACAGTGGATGCTCGAAACACATGACAGGTGATAAAGAAAAACTTCAGTCATATAATGCCTTAGAAAAGGAAAATAAGGTCTCATTTGGAAATGACACTCCTGCTGTCATAAAAGGTAAAGGTTTTGTTCTTTTAAAAGAAAAAAGTTAAAGCTGGGAATGTTATGTATGTTGATGGTCTAAAGCATAACTTGTTGAGTGTCAGTCAAATGTGTGATCAAGAAAATGAAGTAGTATTTTGATCAAATGGATGTTTTGTTCGTGAGCTTGATACAGGAGAAACCATGATCAAAGGTATAAGAACTCCAAACAACTTATACATACTCAAGGGAGGACAACAACAGTGCTATCTAAGAAAAAATGATGAACACTGGATATGGCACAAAAGATTGGGGCATCTAAGCTTCTCTCAAATAAGAAAAGCAAGCAAATTCCAGGTCGTTCATGATCTTCCTGATATCAGCATTCCAGAAAATAAAATATGCAAATCATGTCAATTTGGTAAGAAAACCAGGTCACAATTCCCTGAAAAGGAAGCATCAGCTAGTAAGCCTCTTGAACTTGTTCATCCTAATTTATGTGGTCCATCAAGGAAAAACTCACCTCGTGGAGAAGAATACTTTGTATTGTTCATTGATGATTTTTCGAGAATGTGTTGGATAGGACTTCTAAAGCATAAAGATGAAGCATTTGAAAAATTCAAAGCCTTCAAAGCATTGGTTGAGAATGAATTAGATCGCAAAATCAAATGCCTCAGATCTGATCAACAATGGGAATTTACCTCGGATGAATTTTTTTACTTTTGTGAAGAACATGGAATAAAAAGGCAATTCTCCATTGCAAGGACTCCTCAGCAAAATGGAGTGGTAGAAATGATGAACATAACTGTTCAAAAAATGGCTCGTGCTATGCTAGATGAGTCTAGAACACCTGCAACCTTCTGGGGTGAAGCTGCATTCACTGCCATCACTATTCTCAACAAAGCAAATGTTCGGGTAAACAACACTCAAACTCCGCATGGACTTTGGTATGGTAAGACTCCTACTGTAAAATACTTCAAAGTTTTTGGAAGAAAATGTTACATCAAAAGGACTGATGAAAAAATTGGCAAGTATGAACCCAGAGCAGATGAAGGCATTCTCCTTGGTTACTCTTCCCGGAGTAAAGGATATAAGTGTTATAATAAAATACTTGGGAAAATTGTTGAAAGTATTGATGTTATGGTTGATGAAGCATGCAAAAATCCAAAGCAGGTAAAAACCGAAGATTGTGGAGAAGATGAGGATTATCCTCCCACATCAAATCAGACTAATTCTGAAGAAGAATCCAATGAAGCACCAGAAGAACAAATAACGACAGAAGAAAAGACTCCATCCAGGTATGTTCAGAAAAATCATCCAGAGACTCAAATTTTGGGACAGAAAGAGGTAGGTGTGCAGACAAGAAGAACTATTACAGAAGCTTCAAGCTATCTAGCATTGCTTTCCTCCATCGAACCTCAAAATGTAAATGAAGCATGCAAAGATGAATGTTGGGTCAAGGCCATGAATGAAGAACTTGAGCAAATTGAAAAAAATAATACTTAGGAATTAGTTCCTAGACCTCATGATAATAATATCATAGGAACCAAATGGATATTCAAAAACAAGCTGAATGAAAATGGTGAAGTTATTAAAAACAAGGCCAGACTTGTTTGTAAAGGATATCCTCAACAAGAAGGTATATATTTTAAAGAAACTTTTGCACCTGTTGCTAGACTTGAAGCCATAAGAATGTTCCTTGCTCTTTCTAGTTTTCATAAATTCAAAGTATACCAAATGGATGTAAAATATGCCTTTCTTAATGGAGACTTAGAAGAAGAAGTATATATTGAGCAACCAGACGGATTCATCCTTGGAAATGATGCAAAACTTGTATGTAGACTCAGAAAGGCTCCCTATGGTCTAAAATAAGCTCCAAGGGCCTAGTATTACCGTCTTGACAAATACCTCCATCAACAAGGTTTTTCAAAAGGATCAACTGATAGCAATCTATATACAAAAATTGAAAATAATAAATTGCTAATACTTGTTGTGTATGTTGATGATATCATTTTTGGTAGCAATGAAGAAGCCATGAGTCAAAACTTTGCTTTGGTAATGCAACAAAATTTCCCTACTTGGTGAGCTCACATATTTTCTTGGTCTACAAGTTCAACAAAATAAAGATGGTATTTTTCTGTCACAAACCAAGTATCTCAAGCAGATCTTGAAAAAATATGGCATGGAAGATTCTAAACCAGTGTGTACCCCAATGGTAACAGGATGCAGTCTCAGCTCAAATGATGAATCAGCAACAGTACATCAACCAACCTACAGATCCATGATTGGCAGTCTGCTTTATCTAACAGGTACCCGACCAAACATCATGCATGCAGTGGGAATAGTTGGAAGATTCCAAGCCAATCCAAAGGAATCACACCTTCAGGCAGTCAAAAGGATTTTCAAATATCTTCAAGGAACACAGAATTTTGGTTTATGGTATCCTAGAGATACAAATCTTACACTTCATGCATATACAGATGTAGATTGGGCAGGAAGCGTTGATGACAGAAAAAGCACTAGTGGTGGTGCATTCTATATGGGTTCCAGATTAGTGTCTTGGTTCAGCAAGAAATAAAGTTCAATTGCATTATCTACAGCTGAAGCAGAATATGTGGTTGTTGCATCTTGTTGCACACAACTCCTTTGGATGATTCAAACATTGCAAGACATTCAGATCACATGTACTCCACCCATCTCCATTCAATGTGATAATACAAGTTCCATCAGTATTTCAAAGAATCCATTCATGCATTCCAAGACCAAGCACATACCCATCAAATATCATTTTCTACGTGAACAAGTGCTTGAACAAAAAGTCAAATTGGAGTATGTTCCCTCCAAAGAATAGGTTGCTGATATATTCACCAAACCACTGCCCATAAAGACATTTGAATATCTCAGACAGAAGTTGGGAGTAGTCGATGCATCATCATACTGTCAAAACTTATCTGTTTCAGAGAAAAGTGGTTATATGCGAGTTTCATGAAGCATATCTACGTACATACGCCAGTTTCTATGGATACAGTCGCATATATGTTGGTTGAAGAAAAGCAGTGGGATCTAGCACAGGTTCAGGGGGAGCATATACTTCTAATAATTCGTTGTTGGCATTATCTTAGAAGATCTTGGTACAAATTCAAAGTTGTTTTTTATTCAGGTGGAACAGGCTCAGGGGAGATCATGGTTGCTGGTCTGGATGGTGATTGACAGATGCTGCTGATGATAGTTGCTGATGACTATCATGGTCTTGTTTCAGATATTTGGTCTCTATGTCATGTATATCTTTTAATGTCAAGGTCATGAAATGACCTATTTTGTTTCCCCACTATGCATGGGATGGATGATGTAATGTTCTTGTTTTGACATGTATAAACAATTGGTATATCCCCACTTGGTTGGGTGGATGAGTCAAACTTGGTATATCCCCACTTGGTTGGGAGATGGGTATATGTATGAGCCATTGGTGATAGGAAAGTCATTTATGATGTATGTATAGAGTCATGTTCTTCTTTTAGAACATCTTTTTGCAGACCTTGCTTATATTCAGGGGGAGCATGGACTCGAGCATGGAGCTCAATCAACACACTTCAGCATATCAGAGAATTCAGCATGTACTCAGGGGGAGCATAACCCTTTTCCCTTGATGAAAAAGGGGGAGAGTGACTTGGGGTTGCCATCAAGTCCAAAGGGGGAGATTGTTGGCATTATGACACAGGTGTTGTCCTTGATGGCAACTCACTCAGATGACAGATCACAGTTCAGACTCACATAATGAAGAAAGAGAGGCATACGCAGGTTCCTCATTGATCAAGCCACGTGTACATGCAGGTTAGCAAACCAAAAGGAGCGTATAACGTACATATGCACTTTCATGGAAGGAAATGTGCGTACATGTTGGAAAACTTAGTTTTGGTCCATGGTTTTTGGTCCATGGTATTTTGATCCATGGTATTGGTCCAAGGTATCTTGTCCGAAGTGTTGACTCCAAGTATTTGGTCCAAGGTATTGGTTCTAAGTGGTTTTGGTCCATGGTATTGAGTAAAGCCTAAGACTATAAAAGGAGGAGAAGATCATTAGGCAAAAGCACTCAAGTATTGAATATCTAATGAAGAGAAAGATCTAGAATACAGGTTATTGGGTTATGGTGCATAGCTGGATCTGAATCAAGGATGAACCTTAGCGCTTGATGAAGGATAAGATCTAATGATGGGTCAAGATCTTAAGGCTTGAAGTGAAGTATCTTTGTGTGGTTTTGATCTTTTATCTGAATAACTAGCGCATGTTGCAGATTGTAAATATGATGATCTGGGTATAACTGAAGTCTGGAGTTGTTGTAAAGATTTAATCATCATTTATAGATCTGTACACAGGTTCACTTTAGAAAAGGTGCGTATACACGTTGGTTCTGCATATCAAAACAACGTATACATCTTAAATTTGATTTGCAGATCTGTACACAGGTTCGCCTTGAGAAAAGTGCATATGCACGTAGGTTCGACACATTGAAGTAGCGTATACCTCATAAAATATGCTTTAGCTACTTCTGGTTGTTGTTGTAGTGTTCTGGGTTCTGGTTACTATATTCTAGTTACAGCATTCTGAAAAGTGATTGATTGATTCAGGTGTGGTTGGTGCAAGCGAGATTGGTTGATGCAGATGTATTTGATGTTTGAATGATGTTATTGATGGATCCAATATGAAAATTTATGAAACGTGGTCCCTGGAAGAAAAGAGAAGGTTGTAGCCTTCTGTAGGTTGGCACCTATGTACTAGTAGACATATCAGATAGTACAAGAGCTAGGGGGTTGTAGCTCCCTTCCAGGAGAAGTTGGAGAACGAGTTAAGGTTGTAGCCTTCTGTAGGTAGAACATTGTGTACTGGTATAAGACTACACCAGTACAAAAAAAATTGTAAAAAGAAGATAGACACAATTGTAGCAAGTGGTTTTCACCCACATTGGGTTTCCACCTTATATCTTGTGTTCATGTGTGTGATTTTTTGTTTGTTTTTACTGCACCTGGTTACTATTTATATGGTTTTAATGCACTGATTAAATAGCAACATATAATGAATTAACTTAATCATAAGTTTGCAGGATATACGCTAGTTGCCTTAAATACAGTTGCGTATACACGCAATTTCCATTAACTGAAGTAGCGTATATGAATCTGTTTATGGAAATGAAATATTATTGACTTGCTAATATTGATTCACCCCCCCCCCCCCTCTCAGTATTATTTCCAACAACTGCATCAACCGGGGGATGACTGAGGTAATCTGCAACATGATTGGTGTTGCCCTTCTTGTATAATTAATGTTTAAGTGGAATTGTTGCAGATAAGTGGACCAATTCTAATGGCAATCATTTTGCAACTTACCTTGGGTTTGTATAAACTGAAGAGGTTGGTGATCTTTGTGGATGACCGTCTCCTTCCCTAGAATGTAATGTTTCCATTGTCAGTAAGCTTGCACGATGTAGTACATCTCTTTATCATTGGTGGGGTATTTTCAAATTGTATTGGAAAGTTTCTCTCTATGATAGGCCACCATATGCCCTTGATGGGTGAGAACTGCACCAATAGCATATTCGGAGGTGTCTGTCTCAATTTAAAATGGTTGTTGCGGGTCTGGAAATGTGTGAGTACTGTTGCAAAGAAAAGGCAGTGGTTCAGCTCAATGAACTCCTTCTGTTGGGGCTCGAACCCGAAAAAAATTGCTTTCATTTCTCCCTTGGTAACTTGACTCAAAGGCCAATTGATATGAGAGAATCCCAACACGGACCTCTGATAAAAATTGGCAAGGCCCAAAAAGCTACAAATCTCTATTAGAGTGGTCGGGGTTGGCCAATCCCGAATGACTTAGATCTTAGCCGAATCCACATGCATGCCCTACTCATCAATGATGTAACCTAAATATTGGACTTGGCTCATGCCAAAGGTCTATTTCTCCAAGTTGGCACATAATTTGGGTTGTCGTAGGGTTTGAAGGACTTGTCAAATGTGTTGCAAGTTATCTTCCCAATTCTTGCTAAAGATGAGGATGCCATCCAAATATACAACCAATAACGAGTTGGTAAAGGGCCATAATATGTCATCCATCAGCCTCGTAAAAGTTGCAGTGACATTTTTTAACCCGAAAGGCATGACCAACCACTCAAAAAGGCCATCCTTGGATTTGTAGGCGTCTTCTATGTTGGCATTATGATACATGTGTTGTACTTGATGGCAACCCACTTGTAGTAGAACAACTCACTTGTATATGGTAACTAGATGAATCTACAGGAGAGATATCAGATGTGACAGAATGCATGGCAGTTGTGTTTATAGATGTGACAAAATGCAAGGCAGTTCAAAGGAATCATTTCAGAAGTAATATGGAAAATCACATTATAACAAGTCTATTCAGAGGGAACAAAGTAATGGTACAAAAGAATAAGATGAAGGAACAAAGGACTACAGATTAGAATCAAGAAATTGAAGAAAGAGAATGGTTTAAGAAGTATACGCTGGTTCACCTTGTCCAAGTAGCGTATACACGCGGGCTCATGGAATAGAAGAAGCGTATACGTATGCACGCACTTTCACAGAAGGAAAAGCACATATGGGATGGAAAATCAAGGTTTTGGTCTGAGGTATTGGTCTGAGGTTTTGGTCCAAGGTATTGGTCTGAGGTATTTGGTCCAAAGTATTGGTCCGAGGTATTTGGTCTGAGGTTTTGGTCCAAGGTATTGGTCCTAAGTGGTTTTGGTCCAAGGTATTGAGAAAGGCATAAAACTATATAAGGAGGAGAAGATCAAAGGGATAAGTGCACAAGTAATGAATATCTTATGAAGTGTTAGATCAAAATAAAATATGCATGTTATGGGTTTCTGATGCTTTGATTGATTTGATGATGGATGAGATCTAATGATGGATCAGGATCATAATGACTTATCATTATGTGATCTGATAATGGATGGACTAGATCTGATTGCTAACACATGTTTTATCATTTATATGTGATGATCTAGGTATGTTTGAAGTCGGGAATTGCAGCGAAGTTATAAGTAAGTATTTGCAGATCTATACATTGCTTCTCTTTGGTGAAAGTGCATATACACGCTGGTTCGACTCTTCCTAGCGTACGCAAAAGAAAATTTTGATGTTCAAAGATGACTAATCTATCAGATCAGTGTTGCTTCTTTACTGTTGTTTGTCAATGAAATCTTCTTAGATCTGAAAGTAAAACTAAATGCATAAAGAGTTTGTGTCTCATTGATTAATTGATTGAGAAAGAAGGGTGATCCTTGTTGCTATCTGTATAGAATGTGGTAATATGATAGTAGATCTTCAGAATGTCACTGATTGGTACAATTTGTGGTTCATAGGTTTTATGATTTAGTATATTTAGAGGTATATGCAGGTTGGGCAAAAGGAAGTAGCATATACACGCAGGTTTGCTTCATTAAAGGAGCGTATACATTTTGACACATGCCTTTTGAGGTTACAGTTAGTTCTGGTTCTTGATGCAGTGTTCTGGGTTCAGATTTGTGTATTGGTTACAGTGATATGTTTGTTCTAGTTGATTGGTTGAATTTGATCAAGTTTGAATGAATGTTTGATTTAGTTGTGTTAGAGGTTCAGTAATTGTTTGATTTAGTTGTGTCATAGGTTTAGACATTTCAGTGATTTCTTGTTTCAGTTATATCATAGATTGATGATTGGGTTTCAGTTATATCAGAGATTGATTGGGTTTCAGTGATTGGTTGATGCAGATGTATTTGATGGTTGTATTGCAGTGGTGATTGATTTTGAGCTTCAATGTTACTAATGGGTCCAGTATGAAAATTTGATGAAACAAGGCCTTCATGTGTATTGTTGTGTACCAGGAGCATCCAATCTGAAAATTTATGAAACGTGGTCCTTGGAGGATACTGAGGTTTGGATCCTTCAGTGAGGAAGTCAAAGCTTCCTACCAGTAGTGGTTGGATTTGATCAAGGGGTTGGAGATCCCTTCTAGTAGCAGCTGGAGAATGAGTGAAGGTTGCATCCTTCTGTAGGTCAGAGCCTACGTACTAGTAAATATATCGGCCAGTACAAGAACTAGGGGGTTGTAGCTCCCTTCCAAAAGAAGTTGGAGAACAAGAGAAGGTTGTAGCCTTCTGCAGGTGGGTGCCTACATACTAGTATGAGTTTGCACCAGTACAAGATTGTAAATAGATTTTCTTATTATTAAAAGAAGACAGAGACGACAGAAGCAGGTGGTTTTCACCCACGTTGGGTTTCTACGTTAAATCTTGGTGTTCACGTGTGTTGTTTATGTGTGATGGTTTATTATGTTATTACTGCACATGGTTACTGTTTAATGTTTAATAAAGTACTGATGCACTGATTAAATATCAACATATGATAAATTAATTGAATCATAAGTTCGCTAAATATACGTTGGTTCCCTTAAGGACAGTTGCATGCACATGCGAGTTCCCTTCCCTGAAGTAGCGTATATAAATCTAATTATGGAAATGAAAAAGTTATTGATTTGTAAATATTGATTCGCCCCCCCTCTTAGTATTATTTCCAACATTCTACATATCTGTGGGTTCTATTGGAACATGTTGATAGCCAGACTTCAAATCGATCTTGCTGAAGTACATTCCCCCCTTGAGCTTATCAAGAAGGTCATTAATCCATGGGATTCGATACCTATTCCTAATAGTGTTTTTATTTAGTGCTCGATAGTCAATACAAAGTCTCGAGGCCCCATCCTTCTTTTGTACAAGTACAATCAGGCTCCCACAAGGTGAGGCACTTAGTCGGATGTGCCCTTTTTGCAGTAACTCCTGGATCTATCGCTTGGTTTCTTCATTTTCCAGAATAGAGCAGTGGTATATCAACCCATTGGGTAGAGGTGCTATCGGGTTCAGATCAATTAAATGCTTGATTTGACAATGCAAATGTACCCATGTGGGTGAGGAGAATATTTTCCTATATTCTTCCAAGGCCTTATCCACATACTTCTGTTGCATGGAGGAAGCTTTCCTGGGGGCCCTAGATGTGGCCACAATCTTCCCCTTATTTGAGAGTGAATAAAAATAAAAAATTTCCAGTATAGGAGATGATCTTGTTGCATTTCTTAGTAGAGATCAAAGAAATGGAGGTAGGCGAGGCTACCTCTTGTATCACTTATTGCCCAAAGTGATAATAACAGTGCAAGGACTAGACTCATACACAGCATGATGCTTCCACAAGTATGGTTGGCCTAATAATACATCACAAACTTCAAGAGGAGAAACATCACACAATACCTCATTCGTGAAGAGGTTGATGTTGTAAGGAAGGTGACACTATTGGTTGATGTGAATATCTCGTCCTTGGTGGAGCCACCCAATAGTGTATGGTTGCGGGTGTCAAGTGGTTAGTACGCCCAATTGCTTAATGGCCTCTGCTGAAATAAGGCTCTTTTGGGTCCCGGTGTTGACAATGAACCATTATAGAGGACTCTTCACCCACGTCTGTGGGTGGAAGATACGTTCCCCCTCCTTTGGATCTTCGGGCTTAGTCTTTTGGACCTTGGTGATGGTAACGGTGGCACTGGGTTATGTGCCAATAATCTGCTTCCCCTTATTATTCCCCTTGTCAGGTTTTGGCTAAGAGTCAAAACATGTATCTGACTCTGAAGCTTTCATCTCAGCCACCAATGACTGCTTCGTGCGACACTCATTTGTGTTGTGAGTGGGGCTCTTGTGGAACTCACGCCACTTTCATGTGTCCTTCTTTGTCTTCGTGGTGCCATTATTTACTTGCATCTTTGATAGGTTGTCCTGGGATGCTCCACCTTGGCTCTCTCCTTTTTTTTTGAATTTTGGGGGTTCTCTTGCCCTTCTTTTGAGTCACAAATCCAAAGTCGCACTTCTTTTCTTTAAATTTGTGTTCAATTTTGCAAGTATATTGGTATACTACACCAAGCGAAGAGATGTCCTGGAACTCCATTTCTTCTTGAATTTATTTGTGTAGACAACTACGGTACTTGAGCACCATATTTTGCTCAGAGTCTTTGATACCCAGCTTTATGTGTACAATATGAAAAATATTTGTGAACTCATGCACATCTTGATCCCTTTGTTTCTGCAGTGTGGTCCATTGTATGTACTTGTCGCCATAACTTCTGCGGGGTAGTATTGTTCCTTGATAGCGTCTCAAAAAGAGTTCCAAGACGGTGTGTCTATAAACAAAGAGGATTCCTCCACCCTTTTCTCATAGTAATTTTCCCACTAGGCCTTAACATGGGGGGTGACCTTAAGCAATGCATAAGTAATATTTTCCCTATCATAGAAACTATGGATAGATAATTAACCTTCCAGTAGATTCAACCATTTATCTACAACAAATGCATCTTTTTTACCTTCGATTATAGGAATATCGAAGTTAACTTATACCTTGAAGTGGGCAGTGCCTCTGAAGTGACTGTTGGATGAAGATGCGTCGTCGGTGGGCATCCGCCTAAGGGTCCAGGAAAAGTTGTTCATTATCTCGTTCCTTTATCGCTTAAGGGCTTCTTGAGGCAAAATTTTGATAGGATCTTTCACTCTCTCATGTTTCTTTTATTCTTCCATGGGAGGTCGTCGGTGTCGGTGGGGACGGTCTTGCAAAGGCTCAACTAGTTCAAGTCTCAACTCCTTATACCCAGACCTCATTAGGGACATTCACAGAAAAATAAAGAAAGAACATACCGCTATGATACCACTGATCTAGATTTATGGAGGAACAAAATGAAATATATTATAAACATAAACACAGAGCTATAGCAAAAATATAACTTCAATTTATTAATAACAAAGTACTGAAAATTGTTTACATGTAGAATGAAAATAAACTAGCTCGAGCAATGGTAGCTTATCTCTTAGAAGAGATGTGGCTGATACATTCCTTCTAAACTGTGTTACAATGAGGCTCGAAGGCCTTTTTATTATTGATAAATAAGGTAAAACCCTAAACATCCAAAAACCTAACACTAGCAGATGAAGCGCCAAAAGTTTGTCAGCCCTGTTGGGGTTAGTTGGTACATTAACTTCCCAGGTTCGTAGCTTTGGAATACGATCTTTGTTTGATGCATACGATACATTGTTAGAAATATTTATCCGAGGGATACAACTTTCAACTAAAAACCCATGTTGCAAGTTATATGTTTTCCTATTTTTCAAAAAAACATCGTTTAGGGCCTCAAAACGGCTCTGGAAATTTAGGACCCGAAAAAACTGCCAAAATTAGTCAATTGTGCTACAATTGAGGAAACAAAAAGAAATAGTGTTGGGAGTCCAAGTGGAATAGGTGGGTGGCCACCAATATCCACCTAGATCACAAATAGAAACACCTCTAACAAAGTTATTGAAGAAGGAAGAATTTTATTGGACTAAAGATGGAACCAAAAATATTTTGAAAACTTAAAGAGGCTATATGTACAACTCTAATACCAACCACACCTAAATTCACAAAAAAACTTCATTGTGGAGTGTGAATTTCACCCAATTATGTTTATCATTTATTCAATGTTCAAAAAAAATATAAAATCTAATGTGTAATCACACATACCTTCAACCACACCTTTACTATCTAATGCTTGAATACCTTTCTCTCCAATATGTTAGAGTCTTTGATGCCATAGCATTGTATTTTTTCCTCAAGAGGAGTAGGGGTTCTATCTTCATTTCCATCCTCAAGAAGAACATAATTGTTACGCCCATCAACGATAGTGCTTCCCAACAACTTGTAGAGAGTTCCATTCTGAACTCCCCATATCAACATCATTACTTCTCAAACAATTGCAAATATAGTATGTACACCTACATCATTCATCTTACTAATAGATATCAAGTATCTAGTTAGCTTTGGGATGTTTAAAAGCCCAAGAAGTGTTCTAATCTTTCCATACTTGAGCAACAACTTAACTCTTCCATGTATTCTAATTCTCGTTGTCAAGTCATCTCTTAAAAATATCACTTCCATTATACTTTACATATCCACAGAACCATTATGTATGAGGAGTCATATGAGAAGAAGCACTTGAGTCTATCAACCATACATCATGATCTGAATTTTTTCTTGTAGAATCCAAGTACATATCCTCTTCTTCCTTTAAGGAGGTCTTCCCTCATGTGGAAGGAACATCTTAAATCTCTTGCTTTTATCAAAATTTTTAGATCTACAATCCTTCTCATAATGCCCAAATTTACCACATTTCTAACATTTCGTTAAATATTTTCCTAGAGATTTAAATCTACCTCTAAATTTTGATCTCCTTTTTAAGGATTTTTTTTATTTCTATCTAGGGGACAGCCTCTTAAAAATAAGGAATTTGTGCTCTAACTATGGTTTTCCGCCTCATTTCTTCAGATAACAAAGATGAAACCACATCATCAAACTTAAATGTGGTTGCATTACTCCCAATTGCTACAACCCAATTGTCCCATCAATTTAGTAAAGCAAACAATAAACTAATGCACTTATCTTCAACAAAAAAATTAATATCAATGGCCAAACATTGACTTACCATAGTGTTATGCATTTAGATGTTTTGTCATGGAATCTTTGTAATTCATTCTTGGTAGGTACAACTTATTTCAAAGGAAAAGTAGGTTTACCATGGTGTTGGTCAGATAAATCCATCTTGCGGACAAGACCGATCTCCCTAGTATCAGAAGATAGTCTAGCAACAAACAGACAAACAAATCTATCTTTCTCTAGACATATGCGATTTATAAATAAATACTACAAAGGTGTTAAGACCCTACCTTAGATCCAATGCTTGTTCGTAGTAGCCATCCTTAAATCTTTCGAAATAGTTACCTTTCAAGACCTGCAATCACATACAAGCAAACATTAAATAGCACCTGCATAGCAAATATCATAAATCATGTCTATTATGGTGATCAAGGAATCCATAAAATAAACCATGAATCAACAGCTTATTGAGAAAAACAAACTTATTTGTATTAACTTTAAAGTAGAAGAACCTTACAACATTTTCATCCTTGATGTTGAACAAGCTCTTCCTGGGGTCTGAAACAGGAATTTCCTTCACTTTGACAAGCCTTGCACTCTTCCAAATGAGATCATAGACGTATGTAATCTCTCCTCATAAAAACTCAACTAAGAAGACTAAGTTCCAACAGCATTTCACCTCAAAAATATTCAGCTTCTAACCTCCCCAGTAACCAACCCAATGCTTCTTTTTATAGTGCAGAGGAGGAGGTTACAGGTCCACCTATGAAGGGATAGAATCCTCCTTCAAAGGGATAAGCTCCTCACATCAAGGGGTTAGCTCCTTAAGGTATGGGATGCATGAACCTTAAGAGAGCAAACTTGCCACCTCAAGATTCCTTCCAGAAGCTTCTAGAAATGACTGAAAGTGAGTTTTTAGAATGTACTCACGCCTTTTTAACTTTTACAGGGGTCTGCACCCATAACACAGAGACAGAGCGGTCAGGTGCATAGGAGACATGACCATTAGGTGCAGGACCGCAGGTAATGCAAAGAGAAAGTGCGGAACCAGAGTTTTAGAGACTTTTGAGGGCTTTCTCTTATTTTCAAGGCTTGATATGAGGAACTGAGGCTTAAGACTTTCAAAGGAGGAAAGTATGAGTGGTAATGGACTCACACAGATTGCAAAATGTCAAGGTGACAATTTTTAGTGCAACAGATTGCCCCCTAAAGTGCGAAGTCTGTAATAGATGAAGATAGAGTCTGTCATTCATGAAGAGTGAAGTACTTTATCATTTCAAGATCATCCTGTGGACACCCCAGTCAAAACCTGTAAAAACATTCAATGCAAAATATATATACGTAGACATATCATCGTTGAGGTAGGCATTCCCATACTCAGATTAAAACTAACTAGAAAACTGACTAAACTATCCTAATACAGGAATGATTTTGTAATACATCAAGAGTATAGACATATGTAGATATAGTATGGACGTAGCCATATGTTTATGAATAGTCCACTGTATAATGAATAACAAAATTCCTCGCAACCTAGATGGTAGAAACTAAATCCAGGGTCTTGATTTCCGCTTCCCGAACTAGTACGATTCTATCCATGTGAATGAATGTGTCGAAGTCGAACATGGTAGAAACCACTTGATTACCAGTCAATGATGTGAACTATTAACAAGTGTGAGAGAAACCACCAGTAATGTCAATGGCTCTCAAAGTACTCAGTACAATCCATGAAATGTGAATGAATGAGTTGATGTCAAACATGTCATAGAATCCTTTGATCGAAGGTCAATGATGCAACCTATCGTCGAAGGCGAGAAACCTGCCATTAGGGCATGCAAATTTCAAGGTACTGGCGCTTTCTAGATCAACTTCCTAGATAATGAGCTGATTTTGATAGAAAGCGATCCGTCGTAGGGAAGCCCACAACACAAAATCATAGATCAAGTTTTGAAGAAATATATCGGCAAGGACTGACTCAGGGATGGTCAAAATGGATGACAGATATTTTGCAGATGAATGGTTTGTTTGCACTGATCTCTTGAATACATAACGACACTACAGATGGTTTGGTGACAATTGACCCAAAGCTAATACCCAGAAACCAGCTGAAGACTTTCAATGTGGTTTGATTAACTATTAGGCAAAGGATTTCCCAACCCATGTGAACAAAAAGTGTCGTGTTCAAGAGTGTTTAACGAATTTTCTAAAAAACAAAGTGTAACAAATAGGTTCATTTTTCTCTCTCTTCCCCCACCATTTCTGGCAAGTACCTCTTTATTTTTGACAAGCTTGAGGAGGATAACATTTGCTTGTTTATAAGCTCATCCTTCGGATGAGTCCAACCTAGTTTAAAATTCAAACCCTAAGAAAGAGTGGTTGTTCCTATTTAAAATTGAACAGGTCCTTTACTGTTAAATTTTAACGAGTCCAGTATAGGAAAAACTCGGTGTTTTTCAATTTTAGGGAGTCAGAAGAAAAACTTAAGAAAACTCCATGGGGGTCCTTTTTCGTAAATTTGTGTCCCTTGATCTCGAAAAACTATAAAATAATACTCAAGAGAACCACTTGACCATTACGATCAAGGAGTACTTTTCATAATTAGTGGCTCTGATCTGAAAGATTAAAGAAGTGATCGAAGACACATCATTTCATAA
This sequence comes from Pinus tabuliformis, assembly GCA_031772625.1. Taxonomy (NCBI): domain Eukaryota; kingdom Viridiplantae; phylum Streptophyta; class Pinopsida; order Pinales; family Pinaceae; genus Pinus; species Pinus tabuliformis. The sequence goes on from CM062819.1 coordinate 1,347,186,843, forward strand.
CCAGTATCGAACTTGAAATGAAAAAAGTTCGGCGATATTTTCATGTTTATACGGTCAGAAAAGCGTTGTACGTGGACCACCTTTTTATTCTATTTAACGAGTTAAAAGGGAAAAACTCGGCAATCTTTTCATATTTTACAAGTCAGAAAAGAGCTTAAAGAAGACTCGTCCTAGAGGAACGAGTGGTATAAAGGGTAGCAACTGGTTCCGACAATGGTGGAACTGCTCAAAACATGTAATGGTTAAGAGGCTGGCTAATAAAACCACTCATCATTGCGGTCCCTTAGGAAGGGAAAAACAACCAAGTGAATGCATATGATCAGCCAAAGAGATGGTGGCAATGGAATGAAAACAACCAAGGCTCATCTAGTAGAATTTAGTGGATAAAAATGGCGATCACGAGATGTATATCGGTATGGGTTCATTTTTACACAAGCTTGAACCATGGAGATGTTATGAAACCAGCTCAAGGAAAGATAGAAAAGATAGATCAACGCCTTAGAATTCAGCCTCTTCGAGAGGGCAACCTCCTTTACATTACATAAATGAACAATTCTTGGATGATACAAATGAAAAGACCTCCTTTCTATATATAGGAGTCTAAGGGGTCATAACATAATTAGAGCCGACATAACAATAATAATGTAAGGGCACAATAATAACAATAGTGGGCTTCTATGGGGCACAATAGTAACAATATGGGCACTACATGGGTACATCAATATAATAAGTGGGTTGTACTAATAACAATAAGGGGTTACACTAGTAGTATAGGGGCCTAACATGCCCCTCTCCTTCAAAAAGCGTTGTCCTCAACGCTTGAGTAGTTCTTGATGCTTCTGTATAAAATTTTTGTCCTCCCATGTGGAATCTTCAGCAGGTAAGTTCTTCCACTTAATGAGATACTCTGAAATTGATCGATTTCGTAGCTGTCGGGTTCTTGTTTCTGTGACTGCGCCAGGTTCCAATATGATTTTTCCTTCCTCTTCAATTTCTGGCAATATTGTTTGAATTGGGATCTTTTGCAACTTTTGAATAAGTGGCCATACTTCTTCGTCCTTCTTCCATTCATCCTTTGCTTCATTTATCCAATCTGGTTGGATAATAGAAATAGCACAAAACAATGCTTCCACATCCTCATCCTTGAAGAGTCTTCCCATTCGGTAAGGTCGCCATTTTTTAAGTGCATGTAGTATTGCCAACATTTCCTTCTCATAAATAGCTTGCTTGAGATGTAGCAGTAAAAATACCCAATCCCCTACATCAAAACATTTTTCACTACGATGTTGATCTACCTGTTGTTTCGTTTGATTTTGCACCGAAGTGGCGTTATCCTTTAAAATTTGGAGAACTTCTTGTTGATGCTCGATGTGATCTTTCACTGCTTGAACCTTTTTCTTCTTGATATGTCCTTCTATCTCTAGAGTTTGAGGAGTGGTAATTTCTTCCAATCCTTTACAAGATATGGTCAGATTCCTTTCTTGATGCTCGATGTGATCTTGCACTTCTTGAACATTTTTCTTCTTGATATGTGCTTCTATCTTGATAGTTTGAGGAGTGGTAATTTCGACCAATGAATTACAAGATATGGTTGGATTCATTTCTTCTTTCTCGATGTGATCTTTCACTTCTTGCACCTTTTTCTTTTTAATATGTCCTTCTAGCTTGAGAGTTTGAGGAGTGGTAATTCTTGCCAATGCTTTACAAGATATGGTCTGATTCATTTCTTCTTTCTCTGGGGTGGGGTCCCGGCGTATAGCTTCTTCTTTTGATGTTTCTTGATCCTTGTCTTCCTCCTCTTCATATTCTATGTAAAATAATTTCTTCTCAGCACATTTATGACCTTTAGTGCATTTTCTATCACAATTGTAACAAAGCCCTTTTTCTCTTTTTTCTTCCAATTGTTGTGGTGTAACCCTTGTAGGTTGTGGAAGGCTAGGAGAAACAACATTTCCATCTTTATAGTTGTGAGGGGTATGCTTCCTGGTTTCCATAATTTTGCTTTCCACTATGTCACAAAGCCCTTTTACTCTTTCCAATTGTTGTGGTGTTGCTCTAAAGAAGGTGTTGCTCTTTGTATCCTCATAATGTGCTATCATTTCCTCCGTGAAAATTGACCATGTAACAAGTTTTTTACGAGAACAAAGTCCTTCATACCATAAAAATTGATCCGGTTCTAAATATGAAGATGCAATACATACCTTTTGTAACAATTTTACACCATGTAGATCAAAATATTGCTCCATTTGAAGTATCCAATTTACCGGATCCTTGCCATCAAACTTCCTCATCTTGTTTTTTCTTGATTTTAGGAGCTCGATCTTGAAATGACTGTAACTCTGTACTTTCAGATCTTTAAGTTCTGAAATTGCGATCTTTAGTAGCCCTATGTGTCCTCTTTCCAATCCCACCAGTCTGATCCAAATTGGATTCTCCAAGAAAGAGTTATGCACAATCTCCCAAGATGACCTGATTATAGAATAGTTCAGTAGAGCGAACTTGTACGATGTGCCACGAGTCACCATTTCAACTTTTGGATCTGAAAAATGCATACAAGAAACTACAGTCCGTTCTCTTTCTGTACCTTCTTACGAAATTTCAATTCGATCCCCAGAGAGAAAGTTATGACGATTTTCCCCAGGTCACCTTTTTTGAATGTAATTTAGGAGTCTGGAAAAAGACCAACTTCCTCAGATCATATCTCCGCAAATATCGCGCGAAAAGCTTTGAAATTCGGACCCAAGGTTCAGCGCGATTTCTTCTCAAATGGTTTTTTTTTGCGACTTCTGAAACGTCAAAAAAAAAAAAAAAAAAAAAAAAAAAGTTATAGCGAAAATTCCACGATGACCTGTTTGGAGCAGCGAAACCCTAGAATCCAAAGCTCTGATACCAAATGTTATGAAACCATCTCAAGGAAAGATAGAAAAGATAGATCAACGCCTTAGAATTCAGCCTCTTCGAGGGGGCAACCTCCTTTACATTACATAAATGAACAATTCTTGGATGATACAAATGAAAAGACCTCCTTTCTATATATAGGAGTATAAGGGGTCATAACATAATCAGAGCCGACATAACAATAATAATGTAAGGGCACAATAATAACAATAGTGGGCTTCTATGGGGCACAATAGTAACAATATGGGCACTACATAGGTACATCAATATAATAAGTGGGTTGTACTAATAACAATAAGGGGTTACACTAGTAGTATAGGGGCCTAACAGGGGAACTCTGCTTGGATTCAGTTTCATGTTTAAACAAGCTTGAAATGAAAAACTATGCTTGTTATAAGTTCGCATGCCCCCGGCATAATGACTCAAATCAAGGTACATGCCCCCCAAGCTTCATTGCATTCAACGAGGTGGATGGAATGAAAGTTCACTTTTGAGATCTTGGAAAGACTCAAAGACTCGATTTGGAAAGGGAGTTGTTTCATTTTTTAATGAGGTTGACACAGTAAAAGAACTATCCTCATAACCCTTGTTTCATTTTTTAAACGAGCTTGACACAAGACAAGGAACTATGCTCCATAATCCTTGTTTCATTTTTTAACGAGCTTGACACAAGACAAGGAACTATGCTCCAAACACCCGGTTTCATTTTTTAACGAGGTTGACACAGGAACAAACTATCCTCGAGACTCCTTGTTTCATTTTTTAACGAGCTTGACACAAGACAAGGAACTATGCTCAAAACACCCGGTTTCATTTTTTAGCGAGGTTGACACAAGGACAAACTATCCTCGAGACATCCGGTTTCATTTTTTAACAAGGTTGAGACAGGAAAAAACTATCCTCGACCTTGATCAGGAATCAAAAAACGACTGTACAGCCTGATGTGCAATTTCAAAGGGACTCAAAGGCATCACGCCATCAAATGAATCCACCTCAAAATCGGAAGGTACGATCCGAGGATCATCAAAACTAACAGTATTCGATGAAATCATATGAATATTTGCAATAGAAGGCAATACGTTAGGAGGAGGGAAGGAAAAAGTTCCCAGTCAACCAAAATCTTTAATCAAACCTACGCCAACATCTTTGTAAGGGATAGTCGTTTTATTGATGTGCTGAACACTATCTGTAGAGGCTGGGTTGGATGAGAAATAAGTCAGCTGGTCTATCGTAATGATCCTTCCGTTATGAGGAAACTTGATAAGCTGAAAGACAGATGAAACAATAGCAGTCATAGCATAAGACCAACTGCGACCTAGTAGAAGGTTGTAATCTAGAGGGGCATCAACCACTTCCACATCTAGATTGACGGTTTTGCCTTCGACCCCTATAGGTAAATCCTGCAAAATACCAAAAGGATGGAACCCTCGGCCATCAAAAGCCTTTAGAATTATCGGAGATTGATTGAGTGTGGGAGAACCAGGAGATCTCCAACACTAGATTGACATAATACACGTAGAATTCCCTTCATCAATCACAGTCCGAAAGCAAGGTCTGTTTTTTACTAAAACTGGAATCTGGAAAGCCATTTGATGAGGTAGGCGGGGTGTACTATTCTCTAAATCAAAGATTATTAGGTTCGAATCCTGTATATCGAAAGCTACTATAGCAGACAATAGTAATTTACGCTATGCTGGGCATGATTGCAGCACTTCCAAAGCTGACATTGTTGAAGGGGAAACAGCTAAGTCTTCAACAATGTTAGAATTCCGAGCAGCTCTCGCATGTGGATTGAAAGCTGATTTCCGAAATATACCTTTAACAGGCGGTTTGATTACTAAGTCAGGGTTGGGTTTCTCGATCTGTAGCGGATCAGAACCAGTAGGAGGTGTCATTGATGTGTTTGAATTAGAAGATTTTGCTTCTTTACCATCAACAAGATTTTCACTACCATAATCTTGCGATCGCGTCGCAATCCTGACATGAGACATCATCAAAATGGGTTCTTTTGAGGTATTCAAGGAAGAAGCAACCATCTTACTATCTTAAGTAGGAAAAGGATCCTTCAAGACGGCAGGCATTTGAGAATCTTTAACGAATTTCAAAACCTCTGCTCGATGTGGGCATTCTTTGGTAAAATGATCCTCGTCGCAAATGAAACAAGGATAGCGAGGTTTCTGTTTTTCGTCAGTAGATTCATTTTTATCCGTTTTATCTTTTGAATTTTGTTTGTTTTTGTTCTTCCCCTTCTCTTTACTACCGAATTTGGTCGTAGACGAATCTACGTCACTGGTTACTTGATGGTTTGGAGCTTAATCATCTGTGGTAGCTGTTAGCGCTTGAAATTTCACCTCAGGCTGAGAAAGGCAAACTCCAAGGCAACATCAAACCACTTAGCCTCGTAGCTAGCCCTACGGGGCAGGAGAGGGCTCTCTCTGGTATATCTCGGCAAAGATCTTCAAAGGGCGGAGATAACCAATAAAGAACACTGATGTTAGGCTAGTAAACTGATAAAAGGTTTGATTTGAGATTTTTAGGATTGCGGTGGAAAATCGGGGAAAGGCAATTTTGGGTGCGGGGATTGGACACAGTTTTTGCAGGGGGTTCTTTGGGGCAAGGTAGGAGACTGTATTGATGCCTTTGAAAGAGTCAGATGGGCAAGAATGACTGGTGAGGAGCTAAGGAGAGCAAGTAAACACCTTGAGTTCTCCTTAAACAGATGAAAACATTGATATTAAGCAAACTTAAAAGCAGAGCATGGCAATCATGAATTCTACTTTAACACTTCATTTGCCTAATTTGCAGAAGGAAAAGTAAGAAGATGAATCACATAACAAACTTACAAGTACAAAGAGAAACACACGATCAATACATGTAACCACAGGAATCCCAAAAAGGACTGCAAAACCCTGGTCTTCCTTTGCCAAAAATTGCAGAGATACAATGAGTAATACAATAGAAGCTTCTCCCTCAAGAGTCCAACCTCTCCCACCCCTGAAAATGATTGAGAAAATACATAATATAGACCATGCCAACCCATTCCCTAGCCTCTAGGGGTCGATCTCATCATCCTAGGAGCTGTTTCAACCAATTCTAAACCAAGCACTATAATCTAGGCAGTCAAAACAACTTGCCTCTATAAGCTAGGAAACCAATTCATTCATTAAATGTTTGCTATTTTATGAATGAATCTTCTAGAAAAAATAAATGAGTGTCAAAATATCATAAAATTACATCATTTACAACAAGGAGGATCAAAATCCACTCCAAAAAGTCAAATCCAGTCAAAACTGCGTTTTGTTGAGCTGTAGGTGCATTTCTGTGAAAATTGCCCAACGCGCAGCGCCCTGATTCTGAACGCGTAGCGCCTTTGGAGCAACTTTTGAGGAACTTCAAAGTGTCAAAATGAGGCAAAAGTGGGCTTGTTGGAAAGGTCTGGATGTCTACTTTCCAACCCAAGTGGAATTTCTGAATTTGGTGTCTATTTGCCCCTCCAAAATTGCAATCTCCCAAGACTGCTTCCTGTGTGTCAAAAAAGTGGCAGAAAGTCATTTTTTGCATGTTTTTTGACCTTCTGGAGGCTCAAAACTTGGTGAAATTTCTTGGAAATTGCTGAGCAAGTGTATTTTTGCATGACAAATCCAAAAATGTTGAGTTTTCCTGAAATGGAGTTGCCCATCTTAAGGGTCGCGCACGGCGCGCTACGCGTTGGTGAAGAAAACCTGTTTTTGGCACAAAAAATTCACAATTGACAAAATTTTCTCCAAATTTCTTGAAATTTGGGCTGGGAGTCCCCAATCAAGTACCATGCTCAGTCAAAGAGGCTTTGGCCAAAATTTGGAGTGGATCGGGCCTTTTTCGTCGTTTTAGTGCCTTGGCCAACCTCCTTAGATCTAGCGATCGTATTTTTGACATTTCTCTAAAACCATGACACCTGTGTAAAAAGTGAAGGAGGTTTTTCTTCTTTGGCATGTTGTGGAAAAAAACCTCTCTAAGTTTTCCAAAATTCATCTTTGATTTCTCTGAAACATCTTTTGAGTGAAACTTATCCCGATGTGTGAAACAAGGAATTTTGTCGAAATGAAGCGAAATGAAGGGGATAAGGGGCTTCTAAATTCTTGGGGAAATTTTTGGAAGTAGGGAGGGATGTTAGGAAGCAGGGGAAAGTGGAATCTCAGAGATTGAGTGAGGGGAAGGGGTCCAAAAGGGCAAAACACAGGCCCAACCTAGAAAATTGCCAAGTTGTAGCTAGAAACTAGGGTTTGTGCGAAAATGAGGAATTTGGGGAATCTCAGTGATGGGAAGCATTTGGTAAGGTACTTTAAGGATAGGGGAAGGTGTATGAACATCAGGAAACAAGTTTTGCCGATGATTTGACCGTCCAAGAGAAATTGCCTTCAAAACCCTAGGAGAGGGAAATGAACTTACCTAGGCGCAACTGAAGCATGGACAAGGTGTAAAAAGACTCATTAGACACTGAGATGATAATGAAAACCCTATGAATGATGATAGACTCAGCTGAATAGTGACATAGATTGGCATTTGGGCAACTTTGAAAAGAGTGAGAGCAAACCCTAGACCTAATGCCTAGTGACCAAATTTTGCTTGAAGACTCACTGAAATGACAAAATTTGACCTTGACACTTCAAAATCACTTTGTAAGAGCACGTTTGATCACTAGAGGAAGGCTGGAAAGACTGACACTAACATTGGCTCCAATGGGGATGGTAGCTCCTTGGAGGTGCCAAGAATGGCAGATCTTTGGGAGAGTAGACCAGTGCCTTATCCATTAGGCAATGGAGTCAAAAACTCAAACTAAAATGCATGACTGAAAACTGATGACTTGACAACACAAATTGACTCTCACTCAACTAAAAACTGACTCAATACTTAAACACAACCGACAAACTACAAATGATGCTCAAAGGGGAGCTTATTCATCACAACCTACTCTAACAGTTTCATTCATCACCTGATCAAGTGAAATGAAACAACCAATGCAACCAAGTAAGTATTCCGTTTGTTGTTCGAATTCTCCGCAAGTGCTCACTTATGAACAACAAGAGAGAACTACTGAATGGCAACTCCCAAGATAACTTAGAAACAGATCCGGAGAATGATATGAATTCTCTCTCCACCTCCAAAAACACTGCATAAGGATCTTGAAATTCAAGCACACTGGAACCTAGCTCATCTAATGGATTACTTCTCGTTTCCTCATACCATGAATGCAAACTTTGATCTGAGCCTTGTGACAAGACCTCTGCTGAAAATGACAAAGAAACCGGCTGCCGGATCAAATTCATATCAGCACATGTTTCAAGCTCACATGTAGTCAATGGAGAAAGACTTTGACTGCAAACCTCATCCAAAACATCAGCTATTGGATCATGAAAAACTTGAAAAGACTGCTGTAATGTACCCATTGAAAATGTATGACATCCTTCTAGTTGTTCATCTTTTTCTTGAGAGATTTTACGAAGATTCTGCCTTATAAACTGAAATGCTTCGAAACAAAAGGGTATAGAATCTTCCTGCATCATCAAATCATGTATTTCATCTTCCACATCTTCATCTGTAATCTGCCCTTCAATTTCATTTGGTGGCTGCAAATCTGATGCTATAGGCTGCTCAAGAATTTTGTTATCTGTCTCATCCTCAACATTAACACTGAGAGATTGCTGATTTGTTATAGGCTGTTCATTTGAAGATTTACTATGCAATCTACCCTTCAAAAACTGAAATGATTCAAAACATAAAGGTAGGGAACCTTCTTGTATCATTTGATCAAATATGTCAGCTTCCATGCCTTCATCTACAACTTGACAACCAATGGCATTTGGGGGTTGCAAATATGAATATGAGAAGTCTTGAACAAAATTTTCATTGCTCTCAAGATGATTCAAATCAAGACTTGTTGACATTTGATTTCTGATTGCATGGTAGTTATCTCTAATGAACTGACATGAATCAAAGCAAAAAGGCAAAGATCCTTCACTTACTTCAAACTTTGCTGCACTTTCCTCGTCAATGTCATAGCTGCTATGCATCATTTGATCATTGTACTCGAGCTGCTGTAAGTGAACTTCCTCCTCGCACAAACTAGCTGCTGATTTGTCTGTAAGATTAACTTTTGTTTGGAGAACATAATCATCATCATACTGATCAAAATGAGGCAAATCATCACTATAAAACACATCATCAATCATACATGTCATATCAATAGATCTCTCTTCTCCAAGATGATCTATAAGACAATCATTATCAGATATATGACAACTGGGATAAGAAAGAAAATGTTTTGGATCAACAACTTGTTCTTCTTCAATCAGCGAGCCATGAGCTTGAACATCATAATCATTCCTTGCGTTGATCTTGTCCATCATCTTTTCCACTGCACTTACCAAAATGTCAAGCTTCACCTCTAGAGATGTTGATTCGGCCGGATCTATGTTTTTCATCTCTTCTTCCTTCATCCTTGCCATTCGGATCAGCAGATGAGCCTCTACATTTACTGCACTGTTTTTCATCTCGTGAAGTGTTGCAATATCCCTTTCTCTCAGCTGAAACTCCATTTCCAGATCAAAGGAACCCAGATAGTGCAAGAGAGCAGATCTAGGAGAAGGTCTTATATCAACTGGCATCGAATAATAAACTTGGTTAAATCTGGCAGAAAATTGTTGTACTGTCTCCCCTGGCAATCTTTTCAACTGGTTATACTCTTCTATAATAAGGAAAAGGTTCTGCCCGATCATCCACCTGTCGAGAAAAACTTTGACAAACTGCCGGAAATCTGAGATGCTTGCATCAGGCAGGGCTTTGAACCAACTCTTCACTTTGGCTTGCAAAGAAAGAGCAAAAAGCCTTATACTAACATCTTCGCTATCAACTTCAAAAAGGTCTAGAAAAGACTCAAAATTCTGCACATGTTGCTCAGCGTTGACATTCTTACTTTCACCATCAAACCTCAGCAGGTATAGATCGTAGTTTTTGGGGAAAGCATGGAGAACAGAAGGTAAAACAAGAGGTTTATACCAATCTGGAATTTTACAAGGTGTAAGGGTATGTACAACAGGTATAGAATCGGTCTTAGTTGCTTGAGGCTCATCAATTTGAAGATGATCGTCACAAAATTCGGAAAAAGGATCTTGATCAAGCTCAAAGGTATGCAAATCTTTAGTATTCACAATCTTCAAAGGGAAAGAATCAACTGCAGGCCGAGGATCTCTTCTCAAATACAGTATACTTTGCAAAGCCTTCTTGACATAATTTAGAACAAAGAACAAAATGTCTTGGATGAAATTCCAACTTGAATACCTGATCTGTCCATGTTGTCCTTTCATGTTTTTGCTGGTCGGGATCATCCTCCAGTGGAGTCTTTGGATCTGATCTCGAAAATGATTTAGAGTCGCCAGGTGAATGATTTCAGCCTTTCAAGTGTCTGATCGTTGTCCACCATCAACAATCAGATCTAAACTTGATACATGTACTGGGGTAATTAACAAGCTAGATGTCACATTTACAAGCTAGACCGGAGATTGACTGAAGCAGCATTTATCTACTTCCGCTAATGCAAAGCAAAAGCGTTTCGAGGCTTCCTGGCATAACTTCAGGCTCCGTTTGTAGCTTATAAAACAAATGACATCAACAAGCAAACCATTTTTTCTCCCCATTATGGTCGCCAATATGTTAGCGCTTGAAATTTCACCTCAGGCTGAGAAAGGCAAACTCCAAGGCAACATCAAACCACTTAGCCTCGTAGCTAGCCCTACGGGGCAGGAGAGGGCTCTCTCCGGTATATCTCGGCAAAGATCTTCAAAGGGCGGAGATAACCAATAAAGAACACTGATTTTAGGCTAGTAAACTGATAAAAGGTTTGATTTGAGATTTTTAGGATTTTGGTGGAAAATCGGGGAAAGGCAATTTTGGGTGCGGGGATTGGACATAGTTTTTGCAGGGGGTTCTTTGGGGCAAGGTAGGAGACTGTATTGATGCCTTTGAAAGAGTCAGATGGGCAAGAATGACTAGTGAGGAGCTAAGGAGAGCAAGTAAACACCTTGAGTTCTCCTTAAACAGATGAAAACATTGATATTAAGCAAACTTAAAAGCATAGCATGGCAATCATGAATTCTACTTTAACACTTCATTTGCCTAATTTGCAGAAGGAAAAGTAAGAAGATGAATCACATAACAAACTTACAAGTACAAAGAGAAACACACGATCAATACTTGTAACCACAGGAATCCCAAAAAGGACTGCAAAACCCTGGTCTTCCTTTGCCAAAAATTGCAGAGATACAATGAGTAATACAATAGAAGCTTCTCCCTCAAGAGTCCAACCTCTCCCACCCCTGAAAATGATTGAGAAAATACATAATATAGACCATGCCAAACCATTCCCTAGCCTCTAGGGGTCGAGCTCATCATCCTAGGAGCTGTTTCAACCAATTCTAAACCAAGCACTATAATCTAGGCAGTCAAAACAACTTGCCTCTATAAGCTAGGAAACCAATTCATTCATTAAATGTTTGCTATTTTATGAATGAATCTTCTAGAAGAGATAAATGAGTGTCAAAATATCATAAAATTACATCATTTACAACAAGGAGGATCAAAATCCACTCCAAAAAGTCAAATCCAGTCAAAACTGCGTTTTGCTGAGCTGTAGGTGCATTTCTGTGAAAATTGCCCAACACGTAGCGCCCTGATTCTGAACGCGTAGTGCGCCTTTGGAGAAACTTTTGAGGCACTTCCAGGTGTCCAAATGAGGCAAAAGTGGGCTTGTTGGAAAGTTCTAGATGTCTACTTTCCAACCCAAGTGGAATTTCTGAATTTGGTGTCCATTTGCCCCTCCAAAATTGCAATCTCCCAAGACTGCTTCCTGTGTGTCAAAAAAGTGGCAGAAAGTCATTTTTTGCATGTTTTTTGACCTTCTGGAGGCTCAAAACTTGGTGAAATTTCTTGGAAATTGCTGAGCAAGTGTATTTTTGCATGAAAAATCCAAAAATGTTGAGTTTTCCTGAAATGGAGTTGCCCATCTTAAGGGTCGCGCGCGGCGCGCTACGCGTTGGTGAAGAAAACCTGTTTTTGGCACAAAAAATTCACAATTGACAAAATTTTCTCCAAATTTCTTGAAATTTGGTCTGGGAGTCCCCAATCAAGTACCATGCTCAGTCAAAGAGGCTTTGGCCAAAATTTGGAGTGGATCGGGCCTTTTCCATCGTTTTAGTGCCTTGGCCAACCTCCTTAGATCTAGCGATCGTATTTTTGACATTTCTCTAAAACCATGACACCTGTGTAAAAAGTGAAGGAGGTTTTTCTTCTTTTGCATGTTGTGAACAAAAACCTCTCTCATTTTTCCAAAATTCATCTTTGATTTATCTGAAACATCTTTTGAGTGAAACTTATCCCTATGTGTGAAACAAGGAATTTTGCCGAAATGAAGCGAAATGAAGGGGATAAGGGGCTTCTAAATTCTTGGGGAATTTTTTGGAAGTAGGGAGGGATGTTAGGAAGCAGGGGAAAGTGGAATCTCAGAGATTGAGTGAGGGGAAGGGGTCCAAAAGGGCAAAACACAGGCCCAACCTAGAAAATTGCCAGGTTGTAGCTAGAAACTAGGGTTTGTGCGAAAATGAGGAATTTGGGGAATCTCAGTGATGGGAAGCATTTTATAAGGTACTTTAAGGATAGGGGAAGGTGTATGAACATCAGGAAACAAGTTTTGCCGATGATTTGACCGTCCAAGAGAAATTGCCTTCAAAACCCTAGGAGAGGGAAATGAACTTACCTAGGCGCAACTGAAGCATGGACAAGGTGTAAAAAGACTCATTAGACACTGAGATGATAATGAAAACTCTATGAATGATGATAGACTCAGCTGAATAGTGACATAGATTGGCATTTGGGCAACTTTGAAAAGAGTGAGAGCAAACCCTAGACCTAATGCCTAGTGACCAAATTTTGCTTGAAGACTCACTGAAATGACAAAATTTGACCTTGACACTTCAAAATCACTTTGTAAGAGCACGTTTGATCACTGGAGGAAGGCTGGAAAGACTGACACTAACAGTAGCCATGACATTGGAGCTTACATTCGGATGGTAACAGGGTTTATATGTGCTTTAGTCGATGTTGGTTATGATATTTGAGTCACTTGGATTGCGGTTGACATTTACAATGTTTGGTCTTTGTCTTGTCTTGGGAATGTTCCTTCAAATCTGTGTGTGGGTATTGTGGTCGGAGTTGATTCACATATTGGTGCTATTTGTTATCTCCATCTATATATTATTCTGTATTTTCACTACTCATTTCTCATCCACTAATAGGAATCCCTATGCATCCGGGCATTGAGTCCTTTCTTCGCCATTGTATATCTACCTCTCTCGAAGCTTTTTCTGGTCTAGTTTCTAGTGGGTATTTTCCTTGCACATAGCTCAACAATCCTTTTTATATATCTCAGCCATGCACGCAGTTTTGATTTCGTCTAGGTGATATATGGTGGACTTGTAAGGGTTGTCTCTGCCTTTGTTGTTATGATGGAGTTTAGTTTTTGCTATCTTTAGGTTGTTTGTATTGGGATCTCTGGTATATTTATCCCATTATGGGCAGTAGCTCTCGGCTTTGGTCACTCTATGTTTTCCGGCTAACTTTCCCATTCTACCTCAATTTTTTTGTATTTTGGGGGCGGTAGGTGGCCTTTATTTATCACATTCAAAATGACACATGCCATATATCTTCTACCATATCTCGTATCTACCTTTTATGATCTGTGGGTTATCTCGGCCTTCTAACTTTCCTGATCTGGATTTATTATTGTCTGACATTCCCCTTAAATCCCTATGCATCCGAGCATGGAATCCTTTCTTCGCCATTGTATATCTACCTCTCTCGAACTTTTTTCTGGTCTGGTTTCTAGTGGGTATTCGCCCTGCACACAGCTCAACAATCCTTTTTATATCTCTCAGCCATGCACACAGTTTAGATTTCGTCTAGGTGATATATGGTGGACTTGTAAGGGTTGTTTCTACCTTTGTTGTTGTGATGGAGTTTAGTTTTTGCTATATTTAGGTTGTTTGTATTGGGATCTCTGGTATATTTATCCCATTATGGGCAGTAACTCTCGGCTTTGGTCGCTCTGTGTTTTCCGGCTAACTTTCCAGTTCTACCTCGATTTTTTCGTATTTTGGGGGTATGATCCGTGAGGTAATGATTGAGCATAACTTCATAGATATATGTCCATCAATGGTTGTCCCCACCTGGGATAACGGTAGAAAAGGGGAGGCATTCGTTGCGAAAAGGCTAGATCGTTTCATACTACATGAGACTTTGATGGATCGCCTGGGTAATGTATATTCGAATGTCATCAGTAATTTTCTCTCTGAACATAGACCTATTGTTCTGCATTGGCAGGTGGGGATTCATAGGTATGGCCTGCCATTTAAATTCAATGTACTTGGCTTGATGACAAAGAGTTTAATGATTTTTTTCACATGATATGGGCCCGGTCTCTCACATCGGGCTTCCCCCTATGGAACATATTTTGGCTAAGCTAGATGTCCTCAAACGGAACGTAAAAAAATGGCAAAGACAAAAAGGCACTGGCTCAGCAGATGGATCTTAAGGATATTCAAAGTGAATTGGATTCCCTACTGCCTCAGATGTCCTCACATACACTTCATGAGGATATCAGGTCTCGCATACATGCACTTGAAATAAAATAAAAATAAAAGGGATGTTTTATCAGCTATTGAAGCCTCTTGGAGTTTGAAGAGTCGGGCAATTTGGAGTAATACAAAAAAAATCCTCAATATGCAAACCATCGATGCAATATCAACTCTCTTTGGGAAATATATGATGTGGAGGGCAAGTGTTTCCAGACGCAGGAAGACATAAGTGGTGCTGTTGTTGCACATTTTCAAAATGCATACGAATGTAAAGGAGCAGCTGATGGGGGTCATTTGTTATGGACCGTAGAACTTTATCCAACTATGTTTGAAGCCGAGGATAATAAAAAAATAAATTAAAGAGGTCACTGAAGAAGAAATTCTGGAGGTATTAAAATCCTTTAAGTGGGATAAAAGTCCGGGTCCGGATGGGTGGTTGGTCGAGATCTTTATTCACTTTTTTGAAATATTTAAAAATGATCTCTTGAAGATGGTGGAGGAGTCAAGAATCAGGGGGGATATTCACCCGCACATAATTTCAACTTACATTGCTCTTATTCCTAAGAAATCTCCATCTTCGACATTTAGTGATTTCAGAGCCATATCGCTCTGCAATCTTATCTATAAGATTATCTCCAAAATCATGGTTGTTCGATTGAGGAGCACTTTGTCAAATTTTATAACTCCAGAACAATTTGGGTTTTTACGGGATCAGAAAATACATGACGCAGTTGCCATTACATAGGAGTGTATGCATTCTATTCACACCAAGCACATAAATGTCAGCATCATGAAGGTGGATTTGCAAAAAGCGTATGATTGCATTGATTGGGGTTATTTGAGAATGGTCCTGTTAAAAATTGGTTTGCAACCCAAATGTGTAAATTGGGTCATGGCATGTGTCTTGAATATAAACTATGCAGTAATTATAAATGGGCTTCCAACTCACTTTTTCCAAGCTGGACGAGGATTGCGTCAGGGCTGCTCATTATCTCCCCTCTTGTTCATATTAGCTATGGATGGATTGAGTTTACGAATTAAAAAAGCGATGGAGGAAGAACATATTCAGGCACTGGTAACGGGTATTAATATCAAAATCTCCCATATTTTTTTTGTTGATGATGTGCTTATTATGGCAATGTTAAATTGCTTCACTTGGCTGCATCTTTTCTATATATTTAACAAATTTGCTATTGCATCTGGATTGAGTATGAATCTGCACAAATCTATTGTATATTATGATTCTGGAGATATGGAGGTCATTGAATATATCAAGAATCTATTTGGCATTGAAGCGGATCCAATGTTGCCTCGTATGCAATACCTTGGATACCGCATTAAACCAAATTGCTACAGAAACTCTGATTGGCAATGGTTGGTTGATCGATTCTTCAAACAGGCTGCTGGATAGGAATTTTGTTGTTTGTCCCTTGGGGGCCATGTGATTCTCATGCAGGTTGTACTTTCTCAAGTTGGGGTCTTCTGGGCGCACTTATATTAGATCCTAAAGGCAATTATAAAAAGCATTAATCGTATTATTGCCAAGTTTATATGGACCAGTAGCAATGATCACCACAAAATACACTAAACTAAAATGTCTCATATTGCTCGTCCAAGAAATATGGGGGGAATGGGGTATTATGAACTTAAATTCCTTTGGATTTTCACTACGGGCGAAATCACTCTAGCGTGCCATTTTTGGCTCTGGTATATGGAGTAAGGTGTAAAACATAAATATATGAAAAATCGGGAATTTCTATTTTGGTTTTGCAATCACAACATTGGTTAATCATGTGGATTGGCCATATGGAACAATATGAATAAGGTGTCACATTTCTTCATTCAGCAATTGGTGTGGAGTATGGGATCGAGACATTCCATAATTATAATTGGGGTGGATAAGATTATAGGCGCTGGTAGGGACTGCTATTTTCTGATAATTTACTGACTTTTCTTCATGAACATGGTGTTTTTTTATGGAATCAATTGATCAGCACATGGAATGATAGATATCCCATATGGAAAACTTCAAATGAATTGGGGATGATTGATAACCTGGCTACCAAATGGAATCATGTTTGTGTTGCCTATAAAGTTTTGGGAATATGCTGGGAGGAATATCGCGATAAAATGGTATGGGCTGGGAAAATCAAGGATGGCAACATAAGGGTTGTTGATGTATATGCTATTCTATGCGGTGGCAACGATAACAACATGGAGGACCTGACTCTTACTGCCATATGGAGCAACCATCTTCCTATTAAAATCATCTGCTTCTCATGGTTAGTATACCATAACAAGAATCTTACATGGGAGAATTTACAAAAGCGTCAATGGCATGGGCCCAATATATGCGTGATTTGTAAAATGGCGGTGGAGGATAACGAACATATGTTTCTCAAATGTCAAAAGGTGATCCAGGTATGGAGTAAATTAGTTATACATTTTGGTTTTCCATATCCACAATATCAGAACATCGCAGATTGTATGGGGTGGTGGTGAAAACAAAAACCTGCCTGGCATGCTATTCCACTTTTTCTCTTCTGGTCTATTTGGAAATGGAGAAATAAGTATATTTTTTAGAATAGGACAGAGGATTTTGGACTGATTCATGAAAAAAATATATCATTATATGCTCTATATCCTATACATGAATGTATCCCAAAAGAAATTTAAAAAAGGAGTAATTGTCCTCACATGGAATTTTCGTCCACTTATTTTGATAGTGCGGCGCAAAATAAAATATGTGGTTGCGGATTTGAATAGTTATAACAATGGATATACAATACAAGGCTCATTAGAATGTTGGCCTCGGAACAAACAACAAGGCTGAGGCTATGGCTTTTTGGGGTATGTTGTGGCTTATAAAATTTCTTAATATCCCAGAGATTCATATTTATGGGGACTCAAAGATAATTATGGATCATGTTAAAGGAAAGGCTCAGATTAAGCAACCAGAATTGCATGGCTGGTTGAGAATACAAGGTCTCTGGACTCAACTCGGACAACCCTCAATCTGTCACATTGGCAAAGAACATAACCAGACTGCAGATGAGCTCTCCAAAAAAGGACTACATGGCAACATGGGAGAAGTGCAGATGGATATTATCATGGAAGACAAGAGGATAGGCACGGTGGAATACACATTTCCTGGATAGTCTCTGCATATGGTTTATAATCTTTTTTGTATAACAATTTTTGTTTTTCGTATGCTATAGGGATCGATATCAGATGGATGCACAAACTTTTATAAGAAATACTTTGTATATGGGTTGATATGGTTACATCACTAACTATCTGTGGACATTAGTTGATTTGAATTATCTTTTTCATACCTGCTATTTTCCCACATGTAGCACTTGTCGGGTTTTCTCTACAATGATTGTATATGACTGTATATGTTTTAATTTGTGGAACTGACTCATCATTCTCACAGGAATAACTCGGTTATCGTCCTGTTAAACATGCTGATATTATGTATATGGCCCATCTGAATAATATATATTTAGCTTTTTTCATGCTGAAAAATAGTTAAAAATTGCACTGAATTAAATATAGGAGTTGTCTATAATGCGACTTTTTGGAGATTCCGGTGACGGAATCCGGGTGAAGAAATTGAGGCTAAATCTTGATTTGTTGCAGTTAAAATGGTTTTTTAACTGCATATTTGGATTCAGCACCCTGGAAAACCCCTGTGACGCTTTCATTGTGCAGAAACTAGCTATAAACTTGCAATTCCAATAAATTCCTGCCGGATTTCGACCGGAAAGACTTTCAAAAAGTCGCGTTATAGACAACTGCTTAAATAAAGGCCAAAAGGTGACATGTCATTGATCATTTGCATACATAAAGTGTGTGCATTTAGTTTATTTGGTTGAAATAATGTGTGAACATGAAATTATTTGAAATATAAAGACTTTATTGAAAACTTATACAGTTAAAATTTCAATGATATTCCTAATCCCACACATAATCACTTTTTAATCTATATTTCATTAAACAAAAGCAATAAATTTTAATTTTAAATAAAAATAAATTCTATTAATAATTAAATAATAAGTTATATAATATGTAACAATGTACTAATACTCATAAACTAAAAAATTCATAATGGTAGTTCAATTAGTCACTGTGTTATGTTATTATGAAATATTGTGTAAACCATAAAACTCTGAATTTAAATCCCCTTTAAATCAATACAACTAATTTTTTTTTTACAAAAAAGTAAATAATACTATTTCTCATAAATTAAAAAATAATTCCATTTAATATGCCAATTAAAATATGTTCGAACATTGAACTAATACATAAACAAATAATAATGATAGTTATTATTGTTATTGTTATTTCATTTCAAATATATTAATATTCTTTATTCGTATAGATCTAAACTTATAACCTTTTTCAATTAAAAAAGAAAAACGCATTCTCAATCTGTGTAGAAGATTATGACCAAACTAGGAAAGTTATTCAGTGCAAAGTACATATTTTACTAAGTATTCTTGTGATTCTTATTTTACTTAGTTTTGCAGCGGTATGCAAAACTCTGGATAATTCTTGTATTCCTATTCCGTAAATTCCCTATTATCGGTTGTTGCCTCTTTCCATGATTGGATTCGGTTAAGGTGGTGTTGCAGGAGTGTTTTCTATGTAATGAAGTCTATATATAACTCTTCAAACAGATTTCCATATAACAAAATACCAAGTGGCCAAGATTGGTTCCTTATAAATGAACTCGACACCCTAAAAAAACCTTTAGAAAACTCAATTTCTACAAATTCCCTGATATAAATTTACTATTTCAAAAAATCTTTATTGGATTTTAGTGAGAATTGACTAGGAAAAACACCCAAGATAAAAATGTCTAAAAATTACACTATTACATTTGTTGATTGTTGAACATGTCAATTTAGTGATTAAGGATATTTAGTGTCTTCGGGCTTTTGAGAATGAAAATAATAGCAACCAGAGTGTGATGATAATATATGCTATGACATTGGATGATAACACACTTTTTTTTTCTTTTTCTTTTTTAATTTTGTCCTTTTTATCCTAATTCTAATTTACTCTACACACTTCATCACTTCATTTTTAGAATATTTTGTTTTCTAAATATGTCTAAAATTAATATGGTCATTTTAATTTTAAATTTGCTTAGTTATCTTGTTTGTTGAGATGATAGAAACTGTTAATAACTTGAATGATGAAAAATGATAAAATAAAAATTTTGAATGCAAAGTGACAATGTAAAAAGTTTTAAATTCAAAGTGACAATATAATGGTGTTAAATGATAGAAAATGTGAATAATAAGAATGTAGTCAATTACATATAGTCTTCATTGTGATTAATCTCAAACTATTTTCTTCTATCGTTCTTATTGTCACACATGTTAGTTTTACCATCTTTTCATATTGATAATATAAGAGCACATGAATACAAAAAATTGTACCTAGATATATGCTCACACCATTTAAATCCAAGATTAGATCAAGTTTAGGAAACTATATATATAGCAAATAGTCGGGTAGATGTTCAGTGAAACAGGAGCTCTTCAAAATAGGTGGTCCATCGTTATGTAGACCATGGTTTCTTAGGGATTCAATTTTTTTATGAATTGATTGTTGATTATTTCTCTGTCAAATCCTCTTGTCTACACGTCTCTCCCAAAATTAACTTATTCCAAAAATTAGCGTATTCCACCTGTCAATTTAGTTATTAAGGATATCTATTGTAGAGACTCTGGAATTGACTTTTGACCATTCGCATGACACATTTTCATTATGTGAAATTTTACTTAGAGAACCAAAAATGTTATGTGTTAGGTGAAGTAGTACTTTGAATTAAGATTTTAGGGAACAAAACCATTCGGATGGCTTGTTTTCATTATGTGAAATTTTACTTAGAGAAAAAAATTCTTATGCGTGAGGTGAAGCAATACTTTGACTTAAGATCAAGAATGCTGGGAAACAATCAAGAACCTTGGAGCCGAGCGCTTTGCAACCTATGAGATCCGCTTTTTGCGCGATCTAAGACTGCGAGCGCACCCCCTCTTCGCGTGTTCTGAGCCTGCGAGGGAGTCCGCAGAGGGTTCTGCTTGGAGCCTGCGAGGGATTCCGCGGAAGGATCTGCTTTGGCCTGCGAGGGACCGTCGAGAGATCTACTGCAGGCCGCAACCTCCTTGGCTGGGTCTGCTGGCTCTCCATGGAGGAGCCACCGCCCCCTCCTCCTTCATCTTCCGCAGCAAAGGCCTTCAAATCCCTGCTGGCCTCCTTGCCTAAGAAGAAATGCACAGGAGCAACAAAGTTTGTGAAAAAGCTTGATGACATTCCTGAGATCGCCCTCCCGCCAGAAGGACCGATCCAAGTAGCTCTTTCTCTGGCAGATCGGGCTCTGGTTGGACAGTTTACAAGACTTTGGCCGGCCCCCAAGACGACTGAGAACTAGGTAGCCAGGAACTGGGCACCTCTGATTCAAAACAAGGTAACCTCTTACTTCCTCGGGAGAGGATATTTTTTGTTTGAATTCTCTGCAAAAGAAGACAAAGATCTCAGTTTCAGGAATGGTCCCTACTTCATGGGCCCCGAAGGGCTGTATTTAAACAAATGGACACCAGATTTTGATCCGGCGGTGGATGTGCCTACAGCGGTCCCGGTGTGGGTGAGACTCCCCAATCTCCCAGTTCATTGCTGGAACTGGAATTCTCTTAAGCACATCGGAAATACCCTTGGAAATTTTATAGACAAGGCCAACAGTAAGGACCAGTACGATTGTGCCAGAATTTTTGTGGAGGTAGATCTGGAGGTTGGACTACCGGAAGCCATCAAAATAGTTGTAGGTCCCTAGACCCATATACAGAAACTGGATTATGAGCAGCTGCCATTCAAATGCCGGAAGTGCCACGTCTACGGGCATTTTGCCAGAGACTGCCCGTCCAAAGGGGTGGAAGAAAAAGGAAAGGAAGAAGGATGGAACCAGGCAAAGCGCTCTAAAACCTCTCACAAGAAGAATGCAAATGGAAACGCCAAAGCCCCTCAAGCGGGCCCTGCTCAAAAACCATCCATGGAAAGCCAAGGGAATAAATTTGAAATCCTTGGATCTGAAATCATGATCACCCAGGAGGCAGAAAACATCAAGGAGGCCTCTCCCTCCAAAACCTCCCCCTCCACCAAAAATGTTCCAGAGAAATCCAAAGGGAAGATGTCAGAAGAGGAGGAGGAAACCCAAGAGTCTGAGGAATCGGAAGAAGAAGGGGAAATAGGCGAATCCCAATCCTCTCCTAGAAGATCTACAAGAGGACGTAAGTCTGCAAAGGAAAAAAGAGAACAGGAAACCTACAAGGACAAGCTCCAGGGTAGCCAGCCAACATTAGAGAAGCTCCTAGCAAAAACTCTGAAGACGATGAGGATTCAAAACCAGAGCTCCAAGGGAGCTCAACAAGGCAAAAATAAATGATGAAGATAGTCTCCTGGAATTGTAGGGGAATGGGCACCACAGCTAAAGAAGAAGCAATGAAGAGCCTAATAAGACTGGAAGCCCCGGATATCCTCCTCATCCAGGAGACCAAATTGGAGGACACAACTTTCCTCCAAGCAAGCAAAAAATTTTGGAACAAAAGTGGAGTGCATGCAATTTCTGCCCGCGGAGCATCGGGAGGACTTGGATCACTCTGGAACACAAATAAGTTCTCATTAATCTCTGAGTCCCTGAATACCCATTGGATTTTTTTAAAAATGCAGCATCTAGAATCAAAGGAGATTATATGTCTTTTCAATGTTTATGCTCCTAACAATGCAGGTGAGAAAAAAAATTGTTGGGACTCCATCAAAAGTCAGGCAGATCTAGAAAATTTGGAAAACATAATCATAGCCGGGGATCTAAATCTCACCCTTCTCTCATCAGAAAAAAGAGGTGGGAGTATAGTCAGAGATCTGGCTAGAGAATGGGTGGAAGATCTCATGCAAGATTGGGATTTGCTAGATATAAAGCCGACCAAAGGCACGTTCACATGGTCAAATAAAAGAATTGGACCGGGCCACATAGCAGCAAGACTTGACAGATTTTTGGTTCAAAGCTCCTTCCTTCTCCTTGGGTTAGATGCTAGAATGAGAATTCTTCAAAGCAGCGTTTCAGATCACAAGCCCATCAGCCTTGAGCTGTTGACCCCCAAGGATCTGGGGCCTATACCATTCAGATTCAGCCCCCTTTGGATCAAAGAAAAAGATTTCATGGAAAAGATCAGAGACTGCTGGAAAGAGCCAGTTAAGGGATCAGCGTTTTTTGTGTGGGAGGAAAAACTCAGAAGAGTTAAAGGCATGCTGAAAAACTGGGCTAAGACCCTGCCAAACCCTGCAGCAGAAAGGAAAAAAACTCAAAGTGCGTTAGAAAGACAACAACTACATATTGAAACAACTGAAATCACTAAAGATGAGTTGGATAAGGAGGCCAAACTTCAGCAAAGCTTCCACAAGGCATGTCTGGCAGAGGAAGAATACTGGAGGCTCAAGTCCAGGAGCCTCTGGCTCAAAGCTGGGGACAGAAACTCCTCCTTTTTCCATAAACAAGCCCAAGCCAGGAAAGGCCACAACTCCATCAGCGAAATAAAAGAAGACAACCACGTCTTGAAGGATTTTACCAGCATAAAAAAGGCAGCAACAGATCATTTTGAACAGTTGTACAGAGAAGAACCAGGCGCTGAATATAACGCTGCCCTGTTGGACGCAGTCCCCAATATGATTACCTCTAAAATGAATCAGACTCTTGAGGCTAAAATCACGCAGAATGAAATTAAGGAAGCTCTCTTCGCAATGGATCCCGATAAAGCCCCGGGACCAGACGGTTTTACGCCCAGGTTTCTCCAGGCCTGTTGGCAGATAGTAGAAAAAGAATTCTGCAAAATGATACAGAAATCTCAAGACTGTCAGAAGATTGGTGGCTGTACAAACTCAGCCTTTCTTGCTCTCATTCCCAAAGAGAAAGGAGCAAACACTTTCAGTAGATTTCGCCCAATTTCCTTATGCAATATTGGGTACAAAGTTATAACTAAAGTGATAGCCAACAGGTTGAAAAGAATTCTCCCCAAAATCATCCCGGACAATCAAGGTGGATTTATACATGGCAGGCAATTGGTGGACAACTTCGTTCTGGTCCAAGAGGCGATCCATTCCAGTCTGCACCGAAAGGAAAAAGGTATGGTTATCAAACTAGATCTTGCAAATGCTTTTGATCATGTTAGACATAGTTTTTTGTTTGAGGTGCTGCAAAAAATGGGGTTTGGTCCAAGCTTCATTAAGTGGATTAGAGCCTGCATCTCGGAGCCTTGGATTGCCCCTTTGGTGAATGGAAGGGCAACTGACTTCTTCAAAGCCACAAGAGGGCTGAGGCAGGGGTGTCCCCTTTCACCACTCCTATTCGTTCTTCAGGCCTCTGTCCTCAGTTTTTACCTACAACAAAAGCAACAAGAACAAGACATCGTTGGCCTGTGCATAGCTAGAGGAGTTAAAAGTATCAATCACGCTCTCTTCGCGGATGACACTCTTCTGCTGGGGGCTGCAACTCCTCATTCAGCGTCCAAATTCAAAGAAGTTCTGGAAGATTATTGTAAGATCTCGGGAAGTGTTCTAAACAATGCTAAATGCCATATCTTCTGCTGGAATATTCCTGCCTCAACTGCTAGCTCTATTTCCCGTTGCCTCGGCTTCGCAATCTCAACCTCTTGGTCCTCTTTCAAATATCTGGGACTGCCCATTTTCCATTCAAGGGCTTTGAGTAAAGACTGGTTGCCACAGTTAGACAAATTTAAATAAAAAATGTAGGCCTGGGGGTCCTCCTGGCTAAATATAGCTGGAAAATCAGTGCTCAGCAACCTTCCATTATTTAAATTCTCGATTCTATTGGCGCCTGTGGGAATCATTAAAAAGATGGAGGAATTAATCAGAACTTTTTTCTGGAAAGGAGGCAAACAAAACAAGAAAAAAAATTCTCTAGTAAATTGGAACACAGTCACCAGACCATTTCAGGAGGGCGGTCTGAATTTTAAAGATTTAAGTGCCCAAAACTTAACCATGGGAGCCAAATTAATTTGGAAAATCATAGCTCCAAATCCTGGTTGGGTGCAAATTGCGTTGTGGAGGAAGTACTTCAGAGGGCCGAGAACCAAATGTTTGGATCAGCCCAAGAATCATTTCAACTCTATTTTTAGCAGGTTCATCAACAAACCCATTTCGTTGATAAGGAACCACTCATTCTGGATACCAGGTAATGGAAAATGCATTCAAATCTGGAATGACAGCATCCTAAACAGACCCCCGCTGGCAGAGACAAAGGACTTGCCTGAATTGCAGCGCTGGATGTCAGAGGCCAGCATAAACTCGTTGTGGGATCTTTCAACATGGAATGGCAATTTGTGGGCTGGTTGGAAGCAGCTCGCAGTTCCATCCAATCTACGCCTTGACCTGAAAACGTTAACCACGCAGTTGCATGGACTAGCTCCAATTCAAGCAAACAAGCATGACGTGAGAGGCTGGGGAACAAGTCGAACAGGATATTCTGTAGCCCAGGGCTATGTCAAATGCCTTGAGAGGCCCCACGTGCCTCCCAACCCTGCTCCCTGGACTGGCATTTGGAGAATCCCTTCAATCCCCAAGGTAGATCACTTCTGTTGGCTCCTCTGCCACCAGAAAATTCTGACTGAAGACAGGCTTCAGAAAAGGGGCTTCTATGGGCCGTCTAGATGCTCTCTTTGCAAGGAAAATTCAGAATCTGCTTTCCACATCATGATTGAATGCAGATTCGCAGTCTCCATATGGCAGGAGCTTCTTGCCTCCTGGAATCATAAATTCATCTTCCCATCATCAGTTTCGGAATTGTTTGCAGGTTGGATGGCCAATTACCCAGGCTATTCTCCAAAAAATAAAACAATCAGGTCAGCATGGAGCGCACTACCAAAATTCATCAGCTGGCAAGTCTGGCTAGAAAGGAACTGAAGGATTTTTCGAAACAAGGAACAGGACTTCAGATTAGTGGCTAACGCAGTAAAATGTCAGTTAGTTGAGTGGCTGGAAGATAAAGGGAACGACACAAATTTAAGTCAACAGGACATAGAGCTGGGAACTATTCTAAATTTCAAATTTCCAAAAGAAAACAGCTCTCCCTCTCCTTGCAAAGGTTGGCAAGTCAGAAAAAATGAAAACAATTTTCAAATCTGGATGTCCAATCAAACTCTCTCTTCCCTCTTCTTCAATGGGGCTGCTAAAGGGAACCCAGGTACTGCAGGAGCCGGGGGTATTATCATCATTCCAGATGGAACAGCTGTCCATAGATTCGCTTGGAGATTAGGCCATTCCTCAAGCATACAAGCCGAAGCGATGGCCCTCTTCCAAGGAACTAAATTCCTCAAAGAACTGGGCTGCAAGGAGGCAAATGTCTTCGAATTCTCCTAGGTGATCATCCAAGCTTTGGTGAACAAATCCAATCGAGAGGACCTGCAGCTTGCAAGAATAATTTCAAGGATCAGAGGTATAACAATGTCCATGAATCTGAAGTACTTTCATATTTTGAGAATGAATAACAAAGAAGCAGACAACAAGGCAAACAGGGCAGTTCAGTTAGATGTCGGTTCCCTTCTCAGAGACAATGAAATTCTTTGGGACCCAATTCCCTAAAGTGACATGTTTTTTTGCCTCCTTTTACAACAGTTTGTTTGTATCTTCCATCTCAGGAAATTAGCAGTAGAAGCACACTTTGTTAAATGTAAAAAGAGGAGCCTATTAAGGGTAGGTGGTATATTTCGCTGGTTGAAAATTCGTGCAGAACTCTACCTCTCATTTTGTAACCGAATTTGTGGCTCTTGGCCACCCAGTTAATGAAGTCTCATAGCCATTTCTGTTAAAAAAAAATACTTTGACTTAAGATGTTAGGGAACAAAATTCTTATGCTTATCTATAAAAACACTCATTAAGCAAATTAATCAAAATCCTACTACAGTTTATCTACTAATAGCCATGCTATCCCAGGCAAAATGGAATACTCTATTCCTAAATTTTAACTTATAACCTTTTAGGAAGAACACTGGATTTAAAATAACTAACCAAAATCGTGCTCCATTTTGATGGCTAAAAACAATGCCTTCTCATGCAGAGTGGGATAACCCGAACACTTGGCAATAATAAAAGCGAATAGAAATCAAAGCTTTACCATAATTAGAGTTCCTTTGAAACCGAAGCCTAAATTGATGTCATGTGATTTAGATTAGATGGTGACATGGTGCATTGTTAAGGCATTTTTTGTGGTAGGGTTTTAAGTTTCTAAGAGTTCTATTTGTAGATATTAAGTTGTTTTTTTTGTAAGTTTTTTAAATTATTAATTTGTTGTAATTGTTTTGCATGTAGGTACATTATTTAAATAAAAATGCCTCCAAAAAGAAAGGGTCAAGCAACTATTAACAAATTTTATGGATATTCTAAAACACCAAAGATTCTAATGTTAAAGATATTCCATCTATACCTGATTTGAATGATGATGCTAATGAAGATGTGGATGAAGAGTTTGTTGTTGATCTAGAAATTCTTGGCCACGAAAAGGAAGGACAAGATGGTGGATCTAGTAGTTCGAAGAGGAATACTTTCTCAAAACATGAATTTCGAGAAGAGTGGACAATAAAACATCCTTGGGTGTATAGTATCGATGTTGAAGATGGAAAGACTCATATGAAGTGCAAAATTTGTGAGAAATACAAAGCTCAAGCTCCATGGGCTATTGGAGATGGATGTAATACCATTCAATACGATGTCATGACAACTCATGCAAAATCTATTATTCATCAAATATCAACTCAGAAAAAATTGTATGAAACTGAATGTGTTGAAAATAGCAACAAGAAATGATAAAAATAGAATCCAGAATATTCTAATTTTAATTTGTCCTTGAATTAAAATTGAGAATTAAAATTCGAATTTAGTCTCACCAACTGTTTGAAAAATAATTAATTAATTCATCTTGAGTTAATTAGTTGGAGAAATTCAAGCTAGAAGTCTTTGTGAAGTCATGCAACAGTTATCCCTTAAATTAAGGAGATTATCCCTTAATTAAGGAGATAAGATTGAGTTATATTTGAGTTGTAATTAGTTAGCTCAGTTTACTGAGTTAAGTCCAGTTAAATTAGTTCCAAATTGTTTGAGGAACTAATTGTGAGTTCAGTCAGTTAATGCATGCATGCATGCAACTAGTGTAGTCCAGATAACTGAAGATTCCCTCATCAGAAATTCATGCATGTGACTAAATGTCAAGGACAGGTTGCTATCAGTTGCATGAGTTTTCCTACAAAGGAAACTCATCCATGCAGAAGGAATAAGGTTCCTTGAGGATTGCACAGTTTTACAGGGTGTGAGATCAGTGTGAGTGATCAGTGTTACACTTGGTAACAGTAGGATCACCCAGGAGAAACAGCGCAAGGAAATAGGAGGCTTGGAGGGCAGAGGAGAAGGTTTATGAGAAGCCTTGTTTTCCTATGAGCATCCAGGAGGATTGTACTGAGAGTTGGTCAGCTGTGAGAACTAAGGCTTTGTATTATTCTGATATATTTCCACCTTGTATGATAATACAGATAGTGGGGTTTTTAGCTGAGGCTTTCCTCTGAGTATTTTTTGTGTTTCATGTGTATTGATTCTTGTTATGGTTATATGTGTTCAGCTCGATCTTTAAGCTTCCACAAGTTTGATAGTAGAAGTAGATTATAGTATTTTGCTTTGGTATATTGCATTATCGAGTTAATCTACAGTCAAATTTTCTACATAGATCTCAGAGGTAGATTTGTAGAGAATTTGCAGGAAATTCTACATGGCATCAGAGCTAGTTGATCTATAGAGAAATTTCTACATGGTATCGAAACCAAGTTTATCATAGTTGAGTTTATCAGAGCTGTGAACAGTATACAGAGAAGAGAATTCGAAGTTTGAAGTTCGAGGTTGCAAGTGCAAATCGAATTCATCTCATACTTCAAGGTTGGTCAATGGCGTTCTATGGCTTGAGACTCGAGTATGCCTTGGAAGGCAGCTCGAATTACATAACATGGAAAGATCTCATGGAGGTTGTATTAGAAGACAATGGCTTGAAGGATTTCATTGATGAAGAAATCCCAAAGCCAGGCTCAACTAATGCACAAGATTTGGCTGAATGGAAGAAGTGTGTGGCGAGGGCGAGATGGATTATCCTTGAGGGAGTTTGAGACCATATTGTCTCGAGTCTCCATGGGAAGGATACTCCATATTCAATGTGGAAGACATTGAAGGACCTCTACTAGAACAATAGCGACCAGAGGAAATTGGCGCTCAAGGATAAGCTTCGAAGAATCAAGATGGAGAACTGCGATACTATTTCCACATATATGAACAAGCTCACCACTTGCAGAGATGAGCTTACCAGTGTGGGAATAACTATTGCTAATGATGATATGGTGAGCCTCGCTCTCCTTGGCCTTCCAAAGAGCTGGAATAGCTACTAGGACTCTATGAATGGAAGGGAGAAACTGTTGGATTGGGAACGACTGTGGTCGGATCTCATGTAGGAGGAGATCAGGAGGAGCACACAAGATGGTTCTTCATCCAAGGATGATGAAGAAAATCTGGCCTTAGCAACTAAGGCAAGGAAAGGGAAGGGGAAGGCATCCCATTCCGAATCGAATTCTTCTCATGGAGGGAAGAAGGTTGACAAGTCTAAAATGAGATGCTTTAATTGTCACAAGATGGGTCATTATGCAACTAATTGCCCATCAAAGAATTCCAAGAAGGGATCCTCGGAAGGATCTGAAGGTGAGGCATTAGCCTCTCAATTCGAGATGGACTTCACCCTCATCACATGCATGGTGTCATCGATGATGGGTTGTGGTTGGTTTCTTGACAGTGGAGCCTCATTCCACATGATCGGTGATAAACGTTTATTCAGTACCTAGAAGGAGAAAGACCTCAAGATGCACATAGAGATGGGTGACGACGAAAAGTTTAGTGTTTCAGGAGTGGGCATGGTTGCTTTTCAGAGGGATCATGGAGCTTCTATCACCTTGACAGATGTGAAGTATGTGTCTGGACTGAAGAAGAACTTGGTATCAGTCACGATGTTGGAGGACAAAGGCTACGATGTTGTCTTTAGTAAGGGAAAGGTTTTCCTTAGACACATCACCACGAGACAGGTGAAATAGATTGGTTCACTGGTCAAGAACCTGTATGCTCTTAAGGTTCAAGATGCATGCAAATCCTTGAGGAGAAAGGCAAATGTTATAGACTTGGTGGTTGAGAGGGAGAGTAAATTACCTCTCAACATACAGCCCCAGAAGAAGTCTCAGACAATTGTGGAGGAGCCAAAATTGGAGATGCTGAGAGGAGACTGAGTGGAGGCATCCACTCATGCAGAGACCTCCAATAGGGGGGAATTTTGAGCCAAGTGGGCAGAGGGAGCACGTGCAGCCATACCTGTAGGTGTGAGGTGGGGCAATGTGAAGTGATAGTCTCAGAAAGGCTGAAATTGGGCAGGGTCCATTAAGAGGTTTTATCTCATGGATCGTACCTTGCTACGGGAGCCCAAAGTACATAGTAGCGGGAGGAATCAATGGGATTGATGCAGTCAGAGATCAAAGTGACATAGGCTACAGCAGTCAGAAACTGAAGATCACAGAGAAGGATTGACAACAGTGCAGAAAGGCAGAGTGAGAAGAAGCGCAGAGTTTTCAGTCGACAGAGGCAATAGCAGTTAGAGACTTTGATGAGAGAGGCATCATTCTGATTCAGGTTGGATTTTTTTTTGTTTCTGGAGATTGCTGGAGCATCAACACTAGAGAGAAGTGTTGCATGCAGAACATTCCAAATGTTCAGGATTGGGATCAAGTTGAATTCCTTTCTTGTTGAGAGGGTGTTGAAAATAGAAACAAGAAATGATAAAAATATAATCCAAAATATTCCAATTTTAATTTTTCCTTGAATTAAAGTTGATAATTAAAATTTGAATTCAGTCTCACCAGCTACTTGAAAAATAATTAATTAATTCATCTTGAGTTAATTAGTTGGAGAAATTCAAGCTAGAAGTCTTTGTGAAGTCATGCAACAGTTATCCCTTAAATTAAGGAGATTATCCCTTAATTAAGGAGATAAGATTGAGTTATATTTGAGTTGTAATTAGTTAGCTCAGTTAACTGAGTTAAGTCCAGTTAAATTAGTTCCAAACTATTTGAGGAACAAATTGTGAGTTCAATCAGTTAATGCATGCATGTATCCAGCTAGTGTACTCCAGATAACTAAAGATTCTCTCATCAAAAATTCATGCATGTCTATTCAGAGAAAGACCCAGTTGAGCTAAATGTCAAGGACAGGTTACTATCAGTTGCATGAGTTTTCCTGTAAAGAAAACTCATCCATGCAGAAGGAATAAGGTTCCTTGAGGATTGCATAGTTTTACAGGGTGTGAGATCAGTGTGATCAGTGTTACGCTTGGTAACAGTAGGATCACCCAGAAGAAATAGCGCAAGGAAATAGGAGGCTTGGAGGGCAAAGGAGAAGGTTTGTGAGAAGCCTTGTTTGCTTGTGAGCATCCAGGAGGATTGTACTGAGAGCTGGTTAGTTGTGAGAGCTAAGGCTTTGTATTATTCTGATATATTTCCACCTTGTATGATAATAAAGATAGTGGGGTTTTTAGCTGAGCCTTTCCCCTGAGTATTTTATGTGTTTCATGTGTATTGATTCTTCTTATGGTTATGTGTGTTCAGCTCTGATTCAGCTCGATCTTTAAGCTTCCGCAATTTTGATAGTAGAAGTAGATTATAGTATTTTGCTTTGGTATATTGCATTATCGAGTTAATCTACAGTCAGATTTTCTACATAGATCTCAGAGGTAGATTTGTAGAGAATTTGCAGAAAATTCTACATGGTATCAGAGCTATATGATCTATAGAGAAATTTCTACAGAAAGGTCGGCAAAGCCCATTACAGAACACATAGTGACTATAAATGAGGCTAGTAAGGAAAGGGCCATAACCACTATGAAGTTAGCATATTTTATTGCACAAAAGGATATTTCAATTGCTACTTATGAAGATCTTTGTCATCTTCAAATGCATCCTCAAATGCCTAATATGCCTTCTCGAGTGGAGTATTCTTCATATCTAGACTTAAAAGGTTTGGGCCCTCCAGTCTCACAATTTATGAAAATGATTATTGTTCCTGATGGAAAAGGAAAGATTATATATGATACCGTCATTAATTTAAGGGAAACAAGGCAGTTGAAAATGAGAAACTAATAGCAGTTTCAACTGATGGTGCTTCATCTATGGTTGGATGCGAAAATGGATTTGTCACATTGCTAAATAATGATCTACCAAATCTTATTGGTACTCATTTCATTACACATCGTGAAGCACTTGTAGCATCAGATGCTTCAAAAAAGATACCAGAGTTTTTGTTTGTTGAGAAAATAACAAACAAGGTATACTCATGGGTTGGAAATTTGGCAAGAGAAACAATGAACTCATTTCTTTATTGGAGATAATGGAATTAGAATCCTTGTAGGTTCTTCAAATCCATGGGATTTGATGGCTCTCTAGGGTCAAGTGGTTGAAAGACTAGTTACATTAATGCCCACTATTTTGAGCTTGTGGAAGAGAGAAAGAAAGAATTCATGGTATGACAAGGCAAGAATTTTTTCAGTTCAATTTTGTTTGAATATGCTTGCTCATGTTTTGAAGGAGCTGAATAATCTAAACAAAAAATTTCAAGAAGATAATTTGGATGTCACATTGCTTGGAATAGCTATTGACCATGCATTAAATAGTATTAAAAGATAATTCTGCAGATCAGATTCTTTTGTTGAAGGCGTTGTACATCTTTCTAAATTTTTGAAAAACTCTAAAGATGATTTCCATGAAAATGTTGACAAAGAGGGGAATACCCATAGACATGATTTGTTGTATATTCCAATCCATGATGAACAATTGCCACAACCAATGGAAACTTGCATTGATGGCTCCCTTGAGAGTTGCAAACAACTTACAAGAAATTATGTCCAAGCATTGATTGAGAGTTTCAATTCAAGATTTCCAGATCTTCATCTTTTTAATGCAGCAAGGTTGTTTAGTCCTTTTCATTATCCGCCAAATCTTTATGTCAGAAAAAATAATGCAAAGCATTGGCTTCAAATAATTTTTTCACATTTGCAGCATAAAACATGTAATGAAAGTGAAAATGTACCAACATTTGATATTACAGCATGTAAAAGAGAATTATATCAATTTATTGACGTGGTTTATTTGAATTGAGAAAGATTCCCAATGAAATATGCATGGAAATTGTTTTCTCAAACAAAAGACTGGCACTCTAGGTATCCAAATATGCTAAAATTATGGCAAGCAATGCTTGTCATACCAGCGAGCACTGTCGCATGTGAACGAGGGTTCTCTAAGAAAAATATGATCAAAGATATAAGGAGAACAAGACTATCAATTAACACACTTTATGCATTGATGTGTATATCATTAATAGGTCCTAACACAACAAATGTGGAATGGGAACGAGTTTATGAGATTTGGCAAGTTGTAAAGGAAAGAAGACTCTTTGACAGGTGTGAATTATTAAGTTACATGTTTTTTTACTTTGCACAAAGTTTATATATATAGTTGCCCTCTACTATATTTATATTTTTTATATGAAATTTCAATGTTCTTTGTTTATTGATGGAATTTGGAATACATGCATGAATAGCTACATGGATGATCACTGATGTAAGAAGAAATTGAAGATATCATTTGAAAGTTTTTTCATGTGTTGTTGTTATAGGTTGATGGCACATGAAAAATGCCATCAAGGTTGAAAAATGGCCACATCTTACCAACGTTTTAGAAAATGTGGTAAAAGATGTGATGCATTTGGATTTTATCATTTTGGTACTATGGAATAAATTTTCTCCCTTTATGATTCTCAATGATGCATTTAAATACACGGAGAATTTTTTGCACATGTATGTGATTCCCCTCTTTATTTGGCTTTAATGCATAACTTTCATGGAACATGAAGCATTTCATTGTTTTCATTATCATTGGAGCAATGGAATTTAGAAACTTGTAAGTTGTGACATTAGTTTGGTGTAACTGGATTTTTGAGTAAACCATCATTTATGTATATGTATGAATTAATAATTTGTTTCCAAATGTATTTCTCTTATTGGATGGTTGGAAGTTGGTGGTACGTTCTTATGCCTTTTCAAGATGTTATATATTTATATTTTGTATCAAACATTATATTAGATAATGTCATAAATTATCTTTGAATTTGCATGGAACTTAGTCTTATTAGGCATCTAAATATTCATGTGGCATTCAACACTTTTTGTTGAAACCTCCACAATTGAGTTTTTTCAAATTTTGGTTTTTGTTCCTTAGGATAAATATATGAAATTTTTTAACATAATTATGTTACTGAAGGGTAATTTTTTAATCAAAATTTTATTGGTGAAGGGTTAATTTATTATGAGAACATCACTCTTGAAGGGAAAAAATTTAAACATAACATTTCTTGACGAGAAGCATAAGGACCCAAAACGTAAAAAAAAAAAAAAAAAAATTGTATGACAGGTAAAGAGAAATCTAAATTCCAACCCTGCACGTGAACATTCCATCCATCGTTTTAGCACAACCACATATTTTCATTTGTCATTTGAACTGCCACCATGTATAACTATTTTCCATTATTTCAACATGATTTTTATGTGAATTTAGGATTTCATTTAGTTTTATTTTGCTTTATTATTTGAATCTTTTAATAACTAAAATCTTTACTTTTCCTCTATTTTCAAATGTGCTACAGGTAGTGGAAATCTCACCAAAACAAATCAAATCTTGAGTATCATGGCTTCAGAACATAATAATAATGATTACACAAAGAGGGATAGTTGGATATCACCTTTCAACTACTCCTAAAAGCCTAATTTGATTAACCAAAGAGGTTATGATAGAATATATGGGAGAGATTGAATGGGATTGATCAAATAGGTATGATCTCGAAATTGGGTATCGTTCAGGTAGTGGAAATCTCACCAAAACAAATCAAATCCTGAGTATCATGGCTTCAAAACATAATAATAATGATTACACAGAGAGGGATAATTGGATATCACCTTTCAACTACTCCTAAAAGTCTAATTTGATTAACCAAAGAGGTTATGATAGAAGATATGGGAGAGATTGAATGGGATTGATCAAATAGGTAGGATCTCGAAATTGGGTATCATTTTGATAAGGAAAATTTAGCTTGAATCCGAGAGTTGAGGAAAGGAACGTTTGAGTAGGAATATACCAGTGTAGATTTATTTTAAATACGGATCTAACATGAGCCGAGAGGGATCCAATTTCTTCACAAGTAAATTTTTTATGAACTCACATTATTTAAATATTTTGTATAGTTATTTATTTATTTTAATTTTAAAAAATAAATAAATTAGGTCAACATGAACAAAATTTACTTTGATGAGGGAAAGACAAAGTTACACATCACACTGAGCTGTATAATGAGCCTCTCTGCTCAATGATTAGAAATCAATTAAGTTGTAAAATCATGCCAATAATAAGGGAAAGATAACAACCACATATGATCAAAATAACAAAAATAATGCAACCAATTCAAAGTTTGAGCCGAGAGGCTCATTCTACAGCACAGTATGATGTGTAACGTTGTCAATCTGTCATCAAAGTTGAAATTTTGCTCATGTGACCCAAAAAAAAAAAAAAACTATAGAAAACATTAAAATAATCTCTACTCATAAAAAAATCCGAGTATGTTGTTTGTCCGTCATCAAAGTTGAAATTTTGCTCATGTAGACCAAAAAAAAAATCTAAAAAATCTAAAAATCTAAAAAAATAAAATAAAAATAACTATACAAAACATTTAAATAATGTATGCTCATAAAAAAATTGTACATGAAGAAATTGGATCCCTCTAAAGTCATGTTAGATTCGTATTTAAAAATAAATCGTAAATAGTTTCTATTAAACAGAGAGTTAAAGATATACTTAGGTGTGGAGACTCCCTGATTAGGCTGAACGATGAACCCTAACTTCCTTGACACCGCCTCCCTTCCTTCAGCCACCGCCTGGCCTCTGATCGGCCCTGATGTTGACGGAGGCGCGCGACGCAGCCATGGAGCGTTGGTTTCCCCCTTCAACGATGATCTGCAGGTCTTCCAACTTCTTCTGAGCGCCCCCCTCTCTCCTTTATGTTTCGTTCGGGTTTCTGGGGTTGCCAGATTGCGGCCCTCTGTAGCTGCTTCTTGCACCCGTCGCCCCCCTCAGACTGCAAACGAAATGGTTAAGGATGAACAGGTGGATTATTCTCACGCTTCTCCTCAGATGGCGGCTACTGGGAAGACATTCTATGATCTGGAAGGTTGCTCAACCTTATTATTACCTCCTCTGTCCCCCAAGAATAGCCAATACTCTGGTTTTAATCTTCAGAATTCCCTCAGATCCCTGGATCTACCTGGATGGTCCATATGGATGCTTTATGGGGCGGAATGCAACGACAGACTCAATGACGATGGGATACCCCCATCATCTCCTCACATGCCCCTGCGGCAAGTTCAGAAAAAGAAAGCCCTGCAAAGCTCCTGCCTCCTCTCGTCTCAGATCTGCAGAGGAAAGAGGAACTCTGATCTTTCTGTCTCGTTTCAGATCCAAATCAAGCTCATCTCTGGCAAAACTCTGCTACAATGGGTGAACTCTTCGGATCTAGTGGAGGACCTCAAGCATGCTCTGGATCTCAAGCTGGGGATACCCTCTACAGCTCAATGACTTCTCCACGAAGGTAAACAACTTGAGGATCTCTACCCCCTTTCTTTTTACAGCATTAAGAGAAATGCCTCCATTATTCTTGCCCTTCGTTTGAGAGGGGGAGCTGTAGGACAGTCATCCTCAGCCAAGGCATTTTCATACAAAGATGTTGTCCATGCACAGAAGCAGGAGAAAACAGTTCCACCAGTTCAGGCTCCCAAACCTTTTCTGGTGGACAAACTGGAGGAAACCCCCTCCATTGAAATAGTGCATCCAACGTTGGATGAGCAAACCCAAAAGTATGCAGAGCATGGCATTATTTGCAGGTTCAATGGGCTATGGCCACGCATAGCAGACCTCTACCAGTGGATTCACTCTAACTGGACCAACAATTGTCAGGTTTTGTTATGCTCAAAGGGCTTTTTCATTACAGTGTTTGCTTTTGATGAGGACTACCAAAGAGTTTTAAAAGCAGGGCCATGGTTTTGGGGCTCAGCAGGTTTATTCCTCACCCCCTAGTTCCCAGACTTCGATCCATCTACAGAAATCATCACCAAGCTCCCAATCTGGGTCAGACTTCCTAATCTCTCGGCGCATCTATGGCACTTTGCTGTATTCCAAGGGATCGGCAATTCTCTAGGCCGCTTTCTAGACACAGACATTACTAGAGGGGAAAAGGGCCTATACACCTTTGCCAGAATCTGTGCAGAAATAGACATGAGCAAAGGTCTCCCTGACAAGATCAATCTCAAGATTGGAGACTTCCATTGGACTCAGAACTTGGATTATGACAACACAGCCTTCCGCTGCCGCAACTGCCATCACACAGGGCACCTTCAGAGCTCTTGTCCCTCGATGTCCCCCCATGGACGACTTTGATTTCAGCTCGGATGAAAAGGAGGAGAATGAGGAAGGAGTGGCAGCAAAGATGGCACAGGATCCGCCCTCGGCTAAGCCTGAAAATTTGTCCGTCCAGCCAATCTCTCAGAAAAGAAATCATGAATCCTCTACCTCAGATTCAGATAAGGAAACCTCTCAGTCAGCCCAGCTCAGTTTGCAAATCATGCCAGCTCAGCAGTGCCCTCCTGA
The DNA here is from genome assembly GCA_031772625.1 of Pinus tabuliformis. Classification (NCBI taxonomy): domain Eukaryota; kingdom Viridiplantae; phylum Streptophyta; class Pinopsida; order Pinales; family Pinaceae; genus Pinus; species Pinus tabuliformis. Next base: position 1,347,224,287 of record CM062819.1, read on the forward strand.
ATGGGTCAAAGTTGGTAAAAAGAAAGGGAAAAAATGTCGAATAGTTGACTCTTCCCATGTTGGGTAGAATCCTATGCTTTGCTTTTGCTCCCCGGTTCTTCTAGTTACTTCCTGCTCAGCTCGACTCTCTTCTCTCTTCTTCTAGGAGCCGAGGTGGATAGCATATCCTTTCTGGTTGCCTGTGTTCTTGCTTTTCTTGGTTGTATCTTCTTGTTGTACTATACTTTCTCTTAATAGAATTAGTTTTTACCGAGAAAAAAAAAATGAGAGAGTTAAAGAAATCGTTGAGATTGCCCCAAGGAGTTTATAGTGGAATATTACCATGTACAAATCACAAAGGCACCACGTTTGTTCCAGATTACACAAAATCATAGTAGGCTCAATGTAGTTTCATAATATCTAAACCATGCAAGTATAAATTTGCATGTCAGATAACAAAGCTCGCAATTCAGGAAAGTTATACATAGAAAATCGGTTTGTTATAATTCAGTGAGGGGAAACTAGTCTCGGAATTTTGCATTACAAAATCACAAGAAAATCGAACTTTGGTTTGATTAGTAAATGGAGTTACAAATTTACACTTTGTGCAATGCTCGCAAAAAATAACCACCAACTCGAAAATAGCAAGATATATCAAATAACGAACAACTTATTGCGAAAATAAAAACTATAGAATCTTTATTGTTATAGTACTTCTATTTAATTGTTTTAGTTCCCCTTTTTTAAGGTTTATAGTTTTACCATAATTTAAATTCTAGATTTATTACTTTAATATCGATTAGATTTAGTAATAGTTAGTAAAGATATATTTTAGTTTAATTTTAATTTTTTTTAATTATTTTTCAATTTCAATTTAATTTAATATAAGTTTAATTTTGTTATTTAGATTTAGTTTTTTTTATTAGATTTTTATTTAAGATGTTTCTTTTTTGTTTAGATTTAATTTTCTTTTCTTTTATTCAAACATTGTATTAGATTTTATTTTATTTAAAGTTTTTATTTATAATTTAGTTTTGATTTTAAGAGAAAATTGAGGTTAATAATATTTTGTGAATTTTGGATTGCAGTTTAATAATGGAAGATTGGAAGCCAAAGATCAAATAAAAGCAAAACAAACTCACATGATTATAAAAGGAGTATGGATATGCATTTGAAAAGGTTTAAATTTTCTTAAGAGAATGAGAATAGAATTCTTCAGGGAGATTAGGATTTTGTTGAGTTGAAATAGAGAGAAAACACTTTATTATGTAATACATAGGAGAACTATTGTTCAACTTTGAGTATTGAATAAAGATATCATTTGATTTGATTTATTTTATGTTCCAAAGAGGTGTGATTGTTGATTTAGCACTATTATTAAAAACATGATAATTTATGCTTATTAAAAATTGGTGTAAACTTATCTTTGCACAATTGAGCGTAATTAAATTACAATTGAATGCAGAATTCAAGGAGACTTGTATTTCTTAGTTGGTAACTATTTATTAACCTAATGGCATGTTGGTTATTATTTGAATTGACGTTATGTTATATGAACTATTTCTACACTTGTATTTGTTAGTTGGTAATTATTTATTAACCTAATGGCATGTTGGTTATTGTGTGAATTGACGTTATGTTATATGAACTATTTCTACAATATGACGAGTATTTTTTTATCTTGAATTCTACGAATATTAATTGGATATAAGTATATGCATGAAAAGATTTAATAACTATTTATTGAATAACTTTATATGCATATATGTTCGAATGGTTGCAAATCATATGAACTATTTATATGATTTGCTAGCTCAATCTGAATCTTATGTTCATATGTGGTTCCTTTTGTACCTTACTCTTGATTAAGATTAGGACTTTTCCATCTCTCGGTGAAGATAGATTAGATTTATTTTTGTTGTTTGCATATTGAATTATATTTCATTATGCATTTAGATTAATTAAACACATTTTCAAAATAATCCTTTCGCGAGAGAAAACATTAATGTGGATCACCTTCTTCAAGCAGCTACAAGTAGGTATTTCCTTCTGTCTCCTTATGACAACAAGAAATATCATACATTAGCAAGCATAGGGTAATTTTAGAGTTAGTTTAGATTTTAGATTAGTTAGATTGGACTAACATTAATTTATACTAGTTTTAGACAAAGGGTAATTAGACACATTTTAAACAGTCAGAATCACCATCCCAAATGGATATAGGTCTAATTGGGACCTTGATAGGGTGATCTCCACAATGTTGATTATGCTTAATTTTGGCCATCAACATGTAGTAAGAAGATAACTCTCTCACAATAGAAATAGAAATTGACATGTATAGTGAAATCAATTATTGATTTCATTGTACATGAATTTATAAAATAGCCTTAAGAAGAATAAGTGACATTTATTTATGCAAACCATGTGATGGAGTCTATATTCTAATCAGAGGAATTAGAATTAGAAAAAAAAAAAACATTGTCTTATGAAAATAACCATCTAACAACATTCATTGGGTTGCATAGATTAACGACATTGCAATAGATACATGGAGAGAATGAAAAGGATGACTAACACCATTTGCAATCACAATTCTATCAAAGCCCATGAATATCAGGTAGTTTATAGCATCTGAAAATATTATTAATATCTTTGACAATCAAAAAATAGACATAGACATGCAAGTCAGTAAAACTTTATGATTTTAGGAAAACATATTTTCAATATACATGCATTGATTTCAACAACATTTCAACATAATCATGTGGAAGTTTTGACTTTTGGGGTCGTCTTAGAGCCTTTGAAGAATGCATCTAAATTGTTAAAACTAAATAGATTGCACCATCAAGCAGGGAATATGAGAAGGCTTCTGAGATGATGGCAAATGATGTTAATATTAAGAAGTGTTCTCTGGAAGTTAGACAAGAATTTTCAAATATTGTTTCCATAACATAAGATGATCACCTTGTTAGGGAATCACAAACTTTGAATAAAGGTAAGATTATAAAACATCTTGTGCCTCTAAATTTGCATGTTCCTTCTATTAATTATATTATTGTGTTTGATATTTCTCGCATATTACAAACGGATGGTCTTTCTAAGCCCTTGGATGATTTGCATGGGGGATGTTATTTTTTTTTTGTGCAATGTTGAGTTTTCATCTAGGCTTGTAATAAAGTGGGATCATTTTAAGAATATGTCACAAGGAAAGAAAAATGAGACTATCCCTACTAGTAATGTTGAAATATCTTACGGAGGTCAAACATATAATCCATGATCTGAAAAAGATGGAAAAGGTGGTGGTGGGGTGAAGTGGAGGGCACTTTGCGGATTTTAGATGGTAGAGGGATTAAGAATTCTAATAGGGATAGGAAATCAAATATTTGTATAGCTCATGAGAAGGCTCATTATGATATTTTGTCAAGGAAATTATTGGTTGATGTAGCTCAAACATGTGTTCTAGCCTCAAGTGGTGGTGTCGGTTAGGCTTGGAATAGAAGAACAAAAAATATCTCCAAAGTCAAGTTATTCTTTTGAATGGAAATGTCTTAATTAAATTAATTAACCAGTTTTTAATTATTTTACTAAGTTTTAACATAGGGAAATAGGTTAATTAATTAGTAATAATTGAGGCATGGTCAATTTTCCTCTAAAGACTTCAAGTAAAATTTCTAACTGATCTTAGCCATCGATTAGATCATTTCAGATTTAGATCTTGGTTATTGATTTCTCAACGAGAGATTTTAAAGGAAACTGAGGGGTAGCTTTGGAGATCATAATGATCATCGTGTAAGGATTGACACAAGTAAGGTTTCAACAACAGTCGAAGTAGTGAATATTTTTGGAGTTTTCTTTCAACAATATTCTTCTAGTTTTTTACATCTAGAGGAGAATTATCTGGGCATCTTTTTGCAGGTAGGGAGGTCGATTTATTGAGGTTGTGAGGGTTCTAAGAGAGTCCAATTTTTCTCTAAGAGAGGTTGAGATTCCTTGTGGAAGTCAATATTTCCAGTAGGAGGTCTTACAAATTGCCAGGAGGGTTGTACAAGTTGCTACCATAGCTGAGAGGTTAATTCTGTCTAGATCGTCAGCAGCAAAGAGCCATAGGAGCTGCACATATAAGGTCGTAGAGGCCATATTTACCAGGAGAGCTCATGTCAAATTGCAAAGTGAGGTCGTAAGCCTTCTAGTGATCAAATCTACTTGTGGAGGTGAAGAAATATTTTGCTATAGCTTTGACAAGGTTTGGAAAGCAATATTGTAATATTCATCAGTTACATAATTTGTTGAAGATTAATAAAACTATCATCTCTAAAGAACTAGTTTTCCCTTTGGAGTCTTTCCAAGGATGTTTTGTGAGAAAATATTGTGTCCATTTTGTGATTTTTTTCTATCAAAGTTTCCATAGTTCATTTTTGTGAATATTCCAATCATGTTTTTATTCAGTATTTGCAGTTTAATAAATTTTCTCATTATTAAATACATTGGATAATTACCATTTGATTACAATAAGCGATATTTTTATCGATTTTTCACATGGTATTAGAGCATATATGAATCATAGAGGTTTAATGGAGTAATAAACATGGGGGTTTGGAAGAGGAAGCCAATGGTTTAATACCCATATTGATTTCCATATTTACATTGATAAATTTACTAGTGTTATTTTTTGTAAGAGGGAGGTTTAATTAACCAGTGCGAATACCAGTTTACCAGTGCGCATTGTCACAGACACAATTTTGTTTTCCAGCTGCAAGATTAATTTTCTGGAGGCAATGTGTCTTTCTCTAGTTGTTGGAGGTAGAGAAATTCATCATAGTGATTTTCCAAAGGTAATCCAACCATCAATGTATAGTTAGAATAGGTGTTGAAGATTTTTCAAATATTTACAAGGAGGAAAATAGTGCAACTATTGATGAAGTAGTAGAAGATACATCATTCTATGCAACCTTTTTCAATGAGGAGGATAATAGAAGGCTCTTAGAGAAAGTTTCAAGTGAGGAGTTACAAATTGTTCTACGTGCATTTTAAAAGGATCAAAGTGTTGGTCCTAATAGTTGGATTGTGGAATTTTTTATGGGGTTTTGTGAAATTCGCGAATAAGAATTTTTTAGAGTGGTTGAAAAGTCTAGAGTTTATGTTAACATGCTCATTTCCTTCAATTTAACATTGATTGTTCTTATTCTAAATATGGTGATCCATCTTCTTTTGAGGAGTTTAGTCCTATTTCATTATGTATCTACATTTTTATAAAATTGTGGCCAAGGCTATAGCCAAAAGAGTGAAGGATGTATTACCTATGAATATTTTAAATGTGTAGTTTGTTTTTCTATTGGGTAGGTAGATACATGAGAGCATAATAGTTGTACAAGAGGGCCTACATTCTCTTGAGACAATAAATATGCAAGTTATGGTAATAACATTAGATTTGTCTAAGGCCTGTGATGAGGATATCTATCTTTACCTTAGAATGATCCTAATCCACTTAGGTTTTTGTGTTTGGTTTTTAATTAGATGATGATTTATGTTAATTAGATGATGAGTTGTGTCATGTTTGCGTCTTTTTGTGTTATGATAAATGGCTCAACCTATGATTTCTTTGATCCTCATAAGGTGCTAAGATAAGAGTTCCCCTTGTCACCCTTGTTATTCCTCATGATGCTAAAAAGTTAAGTAGGGCCCTGTTGAAGGCCAAGAGTTTAGTTACTTTCAGAGGTATTAAGGTTGGTGCCTCATTATATTTATCTCACTTGTTTATGCATGATATCCTTCTTGTTTATGAAGGCACCATGAGAGATGCTTCAAAATTAATGGAGATGTTAGTTCTACAATATATTGAAATTATGGCGAAGTGTAATGTGGGTATGTGTACAATCTCCTTTTCAGGTATTGATGATGAGAATGAAAGGTTGCTTTCCAACATTTCTCCTTTTAATTGGACTATACATTAGGACGACTTAAAATACTTTGGTTCTTATTTAAATTCCAACAATTATTCTATAAGGGATTGGGACTATCTTATGGAAAAGGTTGAGAAAAATTCATATGTGTGATGCAATAAGTGGCTCTCTTAAGGGGACTAATTATTGTCTTGGCCAAATTAGTTTTGGGGGGTGACTAGTCTATTGGATGTCTCTAGCTTACATTCCAAAAGGTGATTTTGAAAGGACTATAAGAATTCGCTTTATATTCATTGGATAAAAGGTGAAGATAAATATGGAATTATGGGTTATTTGGAAGAAACTTGTTATCCCTTGGGAGTTAGGAGGTTGAGGCCTTAAAAATATTTTCTCTTTTATCTAAAGCATTTGCTACAAAATCTGGTTGGAGTTTGTTGAATGGAAATGGTTTATAGAGTCAATTTGTATCCCATATGTGTGTGTGTGTGTGTGTGTGTGTGTGTGTGTGTGTGTCTAATGTGTGATAGCCTTGAAGAATAGTTAAGTAATCTTGATGATTCATCTCATAATACCTCCATTATATGCAAAGCAACGGTTTTAGCCTTTCCTTTGAATGGTACATGGTTAGTATAGAGTGCAAGTGAAGGGAATAGAATGAGAATGGGTATGGATCCTTGGATAGGATGTGAAGACAAGCTCTTGGATAATTTAGCAATGGTTTTATTCACTCTTAATTAAGCATTTGAGCTTGAAAATATTTTATTTAGAGTAAAGAGTGGGTAATAGTGGATGCAACTAGGTTGGTCGATGAGGATCAACAACTTGGAATGGTTTAATTTCTTCTTCAAGGATAAGTCATGTTTAGATTGAGGATTCTAAGGGTGAACTATCATGGTTCAAAAAATGTAATTGGTGGATTATATACACATAAACTGTGATATAAAGGTCCATGTGAGGATGCCCTAGTAGTGGACCTTGAGTGATGTATTAAGATCATATGGAAGTTCAAGTGTGTCCTCAAATAAACGATTTCATGTGGTTATCTTTTAGAGACAAGGTGCTTACATGGGTCAATTTATAGAAGAGGAATTGGTACTAGCCCAACAAATGCTCATGGTGCAAAGAATCTTTGGAGTATATTTATCATTTGCTTATATCATGCCCTTTTTCTATTTAGGTTTGGAAAGAGGTTGAATCTTTAATAGGTGTTATAGATGTGTGAGTCTTAAATTGATTTAGGAATGCTTAAGGGCCTGATGTGAGAACAAAATGATAGAGCCCTACGAAGCCTTGTCTATCATTTTTTCATGGGGTATTCGATTGCAATAAATGGTAACTTATTTGAAGACAAATTGATTGTAGTTCTACAATCCGCATCTAAAATTCTAAATATTATAAGATGCTCTAAACAAATAAAACAGGTGAAGCATGTTGGGAATGTTTCCACGGAATATGTTGATAGATCAAGGACTTGGGCCTACTTTAATGCAACAACTTAAGCTAACCCCAATATTTGTGGGGCTAGAGGAAGTCTATATTTGGGGGAAGTTTATTCAAATAGAGTCAAAGTAGTATTAAGCAAGGGATTCATTAGTAAAGTTGAATTAATCACTCTAAAGTTAGTCCTAACTCTTGTGACATTAAAAGGTGCTAAAAAATCAAATATCTGGGGTCTCTGCTCTTGTGATAAATTGGATGAAGGGTTTGTTTATTTTAGATAATTTCATGCTAAGACTCATGTTTCAAGAGAAGCAAATTTTAATTTCTCATATTGAACTTATCTCATTTCAACATGTTTATAAAAAAAAAAGGAACTCCCTCGCTAGTGGATTATCCAAGTAAGTGATTATGTTAGAAGATGGGATTTAGCAAATTTAAAAGGAAGTGGACGAGAAACAAGTTAAATGTGATCAGCCTCCTTTCTTTTAATTGTGCCATGGTATCCTATGTTAATGGTTTAAATGAAGGCATTTTGGTACGATAAGAAACTTTTGAGGTGGTTTTTAAATTTTCTATGAAGTGGTGGTTATTTTGATAGATCTCCTAGTGAATTGTTGATTTTTTTTATAAGTTATTTACCTATTATTTGCTCATGATGGGAGGGGATATATATTTTTTTGTCAAATTGTAGTTTGTATTTACATATAATTTGCTCATGATGGGAGGGGATATTTAATTTTTTTGTGATGAGGAATATAAGACTTGCTTTAGAGCATGTGAGAATTATAACTTTTTTTCATTTAAATGATGTTTTGAAGTTATTTATTTATGTAACAATTAAATAATGAACCCAAGTGGTTAACTCAACCAATTGTCACTAATGTTGTTGCGTATTTTCCTAGTAACATGCTAGAAAGTGTCTCAGTTCAAATCCCATTGGAGGAGGCACACTAGTCTACTTTGATAGGTTTAATAGGGAACCTATTCATGAATGTGGGGAAGTATATATTGGGTTTCCTTACAAGGTTTTCCTTGGGAAATAAAAACAACCATAGAAAATAGTTTGCAAGGTCAACAAAGGAAAGGGAATATCATTATTCTCCACTAGTGTTCAAGTCTCTTCAATGACATGTTCTTTGCACGTGCTTATGCTTGTTAATTTTGTCAAGGCTAGGTGTAAGTTGTAGGCAAATTTGACATGAAATATACCTCCCACCCAAGACATATTAGTTAAAGGAGTCTAAGTAGCTAAATGTTGTAATTCAATTTCTCTTTATTGAATATGTTAATATTGCAAACATGTGTGCTTCTTGCATTTGGATATTAGAAGAATATCTAAAAATAATTATGTAACAATTGGTTAAAATGTATATTATTCTCGTATCCATTGAGGTATTCCATCTTTTTCTACAAAATATGATGGATACATTACCTACATGTTGACGATGTTGGACGTGCCAACATTCAAGGGATCACCCCGATATGAAGTGCCAACTAGACCTCACACCGTTTGGTGTGGGAGTCCCATCCGGTATGATGGCCCAGTTGCCATTGTCTTAAGTATTTACCCCAACTCTTGCTTGTCAGCACAAGAGAGTGCTCTGCTTTGTCTTCAAGAAGTGATGTTCGCATGCCTGGTGAATGCTAGTGTACTTGTGTCAATGGTTCTTTCACTGTAGAGGGAGAGGGTGGGAGTGAGTCCCAAGTTGGTTGGGATGAAGTCCCAACTCAGCTAGGAACACACCACACAAAAGGACGTGCACAGCTTCCGAAGGAGTAGTCCACACGAATGTGACAATCACAAAACACAAGGTAAGATAACACGTACAACACTCAGTGGATGAGTCTACCTGAGTGTAATCGTTGTTACAACAAGTTTTATGTGAAAGGTTTGTCTGTTGTCCGGGGGGTAGCCACCATGGGCAAGACAACGTTAACAACATATACAACACATTTTCATTAACAAATTATGTATTACAACAAGTGAAATAAGTTCAAGTGTTCAACATAGGTTAAAGCAACATGCATTATAAGTGTTCAAGATTAGTCTTACAAAAGTTACAATACATGTGAGAAAATGTGTTGGCATGTTAGTAGGCTTCTGAATTAAGCGAAAATTCAAGGACACATTGTTACACCATACATCATTAACCCCCAGCATGGGATGTTGGAGCCACTACTTACTCCTCAAAGAAAAGATTACAAACTCTCTTGGCTATGTGGGAGGAGCTGAGGTGAAAAGTCCTTTCATGTACAAATGAGGGGGTATTTATAGCCAAGGGTGAAACTGACCCTTGTGGTTGTTCGACTACCCTCGCGACCATTTGACTTCCATGACTTTTCGACTTTGCATGACTCTTTGTACAACAAGTGGGTCTCTTGGACTTCCATGTTACATTACATTAATTGACAACATATCCCATAGTAGAGATGTGGGTGACATAACTTGACATGACAATATTGGTACATTCGTGATGTTGCTGGAGTGCATGTCGATTTGTAATGTTGTTGGCTGATGGATGTTTTCGTGGTGTGTCACAGCTTCAGCTCCACATGGAAAGGTGTGCGGATCCTTCGATGGTCGTTGGTTCGCTTGATGTTGCTTTGGCACATTGCTCCTTGCTTGTATATTGGAAGGCTTGACAAGTTCGTCTGTTCATGAAAGGTGCATTTATGTCCGTTCATTCATCCGTGAGCATATCTTGCATGTTTTCTCATTTGTTTGTCTGTAAACATATCTTTGCATGATTATCTATTCACAAGCACATCTCTTCGCATGCATCGTTTGTTTGTCCGTTGGTGAACCTGTCTTTCTGCATGTGCTCCCTTCGTTCCATCCCATTCGTCGTCGCGCCATGTTTGTTAGTGTACTTGTGCGTAGTCACTCATGACGAGACGTCATCAAATCAAAAAAAAATCCTATTCTACCATGACACATGATCATTTCGGATACAGGTAACCGGGAGAGGCAACAAGGTTTCGAGGCGGGATGATGGCTTCGGGCACTAGTGATGAAAGAATCACTAGGTGATGAAGATGGGAAATCCAAGTCGACATTGACTATCCGCGAGGTCTAGCTCAGCAGGAAGGAAAACTGCACAAATTATGGGAGGGACAGTCTGGGCTGTAGGAAGGCAAGGCAAACAGAATCTGCGCATTTTCCGAAATGAGCGAGCAACAGGGGATGGAAGGAAAAATTTCTGCAATTTTCTTAGGGAACAGGCTGGGCTGCATCGAGTATCTGCAGGCAGAAATTGCACAGTTTTTTGGAGGAACCGGTCAAGAGCCTGGCAGCCAAAACTGCATAATTCCCAAAGGGAAATATCAGTTGGCTGCAAGGTCATTGGCAGCAGAAACTGCACAATTCCCAAGGGGAACAGGAAGTCAGCTGTTGGGAGCTTGGTAGCAAAAACTGCGCAATTCCTGGAGGGAACTGGCAGTCTGCTACTAGGATTTGTTGGCGAGGGAAACTACAATGAGGCTGGGAGGTCGGCCTGCTAATCATCTTTGCACAATTTTTGAGTTGAGTGGACTGCTGGGCAGTAGAAGGCCTGCACATGAAAACTGCACAATTTCCTGGACGAGCAGCCGGTCGACTTTCGGGAGGACTGACTAGGAAAATAGCGCAATTTTCTGAGGGAGACAGGGACGGGCACTTGGTGTCTGTTCGGCCTATATGCGCAATTTTCTTAGTCAGCTGAGCGGGCAAGGTCAGCAGCCTCTGCACAATTTTTTAGGGGAGTTAGTCCCGGGGTGACTATCGGGTTCGACTCTCCGAGTGGCCATCATGAAAGTTGATTGAATCTCTTGCGATAAGCACAACTTGGAAAGAATTGCTTGGTGCTTCTACATTGTTCTGGGTGACAGTCGATTGAGTTGATGGCGGGGTGATGGTCCGGCTGTCAGAGGGGAGTCTAGTCATCAGAACTTTAGCAAAATGACTATGTGTGTGAATGATTGAAAGATGCATAGGTGATCATGCAAACACACACTCACATGACTCGACGATGAGACGACTCAAACCATCCAGACACACATGTTCAACATGACTGACCGATGATACAAGCAACAAGTGCTACACTCATGATTGATCGTTGATCAACTATGACGACACTTGTAAGACAGTGAATGTGACTCTGTGTGTGAGCGTGACAGATGATTTCATAACGAATGTTGGCTTGAGGGGGCCTGACCTAGGTTCAGGGTTAGTTAGCCAAACAAATCCCTACACTAGTAGCCATTTCAGCATCAGCCCACGGAGCGCAGACCGAAGTCTTACCTGAAGCAGTATGGGGGGATGTTGGAACCAAGTTTCCGCACCTTGAGATGGTCGTGATGTCGTTTAATTCCCTTTATTCCTGCCTTTGCGCAGGTCACTTCGCTCTAAGGTTTGGCAGATAAGCCTTCTCTTCTGTCCTTCAATACCTCAGCGAAAGGGCTCAGTTGTCCTTCGCACAACCCTAACCCTTGATCTATACCCTTTCGCACTGCCAAGGCAATGTACCATGCAGATTCCTAGATTAGTCCAAGTGTCTTTCTTATCTTATTAGTTACTCACAGTTAGCACCGCATAAACAGATATTCTTATATGCGTTCAGTTATCCAACATAATCATACACATTCGCGCATCACATAAGCATTATAAAGGAAATTCATACATAAATTGATAAGATGCATTAATCGGAACAAAGACATAGAAATTGCAGAATACTTCTCTTTATTAATCTCTTCCAAGTGATTACAGACTCTATTCACCCTGTGCACACAGCTGCAGGGGTCCGCGCACTCAGCTGCAGACTTCCACCCTAGGCCTCTACGCACTCAACTGCAGAGCCTCTACCTACGCTACAACTCAAAAACTTAGACTTCTTACCTTGGAGCTACGACTCTCTTACATTATGTGTCCCTAAAACTACTTAGAGCTTAGCTCTTTTTATACAATCCCATGGTCCGCGGACCATGGGTAGATCTCTTACAGCCGACTTTACTTTACAAAACTAAGGGTGGACAACCCTTTATGACTTATAACACCTACGCGCTCCGTGACCACAAAATGCGGAGTCTTTACAAGTTTCTTACAAAATTTGACCAAAATATGGGCTTTTAGCCCCAAAACTGTCCTTTGGGGGATCTCGTTCCCAACAGGCCCCCAACACAAACATCATGACTTGCCCTCGAGTCACTCGGTAGGAGCAGAGATCTTTTCATGAATTCCTTCCAGCTCAACCCGTATGACCGCAACTTTGGCCATGCACTAAGCTATCGCCTGCTTCTTGTCTTCCACTGTCTTCTCGGTCACTGCTCCTACATTTTCAGCCTGAAGCTTTTGTTGCGTTGCCTGCAGAGTCGCAAGCTTACCTTCGATATTCCCTATTACTACATGAGCCTCATCCAGCCAAGGCTTTAGTCTCGCCTTCAACACTGGTTTGTTGTGCAGTGCTACATCCACCTGTTCCTTCAGTTGCTTGGCCTCCTGCAGCTTGGCTAGTCTCTGTGTCAGCGCAATGGTTCGTGTTGTGCCCTTAACCTCATCGTAGCGTTATTGTAGCTCACACACTTCCGTCTCTAGCCTCTGTACATTGGGGTCCTCCTGCAAGCTTTTCAGGACCTCAAATGATTGCTCAAATAGCTACGTGCAGTCTGCTACTGCACTATCCACCGCCGCTACTAGTTCTGTGACAGCGATCGCCCGTTGTTCCTTCACTTCTAGCGGAGTTAAATGCTGGGCCCTCAACTGTAACTCTGTAATCTATAGGCTCGACTCTAACTGAACCTGCGCCATCTCAATCTGAGTGTCGCGCACCCCTGTGTCCAACTTGTGGATGGGTACCTCGACTAGCTCATCCTCTAGAATGGCCAACTCTGGGACCATTCTGCATGCCTCCTTAACGACCTACAAAATGTGCTTTCTCTAATTGGTCGCCTCGATCTCAGTGGCAATGGCAGCATTTCTCTGTAGGGCCATCTGCTCATTATTGATCTATTGTTTGCTGATGACCTAGAGGGCGCGGTGCTCTCAGGCCCTCAACTCTACAATTACTCCATCCTGCAAGAGGTGGAGTGCTTCGTGTGGGAGAACTGCCAGGTTCAATCTAACTCCCTTTAAGCTTCAGTTTTTGTGGTTAATGCTCCGTCCGGCAGCACTATCACACTGGAAGTCTTCGTGCTTAGCATATCGGCAGCCTCTGAAGTGCCGATATCCAGGCTAGTCGACACCGTACATACCTGCGACACGCGGGTGTGCAACTCCTGTAACCCTGTCTGGATGGCCCCTAAGACGATCTGTTGCTGCTGTTCAAATTGTTGCAGGGCCTCTGTGGTGACGTCCCTCACTGTGTCACTGATATCATGTAAATCACCCTTTGTTAATGTAATGGGGTCCAGCGAGGTCTTGGTTGCCTTTGATTTCTTCCTAGGCCCTCCTTTCTCCAAATCTCTTGGGTGCTTAATGTAGGCGGACGTCTCCTGAGGGTTCGCGTCTTATTGTTCATCTATTTCCTCCTCGGTCTCAGGTGAAGGGGACCTCGTGCCTTTATCAGAGCCCCACTCTGTCCCACCTATCTGCTTCCCTATTTGCTTCGTGGCCTCGCGCTCCGCCTAAGCCTTATCAGTAGCCTCCTTCTTCCTCTTTTCGGCCAGCTGTGTCATCTTAAGCTTGGCCTCCTGCTTTTTCTTCTGCATCGTGGACTTTCTTCTGCCCACTGCCAAATCTATTGTAGAGTGCCACTCTGCCAGCCATTGATCAAGCACTGCATCAATGGTGTCATCTGTTGCCAAATATGGCAAGTCGTACCATTTCTGCGCAAGGTCCTTCCGCGCCCTGATGGATATTCGATGGAAGTTGGCTTTGAATTCGGCGTAGCCCTGCAGGTTGGTGTACACCGTAGGTGACAATCGCGGCTTGTGATTGGTGTCCATCTGAATGTTCATTTCCATCAAGATCCAAAAGATCTTGTTGTCCCTGACTCGCTGCACATCCTTGGTCACCCACAACGAAGTGTACTTCGCTGCTTCAGGGACGTCTGGCGCGACCGTAGGGAACTAGTTGTCCTCTAGCAGCTCCCACGCTACCAGCACAATTAACAGCAAGAGGCACGTGCAGTGGAACGTCTTGCTGAGCTCTTGTTCTTCGCGGTAGTTCGCCAAGAACTCTCCCTGAAGGTAGTCTGACCAGTTAAACTGGACTCCTTCAACGCATTGTGCTGCAAGTGCGACGACAAGCGTCGGCACCTCATCGGCGCGACACTTCCTCATTACATTCCCTGCTAAGATCTGTGTGGCTACCTTCATAGCAGGGTCCCAGATACTGGATATAGCGTATCTGCGCGGCTTCTTCACCAGCTTAAAGTTTTCTTTCATTGATTCCGTGAGAACGTGTTCGCCACCTTTTCCGCAAAAGATCATGGCCAAATTCTCTCATGTATATGGCAGTCATGTTATCCGGTGAATCAACCTATCTATGATGAGTATCATCTCCTCCAGCCACAGACACCCATCACGCACCAAGCACAACAGTTGCTTGATGACCAAAATTGTCACCGAGGTGTGGTTGTAGTGCGGAACCCAGAGCAGGTTAAGCAACCCTACCTTTTCTACTCGCTTGAGCCACCTTCGCGGCTCCAATGTGGTTATTCCCGAATTCGTGTCAATGATGCAGCGTATCAACTACTCGGTCGTTAGGTGTGGGAACTTCTCATTGTCCACCAAGTCTCAGTCTTCAAGTTTCAGCAGTGACACTCGTGCCAAGCGCAGACTGTCGAAAACAATTTCGTCTGGCAGCAAAGGCGTTTGCAAGGGAGTCTTACTTTCGTCAATGTCCTTTAACACCTTCGACTTAGGCTTGCGTGGAGGGACATACTCCGGTAACCAAGTAATAGGGTCTGTACCCTGGGCTTCAACCTCCTCGACTTCTACTCCCACATCCTCATCGTCCATCGAGATGTCTTCAATTTCTTCTTCCTCTGGTTCTAAGTTTATGGATTTTCCCTTCTCCTATGCAGTAGGATTCGGTGGGTTTCTTCTTGGTGATGCGTGCACTAGTATGGTAGGCTGCTTTCCCTTCTTGTCCTTCATGGTTTCCTTGGTTGGGGTCGGCTTTGGTCTCGGCGCCCTCAGTGATTTAGGGACCTCTGCCAATACTTCGACTACTTTTGGAAAAGTTACTTCTGCCTTTATTTCCATTTCATGTGCTGCCTCCTCTACTGCTTGTTCGGTATGTATCATTTATGCAGGTGCCGACATAACGCTTTCTAATAGTGCTCACGTCGTTTCTAGCAAGTTTGCAAATTCAAGAGTCTTCTTAAAAGCCTCGAAGAATTCCTGGTTCACGGGTGCCTAAGATCTCAACAACTCAATTCTCAAAATGCCAAGTGTTTTTCGTTGGACAACCACTCATAATTTATAGGGCATTTTGAATTCAAATCCGATCATTCCCCCCAAATTCGGTTCATTAATGCCAGATTGGCAGCAAATTTTCAAGGATCTGAGCCAAAATTTCATCTTAAATGACGGTCGCCCGCTCCATTTGGTTGCATTTCAACCGTCAAATCATGAACAGTGCCCTTAACGGTCACTTTCCAACATACCTGCATGATTTCTCCCTGGGTAGCGCAACTCCCTCCGCGTTGCCATGGACCCTGTGACACTTCCTTACTTCACACAATCCTCCAACCGCGTAGCTCCCCAACCCGGGTAGTGTAGTTTATAGTCCCGCGCCTCCTTTCAACTGTCTGGAGTGCTAAGGTTGTGCTACCTTAATTTAGTCACATGGTCGGATCACTGGTGTATGGCTTCAATCGACTACCATTCACCTTTCCTAGGAAGGGATCTCCATTCAATTTGACCAGCTGTACCGCTCCTTTGTCGGTAATCTCCTTAATGACATAAGGCCCTAACCAGTGCATCCTGAACTTCCCTGGAAATTTATCAAACTTACTATCATATAACAAAACCAGGTCATTTACCTTAAAGGTGCGTAGCTTAATATGTCAATCATGCCATGCCTTTTCGCGCTGCTTTTGGACCTGTTGGTGAAATCTAATTAGAAATCTCTCTTCCTCAAGTTCATCCAGCTGTGCGAGCCTTTCCTCCAGGGCTCCACGATCCGTCATACCTATGAGCGCTGCTATGCGCAGAATAGGCACAATATATTCCATAGGCATTATCGCTTCAACGCCATAAACAAGTCGAAAGGGGGTTTGTCTAGACAACTTTTTGCATGTTGCAATAAGCCCACAGTACTACAGGTATGCGTAGGTCGCAATCACTTTGCTGAGCATTACAAACCTTGGTCAGCGCATTCTCCAACACTTTATTGAATGCTTCGACCATATTGTTAGCCTGCGGGTGATAAGGCATGCTCTTCTGGTGATATACCTGAAATTCCTCTGTTAGCGCGCTGATCATCTCATTCATAAAGTTCGTACCACAATCACTCATCAACATCTTTGGACATCCAAAATGCGTCAGTACAATCTCAAATAGGAACGTCGCGGCAGTCGCGCCCATGCAATCCTTCACAGGCTGTGCCTATGCCCAACGAGTCAAATACTCTATTCTGATGATAATGTACCTCGCCCCGTTTTTCCTTAGGGCTGAATGGGGCCCACAAAATCTATCACCCATTTCTCAAAGGGTTGCAACGTCATCTAAGGATTCAAAGGCATCTCATCCCTCCACGATGGCCTGCCAGTCCTTTGACATACATATCACGCCCTGCAATACACTTTTGAGTCTTGATGGAGGGTTGGCCACCACAACCCTGCGCGTAGAATCTTATGCGTAATTGCTCTACATAATGCCCTCCCGTGGCACCCCTATAAGCATCTGCGAGGATGCTGCTTCTTTCAAACTTGGGTACATATCATCGCAATATCCCATCAGACCCCATTTTGTACAGATGCCCAGCAATGACAAAAAACTGTCGCACGCACCACTAATTCCTTCTTCTGCTAGACAACGTATCCTTCTAGGGTAATTCTTATCGTTAAGAGGTGTATTATATCATCAAAATGACCATCCACGATGCGCACTGCAAATAGTTGCACGTCAGGTAATTCTTCCTCCAAATTAGTGGGTTCTTCTCCTATTTCGATGTGCGATAGATGGTCTGGTCCCACGTTCAGTCATCCAGGCTTCACAATAACTTCGAAATCATACTCCTGGAACAATAACAACCATCTGTAGATTCTCCCCCCCAACACAGCCTTATTGACCAGGTAATTCAGCATGGAATGATCTATGTACATCTTAAAATGGCCTCCCAGCAAGTAATGCCTACACTTCTGGAACGCATGTACCATATCTAATCCTTCGCGCTCAGTAGTGGAATAGTTCTTCTCTTCTTTAGATAACCTTCTGCTTGCAAACGTGATAGGGTGATCCAGATCTTCTCCACTGGCCTATGTCAGTGCTACTCCCAGTGCTATGCATTCGTGCGGCTCAGACCTCATCATCTACAGGTTCTGAGTTAGTAGAGCTGGTAGCTCCTCTTTGTCATGTTGTTTAAAATGCAACAAGATGATGGAGCTTAGTGGAAAGGAGTCGCCTTCACTAAGTAGGCCCGCAGGCTATTTTTGGCGCAAAGTCTATTTTTAGACTATGTCTATTTTTAGACATATGGATCATGGTCTATGAGTTGCAGGATGCTATTTGTGGATGATTGATCATGTTGGTAAAAATAGATGGACTTCTATTTTTAGACATATGGGCGGAGTCTATTTTTAGACTGCCAAGCTAAAAATAGAACAGTCGAATATTATTAGCTCTTAATAATATTTGGACTATAAACATTATCTTATCCTCTTGGAGCACTTCAGTTCGAGCTACGGATGTGGCACATGCAACTGCCAGAAGGAAATACGCTTTTCTTATGGGTCAGTTGAGCTATTGCATGATGGACTTCAATTAGAACTCAAGTGGTTGAGTTTGGTGGAGTTGGTTGAGGAGTTGACGGAGTTGTGTTCAGTTTGACTTGGTTGAACTAGTTGTATTTAGTCTAACTACAGAATACACTAGTGATGAGTGCTGTGAATTAATTATTAATTAATTCACTAATTATTAACTCATAAATCAACTAAAGAATACATCAGTTAACTCAGTGCATGGACAGTTCATTGGAGACAGGTGTTAGAGGTAAGTGAAAGGGCAAGACAGCTGTCAGTTGTGACTATAGTTGTGCATGAGATTTGCACAATCAATGGATTGAGTATTGCCAATGAGGATTGCGTGGTTCAGCCAAGGAAAATACGAGTTTGGATCAACCATTCTCATCTATTCTCATGCAGGATTGCGCAGTGGAGGCAGGCAAGCAACGGAGGAGATTTGAACCTGTGATTGATTCAGATCTGAGCTAGTTTGTGTGTAACAGGTGGAGATAGTACTGAGTACTTGTGAGGAGTATTGTACTATGTATTGTTACATGTTCTCAATCATTATAATATACAGATAGTTGGGGGTTTTCAGATGTATGCTTTCCCCAGTTACATACTGTGTTAATGTGCGCATGCGATTGATGTTTCATTGTTTTTAATTCCGCAAAATTGATGATCAGCGTAGAGGAGGTTATGTATTATGCATGCATTCCGCAATAATGTATAATCAGGATAATCTCTGTGAATAAGTGTCATATTATTCAAAATTTCTACATGGTATCAGAGCAGAGTTGATCATCAGATCTATTATTCAGAAAGTGTTTACATTCTATTTCTTTAGACAGAGTCTATAATCGGGCCAGGTAGCCTCTGGATTCATCCTTCTTTTGGAAGTTGAGATATCCAGTAAAAGCCCATACAGTCAATCTCTGTACGAGAAATACTTTGTTCTCACGAATTTTAGATTAGAAGTGGTTCAGTTTTGAGCTAGTGGAATTCAAATTTGCAGCAGTGTTTTCTTGGTGTCAAAGTTGAAATGTCTTTCAACGGATTGCGAATGGAGTATGCCCTTGAAGGCAGCTCGAATTATATTGCATGGAAAGACAGGATGGAGGAGGTGTTAGATGACAATGGCTTGAAGGAGTTCATAGAGGCTGAGGTCCCAAAGCCTACTCATACTGCTCAAGTTGAGGCTTGACAAAAGAAGACATCAAAGTGTCAAAGGATTCTGTTGGAGGGCGTGAAGGATCACATTGTGTCCAGCCTGCATGGAAAGGCTTCTCTATACTTGATGTGGAAAGCATTGACAGATTTATTCCAAAGCAAGAGCGACCAGAGGAAGTTGGCGCTCAAGGATAAACTCAGAAACATTAAGTGTGAGAAAGGAGACAGTATGCCCAAGTATCTCACGAAGTTCACTCAATGTCGGGATGAGCTGGGAAGTGTGGGGGTGACTGTCGATGATGAGGACTTCGTGAGCTTGGCTCTCCTTGGTCTTCCGAAGAGTTGGCATTCCTATCAGGACTTTGTCAATGGTCAGGAGAAATTGTCAGGATAGGAGAGACTTTGGTCAGATCTTGTGCAAGAGGAGATCAGGCGGAATACCAGGGACGGATCTTCATCAAAGGCATCTGATGAATAAAATTTCACTTTGGCTGCCAAAGCAAAAAAGGGGAAGAACAAGAAAGCTTCTCATTCCGGTGCGAAAGGCAAGAAGCAAGACATGTCCAAGGTGAAGTGCTTTCACTGTCACCAGCACAGACATTATGCCACAAATTGTCCGCAGAAGAAGAAAAATAAGCAAGCTGCTGGATCTGCAGCGGGAGAGGCCTTAGCCTCACAGTTTGAGCTAGATTTTTCGTTGATCGCATGCTTGGTATCAAGTGTGATGGGATCGGTATGGTTCTTGGACAGTGGTGCATCTTTTCACATGACAGGAGATCGAGATTTGTTTTCTGATATGGAGGAGAAATATCTTGGAGTGCACATCGAGATGGGCGATGATGGTAGATACAGTGCGACCGGTATCGGTACAATTTCCTTTGAGAGGGAGTCTGGTAAACCCTTCGTATTGAAGGAAGTGATGCATGTTCCAGGATTGAAGAAGAATCTTATCTCTGTGGCGATGTTAGAAGACAAGGGATATGATGTTGTTTTCAGCGAGGGAAAGGCTTTCCTGCGCAGTAAGACAACTGGAGAAACCCGGAAGATAGGGGTTCGAGTCAGGAACCTTTATCAGTTGCAAGTAGATGGATGCGCAGCAATGGCAGGCAAGGCAGAAGGATTGGTGAGCCGGGATGATGGCGAGCTGTGGCACAGGAGATTGGGCCACCTTCACCATGGAGCCTTGAAGATACTGCAGCAGATTACTACTGGGTTTCCTAAAGGCACTCTTGTGCAGTCAGATCAGTGCAAGGGGTGTACTTTGGGAAAATTTGTGAAAGCCACCTTTCACGAGGAGGATAGTCGCGCCACGACGATCCTTGGGAGAACTCACACAGACGTGTGTGGACCTTTCTCAGTAGCTTCAACAGCAAAGCACAGGTACTATGTGATCTTTGTTGATGATTTCTCTCGAAAGTGTTGGATCTTCTTCATGCAGAAGAAGAGCGAGACATACTCAAAGTTCTGTGAGTTCAAAGCATTGATCGAGAAGGAATCGGGGAAGAAGGTGAAGGCTCTTAGGAGCGACAATGGTAGTGAATTCATCTCTAGCAAGTTCAAGGACTTCTGCAGCACAAAAGGGATTCGAAGAGAGCTCATAGCTCCCCATAACCCACAGCAGAACGGGGTTGCTGAGCGGAAGAACAAAATGATCGTGGATGTTTCACGGGCGAGGTTGCATGATCAGGGCCTACCCCTTCACTTGTGGGCGGAAGCACGCAATACTGTAGTATATGTGCAGAACCGTTGTCCTCACAGGATACTTGGCATGAGTACACCCGAGGAGGCTTATTCTGGTAAGAGGCCTGATATTTCTAATTTGAGCATTTTTGGTTCTAACATTTACATGCATGTGATGAAGGATGCCAGGAAGAAGCTGGATCCGACCACAGAGG
Organism: Pinus tabuliformis; assembly: GCA_031772625.1. Taxonomy (NCBI): domain Eukaryota; kingdom Viridiplantae; phylum Streptophyta; class Pinopsida; order Pinales; family Pinaceae; genus Pinus; species Pinus tabuliformis. The sequence continues at coordinate 1,347,245,536 of CM062819.1, forward strand.
TTGGGATATTTGTGGGGTACACTGATACGCCCCACAACTATCGTGTGTATTTTCCAGACAGTTGCAAGATTGTTGTGCGACGGGATATCAAATTTCAGGAGGAGAAAGCCATGAAGTGTTCGCTTGAGAGGAAGCCACATTTGCATGCAGATGAGGAGCTATTAGTTCCTAAGGATGAGCTTCAGGACGTGGATCAGCCACAGGACGAAGTTCATGGAGTGGAAGAGACCACTCATGCAGCGCCAACCATCAGAGGGCGAAAGCGCATTACAGAAGCTGAGCGACTGGCTCAAGATGCAGAGAAGGTTGTAGGACCACCTAAAGCTCAACGCAAACAGAGAGAGTCACCTGATCGGTACACTGGATACATGGCTCTTGTGAGCAAATGTGTCATGACTAAGCCATCCTCTTTCGAGGAAGCTGTGGAGGACCCCGCATGGGTAGATGCCATGGTGGAAGAGTATGATTCGATTGTCAGAAACAGTGCATGGGAGATTGTCCCAATACCGGAGGGGAAATCAGTGGTGGGTTCAAGATGGATATACAAAGTGAAGCAGATAGCTGACGGGAGTGTGGAAAAGTACAAGGCAAGATTTGTTGCCCGAGGCTTTTCACAGATAGAGGGGATCGATTATGAGGAGACCTTTGCACCTGTCGCAAGGTATTTGTTCACACCTAATCCGAAGACGGTTGGGTAAACTGGAACGTGAACAGTCATCAAGAAGATGAACTGTTCCGTCCACTTTGTGTATATAAACAATTGTTCTCTTATGAAATAATATCTTACTTTTCCTTTGTTCAATGTGGAGTTACCCTGGCCTGACATGGTATCAGAGCCAGGTTCCAGAAATAGTTGTAACTCCTGCTGTCCTGAGAGCTGCTCAGTCCTGAGCGCTACTCTGACATTGATTGCCTGCCTGAACGTTTGCCTGGCCAACGCATCTGTCTAAAACGTTTACCTGACACTGCCAACGCTGCCCCTCTCTGCGCATGAATACCTGACACTGCCAACGCTGCCCCTCCATGAATGTATCGGTTATACCTGACATTGACTCTCGTCTTTTGGCCGTTCGCCGAGTCTCTCTCTTCCAAATCTCATCAACAATATTCCATTATCGACATTCATGTATTTCCTGCCATTTTATTTTGGGTTTCAAAATTTTCTGACTTTTGCCATTCTGCAGTCAAACGAGCTATCTGGAATCACCAACCGTGAGCAATTTTGAGATAAGGTCTGCGTATATACATTGTTTTTGTTGAAAATCCCGGAGACCCTCTCAGAGGAAGATCACCGAGCGTTGCGCTGTAGCCGCTTTTCATCTCTCGCAGTCCAGTCCCCGAGTTGCTCATCCGGAGGCCTATCTCGTCTCCCTCTTCGAGGACTCAAATCTCTGCGCCATTCACGCTAAGCGCGTCACCATTATGCCCAAATATATTCAGCTCGCCCACCAAATCAGAGGCGAGAAGGCTTGGTTTATTGAATCTGAATTCATTCATTTTTTGTGCGAGTGTTTTACATTGTTTTACATTGTCGGAGCCCTCAAAACTTTCGTCCAGACAAAGGAGCAGTCGCAGCGGATTTTGGACATGGTATCATAGAATGCAACATACATTTCAGGGTGTCTTTTTGCATGCCGGTCTGTCCTCATTTTATAGCTGCACAAATCAGCAAGCATAGATGTATATTCCTCCATGTGAATTTTTTGTTTCCTATGAAAAATGAATGGACTTTTATTATGCTTTGCATGAAACAGCAAAAAGGCAGATGGGGGCCTTTGCAACAGTTCCGCAAAGGTAAATCTTCACTCGGCATTCATCCATCAAATTTACAAAAAATAAAAGTTTAAGCTGTTTCGGGGTTTTCCCCGCGAAGGCATTGCATAATCTTTGCATCGATACAGTTTGAGTGAGGCGTGGCCGAGAAAAGCATTCACCGAAATCGGAACCAAAGGTGTGTGGAAAGATTCAGTCCTATAACTAAGAGCTGCAGTCGATAAGTGCGGCATCGATTTTGTTGTGCCATTGGTTGTCTGAGCATTGACATCAAGCTCCTACATATTTTGTTAATCTGTCCTACAGTACATTTAAAGGGTTGAAGTAATATGTAATATTTTATGGGCATTTATTACATTTAAAAAGATTGAAGTGATATGTAATACTTAATATTTGAAATACTGGATGCTTTTGGAGGGATTTGAAGAAATAAATTTGGAGAAAATATGTTGCAGCTTGAAGTATTGAGGTACTTATTGGAAGAGATTTGAAATTTTTGAGAATACCCTTTTGAGTACAGTACTGTATATCAGCAGAATATTTTTTTCTATCAGCAAAAGTATTTTTTTTTACATAATGCATTCAATCATCTCTATGGTCGGAATAGTTCTCACTGGCAAAGAGAACAAAGAGAACTATTCTAAATGGTCCCGGATGGTAAAACACACCCTCATCTACAATGAGTTGTGGAAAGGAGTGTGTGTCGGAGAAGAAGACAAAGACCCTGTGTAGCCCACATCAGATAAAGAACTTGTCATTTGGGAAAACAAGAACAGCAAAGCCTATGCATTGATCACAGCATCTGCAAATGAAGAAGTAAGTCGTCATATTTCATCCTATTCCACTGCCTTTGAAGCTTTACAAAAGCTGAAAGAACTCTATGATTCACATTCTGCACTTGAAGTTGTTCAGCTCATGATTAAACTCTTCACTCTTGAACTGAAAAATAGTGATCCCCTTGCTCTTGCATCTGAAATAAAGTCTATAATGCATGATATTAAATCCACTAAGGTTGAGCTGGATATCTCTCTTATTGCCTTTCTCAAAGCACTCTATCCTACCTACTCCAATTATCTTGAGTCTTTACAAGCAAATGGAAATCTTAAAGACATAACCTTTGAGTCTCTTGTGAAAAAAGTTTGCTGAAAGAGAGAAAGCCTTTGGAAAGAAAACAGTCCCTGAATCTTCTGAAGAGACTGTTTGCCTTGCTCATAAAGAAAAGCATCCTGCTCAATATTCTACAAGAGGAAGAGGTGGACGAAGAGGAAGAGGAAGATACTTCAGAGGCAGGGGGGGCAGACATTCTCAAGCAAAAAAGGAAGATCTGCATTGCATTCGCTGCAAACGAAATGGATCACATGATGCTTCTACATGCAAGCTACCATGGGACAAAATTGAGCAGAGAAGAAATCAGCAGAAAGGTAAAACTGATGACACAGACAAAGGTAAAGCACCTGAATTCGCTCACTATATTGAGGCACAATGTAACATTGGAGTAAATGAAGATTTGTTTAATGCTTCACTTGCTTCTTCGAAAAATGACTGGTTGCTTGATTCAGGAGCAACCTGTCATATGACTCATAGGAAAGATTTTTTTGAAGATTTCACTGATAATGTTGATGGAGCAGTATACTTTGCAGATCAGTCAAAAATCAAGCCATCAGGGCTTGGCACAATCAGGCTTAAACTGCCTGGTCTTCCAGACTTTCTTCTGGATCATGTTCTATATCTCCCACAGCTCAAGAGAAACTTGTTGTCCCTGGTCCACATCCGCCAGCAAGGTCACTCCATTCACATGTTTGATGGAAAGCTTGAGGTAAGAAAGGCATCTGACCACTCACTTGTCATGAGGGGTATAGAAGAAGAAAGACTTCTTAAACTGCAAGGAACCTCTGCTCATACACAACATTTCTCATATATTTCTCATCATGAAGAAGGTACACTTCCATCAAGTTTATTATGGCATGCTAGATTTGGACATTTAAACTATGATAGTCTCCGCTTGTTGAAGAAAAATGGTGTTGCTGGTTTGCCTACAATTCCTAGACAACATAAGCAATGTGATGCTTGCATTCTAGGAAAGCATAGTAAACAGCCTTTTCATGATTCACATTCAAGAGCACATAGGAAGCTTGAACTCATTCATTCAGATTTATGTGGTCCAATGCTTGTTTCTTCTGCAAATGGAAATAAATATATCATGACATTTATTGATGATTACACCAGAATGTGTTGGGTTTATTTATTGAAGAACAAATCTGATGCTTTTCAAACATTCAAGAATTTTCATAAATGGATTGAAAATGGTGCACAATCTCATATTGGGTCTATTCGCACTGATAATAGAAAAGAATATACATCAAATGAATTTGAACACTATCTTCGCCAACATGGGATTAAACATCAAACAATTGTGCCTTATAATCCTCAACAGAATGGTGTAGCAGAAAGAATGAATAGAACAATCTTGAATATGGTACGATCCATGCTTTTCTTCAAAAATGTAAAGACAATGTTTTGGGCTGATGTTGTTCTATGTGCTGCATATATAAAGAATAGATGTCCATATAGTGCTATAAGAAACAAGACTCCTTATGAATTGTGGTATGGACATGTTCCTTCGGTAAAACATCTCAGGATCTTTGGTTCCACCTATTATGCTTTAATACCAAAGGTACATAGAAACAAACTTGGTGCTAGAAGTCGTAAGTGTATCTTCCTGGGGTATTCAAACACATCTAAAGCATACCGCCTCTATGATGAAGTAAATAAAAAGTTTGTTTTATCTAGAGATGTCATTTTTCTTGAATCATCCAAATCTGACAGTGTTGTTGAGCGACAACTTGATCACTTGGATAGATTCACACAACCGAAATCATTTCAAGAGTTTGATAATCAGATTCCACATCTTGAAGGGGGGATTCCTATACTAGATCAACATGTGGAATCTTCTTCTGAAGAACAATCTCCCCTGCATGACACTCCAACAACGGATGATGCTTTAAGTGATGTAATTGATAGAATTGGGAGACTCAATCTTGATTCAGACCCAACTCAATCAACAGAGCAGCCTGGACCATCTCAGAAAGGTCCCCCAAAGTGGCTGACAAAGACACTTGAAAGTGTTCATCCTGATGAAATTGGAAAAACAGGAACCAGAAATACAAACCGACAAGATGGAGGTGATGTAGATAACTCTAATTCACCTGTTGATATGGATGTTACTTATGATTGTGAATTGAACTTGTCTATAGATTTTGAACCAACTTCCTTCAAAGAAGCTGCTTCTCATGATGAATGGAAAGAAGCGATGCAGAAGGAGTATGATGCCTTCATAAAGAATGGCACTTGGAAGCTGGTTGATCCTCCATTTGGAACCAAACCAATTGGCTGCAAGTGGGTCTACAAGAACAAGTACAAAGCTGATGGCTCACTTGACAAGCACAAAGCTAGGCTTGTGGCAAAAGGTTTTGCACAGAAGGAAGGGGTCGATTATGAGGAAACTTTTGCCCCCACAGCAAAATGGGCAACCATCCGGACACTCTTTGCACTAGCTGCTCAGAACGGTTGGAAAGTCCATCAAATGGATGTAAAAACTGCATTCTTGAATGGAGATCTAAAAGAGAATGTTTTTATGTCCCAGCCTCAAGGATTTGCTGTGAAAGGACATGAACACAAAGTATGCAAACTTGTGAAGTCCTTGTATGGCCTCAAACAAGCACCACGAGCCTGGTATGAAAAACTAACTGAGCATCTTCTGAAACTCAACTTCAAACATTTTGATCTTGATGATGCAACTTTATTTGTCAAGAAAGTTGGCAAAACAGTTGTATATCTTGTGGTATATGTAGATGATCTTTTAATGACAGGGAACAATGAAAGCTATATTGCATCCATAAAGAAAGAATTAGGAAAAAGTTTTGAAATGACTGATTTGGGCTATGTTCATTACTATCTTGGCATTGAAGTAACCCAACATCCAAAATCCATATTTCTTTCTCAAAAGAAATACATTGGAGATTTGTTAAACAGATTTGGCATGACAGAGTGCAATCCTGTTTCTACTCCAACGGAACTATTAGTGTCAGTCTTTCCAGCCTTCCTCCAGTGATCAAATGTGCTCTTACAAAGTGATTTTGAAGTGTCAAGGTCAAATTTTTTCATTTCAGTGAGTCTTCAAACAAAATTTGCTCACTAGGCATTAGGTCTAGGGTTTGCTTTCACTCTTCTCAAAGTTGTCCAAATGGCAGTCCATGTCATCATTCAGCTGAGTCTATCATCATTCATAGGGTTTTCATTATCATCTCAGTGTCTAATGAGTCTTTTTACAACTTTTTCATGCTTCAGTTGTGCCTAGGCAAGGTCATTTCCCTCTCCTAGGGTTTTGAAGGCAATTTCTCTTGGGCGGCTAAATAATCGGCAAAACTCATATCCTGAAGTTCATACACCTTCCCCTATCCTTCATGTACCTTATCAAATGCTTCCCATCACTGAGATCCCCCAAATTCCTCATTTTTGCACAAACCCTAGTTTCTAGCTACAACCTGGCAATTTTCTAGGTTGGGCCTGTGTTTTGCCCTTTTGGACCCCTTCCCCTCACTCAATCTCTGAGATTCCACTTTCCCCTGCTTCCTAACATCCCTCCCTACTTCCAAAAATTTCTTCAAGAATTTAGAAACCCCCTATCCCCTTCATTTCGCTTCATTTCGACAAAGTTCCTTGTTTCACACATCGGGACAAGTCGCACTCAAATGATGTTCCAGAGCAATAAAAGATGAATTTGGGAAAACTGAGAGAGATATTTGTCCAAAAAAAGCCAAAGAAGAAAAGCCTCCTTCACTTTTTTCACAGGTGTCATGGTTTGAGAGAAATGTCAAAGAATACCGTTGCCTCAGGAGAATCAAAGGCACTTCTGAAGTGACCTTGGGAAAATCAAGTTTTCTCCTAGCTTGGTTGGCCAAACGATTTGCTTGATGGGTAAAATGATAACTAGACACAAATATCTTTCCAATGAGCTATCATGAGCTCAATTTGGGGTTGAGGAAGGCATTCAAACGTTGACTGCAACAGCACTCTTCCTTGAGGCAGCCTCATTTGGCACTTTTTGACCAGTCTTGGGAGATTTGATTTTTTACAGGTCAAATCAACTCCAAATTGAAAAATTCCAGTTGGGTTAGAAAGTAGACTCAAATACCTTTCCAACGAGCTATCCTGCGCCCAATTTTGACACCGGGAAGGCCTCCAAAAGCCTCCTGCAAAAGCACGACCCGTTGAGCCAGGCGCGCGACCCGTCAGGAGGCTGCCTGCAGTGTATTTTTACAACGTGCGCGACCCGTCAAGCTGTCTCCCTTCAAACCTATTTCAAATTTGCTCAAACGCCCTCCAAGCCATCAAATCGCTTGAGGTAGGTTCTCTAAGCTTGGAATGATTGCTGGTTATGGTTGATGGATATTATGAATGTGTTTTTAATGACCAAAATGTTCAAGAGCAAGACCTCCATATGGTTGTATGTTACATTGTAAAAGAGTGCTAGGGTTTAGTGTTGTTTCATGGTTTTTCCCTTGTAATTATTTTCCTCATTCCCATTTCATTTTCCCTATATTTCTATGTCCATTTCCCTTTTAAATTTGTAAAGCAAAAGAACCCTATCCCCTTTTCCCTTTAAAAATAAAAATGAAATCCTAACCCTACTCCTTATGCCCATGTAAACATATGAAATTTGATGATGTATATGCAATGATGTTTACAGTGTATTTTCCTAAATTCCCTGCTGTATACATTGTTTTCCCGTTTCCTTGTAAAAGTATCCCTCCCCTAACATTCCCCTCGTGCTCCTGGTCCCCTCGAAACAGCATATAGATCATCATTTTGCAAGGCAGAAACCGAAACATATGAGCAGAGTGATGACCAAGCATCAGTGTCCGAGATTGAGGAATAGAGGAGGCCACATAGGGGTGGTAAGAGTGGTCACCATGTAAGAGAGGAGCCCACCTTTTTTATTTATTTGCAGGCTTGTCCACTTGCAGTCACATGTTTCCGCCACATGTCATGTTATGAGATTTGCGAGAGACTATGCTTATCCGGGTCAATGCACACTTGGAGAGGCTGTTGGCTAAGGCCAACCAAGATAAAAAGTTGTTGAGGAACATGAAAAACCATTACTGGGCAAGAATGCATGTGTGCAAGGCCAAAATGAAGATGTTTCAAAGGAGGTTGACCGAGGCTCAAAAACAGAGAAAGAAGCCAAATCCCCTCCGTATCTTGGCTGAGGCTTCACTCAAGGATCATGGCACTCATTAGCCTAGCCACAGCTCAAATCCCAAAAAATTCTGAAAGTTTTGGGTAATTTTGGCATTTTTTGGAAATTTACAGGTTTTGGCTCCTCAACGGGTCTCACCCTCGGTGAGACCCTTTGTCATGACAGCTCCTTTTTGCAAAAACTCAGCATTTCTAGATTTTTTATGCAAAGTTACATATGCCCATGGATGGACTTGAGTTTTTATGGAGTTTTGGGCCTCCAAAAGGTCAAAATACATGAAAAAATTGACTTTCTGCCACTTTTTTGAACTGCAGAAAGCTGTCTTGGGAGAATTGATTTTTGATAGGGAAAATGAACTCCAAATTGAAAAATTCCAGTTGGGTTGGAAAGTAGACTCAAAGACCTTTCCAACGAGCTATCCTGCACTTGATTCTGACACCGGGAAGTGCCTCAAACAGAGCTCCAAAGGGGCGCGACCCGTTGAGCAGACTTTGCCAGATTTCACTGTACAGCTCGAAAAAGCACAGTTTGACTTGGTTTGACTTTTTGGGGTTGAAGATGATTATATTTGATGTAATTTTTGTAACTCTAAGACACTTTTACTCTTGTTTAACACTTCTAGAAGATTCATTCATGTCAAGGGTAAATATTTAATGAATGGATTGGTTTCCTAGCTTATAGAGGCAAGTTGTTTTGACTGCCTAGATTTTAGTGCTCAGTTTAGAATTAGTTGAAACAGCTCCTAGAAGGATGAGCTCGACCCCTAGAGGCAAGGGAAGAGGTTGGATTGCTTATATTATGTATTTTCTTAATCATTTTCAGGGGTTGGAAGGTTGGACTCTTGAGGGAGAAGCTATCATTGTATATTTTCATTGTATCTCTGCAATTTTTGGCTAAGGAAGACCAGGATTTTGCAGACATCTTTGGGATTCTTGTGGACTCATGTGTTGATGGTGTGTTTCTTCATGTTCTTGTAAGCTTTGTTATGTGATTCATTTTCTTTCTTTGCTTCTGCATATTAAACAAATGAAGTGTTAAAGTATGAATTCATGCTAGCCATGCTCTGCTTTTAAATTTGTTTAATTTCAATGTTTTCTTCTGTCTAAAGAGAATTCAAAGTAATTGTTTGCTCTCTTTAGCTCCTCATCTTTCATTCCTGACCATTCATTTCAGTTAAAGGCATCAACGCTGTCTCCTACCTCGCCACAAGGAACCCCCTGCAGAAACTGTGTCCAATCCCCGCACCCAAAATTGCAATTCCTCAATTTGCCACCAAAACCCCAAATCAACCCTTTTGATCAGTTTACTAGCCTAATATCAGTGACACCTAGTTGGTCATCTCATCCCATTGAAGATCTACCGAGATTGACCGGAGAGAGCCTTCTCCTGCCCCGTAGGGCTAGCTACGAGGCTAAATGGTTTGATGTAGCCTTGAGGTTTACCTTTCTCAGCCTGAGGTGAAATTTCAAGCGCTAACATACTGGCGACCATACTGGGGAGAACAAACTTGTTTGTGGGTTGATGTGTTTGTTTCATAAGTCTTAGACGGAGCCTGAAGTTACGCCAGGTAGCCTTCGAAAACGCTCTTGCTTTGCATCAGCGCAAGTAGATAAACGTTGCTTCAGTCAATCTCCGTGAGCTTGTGAATACAACACTTCATTTGCATTTTACCCCAGTACATGTATCAAGTTCAGATCTGATTGTTGATGGTGGACCACGATCAGACACTTGAAAGGCTGAAATCATTCACCTGGCGACTCCTTTCACTGAAAAATCCAGCGATCAGTGCTTCATGGTGACTTCACTGCAGAGAGATCAGTAGCTGTGAGATTTTCAAGATGGATCGGATTGCAAGAAGATATGCTCCCTTGAGCCGAGATCACATTCCTGGTTTTCCGAATAAAATTCCCAAGGTAGATTGGTCAAGGAATTTGCCTACATTTAATGATGATGGTAAGAAAGATGTTGCTTTACATCTAGTTAGATTTCATATGCATATTCACAAGTTGAAGGTGGATTTTCCTGAAGATTGCTTGATGAAGATATTCTTGGCCACTCTGGAAGGTAAAGCTCAATCTTGGTATGAAAGTTTGCCGTCTGCTTCAATTTATTGTTTAAGGGATTTTCATACCGTGTTCTTTAAAAAGTATAAAGAATCATATCCATCATTGAATTTAGTTCAAGACTGTTGCAAGCATGCCTATAGTTTTATTGAAAGCCTTGAGAAGTTTTATGAAGATGATAATTTCATGGATGAAGAGATCATGGAAACCCTGTATGAAAAGCCGTTTCAGCAGCACATAGAAATCTTAGAGGATACTTGTCAAGATCAGCAGGTTAAAGATGGCCATATGGCTGTAATTGATGAAAGAGAAGAGCTTGTTTCAGATCTGCCCACAGAAGAAGACAGCGTGTAGGGTAGCCAAGATTCAATTTTAGAATGTAATGCAGTCAACTCAGCTATTTCAGATCAAAATTCAAATCATGGTGACCAAGAATACCTTGTGTTGAATCCTATAAAGAAGAACTCGACTGTTGAGATTAGCTGGCATGAAGAAAACGAAGTTACAAATCTAAGTGCTCCCACCTCACCGGAACTAGATCTTCATGAGGAGGTCATTCAGTCAGCTCATGAACAACAAGGTGAGATCTTTGCTCAAGCAAGTGAAAAAGTTTTTCTGCATGAATTTGTGGTAGACGATATAAATGATCATCTTGTGCTTCAAGGACCATCTGAAGTTTCTTCTCTTATGATTGATGAATGTAAAGAGAATCTGGCTATCATATCATATGAGGATGACTTACCATGTATTCAAACTACAAAAGATCAGATCATTCAGGATTCCATTTCAGATTCTTCATCATATGTCTCATGTTTTGAAATGTTATTTCAAGAGGAGATCTGCTCATCTACTTGTTTAGAATTTTTTGAGGACCAGGAACATACTCTTTCTGAAACACATGATGAAGGCATATTAGAATTTGAAGCAAAGGATACCTTGTTCTTTCAGCAGGAGGTGGCAATGTCAAGTCTTCATGTTTTCTAGGATCCAATGGCAGATTTGTTGCAGCCAGCAGTGATAGTGTTTATTGCAGTATTCAATGATGAAGGAGAATATGGTCAACTATGTTTTTGGATGCTCAGTGATAGGTTTGTATTGTTGACCAGAAGATCTGATCAGGAGAACCAATCAAGAAGACATCTGCTTGATTGGTTGCATTGGCATTTTGATATAGTTTGATGTATATTGTCTTGTAAGAAACACAGGTGGTTGTCATCATGATTTCACATCTCGATGGACTGCTGCCCTTCTCTTGTTTTAGTTAAGTCAGTCATGAGTCATTTGTGTTTGGTCTATTGAGTGAGTTTTTTCAAGTTATTTTAGTTTGCCATCGAGTCGGTTTGAGTCAAGCTTCAGTTAAGTTTCAGTCAGTTTTCAGTCAAGTTTTCATTCAATAAATGTGTCAAAGTTTTGTGTCAAAGGTGTAAATAATGACTCTATCGCCCAATGGTTGCAAGCACTGGTCTGCTCTCCCAGATGTCTAAGGTTCTTGGCACCTCCAAGGAGCTACCATCCCCATTGGAGCCAATGTTAGTGTCAGTCTTTCCAGCCTTCCTCCAGTGATCAAATGTGCTCTTACAAAGTGATTTTGAAGTGTCAAGGTCAAATTTTGTCATTTCAGTGAGTCTTCAAACAAAATTTGGTCACTAGGCATTAGGTCTAGGGTTTGCTTTCACTCTTCTCAAAGATGTCCAAATGGCGGTCCATGTCATCATTCAGCTGAGTCTATCATCATTCATAGGGTTTTCATTATCATCTCAGTGTCTAATGAGTCTTTTTACAACTTATTCATGCTTCAGTTGTGCCTAGGCAAGGTCATTTCCCTCTCCTAGGGTTTTGAAGGCAATTTCTCTTGGGCAGCTAAATAATCGGAAAAACTCATATCCTGATGTTCATACACCTTCCTCTATCCTTCATGTACCTTATCAAATGCTTCCCATCACTGAGATCCCCCAAATTCCTCATTTTTGCACAAACCCTAGTTTCTAGCTACAACCTGGCAATTTTCTAGGTTGGGCCTGTGTTTTGCCCTTTTGGACCCCTTCCCCTCACTCAATCTCTGAGATTCCACTTTCCCCTACTTCCTAACATCCCTCCCTACTTCCAAAATTTTTTTCAAGAATTTAGAAGCCCCCTATCCCCTTCATTTCGCTTCATTTCGACAAAGTTCCTTGTTTCACACATCGGGACAAGTCGCACTCAAATGATGTTCCAGAGCAATAAAAGATGAATTTGGGAAAACTGAGAGAGGTTTTTGTCAAAAACATGCCAAAGAAGAAAAGCCTCCTTCACTTTTTGCACAGGTGTCATGGTTTGAGAGAAATGTCAAAGAATATCGTTGCCTCAGGAGAATCAAAGGCACTTCTGACGTGACCTTCGTAAAATCAAGTTTTCTCCTAGCTTGGTTGGCCAAATGATTTGCTTGATGGGTAAAATGATAACTATACACAAATAGCTTTCCAATGAGCTATCATGAGCTCAATTTGGGGTTGAGGAAGGCATTCAAAAGTTGAATGCAACAGCACTCTTCCTTGAGGCAGCCTCATTTGGCACTTTTTGACCAGTCTTGGGAGATTTGATTTTTGACAGGCCAAATCAACTCAAAATTGAAAAATTCTAGTTGGGGTGGAAAGTAGACTCAAATACCTTTCCAACGAGCTATCCTTCACCCAATTCCGACACCGGGAAGGCCTCCAAAAGCCTCCTGTAAAAGCGCGACCCGTTGAGCCAGGCGCGCGACCCGTCAGGAGGCTGCCTACAGTGTATTTTTACAACGTGCGCGACACGTTGAGGGCGCGCGACCCGTTGGGCGAGGTGCGCGACCCATCAAGCTGTTTCCCTTCAAACCTATTTCAAATTTGCTCAAACGCCCTCCAAGCCATCAAATCGCTTGAGGTAGGTTCTCTAAGCTTGGAATGATTGCTGGTTATGGTTGATGGATATTATGAATGTGTTTTTAATGACCAAAATGTTCAAGAGCAAGACCTCCATATGGTTGTATGTTACATTGTAAAAGAGTGCTAGGGTTTAGTGTTGTTTCATGGTTTTTCCCTTGTAATTATTTTCCTCATTCCCATTTCATTTTCCCTATATTTCTATGTCCATTTCCCTTTTAAATTTGTAAAGCAAAAGAACCCTATCCCCTTTTCCCTTTAAAAATAAAAATGAAATCCTAACCCTACTCCTTATGCCCATGTAAACATATGAAATTTGATGATGTATATGCAATGATGTTTACAGTGTATTTTCCTAAATTCCCTGCTGTATACATTGTTTTCCCGTTTCCTTGTAAAAGTATCCCTCCCCTAACATTCCCCTCGTGCTCCTGGTCCCCTCGAAACAGCATATAGATCAGCATTTTGCAAGGCAGAAACATCAGTACATTTTGTCCACTCTGCTCCTCAAACATGTCAGAAACCGAAACATATGAGCAGAGTGATGACCAAGCATCAGTGTCCGATATTGAGGAACAGAGGAGGCCACATAGGGGTGGTAAGAGTGGTCACCATGTAAGAGAGGAGCCCACCTTTTTGACTTATTTGCAGGCTTGTCCACTTGCAGTCACATGTTTCCGCCACATGTCATGTTATGAGATTTGCGAGAGGCTATGCTTATCCGGGTCAATGCACACTTGGAGAGGCTGTTGGCTAAGGCCAACCAAGATAAAAAGTTGCTGAGGAACATGAAAAACCATTACTGGGCAAGAATGCATGTGTGCAAGGCCAAAATGAAGATGTTTCAAAGGAGGTTGACCGAGGCTCAAAAACAGAGAAAGAAGCCAAATCCCCTCCGTATCTTGGCTGAGGCTTCACTCAAGGATCATGGCACTCATTAGCCTAGCCACAGCTCAAATCCCAAAAAATTCTGAAAGTTTTGGGTAATTTTGGCATTTTTTGGAAATTTACAGGTTTTGGCTCCTCAACGGGTCTCACCCCCGGTGAAACCCTTTGTCATGACAACTCCTTTTTGCAAAAACTCAGCATTTCTAGATTTTTTATGCAAAGTTACATATGCCCATGGATGGACTTGATTTTTTATGGAGTTTTGGGCCCCCAGAAGGTCAAAATACATGAAAAATTGGACTTTTTGCCACTTTTTTGAACTGCAGAAAGCTATCTTGGGTGAATTGATTTTTGACAAGGAAAATGATCTCTAAATTGAAAAATTCCAGTTGGGTTGGAAAGTAGACTCAAAGACCTTTCCAACGAGCTATCCTGCACTTGATTCTGACACCGGGAAGTGCCTCAAACAGAGCTCCAAAGGGGCGCGACCCGTTGAGCAGGGGGGCGCGACCCGTTGAGCAGACTTTGCTAGATTTCACTGTACAGCTCGAAAAAGCACAGTTTGACTTGGTTTGACTTTTTGGGGTTGAAGATGATTATCTTTGATGTAATTTTTGTAACTCTAAGACACTTTTACTCTTGTTTAACACTTCTAGAATATTCATTCATGTCAAGGGTAAATATTTAATGAATGGATTGGTTTCCTAGCTTATAGAGGCAAGTCGTTTTGACTGCCTAGATTTTAGTGCTCAGTTTAGAATTAGTTGAAACAGCTCCTAGAAGGATGAGCTCGACCCCTAGAGGCAAGGGAAGAGGTTGGATTGCCTATATTATGTATTTTCTTAATCATTTTCAGGGGTTGGAAGGTTGGACTCTTGAGGGAGAAGCTATCATTGTATATTTTCATTGTATCTCTGCAATTTTTGGCTAAGGAAGACCAGGGTTTTGCAGTCATCTTTGGGATTATTGTGGACTCATGTGTTGATGGTGTGTTTCTTCATGTTCTTGTAAGCTTTGTTATGTGATTCATTTCCTTTCTTTGCTTCTGCATATTAAACAAATGAAGTGTTAAAGTATGAATTCATGCTAGCCATGCTCTGCTTTTAAATTTTTTTAATTTCAATGTTTTCTTCTGTCTAAAGAGAATTCAAAGTAATTGCTTGCTCTCTTTAGCTCCTCATCTTTCATTCCTGACCATTCATTTCAGTTAAAGGCATCAACGCTATCTCCTACCTCGCCCCAAGGAACCCCCTGCAGAAACTGTGTCCAATCCCCGCACCCAAAATTGCAATTCCTCAATTTGCCACCAAAACCCCAAATCAACCCTTTTGATCATTTTACTAGCCTAATATCAGTGTTACCTAGTTGGTCATCTCATCCCATTGAAGATCTACCGAGATTGACCGGAGAGAGCCTTCTCCTGCCCCTTAGGGCTAGCTACGAGGCTAAATGGTTTGATGTAGCCTTGAGGTTTACCTTTCTCAGCCTGAGGTGAAATTTCAACCGCTAACAGGAACAAAACTTGAAGCTCACATCTATTGAAGGAAAGGAATTTGAGGATGCAACAAAGTATAGACAGCTTATAGGAAGTCTCATCTACCTCACTACTACCAGACCAGACATTTCATTTGTTGTTGGAATCCTCTCCAGGTTTATGCAAAAGCCTTGTGAGGGACATTGGTCTGCTGCAAAAAGAGTTCTAAGGTACTTGAAGGGAACTCAAGACCTTGGAATCAAGTATACACAGGTGGACGACTTCAACTTGATTGGATACTATGATTCAGACTTCGATGGAGACAAAGAAACTGGGGTATCTACTTCAGGATATGCTATGAGTCTTGGATCAGGAGCTGTCTCCTGGAGATCACGCAAACAATCAGTACCAGCAGATTCCACAACAGAAGAAGAATATGTGGCAGCAGCTGAAGCAACGAAAGAAATTGTGTGGCTCAGGAAAATTCTTGAAGATTTGCAGGTAAAACAAGTACAATCAACTCCACTCATGATTGATAACACTTCTGCAATAAAGTTGGCCAAGAACCCAAAGTTTCATGATCGTACTAAGCACATCAATACTAAATATCATCTGATCCGACATCATGTTGAGGCCAAAACAATCCATCTCCGTCATTGTTCCACAAATGAGCAAATTGCAGACATCTTCACCAAAGCGCTTGGAAGAGAAAAGCTTGAAAGATTCAGAACGATGCTTGGACTCACCAACATCCCTTCAGATTAAGGGGGGGAATGTTCACACCTAATCCGAAGGCGGTTGGGTAAACTGGAACGTGAACAGTCATCAAGAAGATGAACTGTTCCATCCACTTTGTGTATATAAACAATTGTTCTCTTATGAAATAATATCTCAGTTTTCCTTTGTTCAATGTGGAGTTACCCTGGCCTGACAGTATTCTTCCATACAGACGATTCTTGCTCTCTCAGCGCAGATGGGGTGGCACATTCATCAGATGGATGTGAAGACTGTGTTCCTCAATGGAGTCATTGAGGAGGAGGTGTACATAGAGCAGCCCGAAGGTTTCGAGATCTTCAGCAGCGAGTCGCATGTGTGCAGGCTCAAGAGAGCACTGTATGGGTTGAAACAAGCACCACGTGCTTGGTACACACGGATAGACAGTTATTTCACCGGACTTGGATTCTCCAAGAGTGAGGCGGATCCTAACCTATACCAGATTGTGGTGGAGGGTAAGTTGCTTATCATTGTACTTTATGTAGATGATTTGATTTTGACAGGTGATGAGCTGTTGATACTTTCATGCAAGGAGGATCTTGCTAGGGAGTTTGAGATGAAGGATTTAGGCCTCCTTCATTATTTCCTGGGATTCAAAATTTGGCAGCGCAGTGATGGACTATTTGTTTCTCAGGGTAAGTATGCTCGGGAGATACTGGAGAAGTTCAACATGCATGGCTGCAAGCCTGTTGATACTCCTCTTCCTGGAGGTTGGAGGAAGGAGGATGCTACTTCAGCGGAGGTAGTGGATGCCACTGTTTATCGACAGTTGGTGGGGTCGCTTATGTATCTGGTCAATACACGACCCGATATATGTTATGCTGTTAACCAACTTTCACAAGCTATGGTTAAGCCAACCAAGCTCTTCTGGAAGGCAGGCAAGCATGTATTGCGTTATCTCAGAGGCACATCGGGATATGGATTGTGGTACAAACAGGAGGATGAGGTGAAGTTATGTGGCTTCACGGATGTAGATTGGGCAGGGAGCCCAACGGCCAGAAAGAGCACATCTGGAGGGATTTTCAGTATTGGGTCGACAACAGTTTCTTGGTACAGCAGGAAGCAGAGATCCGTGGCACTCAGTGCAATAGAGGCCGAGTATATGGATGAGGAAGATCCTAGTCGGGTTGTTCGGGTCATACTTGGAGCCTACTGTGATTTATTATGATAACCAGAGTTGCATTAAACTCTCGGCTAATCCAGTATTTCATGATAGATCTAAGCACATTGACATCAGGTACCATCATATCAGAGATTGTGTGCAGTGGAGAATCATATTACTTTCATACATTCCAACGGAGGATTAGGATGTTGATATCTTGACGAAGGCGCTCACCAGGAGCAAATTCGAATACCACCGAGGCAGGATAGGGGTTGCAGATAATCCATATCTTGTTGAGAGGGAGTGTTGAAAATGCAACAAGATGATGGAGCTTAGTGGAAAGGAGTCGCCTTCACTAAGTGGGCCCCCAGGCTATTTTTGGCGCAAAGTGTATTTTTAGACATATGGATCATGGTCTATGAGTTGCAGGATGCTATTTGTGGATGATTGTTCATGTTGGTAAAAATAGATGGACTTCTATTTTTAGACTGCCAAGCTAAAAATAGAACAGTCGAATATTATTAGCTCTTAATAATATTTGGACTATAAACATTATCTTATCCTCTACTTCAGTTCGAGCTACGGATTTGGCACATGCAGCTGCCAGAAGGAAATACGCTTTTCTTATGGGTCAGTTGAGCTATTGCATGATGGACTTCAGTTAGAACTCAAATGGTTGAGTTTGGTGGAGTTGATTGAGGAGTTGATGGAGTTGTGTTCAGTTTGACTTGGTTGAACTAGTTGTATTTAGTCTAACTGTAGAATACACTAGTGATGAGTGCTGTGAATTAATTATTAATTAATTCACTAATTATTAACTCATAAATCAACTAAAGAATACATCAGTTAACTCAGTGCATGGATAGTTCAGTGGAGACAGGTGTTAGAGGTAAGTGAAAGGGGAAGACAGCTGTCAGTTGTGACTATAGTTGTGCATGAGATTTGCACAATCAATGGATTGAGTATTGCCAATGAGGATTGCGTGGTTCAGCCAAGGAAAATACGAGTTTGGATCAGCCATTCTCATCTATTCTCATGCAGGATTGCGCAATGGAGGCAGGCAAGCAGCGGAGGAGATTTGAACTTGTGATTGACTCAGATCTGAGCTAGTTTGTGTGTAACAGGTGGAGATAGTACTGAGTACTTGTGAGGAGTATTGTACTATGTATTGTTACATGTTCTCAATCATTATAATATACAGATAGTTGGGGGTTTTCAGCTGTATGCTTTCCCCAGTTACAAACTGTGTTAATGTGCACATGCGATTGATGTTTCATTGTTTTTAATTCCGCAAAATTGATGATCAACATAGAGGAGGTTATGTATTATGCATGCATTCCACAATAGTGTATAATCAGGATAATCTATGTGAATAAGTGTCATATTATTCAAAATTTCTACACAAGTATCCTAGCTATCAGTGTAGGACAACCTTCCATTTCATGATCAAAGAGAGTGAAATACTTGCACTACGTACGTGTTGGGTTAGTGCAATCGCGGGCATAGTGTCCTAGCCCTCCGAAATTTAGCAGATCAACTGTCCTCGACCTTTTTCAAGTCCTCCTCCGCCTCAGCCTCGTCCACGCCCATGAAATCATGTCCGTGCCATCCCTGAGCTCTGGTCAGGGGGGCGCGTTTTGACATGAACCCTATGGGCGGGAGTTCTATCCATCATCAGTTCATAATTTCTGCAATTACATTCATCATGCCCTACCGACCTACAAAAATTGTAGAACAGTTGTTGCAGTGTCTGCACAAACTTCTGCAACAAGTGACAGTAATTCGTGGCATGTTTTCCTGCTACCTGACAGATAGCGCACCACAATGCAGGCCCTCCACTTGGTCCTACTTGAGCTTCCGGCCTCAAAGGCATTGGTCCTCCTCCTGTAAGGTAGTTGGCAAAGACCGAACAATGGTCTTTGTCATGTCCTTCACTCTTGCATTTCAGACACCATACCTCTTCGTGCACCTCTAGTCGAACTATTCTGTCCTGCTTCAAGCTCTGCATCTCAAGGAAAAGATTTTTCAATTGTGCATAGATCTGCTAAACCCCCAGATTTAGATCTTGCATTGGTGTTTCATGCATCATCATTGCGATCTCCAAGGCCTCTTCCTGATTTGTTATCTTATGTTGCGACAGCGCAACCCTTAAGTGTGGTAGGAGCGAAGCCACAAACCACTCACGATGTTATCCATCTATTAGGTTCATGTTAGCTTCATGTATTGTAAATTTCAACCTCTGAACGAGTTCCCTGTGGAAATTTTGAATAATATAACACTTATTCACAGAGATTATCCCGATTATAAACTATTTGCGGAATGCATGCATAATACATAACCTCCTCTACGTTGATCATCAATTTTGCGGAATTAAAAACAATGAAATATCAATCGCATGCGCACATTAACACAGTATGTAATGGGGAAAGCATACAACTGAAAACCCCCAACTATTTGTATATTATAATGATAGAGAACATGTAACAATACATAGTACAATACTCCTCACAAGTACTCAGTACTATCTCCACCTGCTACACACAAACTAGCTTAGATCTGAATCAAGTCACAGGTTCAAATCTCCTCCACTGTTTGCCTGCCTCTACTGCGCAATCCAATGTGAGAATAGGAATGATCCAAGCTCGTTTTCCCTTGGCTTGTACTGTGCAATCCTCATTGGCAATCTCAATCAATGATTGTGCAAATCTCATGCACAGCTATAGTCACAACTGATAGTAGTCTCCACCTCTAACACCTGTCTCCACTGAACTGTCCATGCACTGAGTTAACTGATGTATTCTTTAGTTGATTTATGAGTTAATAATTAGTGAATTAATTAATAATTAATTCACATCACTCATCACTAGTGTATTCTACAGCTATACTAAATACAACTAGTTCAACTAAGTCAAACTGAACACAACTCCATCAACTCCACCAAACTCAATCACTTGAGTTCTAACTGAAGTCCATCATGCAATAGCTCAACTGACCCATAAGAAAAGTGTATTTCCTTCTGGCAGTTGCATGTGCCACATCCATAGCTCGAACTGAAGTGCTCCAAGAGGATAAGATAATGTTTATAGTCCAAATATTATTAAGAGCTAATAATATTCGACTGTTCTATTTTTAGCTTGGCAGTCTAAAAATAGACTCCGCCCATATGTCTAAAAATAGAAGTCCATCTATTTTTACCAACATGACCAATCATCCACAAATAGCATCTTGCAACTCATAGACCATGATCCATATGTCTAAAAATAGACATAGTCTAAAAATATACTTTGCGCCAAAAATAGCCTGCGGGCCCACTTAGTGAAGGCGACTCCTTTTCACTAAGCTCCATCATCTTGTTGCATTTTCAACACTCCCTCTCAACAAGATATGGATTATCTGCAACCCCTATCCTGCAACTCTGGAATGTTCTGCATGCAACACATTTGCCCGGTCAACTTGCTCCAACAACACTTGGAACAAAAACACTCCCAACTGACCACTCTGTTGGGCTAGGAACATACTCTGATGTTGAAGCTCTACCTGCTACTGACAAGTGCTCCCTCTCTGACATCTGCGCTACTGCAACATCTCCATGCATCTCGCACCATTGCACACTTCTCTGTGCCACCTAACACTGTGCAAAACACTTGTGCCTCTCACATCGCTGCAGCCTGCTAGCTATGCGCTGTCCTGGGATTCCCTACACTGTCGCTCTCTCTGCCACTCCATCTGCATTTGTCTCTACCCAATCAGTCAGTTCCTGCTACTCCACATCGGGGCTCCCGTAGCAAGGTCTCATCCAAGAGGTTGGGTACCTCAAGGATCCTGCCCCTCCTCCTTGGGACGATCACTCTAAATCGCCCCACCTCCTACCTGGAGGTATGGCTGGATGTGATCCCTCGGCCCACTTGGCTCGAAGTTTCCCCCTACTGGAGGTCTCTGCATGAGTAGATGTCTTTACTCGATCTCCTCTCAGCTTCCCTTGTTGTGGCTGCTCCACAACCTCCTGAAGCTGTTGCACCAATCGTGGCTCCTCCACAATCGTCTAAGACTTCTTCTGGCTCTGCATGTTGAGAGGTAATATATGCTCCCTCTCAACCACCAAGTCTCCATCAGTTGCCTCGCTGCTCAAGGCTTTGCATTCATCTTGAACCTCAAAAGCATACAGGTTCTTGACCCGTGAACCAATCTGCTTCACCTGTCTAGTGATGATGTGACTAAGGAAAACCCTTCCTTTACTGAAGACTACATCATAGCCTCCGTCTTCCAGCATCGCGATCGACACCAAGTTTCTCTTCAGTCCTGGTACATACTTGACATCGGTCAAGGTAAGGCGAGCTCCATGCTCCCTCTAAAAAATAACTGTGCCTACACCTGAGACATTATACTTCTCATCATTACCCATCGCTATGAGTATCTGGAGATCTTTCTCCTACAAAGTACTGAACAAACTCTTGTCACCGGTCATGTGGAAAGAAGCTCCACTGTCAAGAAACCAACCACTTCCCACCATGGATGAAACCATGCATGCAAAGAGTGTGAAATCCAACTCAAACTGTGAAGCAAGTGCCTCACCTTCAAATCCTTCCCTGGATCCCTTCTTGGATTTCCTCCGTGGATAATTTGCAGCATAATGGCCCTCCTCATGACAACGAAAGCATCGCACTTTCAATTTGTCAACCTTCTTCCCATCATTGGAAGAACTGGATTCGGAAAGAGAACCCTTTTCCTTCCCCTTCTTTGCTTTGGCAGCCAAAGCGCAATTTTCTTCATCAAATGCCTTTGATGAAGATCCGTCCCTGGTATTCCGCCTGATCTCCTCTTTCACAAGATCTGACCAAAGTCTCTCCCATCCTAGAAATTTCTCCCGACCATTGACAGAGTCCTGATAGAAATGCCAACTCTTCGGAAGACCAAGGAGAGCCAAGCTCACCAAGTCCTCATCATCGACAGTCACCCCCACACTTCCCAGCTCATCCCAGCATTGGGTGAACTTCGTGAGATACTTGGGCATACTGTCTCCATTCTCACACTTAATGTTTCTGAGTTTATCCTTAAGTGCCAACTTCCTCTGGTCGCTCTTGCTTTGGAATAAATCTATCAACGCTTTCCACATCAAGTATGGAGAAGCCTTTCCATGCAGGCTGGATACAATGTGATCCTTCACGCCCTCCAACAGAATCCTTCGACACTTTGCTGTCTTCTTTTGCCAAGCCTCAACGTGAGCAGCGTCAGTAGGCTTTGGGACCTCAGCATCTATGAACTCCTTCAACCCATTGTCATCTAACACCGCCTCCATCCTGTCTTTCCATGCAATATAATTCGAGCTGCCTTCAAGGGCATACTCCAATCGCAATCCATTGAAAGACATTTCAACATCGACACCAAGAAAACACTACTGCAAATTCGAATTCCACCAGCTCAAAACTCAACCGCTTCTGATCTAAAATTCGTGAGAACAAAGTATTTCTCGTACAGAGATTGACTGTATGGGCATTTACCGGATATCTCACCTTCCAAAAGAAGGATGAATCCAGAGGCTACCTGGCCCGATTACAAACTCTGCCTGAAGAAATAAAATGTAAACACTTTCTGAATAATAGATCTGATGATCAACTTCTCTTTGATACCATGTAGAAATTTTGAATAATATAACACTTATTCACAGAGATTATCCTGATTATACACTATTTGCGGAATGCATGCATAATACATAACCTCCTCTACGTTGATCATCAATTTTGCGGAATTAAAAACAATGAAAAGTCAATCGCATGCGCACATTAACACAGTATGTAATGGGGAAAGCATACAGCTGAAAACCCCCAACTATCTGTATATTATAATGATAGAGAACATGTAACCATACATAGTACAATACTCCTCACAAGTACTCAGTACTATCTCCACCTACTACACACAAGCTAGCTCAGATCTGAATCAAGTCACAGGTTCAAATCTCCTCCACTGTTTGACTGCCTCTACTGCGCAATCCAATGTGAGAATAGGAATGATCCAAGCTCGTTTTCCCTTGGCTTGTACTACGCAATCCTCATTGGCAATCTCAATCAATGATTGTAAAAATCTCATGCACAGCTATAGTCACAACTGACAGTAGTCTCCACCTCTAACACTTGTCTCCACTGAACTGTCCATGCACTGAGTTAACTGATGTATTCTTTAGTTGATTTATGAGTTAATAATTAGTGAATTAATTAATAATTAATTCACATCACTCATCACTAGTGTATTCTGCAGTTAGACTAAATACAACTAGTTCAACTAAGTCAAACTGAACACAACTCCATCAACTCCTCAATCAACTCCACCAAACTCAATCACTTGAGTTCTAACTGAAGTCCATCATGCAATAGCTCAACTGACCCATTAGAAAAGCATATTTCCTTCTAGCAGTTGCATGTGCCACATCCGTAGCTCGAACTGAAGTGCTCCAAGACGATAAGATAATGTTTATAGTCCAAATATTATTAAGAGCTAATAATATTCGACTGTTCTATTTTTAGCCTGGAAGTCTAAAAATAGACTCCGCCCATATCTCTAAAAATAGAAGTCCATCTATTTTTACCAACATGACCAATCATCCACAAATAGCATCCTGCAACTCATAGACCATGATCCATATGTCTAAAAATAGACATAGTTTAAAAATAGACTTTGCACCAAAAATAGCCTGCGGGCCCACTTAGTGAAGGCGACTCCTTTTCACTAAGCTCCATCATCTTGTTGCATTTTCAACATTCCCAAGGTGTCTCACCTAGTTGCATCATGATTTATTTGAACCCTACAATAGAATGTGCTTCATATTTAGGCCTACTAAATTCTCTATTCAATGTTGTTTCGATGTCTGCCACTCCAGCATTCAGTTTATCATTAGCACACTTGATATACCAGGTTAGTACGCGATCTTGCAAAGCACTAACCAATGTCGTCTTCTTTATGTTGTCAACTGTAACACCCTAAGCTTCCCATACAACTTTCACAACGAACCAGAATTGGTCAGGGTCCTCATTCCCCAAGCCTTTGAAAAAAGGCAGCTTCACTGAATTCGCCACACTAAACTGTGGTGGAGGTGGAGGTGGCACGGGTGAAGTCACAGGTGATGGTGGTGAAGTTGGAGGTGGTGTGGGTGGAGGTGGTATTCGCGAGAATCCTTGCCTTATTAACTGAATAGCACTTCGCAAACAAACTTGCGTTATTCCCTCTTCATCACCTCGCGGACGTGAAATCAACGGACTATATTCAAGACCCTTTTTTCCTTCATTTTTGTAAGTTTTTCCGCTTTGTGTAAGCCCAATAATCAAGGTAGATGCACAACCCATTTTTCACATAATAATATCTTAATCCAGGTATTAAAAGATTTCACGTACTTACGTCGCGGTCCTTTGAAAAAGCGTCACTCTGCCTCGTTGTAGCTGACTAAGGTGTCGACCGCAAATTCAATTACAAATCCTCCTATGACGCGATCGAGCCAATGATGGACAACGTGGGTGATCTTATCCTCTGATGATTCCAACCTTCGCACTAGCTCTGGGGTCCACACAATAGGACCGTCAAGTTTCCACCTTCCTTAGCTATCTGCTAGCTTCGCAATCCACTTGGATAGCACAATTAGAGAGCAAAAAAAGATCTCGTGTATCTCTATATACAAGTACCTGTCGAGCCACTGTTCCTTTGTTAGTCGGGGGTTTCTATTCTCTTGTGCCGCGAATTCGTGGATCTTCCTATCCAACCTGTCTCCATTCTCTTTCTTAGTTGGATTCCAGTGATACAACATCACACATCTCTTATCCAGATTCTGGTCCCAACAACAGAACCATTTGTTTGCTTGAGGGTGCCTCACCCAAGTTTAGTGTTAGTTAGCCAAACAAAACCCTACACTACTGGCCCTTTTGGCATCAGCCCGCGTAGTGCGGATCGAAGTCTCACACGAAGCAGTATGGGGGGATGGTGGAACCAAGTTTCCGCACCCTGAGATGGTCGTGATGTCATTTAATTCCCTTTATTCCTACCTTCGTACCGGTCACTTTGCTATAGGGTTTGGCAGATAAGCCTTTTCTAACGTCCTTCAATAACTCCACGAAAGGGCTCGGTTGTCCTTCGCGGAGCCCTAACCCTTGATCTATACCCTTTCGCACTGCTAATCCATCGTACTGTGCAGAGTCCTAGATTATTCCAAGTGTCTTTCTTATCTTATTAGTTACTCACATTTAGCACCGCTTAAATAGATATTATTATATGCGTTCATTTATCCAACATAATCATACACATTTGTGCATCACATAAGCATTACAAAATAAATTCATACATAAATTGATAAGATGCATTAATCAGAACAAAGACACAGAAATTGCAGAATACTTCTCTTTATTAATCTCTTCCAAGTGATTACATACTCTATTCACCTTGTGCACACAGCTGCAGGGGTCCGCACACTCAGCTGCGGACTTCCACCCTAGGCCTCTGCGCACTCAGCTGTAGAGCCTCTACCTACGCTACGACCCGAAAACTTAGACTTCTTACCTTAGATCTACGACTCTCTTACATTGTGTGTCCCTAAAACTACTTAGAGCTTAGATCTTTTTATACAATCCCATGGTCCACGGACCATGGGTAGATCTCTTACAGCCGACTTTACTTTACAAAACTAAGGGCGGACAACCCTTTATGAATTATAACACCTACGTGCTCCGCAACCACAAAATGAGGAGTCTTTACAAGTTTCTTACAAAATTTGACCAAAATATGGGCTTTTAGCCCCAAAACTGCCCTTTGGGGATCTCGTTCCCAACAGCGAACACAACAAGTACACACGAAGCGAAGACTTTGAGAATAACCAGAACATGGTCGTAAGCATGACTTAGACACCAACATGCAAAAACTTGAATGAAATGAACAAGCAAGGCGGATGCAAAGACTCACATAGGCTCACGGAATGAACCTAAGGGTGTGTAGTCATCAAGTGAAACTCTCAAGGGTGGCTCCGAAATTGGGTGCAGGCCAAAATTTTGGAGGGTGGTTGTAATCACTACAACACTTGGCGACACACTGGTATAACTCCAGCTTCTTTGTTTTGGTTCATTACTAGCACAAGCCCTTGGTCTTTCGGGGAGTATTGAATTGATGTGTGGGTTACTTTGGCTTCCCCACTCACCCCATGGACGTACATGGTTCACCCTTTTCCAACTCAGTCAAACACAAACAAAAGTCTAGCTTGATCACAATGTTTCAAATACGGGAAGGGTAGTTTAGATCGCGAGTTGAAGATTTTCAGAGTATAAGTTTTTATCTCTGGTGTTGCTCCGCTGCCAGCAGGCCTAGACAGTAGCCAGGCAGAGTCACACAGGAACACACACATTGCTCCATTGCTAGTGAGCCTAGTCAGTACCCCGGTGGAGTTGCATGCTTCACCTCTCTGCCTAGGAAGCCTTTCTCTTCTTTCGCCTTTGTATTTTTCAAGAGGACTGTGTATAGGCACTTATTTATTTTTGGGCAGAAGAGGGATCCCCACTTATTGAAAGCAGAAGAGGTTGCTCCTTCAGTGAATCATGTAAGACCTCTGACATAGGTTTGCTCGTTTAGATTTTCCCCTTCTCTGTTTCTACTAGTTGGATGAGCTTGAACACACAGAGCAGAAAGGCTCAGTACACGCATGGGGCTTCCCAGTGTGGACACAGGCTCATGGTTGGACCAAAACTTCCCTTGTAGGCGGTCTATATTTTCCGTCAAGACTTCATCGGCTGAAAGTTATAACCAATCATAGAGAAGACGGACACAAGACTCGCCAAGTTCTACAATGTCACAAGTATCTTCAAATTTTAGCCGCATACTCTATTCAAAAGCCAGAACGTAGTAGTTGGCAACACTTATTTCCGGAAACAAAAATAGTAATATACCAAGCAAAAAAAACAAACGTAAACACAAATAGTAAGAAGAATCAAGCAAAGTAAAAACAAAAATAATAAGCAAAAAAAACATGATGAAAACAACAAGCAGCAAGCAGACCATGTACATGGCACGGGCACGGCCCGACCTACTAAAAGTAATGCTTGAGATCTTGGTCACTGTCAGGAAGGTTGTCAATCCTCCCGTCAAGTGATTGCAAATGATACGTGTGTGGGCCAAGCTTCTTGTGGAATGTGTACGAACCAATCCACAGGGACTGGAACTTCGTATGTTTGCCTTTGTCTTCATGGGGCTTATCCCATTTCAGAACTAAGTCACCAACATCGAAGTTAGCTTTCGTTGCAGACTTCTTATCAAACCACCTCTTGATACAGTTCTAGTGGAGTGTGAATTTTTATTTTGCTTTCATCCTTTCTTCCTCAAGCTTATAGAGAGCATCCAACCTACGCTGAACTAGTTGGAAAGGCTTGCCTTGGGATTCTTGGGAAAGCTGAAGTGCAGGCAAGTAGATATTTGGTGGAAGGATGGATTATTTACCATAAACTAGGAAGTATGGTAAGGTATTTAAAGAGGGCTTGGGTGTTACATGGTCAACCCATAATGCATTCGTCAGGGTGGTATGCCAATTGCGTTGCTAAGAGAAAAAGGTCTTCTTGATTATACGGGTGAGGTTTTTATTCGTGGACTCTGCTAAACCGTTTCCTTGTGGGTAATAGTTGGATGAATGTATTAGCACAATACCATTCTGTAATGCAAAGTCATAGAGTTTCAAAGACGAAAAATAAGTTGCATTATAAAAAACAAGTAATACTGGAACGTCGAAGCATGAGATGATGTTCTGCTGGAGGAAGTTGATGACCTCCTATTCGTTCACTTGTTTGAGTGGAACTGCTTATGTACACCGCGTGAAGTAGTCAGTTGTTGTTAGGATGTAGCGGTGTTGCTTTGACAAATGAGGGAAAATTTCCCCAATGATGTCTAGGCCCCCATGTTGGAATGATTCGATCACTGCAACGAGATGCAGTGGGGTTGTTGATCTTCGTGTTCTGTCGGCGCATCGCTGATAGACTGGGCACTTGCGGGCATAAGCATGTGCATCCTTGAATAATGTGGGCTAGTAGAAATTGGCTCGCATCACTTTATGTGCAGTGTTGTGTCCCACAAAGTGACCCCCAGCAGGTCCATCATGCAGATCTTGAAGTATCTTCTCTGATTCATTTGCCTCCAGGCACCTAAGCAAAACTCCATTACTGTGCTTTTTGTAAAGCACTCTGTGCACTAACTGATCTGCTAAGTCTTTCAGGCGCAATGCCCTCTTTTGTCTGATGGAAAAGTAAGAGGGTATGGTGTCATGCTCGAGGTACTAGCGCACATTTGCGTACCAAGAGGTTCTATCTTCAGTGGGTGTTGCTCGCCTTATTTCATACATCTCAATCTCCTACTCCCAACCAACTAGCCCTTCTTCGCTATCTAGAGTGTGTATTGCTTCAGTTGCAAGTCTTCATAGCTCATGTCTTTTAATTGTGTGCACTGGGTTGATTTTAAGATCATACTCTTGCAAGCCTGTCATCCAGTTCGCACGTCATTCACCCAGTTCTTGTTGTACAAGCAATGTGTGGACTGCTGGTGTAGAATATTTAAACAAAATTAACCCACATAAAAAATACCAGAGACATAGACATCGCGGAAAAGGCCTCAGCCTTACTTTATTCCTTTCATAATGCAATGAAATATACAAATAATGATAATAGTACAAATAAATACATGAGGAAGTTTGTCTCAAGATAGTATGTCTATCTTGGACACTATGGTTGAGCAAATATCTCAACCAAACACTAATCTAGGAGCCTAACTAGTTGGAGAGAATCTCTCAACTAACTAAGCCTAAACTGACTCCTAACCATGAGGGACAAACTCAATCTAGAAACGTAGTATTAAATCCAACTTTCTTGATTTTAATTAATTTAATTGTTTTGGACTTATAATTTTTTTCATCACATGAGAGTGAGCCTAACATTCCCCCCTAAATGATAAGTCCAAAATAAGAACCAGGAACCATCTTCCCAGTTCTCATGCTGAAACTGTTGATCCTAAAAAACGTTGCCTAAAAAACCGCCAAAGCTAGATGCTGAAAAAACTCCAATCTGAAGAGAACATGAATTGGTTGCAAGTCTAATTCATCTCTGAATTTTGCTTGACGACTCCATCACGTTCCAAGATGAAAATGATCCATCTGTCCTTTGCTTGTAATCAACATCCTTTGTCCACTAACAAATTATTGAGAACACCCAATGGCTACTTTGATTTTGACCGTCCACTGGCTGCTTTGATGTTGATGAACGCCCACTGACTGATTTGACGATGCCCACTGGCTGATTTGTTGATGATGCCCACTAGCTGATTTTAAGATGCCCACTGGCTGCTTTTGATGATGTTGTCAAGACTTACATTCTGACAACCACCCTTAATTCCCCCCTTTGTCAACTGAAAGGACAGACAATCATCTGCATTTGATTTCTGAATTTTGAACTCCCCCCCTTCAGGTGTAGGAGAGTTTCCTTGTTGTACTCCCACTTTCATGTACATGAGAGTGCCATATTCATTTGACTGATGGCTGCAATAGGTGAGATTGAATTCTATTGTAAAACTTATACAATCGTTTCACTGTTGACGACCATTCCCAAGGATCAATCCATGCATAATTGATCTTTAATCTGGCAGGTTGGTCTTGTTTGCAGCATTTCTCTGATTAATGATTCTTCCTGCCATAATGGTGACAAGGATGGAGATCAAAACAATGATCTTTCATGTGACCTTTTCTTTGACAATGTTTGCATGTGGGTTTGTCTTCCACTTTCTCATGGCTTGTTGATGTTATTTGATCAAAAAATCTTACACTGATGAACTCGATCGGCTTAGAATTGTAGAATTTTGTAGATTTTTTCTACAAATAAGCTAGCTCTGATACCATGTAGAACTTTTTCTACAAATCAGCTAGCTCTAATACCATGTAAAAATTTCCCACCTATAGAACAAACCGATATATGTAATGTCCTAAAGCATAATACTTGTTTTACTTCTACAAAACATTAAGCGGAAGCATAATCGAATTCATGAGCAACATCAAGTAGAAACATGCATAACTGATCAAGAGAAATCAATCACACATAACACAAAATATATCACTGGGGAAAGCACCAACATAAAACCCCAACACTGTATTATCAATCAAATGGAAATCCTCTTCAACATACAAAAAGAATCAGCTCAATAACTATCCTGCTCTCTTTGTACTCTGATGATCTTCAATCAGAAGATGAAAATCATGGACTACACAAGCCTCAATATATAGGCCACAAGTCCTCCAATCTCCTATAATAGATCCTTCTCCATGCAAGGAATACTTACTAGAAATATCCAAGCATCTGATAGTACACTGTCCCTCATCTAATCTCAACTGGGTCTCTGACAGAACTGACATGCAACAGTTATCCATGAGTGAATTCTCAGTTATCTAAAATAATAGTTGTCACATGCATTCAAGCATTAACAAACTATATCTCATTAATTTAACAACTTGTTAAATTAATCTAACTGAACTTGACTAATTTAAACTAAGTCAACTAATCCTCTCAATATAGAACTCATACTTAATTCCTCAATCAGTAGAGCAAATCAAGGACACATTCCCCAATTAGTGGAAAAATAATTGCATGTTCTCACAAAGACTTCAAGTTTGCTTTTCCTTAACTAATTAACTCAACTGAATTAATTAATTAATATTTCCAACTGTTGTTAAGACCAAAATTAATTTTATTTCCTATAGATAGACTAGGGACTGCTATAAATACGAAGGGACCCAGAAATGCTATTTTTATAACTTTCTTATTTTAGCAGTTTAACCTCTCACCCAATGTGGCCAATGACCTCACTGGCCAAACTGCTATTTTTAGACATGCTATTTTTAGCACATTCTAAATTTAGCATTTCTTGTTGCACACTTTTCAACAAGAATAATATGGGATATGCAAGTTGTTTTCATCTCTGTCATATCCTAATCCTCGTCGATTTTTGTTACTTTGGAGTTCTTCCCACGGCTTGATTATTGGTTTGGAAGAACCATGTTCAATTTGATCATGAACAACTTCTACACTTGAAGTTGTTTGGATGAGTGACTTGGAATCAACATCTTTATATTCATCTATATGGTTGAAAGACTTGGAAGCATCACTCTTCTGTTGCAACTCATCTCTTTGAAGTTGTGACTCCAGTTGAAGGAAATCAATTGTATCATGTGCCTGTTGGAGATTCATTGAAATATCAGCAAGAGTTGCTTTATTGATTTGCACCATGTCTTCAGCAGTTGAGAGGATCAAATTGTTAAGAATCTTTAACAACTCAATGCTTTTCTCCATGTGAACTTGCTGGAACTCAGGCTCGCTTACTTTTAATACTTGTTGGATTTTTAGAGCTCGCTTGCTTGAACTCGCACTTGCTTGTTGTAGATATGAATAGGCTTGATGGTTGTTTGAATATCACATTTGCTTTCTTTAGAGCTGAACTCGCTCGCTTGATGCTTGCTTCAACCAGTTTCAGGCTCGTTTGATGTTGTGAACTTTTCACTTGCTTGAACTCACTCTCTTGATTGATCAAAAGAAGGGTGTCGAATACTATCAAAAATTCACCTAAGAGAAACACTTACAATTATTTGAACGACTCAGTTAAAAAAAATGGATTCACTTGGTTTAATTGATTCCCTATCAATTCAAATCTTGTGTGTCGGTTTCAACCGAGAATGCACCCTTACAATTCAACTCAATTTAACTTTGATTACAAGCCAACTTATTAAAAAAATGGTGCAAGCTCATTTTCCAAAAAAAATCTTGAATTGATGCAAATATTGTTGATGTAGATGAAAACTTCATTAACTTGATTGGATGTTTGATGTAGAATCGTCTTTGACAACTTGATTATGTATTGTTGCTTCTTGATTGCTTGTAGTTTGCTTGATTACATAAGCTTGAATGGAATATATTATGTGCATGCAATTCGCTTATTTGTTGTGTGCTCCATGTGTACCATATTAGAAGGATAGTGTCAAAACTAGACACAAAACAAAAACAATATCAAGAATCATGCGTGATCACAAACACACTCACAGTGTACCTAATATCCCCTTATTCAATTACAGGCAGATCTAGGACAATTCAACTCCACACAAAAATTATGTTTTTATTAAGTATTGAAGTACATCAACCTTCACAACATTGTGATTGAAATTTCTCAAACAATGAGAATGCCAAGCTAACAAATTCTTGAACCAACTTGTCTTCAAAATTAAAATGAACTTTTCAAACCACTACTCCAAAGATTTATAAAACTCACACCTTGTCGCTCCAAATTTCAAAATAATACAAATTATACCTTAGCAACCCATTACAAAAAGTTCACTCTACTAACCCTTTTAAAAATCCAAACATAAACCTTTATGAGTATTAAAATAATATTTGAAAACTCATACTTGTCACACCATATGAACTTAATGCGATTCACTCATAAGCACTAATTTCATGACTTTACTTCACAACTTTCATATGTTCTCTTCCAATAAATGCTATACATTTTCAGCGATCAAATATATTTAGCATCTCTCCACACTTGTAGCGACTCAACTCAACATGAAATTAAATTTGAATGAACGAACCCACATCGTTTACCTTCCATTTAGATATTTAACGCTAGGTACTCCACGCACATCAGTCAAACAGGGTCCACGCTGGTTTTAGAAGGTGCCAAAGCTGCAAATTGTAGTGCGCCAGGCTCATTTAGCAACTAAAGGCATTCCTTTTTTGCACTCCTTCTAGCGATTGTTGAGTTGGTTTTTTTTTTTCACAACACTGATACTTTCATTGTCCTCCTTTATGCTTCTAAGGTTCTCTGACTGTTGGGAAGGTCCTTCAATTTCAAATAAAACATCTCATAATTTTTATGATCTACATCTCACAACCTTCATAGTCATGAATTAACACATTTAATTCAATGCGCACTTGCAAAGTGCAAAAGAACAAAGATTAAGAAGTCTGAAACAAATTGCTTTCCGGTTAATGCTTGGTTTGACGAGGAATGCAAAAAGGCAAGGAGAATCTGGAAAGAGTCAAACAAGGACAACGTAACGCTCAAATCTTACAAGCATTTATTAAGCAAGAAAAAGGCTGATTTCATGGTTTCAAGGAGGGAAGAACTAATCTTCCTAGGGAAAAATAATCCCAAATTATTTTGGAAAGAGCTCCAACCGAAAAAGATACAAATTGGAAATAATATTTCAGCTTCTAGATGGTTTGACTATGCAAGACAACTCTATGAGCAGGTTCCCAAGGTTGACCCTCCCCCCTTGGTCAACACGGATACTAAACTCTTCACGGTACAAGAGGTAGAGATGGGTATCAAGAAGTTGGGTGTTGGAAAAGCAAAAGACTTAGCTGAACTCCAAGCAGAATATCTAAAGTGGGGCTCAAAGATCCTTGCACCTCACATTACAAAAATCTTCAACAACATCATACAACAAGGGCTCCCCACAGATTGGACAACTAGTCTGGCAATACCTCTTTTCAAGAGCGGTGACATCAATAATCCCTCCAATTATAGGACCATCATGATAAACCCTTTGTTTGCAAAGCTATTTGGAAGCATGCTAGAAAACAAAATTAGCAAGTGGGCAGAAGAAAGAAATAAGCGTGCTAAAGGGCAAGCAGGTTTTAGACCTAAGCATTCAACAGTTGATCATTGCATAACTCTAAGGCACATCATTGAAAAAGTTTGGGAGAATAAGGAAGAAGTCTTCTGTTGCTTTGTTGATTTCAGAAAAGCGTTTGACTCGGTTCCTAGGGATAAACTTTGGCAAAGAATGGAGGAACTTGGGGTTCCTAAACATTTGAGAGCAGCTGTGCATAGACTGTATGAAGAGGTGAAAGTCAAAATTAGAACTTCGGCAGGCATTTCTGAAAGTTTTAGAAGCGATATCGGGGTCAAGCAAGGTTGCCCACTGTCTCCGACCCTTTTTGGTTTATATATTGACAAGCTTGAGGAGTGGTTAAATTCGCAAGGAGGTGATGGTATCTATTTGTGCAAGTTTGTTATAAGGCTTCTTTTGTATGCAGATGACCTTATTCTGATTGCTAAATCGGCGCTTGGTTTGCAAGAGCACTTACTATCCCTTGAGCATTTTTGTAGAAGTGTGGGGATGCAAGTCAATATCAGCAAAACGAAAGTAGTGGTCTTCTCTAAGAAAAGAAAACATAATCAACATAAGTTCTACTTTGAAGGCAACATTCTGGAAGAAGTTGCGGAATACAAATACCTCGGAGTTGACTTCAACAAAAATCTAAGCTGGAATGGTTGTAGAAAGAAAAGAACTTTGGGGGGTTGGAAAGCATTTTATGCTTTTCAAAATAGGTGTAGAGAGGCAGAGTTATGGGACTGGAAGACCACTCAAACTCTTTTTGGGCTTCTAGTGATTCCAGTGATTCTATATGGTTGTGAACTGTGGGCTAGTAGTACTTCCGACATGCAGTGGAGACAAATTGAGAAAATTCAGAAGCGTTTGATTACAAACAAATTTAAGATCAAAAGTGCAGTGCCTTATGATATCTTGTTAAGTGAAACAGGGGCTGCTCCTATTGAAGCAATTGCTATGGTGCGAGTCATAAGTTATTTAAAAAAAATTGAGCAAATGGAAGATGGTAGATGGCCTAAGGTTGTCTTTAATGATAGATTGTGCAAGAGCAAAAAAACTTGGATGCAACAAAATAACAAATGGTTTAGTAAATGGGATATTTGCTTGAACGCGTGCCCCATAAACAACAAAGAGATAAAAGCTTTTGTTATGGAAAAGTTCCACAAACGTACTTGGGAGAAGGAGCTAGGAAGAAAGAAAAATTACTATATTGAAGTGTTTAATCCCACTCATAATCATCAACCAAAAGCATACATAGAGGCCAATATCTCTTGGAAAGCCAAAATTCTTATTGCTCAGTTAAGGACTAATTCTCATCAACTCCGTTGTGAAACAGGGCGCTGGAAAAGGCCAAAGGAAGTGTGGGAGGAAAGGGTATGCATTTTTTGTTCTTCCGGAAAAGTGGAAACAGAAAAACATTTTATTTTAGAATGTGAGGCCTTCAAAGACAACAGGGAAAGTTACGCAGATACGCTGGCAGCTAACTCTTGGGATAATCTATTTAACGAGGGGTTTGTCGAGAAGACGGGAGCATTTATTGTGAAGCTTCACAAAAAAAGGGCCGAATACATCAAGCAGATGAAAAAGCAATCTGTCCCATAGGCTATCTTTAGCCTCGTGGACGTTAAAATAATTTCTTCTTCTTCTTCTCAAGGCTAATGAATAGAAATGGCATATCAGTGTTGCACGAGAGGAAATGTGAAATAACTGTTGTAGAGAAAAAAAATCCAACTACGCAACATTGAACACATCTGCTTCATGTAGATTTCAACCTAGATTTTCTTCAACGTGGATTTGCACACAATGCACAAATATCCAAGTGGCTCTACAACTGACTTTCTGGGCCGGAGGATAGAGGCTTGGGCCGCAACAAATAAGATTCGGCGTCTGGGATAGTCACATGGGAGGACTACCGGAATGTGGGGCTTTTACTCGACTTGGTGAGGCCTGAGGTCATGCCTGAAATCAGAGCCATCGCGAAGTGGTTGATTGCAGGCCAATACGATCAAGAATGTTTCTGAGCTTACGCTGATGTTAGAAAAGAATTCTTGGATTAAACTCTGCGTCGATTAGGGTTGGAGAAACTCAGCATAGGCGAAATTCATAAGACGGCATGCGCATCACTGGAGGGAAAAATCAAGAAATTGACTTGGGCAATCAAGATTGTCGTGAGGGTTTTGTTTCCTGGCGAGAAAAAATCTCTGCAATCAAATCTTCCAGGGCATGGGTTTGGTCGAACAGGTTTGATTCTCAGAAACCTGCGAATTAAGCATGATGCAGCTCCGATTAATTCACAGAAGACCTCAAATCCTAATGACATGGATGGTGAACCCAATAGCGAGCTAGTTGTGGTTCAGAAGGACCTAAATCGTACAAACGAGGAGAATCACAGATTGAGGTTCATGTTGAACCAGATAAAAAACAACTATAACAATATGAGTTGCTACATTCGAATACACACCTACCGATAATTCAGGCCCTCTAATACAGAGTGGTTTCAACATTGGATCGTAACTTTACCACGTTGGTTTCATGCTCATGGTTCATTGTATCTTCATTACTCTCATGGTTCAGAAGATGCACGAGTAATGGAAAAAAAGAATCCGCGGAAAAGCTACTTAGCGATTCTTCAGTTCCAATGGAAAAAAGTTCACACAGGGTCGTAAGTGCCTCGACTTGTAGGCCTTGCTGAGTGCAATAAATCTCTTGGGCTTATATCGCTGGCAATTTTGCATGATGGGGTGGATTTTCACGGAGTAGATTAGCATTGAGAGATTCCTTCGGTGATCCTTTTCAAATACAATTTCTGTAGCAGCTCACATATTATCAAGTATCAAGCTCCTCGCATTCATAACCAAATGATATTACCCAATACATATGCGGAGATAATGACTCTAAATATTTCGAGCTCAAACCTTCACCAATGGCAATTGCACAAGACTATAAAGATATGGACTTGCACATAGTCTATACATGTGATCATATTGCACTCAAATCCAGGATGGTGTTATTCAAACGCTGAAGCAACCACAATGGAATAACCAGTCATGACTCCGGATACAATTTTCAAGCATTGCGTTTGAGCATAAAAAAATATCCCTCCTTCAAGATCTCCATGGTGGCTCCTTCACATACATCTAGAATCTCTATTGGCTCTTATACCACATGTAGAATATTTAAACAAAATTAACGCACATAAAAAATACCAGAGACATAGACATGGCGAAAAATGCCTCAGCCTTACTATATTCCTCTCATAATGCAACGCAATATACAAATAATGATAATAGTACAAATAAATACATGAGGAAGTTTGTCTCAATATAGTACGTCTATCTTGGACACTATGGTTGAGAAAATATCTCAACCAAACCAAAATCTAGGAGCCTAACTAGCCGGAGAGAATCTCTCAACCAACTAAGCCTAAACTAACTCCTAACCATGAGGAACAAACTCAATCTCTAAAGGTAGGATTAAATCAAACTTTCTTGATTTTAATCAATTTAATTATTTTGGACTTATAATTGTTTTCATCACATGAGAGTGAGGCTAATAGTTGGGTGGGGGACAAAGACTATGCAGTGTTTCTTCAGCAAGTAGGGCCTGAACTATTTCACCACCTTGTAAACTACATAAGGTTGCTTGTCAATGGCGAGGTAGTTGAGCTTTGGTCCCCGCATTCTTGCACTCGTGAAGGAGATGGGACGTTCATCATTAGCTTCGTCCTTCTGAGTGAGTACTGCAGCTTCTGAATTATTGGAAGCGAAGTTGTATAGTAGGAAATCTTTCTTGAAATCTGGGCTGTACAGCACAAGCACTTTTGTAATGGCCTGCTTGATATGGGAAAATGCATACTTTTCCTTCTTACCCCAGCTATAGGCTACATATTTCTTGATCATGTCTTGCATGGGCTTAACTATCTGCACATAATCCGAGATGAACTTCCGGAGGAAGTTTATCTTTCCCAAGAAGGATTGCATGGATTTCTTGTTGACTGGGTAAGGGATCTGTGTAATGGTTTGGACCCGGTCTGGATCCACCTTGATCCCACTTTTGGCAATAATGTGTCCGAGGAGGTTCCCCTCCGACACTGCAAATACGCTCTTTTTGGGATTCAAGGAAATCCCTTATCTCTAGCATCGCTCAAAGATTTTCTTCAGATGGCGTATGTGGTCTTCTCGTCTTCTTGAGAACACAGTCACATCATCGAGGTATACCACCACACTCTATCCAATGAGTCTATGAAAGGCGATGTCCATGGCACACTGAAATGTTGTGCTTACGTTTACAAGCCCAAACGGCATTCGTGTATCCGCGAACGTACCCCACTTGGTACGAAAAGTAGTTTTGAGTCCTTTAGAACCTGATTGTATCCTTAGAAACCATCATGAAGAGAGAAAATATGTGCCCCATATACTGTTTGCAAAATGTGGTCCATAGACGGCACATGGTAGTTGTCTTTGTCCGAAGCACGATTTATGTTCTAGAAATCGACACACAAGCAGATTTCCCCAGATTTCTTACATATAGGAACGAGGTTGGAGACTGATGTGGAATGGCAAACTTTGTATATGATCCATGCATCCAACAGCTTAATAAGCTCTTTCTGTATGAGGGGTTCAAGCGACAGATGTACTTTCATCAGCTTATGTTGATATGGATTGATCCCTTCTTTGATTGGGATGATATGTTGGATGATCTGCATGTCATAAGTTTTTAGATCATCATATGTCCACGCGAACACATCTCAGTACTGTTTGAGCAAGCAGACAAAGGCCTGTCATTCTTGCTGTGTACAACACGTACGAAGATTGACAAACTTTGGATCTTGTTTTGTTCCCAGGTTTATTAAT
The DNA here is from genome assembly GCA_031772625.1 of Pinus tabuliformis. Lineage (NCBI taxonomy): Eukaryota > Viridiplantae > Streptophyta > Pinopsida > Pinales > Pinaceae > Pinus > Pinus tabuliformis. Next base: position 1,347,284,270 of record CM062819.1, read on the forward strand.
TCGTGCCTCATGGTGAAACTGTGGGTCTTGTTGTTCCTTGGCCCCTGAAAATGTTCTTTCAAGTCATAAAGCTTTTTTGATGTTGCCACACCTTTTGTGATAAGGTGGCCTTTCCTGTTACTAGCTTCTACTTGCAGAGAGTGCTCTTGCTCGTCATCATCTATCACTGCATCTTTGAAGACGTTAGCGTTGGCCATGAAATGCAGTATCTCTTGTTGGTAACTTTTGAGATGCAGCGATAAACAGTGGATGGTGTTAGTACCTGTCGTACCAATATCTTTGAATCACCTACCACTTTGAGTATGACCACATTGAGGTTGATGGATTTCTGCAAGGCCAACACGAGTGCTTCATACTCTGCTCCATTGTTCGTGCACTCGAATTCCAAATGACTTGACACTAGATGCTTCCTATTGTAAGGCTCAATCGGAACACACTCGCCTCCTGAGCCGTCTTGTGTCTTTGATCCGTCAAAGTACATGGTCCACAACTCATTTGTACACAGACCGCTTGATGATGTGTTAGTATTACTGTTACTATTGTTGTTGCTACTATTGGTACAATGTGTTGTACAAGTTTCATTACCATCAGTTGGGCAAGGAAGGATTCCCAATTGCGCGTCTAGTGGGGTTGGAGCTGGTCGTGCAGGATAACACCCCAATGTTGTCTCAAGGAGGCAGTTGCCAAACATGAGTTCTGTGAAGGCCAACGGTTCATTCTTGCCATTGAGAGGAGTGACATTATGTTTCATGTAACTCTCGGACACTACCCAGATTTGGTTGCACTTGCCCCTGCACGAAAGCCACATGTGAGACCAGTCTGTAGCAAAATATTTGTCTAACTTACTGGACCAATCTCTGTTGAGTAGCAGACCATATGCTTCCAGGATGTCCACAACCACTATGTTGATGCATTGGTGGACTCGACCGTCATGATATAGTCGAATGATTGCGTCTCGCAGTTCACCAATGGTTCATACAGATGTTCGATCAAGTTGGATGATTCGCGCGGATGTCTTGCTCCATTGTGCATTGATCCTTTTAGCAATGGAAAGCGGCATGACGTTGGCTGCCGCGCCAGAATCAACCAAACAATAGTGAACATTGCAGCTGAAAATATCAAAGGATAACAAGAATGGAGGGTAACCTGAGTTTGCTTCTTCCATTCAGAGTGTATCGAGCACAATGGAAAGTGATCTGGGAGGTGTGCTTACTTATTTATTGAGGTATTTTGTCTTTGTATTCTTGACTTATTCCAATTGAGTTCTAAGACTGCTAATCATCTTCTCAGACTCTTTATTTTCTTTGATGAGTTCTTTTGTTGTCTTCAATTCTGCTTCCAAAAGTCTTGTCTTTTCCTTTTGACTTTTGAGTTCCTTTATCACCTTCACTTGATTTTGAAATTTTGTCTTACTCATTTCTCCAATTTCTTCATCGCAATCAGAAGGATATGAATTTTCAATAACATTTTGACCTTATTTCTTTGTTGAATAGATATTATGAAGCTTTTCCCAAAGAGATTTAGCTATTGAACATTGACAAACTTTTGTGTGCTTGCTCCCTTGCTAGTAGAGGTTGCGCTCTCTGTTGCTCTTTGTCCCAATGCGCGCAGCATGATATCTCGCTGACTATGGATCTTATCCAACTCGAACAAACTGATGTTTGCTCAAGTTTTCTTCATGTCATCAATAATGTTGTAGTTCACAGGTGCTAGACTCACCGAGGTGTCCGGGTAGAATTGGTGTTCGTGTTGTCCGACAGAGTGTTTTGCTGCTTGCTGCTCATCGATGTGCCTTTGTCCGCCACTATCTTCCCAAACTTGCTTTGTGTTTTCTGCTTTGGGATAGTCGGTGGATCGGCCTTCCTCATCAACAATCTGATCTTCTCTTGCATTTCCCCAAGTGTGGGGGAAGCCCCTTTACTCCTAAGGTTGTAACGATTAGTTTGCTTTTGGGGCTACTTCTCGATATTCGTCTTGGACATTGTTCACGAGCACTGATACTCATTCACCACATGCCCAGAGCTTAATGACTCATCAGGTGCAACCTCTTCTTCATCATCAGTGTCTTCTAGCTGCTCCTGCACATTACTTTCCACATCGAGTGTATGATTTCAGAAAGCGCTTGTACCTCTCTTTCAGTCTGAACAAGAGTTCTCAAGATGATGTTCTTCATGGAAAGAACAGAACTTGGGATCTGCACACTGTTCGAGCTGGAACACAGGCTTATACGCTATTTTGGAAGCGAACCGGTTGCTGCTTGATGAGTTGCTTTCTTGTCTTTTCCTGGGCAGATGACTACTTGCAAATGTGTTAGTTTTTTGTTGTTTTAGTTTGGACACTTCAATGGTCAAGCTCTTGACAAGGTGAGTGAGGGTCTTAATATCGGTTGCTTCCTTGTATCTACCCTTTCTCGCCATTGCTTGGGAATTCATGCTTGCATCCTTGGAGTCCTTTGCTGATTTGTCATCCTTGATGACTCCAATTGAGTGTAGGTCTTTCTCAACAAAAATAGCCTCTTCATAGTTTTCTAAGAGTGTTGGTTTCGCAGCTCACTTGACGAACTACGCAATGTTGGTTGGTAGTGCGGACGTGTAGTAGTCGATAGTGATGGAGTCATGAGGTTTAGTGTCCGCTGCAAACTTGTTCAATATGCATGTAAACCTCTTATTGAAATCTTTCACCTTCTATTTTCCCTCCATCTTGAGGCTTCCCAACTCTTTCGGTAGCGTGGTTTGGGTCTTGTCATCGGCGAACTTCTCAAGGAACATGTGTTTGAATGCACCCCAGTTCTGTATATAGTTCGATGGAAGATTGTGATACCATGTAGCTACGCGACCATCCAAGGTACATGGGAACAATCTACATGGTACGTCATCATACCGTACCTCAAGGGTCTGGAGTTGTAGGCAGAAGTTGTCTAAGTGGTCTTCTGCCTTCACCATAGTGTCAGGTTTGAACTTGATGTTCATTCTCTTTACTCGCTTCGGCATCTTGTGTAGAACAGCTGGGAGAGCCAATGGTCCCCGAGTCATCCATTCAAGATTTTGGTCAACCACCTCTTCTTCTTCTTCGTCCTCTTCCTCTCAGAGTCTGACGGTTCCGGCTCTGAGTCTGTTGGTTCGTCTCCGTCTCCGCCTCCTCCACTGCCTTCCCCCATGCCTCTTGTACCGGATTCTGATCCCAAGATCACAAGAATGTCTTGTTCGCATTGCCGGAAGACTGGAGGTTCCTTTCCATATTCAATAGCTTATGCCAGACCTTCAAGTGTGGCAAGGATTGCTTCTTCCACCGATGATACAACAACTCCTGTGGGAGTGCCTTTTGACTTCCTTGATGCGTATGGAAGATGTTGTATGCCTGGGATTAGTTCGACTACTTTCGTGAACTGGCGAGGGATGGGATGGTCGAAGCGAAGTTGATGATATGAAATTTCGTGCTCAATCCTAGGAGGTGAGGAGTAACCAACTGCAGAGTCGTGTGTAGGTGAGAGGGAGCGCAAGTTACTGCCATGACCAAACGGTTGATGAATGAGTGTGAGGGTATTTTTAACCATATACAACTAGCGGCCCTCCTTCTAGCGCCAAAAATGTTGACAGTGTTGGACCCGCCAACATTTATGGGATCACCTCGGTATGAAGTCCCAACTAGACCTCGCACCGTTTTGTGTGGGATTCCCATCCGATACGATGGCCTGGTTGCCATTGTCTTTAAAGATTTGCCTCAACTCTTGCTTGTCAGCACAAGAGAGTAGTATGCTTTGTCTTCGAGAAGTGATGTTCGCGTGCTTGGTGAATGCTAGTGTACTTGTGTCAATTGTTCTTTTACTGTAGAGGGAGAGGGTGGGAGTGAGTCCTGTTATCACTTCAGGAAACTCTCCTAGGTTGCAGCTCGGAGATGCCTGGTAACATATAATCTTCAATATTAGTCTCAGAACTATTGGAATGGATGATGGTTTGGATCAAGTCAGATAGCCATTTCAACTCTATTCTCACTCAAGACATGCATCAACACTCTCACCAATACAAGGCTTTAGACCACTAATGCTCAATAATATATAGATTCAATGGATAGATGGAGAATACTGACTGTACCAACATATTGCATACATAAACACATATGAATGGCAAGCTACAGGAAGTAAATGAGACTTGTAAAATCTAATTTAGCAATGCAGAGATAAGATAATAGTTATCTGGAATTAGATACAACAAAAAACCTAAATAACGTATTCAAGTGCAAGCATAGAACAACAAAGAGAATGGACATTGAACATATAATAGAAAAAGAAGCTTATATTGCTAGAATGAAGATGAGAAGTTTGAAGGAACAGAGGAGGAACAATCTCCAGAAGTTGAACCCGTATTACATCTTACTTTGAGCTATTTATAACCTGTTTACAATGCTCCTGAACTCTAAGAGGCTCGGAGTCTTAATCTTGTCTAATATGTCCCTTAACTGTTTGATTCCCTCTATGGGCAAGCATGGCTCGGAGGTTTTCACCTTCTGACAGAGGAATAACCACCTTCAGGTAGTTTGATGCATTGTCTGGGAGCTGTCTCGTGCTAGAGATGCTCCATGATGTTTGTTTGATGAGCTGCGCTGGGTTATTGATGTGTTGTCCTGCTTCTTGGCCTCTATGTTGGTTTAGGGAGGAGTTGCATGTGTTGTGGACCTTTCAATAGTTTAAAAATGCATGCTTTTTGTTAAAACAGAACAACGTTGCCCTATTGTGGACCTCTGTTGAAAATAATGAACATTTTTGTTTTAAACAGAAAACATAGCAACACTGAGAAATCCCGCCCCTCTCTGTCCTTTTCGGACTTCAACAGTTCTAAGAAATGATTAATTCCTTTATCGGGTCCACCCTTCGAGTCGCTTTCACATATCGGAGCCAGTCGGTTCCCTCGCTTCCCTTTGTATTTGGAAATTCATGAAAAACGCTGGAAACCATGAAAAATCGACCTTGGCGGACTTGAAACTATATATATTTCACTTCCTGGACCCGAAAATTTCATCGCAATCGGTGCTGCCTTGTTTCTAAACAACGAAATACACGAAAAATGCATTAGAACTAGCTTTGGCGTCGACCTGAAATCTTATGGAACATCATTTAAAATGTTGTCGGATCCGCTAATTGGGTCGCACATATGTATATGCAAAGGCCCCGCCCCATGGTCAGCACTGATAGCGATCCTGCGATGTAACATGGGCCGTCGATCTGCGCAAACGATCGACGGTCCATGTTTAATCATCGACCGCAATTGCTCATTTCATATTGTAATCGTCGATGCGACCCGTCGATCCGATTATCGGCAATCGCTGATCGGCGGTGTCTTGCGTCGATTGCCACTACTTGCCTGTGCCGATCAGATCCGCCGATGCGATTTGCCACTTAGATCTGGGCCGTTGATCGGCCAGATCTAACGGCGGCTGTGCCTTCTCAGTTTTAAGCCTGCGATAATGGTTTTTTGTGATTTTGAAGTGTTTTAGCCTCCCGATAGTGCATTTTTGCCCTTCCAAGGGCTCTCCTCCCTCGCTTGTTTTGATCTTTGGATGATCTTAAGCACTTTTGAAGACTTAGGGAGTGCTTTGGAGCATATTTGGATCCCTTGGGATGATTTTTAAGCAAATTTGGAGACTTTTGGAACATATATTGATCCAATTTTGGCACTAATCTTAGCGAGGCTAACATTGTCTCCTTCTGGGGATGAAATCCTCCCTGTGAGGTTTCAAGGATCACAGATCAATGCCTTTCCTGTAAAACATATGATCAAATCTTCCTCCTAGTGTTGCATTGGGCATGGAGTCTATTTAGCATGAAATAAAACTTGAAAGCAACATATTTACAATACCAAGGCTTAAAAGCCTTAATTGAAATAAAGTTCGAAGTACAGCCCATTGACTGGGCCATCAGAAACATCTCCTCCTTCCTTTAATGTATCCCTTTTGACAAAACAATCACCAAACTGAAAATTGACCCTTTTTACCTTTCTATCCAAGGTTTCTATGTCTTGGTCAATGTGCATATCGGCAAATTCATCAAAGACTTGCAAAAGCTATTGATTTGATCATCTACTTCAAAAACTTTCCAGCACTTGACATTATCAGGTAGAGATGGTATGTATTTCACCTCATCTCTGTATGCTTTCAGCCTTGGATGTTCTGCTTGGGATGTTTTGTACACCTGTTGAATGATAGGGTTTGCTTCATACTCTGTTGTGTCATTTGTGACCTGAAAAGTTAATATAAAAGATGAATTAATGCATTCTTGTGTGGGGGACACAAGGACTTCACCTGTTCCTGCAGCTTCCTTAGAGCAAGTACCATCACAGAACATGTCCCAAATCTGTGGGCCTTCTTCCTTTGTGATCTGGCAAACTTGTTTTTTAAGTTGCGTAGAGGCCAACTGATAAAGCTTGGTAATGTCGAGACCGAGCTTATCCATGACAGCCTTGGGCACTAGATTATGGCTAGCTCCAATGTCCAGAAGGCAATTATGAAGGATTTTATCATGAATGGTTAGAGAGACATAGAATGATGGGGCTTTGCCTTCACAATTTTCAATCATTGGGTTGAGAATAATAGTTGGTTGGTCATCTTGCAGATTTACATAGTCAGTGGAAGCTTGGATGGCATTAGGTTCAAGAGCCTCAAGGATAGATTTCTTGAAGGACTCATTCTTCACTGGTTCAATCACAGGCATAGGTATTCCTGGCTTCTGAATTTCTGATTGAATACTGAAAGAAGAAGGAGACTTGTCAAGGCCTCTTACCTCTGTGGCTGGAGCTTTGAGGATGATAAGATCAACTGTTGGTTGCTTTTGCTTATTAGCTTGTTGTTCTGCAGGGACAATAGCTTTATGAACAGGAGTCTCCTTGGCATTATTCATTTTTGACCTCAGATTATATTTGTGTTGATCTACAGTTTGTAGAATAGCTTCACCGTCCCACTCTTGGTTGATCTTGTCATTGAATAATGACTTCTCATAGGCAGCTTTGGTTAAACAATTTGCGTTGCCGTTGTCTTCCATACAATGGATCTCATCATCTTCCTCAAACTACTCTTCTTCCATGATTGCATTTTGAAAAGGGGTCTTCACCCTTTGGTCTTCATTGGCATCTTTGTTTCTTTGCAAAATTTGCAACTGCTCATTTGCTTTTCTATATGGATTTGGATTTGGAGGAGCAAAGGAATTAGGAACCCTTCCTTTCCCAGAATGTTGCTCAACCTTTAATTTGGAAACTTCAGAGGCTAATGACTCTATCATCTTGGCCATTTTATCAATCTTGGGATCTAAAGATGATGAAGGCTCGCCCCTCTGTCTTCTTCTATCAGCATTACCTTTGAGATTTCTGTAGCCATGATGTTTGCTTCTACTCCCAGGGCTGCATCTTGCATATCAGTCAAAGAAGCACATCACCTCTCCCTCAATAGTAAACAGAAGTCAGAATCAAAGGCGTTGGCATAGATGAGTCTAGCAGAGGTAGTGGTGGGTTTCACTTCAGCTGGTATCTTGCTATACGTGCAGTTAAATCTATTATTAAAATCAGACAGCACCCCACCATTTTCCCTCTGTAAGTTCCCAAACTCAGTGTGGTAGTAAAGGAGATCCTTCTTATCCCCCCAATGCTTAGGAATGCATCATCTAAGGCCTCAATATCTGCTATAGATGTTGGAGTTAGTTCTTTGAACCATTTTCTAGCCTCTCCATCTAGGCTTTCGACAAAGACTCTCATCCACACAACATCTTCACTAATGTCCAGATTATCAGCATAGTTTTAGAATGCCTCAAGATGTTTTTCAGCAGTAACACCTTCAGTCCCAGTGAACTTAGGCCTATATTTATGATATTCTCCAGTAGGCATGGCATTCAAAGGAGTGGGCAATATTAGAGGTCCATACCTAGCAGTTATGACTCTTTCCATTTTGGTAGGTGCTTGTGGACCTGCCATAGCTGTGGTGGCTAAAAGAGTACTGGCAGTCTGAATGATAGAGGGTTGAGGAGTGACTGATAAGACTAAAGGAGTATGATGGAAAGGAGGTGAGGTTTCCTTTGCCCTTACAACAAAAGGAGAACCTAAAGAATAAGGAGCTTTATGAATCTCCGAGAGTTTTTCTTCACTGCTAGTATTAGATGATATACTGTCAACATATATCTATTCTATTACAGGCCTTTCTTAAAGAGATATAGGAGATTGTTTAGGTTTACCTGAACTTGATGCTCCTTTCTGCAATACCTTTCTTTCTTTGATGATCTTTTCAAGGTCAGGTACTGGGTTAGCTTGTAGCTTCTGAGGATTTCTCTGAGTATGCCTCACAAACTGAGCCAGAACTATGATGTGGAGTCGCCAAGAGGTTCGGCCTCCAGTAGAGTCGCCAAATAGATGATTACAACCAAAAAAGTGCCCAGACTTTGTCTATCATCAAAGTTGGATCGATGTCATTTCCCAGGGAAGCTGAGCTTCAATTTCCTCTCCCTGGCAACGGCGCCAATTATGTTATCACCCCAAGAAACTCTCCTAGGTTGTAGATCGGAGATGCCTGGTAACATATAATCTTCAATATTGTTCTTTGAACTATTGGAATAAATGATGGTTTGGATCAAGCCAAATAACCATTTCAACTATGTTTTTACTCAAGACATGCATAAACACCCTAAGCTTACAAGGCTTTAGACCACTAATGCTCAACAGTTTGTAGTTTCAATGAATGGATGGAGAATACTCACCATACTGGCAGATGTGTTAGCGCTTGGAATTCACCTAGGCTAAGATAGACAAACTCTCAAGGCTACATCAAACCATTTCACCTCGTAGCTAGCCCTACGAGGTATGAGAAGGCTCTCTCGGGTCAGATTCGGTAGATCTTTCAATATGATAAGCTGACCAATTAAGGATAAAGATATTAGGCTAGTAAACTGATGAGGGGGTTTGATTTGATGATTTTTTAGGGGTTTTGGTGGCAATTGGTGGAAGTGCAATTCAGGGTGCGGGGATTGAGCACAGTTTTCACAGGGGGATCTAAGGGGCAAGGTAGGAGTGAGTGCTGATGCCTTAATCTGATGATGGATGATAAGAGATGATAGAGGAGAAGCTAAAGAGGGCAAACACACAATTCGAATCCTCTCTAGACAGTAGAAAACATTAAAATTGAACAAACTAAAAAGCTGAGCATGCTAAAACACGAGTTCAAACTTTACCACTTCATCTGTCCAATTTAGAAGCATAAGAAAGATGTGAAACACATAAACAAACTTACAAGAACATGTAAAGAACACACCATCAGCACATCAATCCACAAGAATCCTCAAAGATGTCTGTAAAACCCTGGCTTTCCTGGCTTTAAATTGCAGAAATAGATGCACAATATACAATGAAGCTTCCTTCCACAAGAGTCCAACCATGAAAATGAGCAAGAGAAGGCATAATATAGACCATCTAACTCCTTTCCCCACCTCTAGGGGTCGAGCTCAGCTTCCTAGGAGCAGTTTGAACTAATTCTAAACTTAGCACTAGATAATAGGCAGTCAAAACAACTTGCCTCTAAGACTTAGCTAACTCATCCATGCATTAAATATTCACTATTTACATCAAGGAAGCTTCTAGAAGGGTTAAGAGAGATTAAATCTATCAATGTGCCATGAAAATTATCCATACATCCATCATTTACAAGTACAAATGATCAACCAAGGTAAAAACAGAGTTTGCAGGCCTGAAAAGTCAAAACTGGCAATTTTAGCTCGAGTGGTCGCGCCCCTTTGCAGCACTTTTTGAGTGGGTTCCAGTTGTCCAAATCAAGTGCAAGATGGCTCATTGGAAAGCTCTGTGTGTCTACTTTCCATCCCAAGTGGAATTTCTGGATTTGGAGTTGATTTGACCCCTCAAAAGTCAATTCTCCCAAGGTCACTTTCTGCAACTCAAAAAGTGGGGCAGAAAGTCAAAATTTTGATGTATTTTGAGCTTTTGGAGGCCCAACTCTCAAAATCAAGTTGACCCCAAGTATAGGTAATTCTAGTTTTTGCATGCCCTTTCCAAAAATGTCAACTTTTTGTGATTCTGAGCAGTCCTCCCGAGTGGTCGCGCGCGGGGCGCGACCACTCCAATGGCCAAAACCTGTAAATTGCACAAAAAATTCACAAATGACAAAATTTTCTCCAAATTTCTTGAAATTTGGGCTGGGAGTCCCCAATCAAGTACCATGCTCAGTCAAAGAGGCTTTGGCCAAAATTTGGAGTGGATCGGGCGTTTTCCTTCGTTTTTGTGCTTTGGCCAACCGTCCTTGGAGCACCTTCGTTCTCGCCGGTATTTTTGACATTTCTCTCAAACCATGACACCTGTGTAAAAAGTGAAAGAGGTTTTTCTTCCTTGTCATGTTGTGGACAAAAACCTCTCTTAGTTTTGCAAAATTCATCTTTGATTGCTCAGAAACAGCTTTTGAGCGAAACTTGTCCCGATGTGTGAAACAAGGGATTTTGTCGAAATGGAGCGAAATGAAGGGGATAGAGGGCTTCTAAATTCTTGGGGAAATTTTTGGGAGTGGGGAGGGATGTTAGGAAGCAGGGGAAAGTGGAATCTCAGAGATTGAGTGAGGGGAAGGGGTCGAAAAGGACAAAACACAGGCCAAACCTAGAAAATTGCCAGGTTGTAGCTAAAAACTAGGGTTTGTGCAAAAATGATGAATTTGGCGGATCTAAGGGATGGGAAGTGTTTGATAAGGTACTTTAAGGATAGGGGAAGGTGTATGAACATCAGGAAACAAGTTTTGCTGGTGATTTGACCATCCAAGAGAAATTGCCTTCAAAACCCTAGGAGAGGGAAATGACCTTGCCTAGGTGCAACTGAAGCATGAACAAGGTGTGAAATGACTCATTAGACATTGAAATGATAATGAAAACCCTCTGAATGATGATAAAATCAGCTGAATGGTGACATGGACTGACATTTGGACAACTTTGAAAACAGTGAGAGCAAACCCTAGACCTAATGCCTAGTGACCAAATTTTGCTTGAAAACTCTTTGAAATGACAAAATTTGACCTTGACACTCTAAGACCACTTTGTAAGAGCATATTTGATCACTGGAGGAAGGCTGAAAAGACCGACACTAACAAGATGCATACATAAACATAAATGAATGGCTAGCTACAGGCAGCAAAAGAAAAAACTAACTGTACCGACAGATGCATATATGACCACATATGAATGGATAGCTACAGGCAGCAAAGAAGCTTGCAAATCTGATTTATCAAAGCAGAGATAAGATGACAGTTATCTGGCCTTAGACACAAAAGAAAACATGAACAAATTGTTCAAGTACAAGCTTAGAACAGAAGAGAAAATGGAATATTGAACATATAACAGCAAAAGAAGCTTGTATTACTAATGAATGAAGATGAGATGCTTGAGTAGCAAAGTCTCTACAATCTCCAAAAGTTTGAACCTCTATTAAATGTTACTTTCAACTATTTATAGCCTATTTACAATGCTCCTGTGCTCTAAGGGGCTCGGAGTCTTAATTTTTCTGATCTACATTGTTAACTGATTTGATGCCCTCTAGGCAAGCATGGGCTCATAGTTATCTGCTTCTAACAGAAGAATAATCGTTTTTAGATATTTTGGGCGCTTTGTTGCGCTATCTGGGAGTTCTCCTGTGCCAAAGATGCTCCATAATTGATTCTGTTGTTATGGATGAGTTGCGTTGTCTATTAATGCTCCATGACTGCTTTGTTGGTTTGGGGGTGAGTTGCGCGTGCTGTGGCTCTTTCTATGTTTTAACAATGCATGCTTTCTGTTAAAGAAAAACAGTGTTGTCCTATTGTGGACCTCTGTTGAAAAAAATGTATATTTATGTTTTAAACAGAAAACACAGCAACGCTGAGAATTCCCGCCCCTCTTTGTCTTTTTTCGGACCTCAAAAAGTCCTCAAACATGGCTTTGTGTTCTATCCGGTCCGCCCTTGTCGCCATCGCAAATCGCAAAACACCTGCACCTATGTATTTTCCTTATATTTGGAAATACGTGAAAATCACATAAAACCATGAAAAATCGGCCTTGGCGAACTTCAAAAATTATGTATTTCCCTTCTTGGACCCTTTCGGGTCTGGGCTTCATCGCAATCGTCAGTACCCCAAGATTCCTTTGTATTTCATTATGTAACGAAATACACGAGAAATGCATTAAAATAAGGCCTTGGTGCAGATTTCAAATATTATAAAACATCCTATATAATGTCGTCGGGTCCAGATATTGGGTCGCACCATATGTATATGCAAAAGGCCCCGCCCCTCAGTTTTCAACAATAGTGATCCGCCGATGCGATGTGGGCCGTCGATCTCCCCGGGCGATTGACGATCCAGGTTGAATCGATGATCGCGATCGCTCATTCCACACAACTTGCACCAATACTTCCGCCGATGCGACCCGCCTATAGCGATCATCGCTGATCGCTGATCGACGGTGTCCAGCTCCGATTACCACTGCCTGCGACCGCCGATTTGTGATTTTCCGCTTAGATCTAGGCCGTTGATCGGCGAGATCTAACGGCAGTCGTGCGTTCTTGAGTTTTAAGCCTGCAATAATGGTTTTTTGTGATTTTGAAGTGTATTAGCCTCCTGATAGTGCATTTCTGCCCTTCCAAGGGCTCTCATCCCTCGCTTGTTTCGATCTTTGGATGAGCTTAAGCAATTTTGAAGACTTAGGGAGTGCTTTGGAGCATATTTGGATCCCTTGGGGTGATTTTTAAGCAAATTTGGAGACTTTTGGAACATATATGGATCCAATTTTGGGCCTAATGTCAGCGAGCCTAACAAGTCCCAAGTTGTTTGGGATGAAGTCCCGACTCGGATAGGAACACATAACACAACAGGACGTGCACAACTTCCAGAGGAGCAGCACACACGGATGCGACAGTCACAACACACAAGGTAAGATAACACGTACAACACTTAGCGGATGAGTCCGCACGAGTGTAACGGTTGTTACAACAAGTTTTATGTGAAAGGTTTGTCTGTTGTCCGAGGGGTATCCACCACGGGCGAGATAATGTTAACAACATATACAACAAATTTTCATTAACATATTATGTATTACAACAAATGAAATAACTTCAAGTGTTCGACACAAGTTAAAGCAACATGCATTAGAAGTGTTCAAGATTAGTCTTACAACAATTACAATACATGTGAGAAAACGTGTTAGCCTGTTAGCAGGCTTCTGAATTAAGCGAAAGTTCCAAGACACATCATTACACCATACATCACTAACTGCCGAGTGCGGGGCGTTGGAGCCACTACTTGCTCCTCAAAGAAAAGATTACAGACTATCTTGGCTATGTGGGAGGACCTGAGGTGAAAACTCCTTTCATGTACAAATGAGGGGGTATTTATAGCCAATGGTGAAACTAACCCTTATGACAGTTCGACTACCCTCATGAGCATTTGACTTCCATGTCTTTTCAACTTTGCATGACTCTTTGTACAACAATTCGGTCTCTTGGACTTCCACGTTACATTACATTGATTGACAACATAGCCCATAGTAGAGATGTGGGTGACATGACTCGACATGACAGTGTTGGTACATTCGTGCTGCTGCTGGAGTGCATGTCGAGCTGCAGTGCCGCTGGGTGATGGATGTTTTCGTGGTGTGTCACAGCTTCACCTCTGCATGGCAAGGTGCGTGGAGTCTTCGATGTTCGTTGGTTCGCTTGATGCTTCTTTGGCACATTGCTCATATGTTGGAAGGCTTGATAGGTTCGTCTATTTGCAAAAGGTGCATGTCTATCCGTTCGTTCGTCCGTGAGCATATCTTACATGTTTGCTCGTCCGTTCGTCCGTGAACATATGTTTGCATGATCATCTGTTCATGAGCACCTCTCTTCGCATGCATCGTTCGTTCGTCTGTTGTTGAACCTATCTTTCTACATGTGCTCCCTTTGTTCATCCCATTCATTGTCGCACCATGTTTGTTAGTGTACCTGTGCCTGTAGTCACTCATGAAGAGACGACATAAAATCCAAAAACCGCCTAGTCTACCATGACACATGATCATTTCAGATGCAGGTGACTGGGAGAGGCAGCAAGGTTGTGAAGCGGGATGATGGCTCCAGGCATTGCTGATGAAAACTGCGCAAGAGTCACTGGCTGATGAAGATGGACAATCCAAGTCGATAGTGACTGTCTGCGAGGTCTAGCTTGGCTACAAGGTAAAACTGCGAAAATTTTGGGAGGGACAGTCTAGGTTGCAGGAAGGCAAGGTAGACATAATCTACGCATTTTTTGGAACGAGCAAGGAGCAGGGGCTGGAAGGCAAAAATTGTGCAATTTTCTGGGGGAACAGGTTGGGCTGCATGGAGGATGAGTAGGCAAAAATTGCGCAGTTTTTTGGAGGAACTGACTGGGAGCCTGGGAGCCAAAACTGCGCAATTCCCAGAGGGAACTAGCAGTTGTCTATTGAGTGACTAGTAGTAGAAACTGCGCAAATACCAAGGGGAACATGCAATCAGCTGCTGGGAGTTTGGCAGCAGAAACTGCGCAATTCCTATAGGGAACTGGCAGTCCGCTGCTAGGAGCTACTGGCGAGGGAAACTGCACTGAGGCTAGGAGTTCGGCTTGTTGATCATCTCTGTGCAATTTTTGAGCTGAGTGGACTGCTGGGCAGCAGAAGCCCTGCTCATGAAAACTGTGCAATTTCCTGGATGAGCAGCTGGTCGAATGTCGGGAGGACTGACTCAGAAAACTGTGCAATTTTCTAAGGGAGACAGGGATGGGTACTTGGTGTTTGTCCGACCTATCTACGCAATTTCCTCAGTCAACAGAGCAGGCAAGGTCAGCAACCTCTACGCAATCTTTTAGGGGAGTCAGTCCCGGGGTGATTATCGGATCCGACTCTCCGGGTGGCCAGCATGAAAAATGATTGAATCACTTGCAATAAACACAACTTGGAAAGACTTGCTTGGTGCTTTTGCATTGTTCTGGGTGACACTTGATCGAGTCGGTGGCGGGGTGATGGTCTATCAGCGGGGAGTTTGGTCGTCAGAACTTCGGCAAAATGACTAAGTGTGTGAACGATCAAAAGATGCATAGGTGAACATTCAAACACACTCACATGACTTGACGACGAGATGAATCAAACCATACAAACACACATGTTCAACATGACTAACCAACGACGCAAGTGACATGCGCGATACTCATGATTGATCATTGATAGACCGTGACGATGCTTGTAAGACAGTCAATGTGACTCCGTGTGTGAGTGCGATAGATGCTTTCATAGCGAAGACAACAAGTACACACGAAGTGAAGACTTTGAGCATAACCAGAACATGGTCGCAAGCATGACTTAGACACCAACATACAAAAAATTCAATGAAATGAACAAGCAAGGCAGATGCAAAGACTCACACAAGCTCACGGAGTGAACCTAAGGCTGTGTAGTCATCAAGTGAAACTCTCAAGGGAGGCTTCGAAATTGGGTGCAGGCCTAAATTTTGGAGGGTGGTTGTAGCCACTACAACACTACACTAGACCTAATTTACAACAATATTAGTGTCATCCCTAACCACATTAAGGAAGATCAAAGGAATGGGTGTCATTGTACAACACTTAAAATCTTTAGTTTCATGTAAAATATATATACACCTTTACAACGAAACTTCAAGATACATGGATGCAATGGAGTCAATAGTTTCTAGCTCATTTTTTCAATGACAAATTCATAATTCCTTTTCTTTCAAGTAGAAATAATTACTTACATTTAACAAGATGTCATAAAAAACACCAAACCAATAAAAGGGACTTGCCATCAACTCACCAATCAAAATAAAATAGGTCTAATAAGAGAATATCTTAGAGCTTTGTAAGTATAACAAATAATATTAAATCAACTAGCTCTACAATTTGTTAATATGGCAGCTCAGGGATAAATTCCCTCCTTTGGACAACCTTCCTCATCCAGAGAAGCCCCTCTTTGCCCCTTAAAGAATTTAACTAAGTCAAGGGAAGATATACTTTTTTTAATGGAAAACCCACAAGTACACAAAAGTATAGATCACCCTAATGTAAAAATTAGGTCTCCAAAACCACATATAAATACACATCAAGGTCACCACATTTCGACATCATCATCACACATCTATTCTTCTCTCTCCTCTCTTGATTGGTTCATATAGGTCTGCAATTTGGGAGTTTGAGCTCACACCTGTGAAGTGAAAGAGGCTAATTCCATTTTATGCGTTGACTTTTCCACTTGAATAGTTTGACGAGCCATTGACTAGCTTTGACTTGGTTTGACTTGGAAAAATCTGATTTTTGGAGGCCAAAGTTCTTGGTGGACGAATTGAACTTTTATGGTTAGGTTGGAGAAGTTACTGATGAACCTCCTATAATAACCTGTCAACCCCATAAATGATCTTACCTCTTCTACATTTCTAGGAGCTGCCCACTCCATGATAACCCTTATCTTCTCTGGATCCACTGTTATGCCTTCCTTGGAAACAACATGTCCCAATTAATGCACCTTTGTCTAAAAGAAACTACATTTACTGAGCTTAGCATACAATTGATGCTCTCTCAATAATCTCAATACTGTTGCCAAATGCTCAATATGCTCTTCCTCATTCTTAGACTCTGTTAGTGTCGGTCTTGAGCCCTCCATCAGTGATCAATAGCTCTTTGCATATGCATAGTTAGGTGTCTCATTCAGAGTCAATTTCTCATTAGGCATGCCATAACACTGAATGGAGGAGCTGGTCTTTGTTCCCTTCTTGGTTTTGCTGGATCAGGACATACTTCAATGTAATTGAGTCATACTTGTTTTTATTTTTGCCTTGAGGTCCTAAGTCTTAGGTCTAGGGTTTTGAGTCAAAATCACTACAAACTCATGAGTCATGGTCAGTAAGTGCCCCAGCAAGCCAGATGGAAGTATGTACAGATGTTTCATTATTATTTTTATCATCTACAGTTCATTTTATGCCTTGGATTTAAAAAAACCCTGTTTTTTAAATTCAAGGTCATGAGAAATTTGTAAAAATAAAGAAATTTTCAAATATTTGTAAAAGTGCCGGCAACAAACCTGGTTCCTTCACTACAGTCCATCAGGCGGTCAAACTGCAAAAAGAATGGAGTCAAACGCTTCAAGAGAGTTCATTTCAGGACAAAAAGACTCTAAAACAGTGTTAAAAAGAAAAGCAAGTTGGAAACATTATAAAGTGGGTTCTAAAGTTAAATTTTTTTTAAATGACCCTATAAAGACTAATTCCCTCTCTAAAGAGCCTCATTGTGCATTTGATAGCAAGCAAAGAAAGTGAGAGAGGCAGCAATACGAATTTGGTAAGTTCAGGCAATTTTCGGGCTTTTTTCAAGCTGCGCGACCATTTCACAGGCTGCGCGACCACCTGGGAGGTGCGCGACCATTCCAGCGCCATTTTCCTTTGTAATTTTGGTCAGGCGCGACCACCTGGGAGCTGCGCGACCATTTGAAGAAGGTGCGCGACCATTTGTCCAGCAAACTCAGAAAACTTATTAAACTTCAAATTTCTCCCAAATTTGCTTGCGGTTTCTGCAAGGTATGCCTCCCAAACGACTTTTATGATGCTGCCATGGATTCAAGGGTTGTTTTGTGCTCATTTTATCATGTGAAAATTAATAGAAGATAGGTTGAAATGATAGTTGTTTTGAATGCATATGTTAGGTAGTGTGTTTGTTTTTCAAGGCAACTTTTTCCTTAGTCCCTCCATTTATTTTCCCATAATAGATTCACATGTGTTAAAATGTCATATTCATTAATCATATTTGCAAATTAATCATACAAACTCTACCCCCAAATCCTATGAAACCCTAATCCCTTCTAAACCTATTCAAACCTTAGTTCCTCCATGCATCATGCTAAAACCCTAAGCACCATTATGACACACAGCAAATATATGAAATGCACAGCAAGGAAATGAAAAAGAAAAATTGTAAAAAATAAAAAGAAAAGTGATGACAAGGCATGCACACAAGAAATTATAAAAAAAACAGTGAAAATGCCATTTGCATAGCCTTAGAAAAAATAAAGAAAAAGGTCATCTTGTGTATATGTCAAAGACTTGAAAGCTCAATAAAAGTCATGACAAAATTCATTAAAAATACAGCTGCATAGTTGTCAAAGGAAATCAGTTTTGCTGTGATTAGGGTTTTACATTAACATGGTATTCTTCCTCATCCTCAAAACTCTGTTTTTCCCTATCTATTCCCTGTATGAAAATCTATGTCAAATTGCATTTCCCTTCATGTAAAACTCCTTATGCAATTGAATGTCCCTCCCTATGGTCAAAGCATACAGTGAAACCCTAATTCACTCATGGCAAAAACATGATGAAGCTGCCTCTGTTTTAAATGAACTGCTGTTATGAAAATTAGTTGGCAGACTTTGTTGATGGGTTTCATTGTCCCCCTAAACCTAATTCCTAATATCCTCTCTTTTCCCTAATTCCCAAGTTACCAATTCCCTCTCCCTTCCATTGTAACATAATCACAGCGAACCTTCCCTTCCTTTTGCAATCAAATACCCTAAATCCATGTTTCCCAAAGCATCAAATGGCCATTCTAAAGTCAAGAAAAAACAGAGTATTCTCTTAAAAGACATTCAAAGCAAAATGAAATGAGCTGCCTGTTACTTGTACATAAGTGATGCTGCCCTATTCCCCTATGCCCATGACATCCTCCCCTCCATGATGAAGATTTTCATTGTCCTTTCCCTTGGTGCTTAAAAACACAGTTTCCCTAAATAAAGTATTAATTTGCAAATGTTGAAAGATGGAATGACATGTTTAGCATTATGTGATGTTTTCCTTCAGAATTCCCTGTTTATATATATATTTTTCCCTTTCCTATATATAAATTCCCTCCCCTAACATAATCCCTCATGATGTTTCCCCTTGAAAACAGCATACTTCACAGCATTTTGCAGGCAGGGCAGCGGTCATTTTGACTTGTTTATTCCACCTTGCTCAATAACACCATGTCAACCACTGAGACTAATGAGCAAGGTGATGACCGATCATCATCTTCTGAGATTGAGACACAGCAGAGGCCTCGTAGGGGAGGCAAAAGTGGTTACCACAGGAGAGAAGAGCCCACATCATTGGCAAAGTTGCAGGCTTGCCCATTGGCAGTGACTTGTTTTCAGTACATGGGTTGTTATCAGTTTTGTGAGAGGTTGTCACACATTCAGCATCACAGAGAGTTGGCCCGGTTGTTTGTTCTACATCTCCATGATAGGCAGGTCACCCTTGCAGGGGTGAATTTTGTGTTTTCTCCAGAGGCTATTACAGAGGCTACCGGGATACCCAATGTGGGTGAGCCGTGACCGAAGCGCAAGTGGCTGGACCTAGTATACTATGAGCCATATGTCAGGCCTACATATCTGCATAATTTATCAGGAAACATTCCTATCAAGTTCCTCCGAGCGGAGTATGTAGATATCATGAGACTCATTATGCACTACTTCACATGCGAGGGGAGATTCTCACGGGTAGGTCCTGGTCATATCCGCATGCTAATGCACTTCACCAGAGTGAGGATGATGAACATCTCAGCATACTTATTTCATGACACTCAGAGGATGGTCTCTATCTTTCAGAGACAGACCCTAGTACAGCAACTTCGGAGCCTATGCCATCATGGTCTTATCCAGCTAGTAGTTTCCCATCAGCTGAGCCAGCAGGGCATTCCTTGGGCAGATTTTATCTCCCGAGAGTTTTTTACACAGCTACATCCAGAGCCAGAGGCAGTTCACGAGGAGGGAGGGCAATCACATCAGCCCGAGACCAGCATTCCGAGACACATGGTTTCTTCTCCTAGGGTCACATATCAGAGAGGTCAGAGGACCTTATTTGCAGCAGCTCGACGAGTACTTTCTCCACAGCCGGTGGAAGGGGTCTCGTCATCATCTTCAGAGCAGCGAGTGTTATCTCCACACCAGGTGGAAGGGGCCTCGCTTTCTTCATCGGCACAGGCAGTACGAGAGGGCAAGCAGCCCATGGTTGAGGATGAGGCAGTTGGCGAGGCACATGATGATTTCATTGGTCGTGATGCCCGCTCTCCTCCTTCAGATTTTTATGAGATTATCAAACAGAGAGAGGAGGAGAACCTCGTGTTGCAGCGGAAGCTCGAAATGGCTCAATGGACCATCACTTATCTAGAACAGCGCACCAAACAATTAGAAGAAGAAAAAGAACTTGATGAGCTATGGAGGATCCGCAATGATCGAACTTTGAACCGTAGGAGGCCCGGTGACCCATTGCCTGCTGACCGGGAGTCCATACTTATCAGTGTGAATGCACACTTGGAGAGATTGTTGGAGAAGGCAAATCGTGACAAAGAGCTGCTACACAACATGAAAACACACTATTGGGCAAGGTTGCACGTTTGCAAGGCAAAAATGAAAATTCTCCAAAGGAAGCTGTCAGAGGCCCAGAAGAAGAAGAAAAGGACAAATCCACTCCGCATTTTGGCTGAGGCATCCCTCACTCATCATGGTACTGATCAGCCTTGATCTAGCATCAAAATCTGAAAATTTTGAGAATTTTGGAGCATTTTGCAAATTTTTGGTAAAATTACAGGTTTTTGCTCATGAAATGGTCGCGCCCCGCACGCGACCATTCTGTAGGATTGCTCGGAATTTTGAAAACTTGGCATTTTTGGAAAGGGCAAGCAAAGAGGAAAATTATCAATACTTGGGAGAAGCCTGATTTTGAGATTTGAGCCTCCAAAAGCTCAAAATACATCAAAAAAATGACTTTCTGCCCACTTTTTGAGTTGCAGAAAGTGACCTTGGGAGAATTGACTTTTGAGGGGTCAAATCAACTCCAAATCCAGAAATTCCACTTGGGATGGAAAGTAGACAGACCAAGCTTTCCAATGAGCCATCTTGCACCTGATTTGGACCAGTGGAACCCACTCAAAAGTTGCTGCAAAGGGGCGCGACCATTTGAGCTGAATTTTGGCAATTTTGACTTTTCAGCCCAGAAAACACTGTTTTTACATTGGTTAATGATTTCTACGTGTAGATGATGGATAAATGTAATATTTTCATGGCACTTTGATAGATTTTATCTCTCTTTATCCTTTTAGAAGCTTCCTTGATGTAAAAAGTGAATAATTAATGCATGAATGAGTTAGCTAAGTAATAGAGGCAAGTTGTTTGGCTGCCTATTTTCTAGTTCTTAGTTTAGAATTAGTTCAAACTGCTCCTAGGAAGCTGAGCTCTACCCCTAGAGGTGGGGAAAGGAGTTAGATGGTCTAGATGGTCTATATTATGCTCTCTCCTTCTCATTTTCATGGTTGGACTCTGGTGGAAGGAAGCTTCATTGTATATTGTGCATCTATTTCTGCAATTTAAAGCCAGGAAAGCCAGGGTTTTACAGACATCTTTGAGGATTCTTGTGGATTGATGTGCTGATGGTGTGTTCTTTACATGTTCTTGTAAGTTTGTTTATGTGTTTCACATCTTTCTTATGCTTCTAAATTGGACAGATGAAGTGGTAAAGTTTGAACTCATGTTTTAGCATGCTCAGCTTTTTAGTTTGTTCAATTTTAATGTTTTCTACTGTCTAGAGAGGATTCGAATTGTGTGTTTGCCCTCTTTAGCTTCTCCTCTATCATCTCTTATCATCCATCATCAGATTAAGGCATCAGCACTCACTCCTACCTTGCCCCTTAGATACCCCTGTGAAAACTGTGCTCAATCCCCGCACCCTGAATTGCACTTCCACCAATTGCCACCAAAACCCCTAAAAATCATTAAATCAAACCCCCTCATCAGTTTACTAGCCTAATATCTTTATTCTTAATTGGTCAGCCTAATCATATTGAAAGATCTACCGAATCTGACCCGAGAGAGCCTTCTCATACCTCGTAGGGCTAGCTACGAGGTGAAATGGTTTGATGTAGCCTTGAGAGTTTGTCTATCTCAGCCTAGGTGAATTCCAAGCGCTAACATATTGGCGACCATACTGGGGAAAACCAAATTTGTAATTGGTTCATTGTAGTGTGATTTCTTAAGTCTTAGACGGAGCCTGAAGTTACGCCAGAAGCCTTCGAAAACGCTCTTGTTTTACATCAGCGTTAGTAGATAAACGCTGCTTCAGTCAATCTCCGTGAGCTTTTGAAACCCGCACTTCATTGACATCTTTATCCCAGTATCATTATGGAACTCTAAGCTTTGGATGATAGGCTAAGAGTTTTCATACGGCTGAGCGGTTTTTTCTTTCCTAGTTTATTCGTAAAAGCAAGCTGGCTTCTGTTTCAAGATCAATTGTTAGATCTAATTCATCACCTGCTGTTATTGAATATTTTGAAGATCTTGAATTCGACGAAAGTTTTGAGTTATCTTTGTTTAAAGCTAAATCTGAAAGTGCTCTCGATTCTTTAGTCCTTGACCCTGATTTTGCAACTTCTCTTGCTTACGAAAGACACAACAAGCTGATTGACAATTTCATTTTGAGACATCTCCAAAACGACTTGCATACCACTACTCTTGCTGATCTACTTGAGAATATCTCTGAGAATATTGCAGCTACTATCACGGCTCACGAAGCATCGTCCCCTCCCTTTGTTTCCATTTCACCGATAATCACTTACCCCGAATCTTCGGCTGGTTCTCCTTCCACACCTCGCACTCCTTCTACCCCTCCATCTCCACAAATTTCTCTTCCCCTTGTTACAGCTCCTGTTATCATACTTCCACCTCCCCCTCCTCAAACTCATCCTACTCCCCCGCCTCCTCCACCTAGAGCCATGGCTGCCCGTTTTGCCCCACTTGTATTGCCTGCTAATCTTCATGACATGCCAGCTGACTATCAAAGCAAAATTCCCATGTTCGATGGCACTCCACAGAGTATTACAGCACAGCAACATATCGATAAAATGTCCACTTTCTTTGATCTATATGAGTTAGATGAAGAAGATGTTACCATGCGGTTGTTCGTGCAGACATTTGCCGGAGAAGTAAGAAAATGGTTTAGAGGGTTGGCAGCTAACAGCATCACCACCTTGCAAGCACTGGAAGATCAATTCTTGGACCGATGGGAAATAAGGAAAGACCCGCTGCAAATCAATGCCGAGTACAACAACCTCAAGCGAAATCCGGGTGAGTCGGTTCAAGATTATATCATCAGATTTAATTCAGTGTATAACGCTATACCCGATGATTTGAGACCATCAAGAAAGTCCGCCTTGCTTAAGTTCCCGGATGGTTTCGATCCGGAGATGGCCTATTCACTGCGGGACCGAGATCCACCTACCTTGGAGGAAATGCAGAAAATTGCAGTCAGTGTGGAGGCTAATTTGAATGACAAAAGGGCAAGGATGAAAGCGGAAAAGAAGGTCACAATCAAGGAAGAGGCAGCATCCACTTCTCAAGTTCTTCGGACAGTGGAAGAGATGAAAAAGGCATTCCAAAATCTTAATCTTAGCAAACCGGAACCTCAAGTTCGAAACCCAAATTTCAGAGGTCAACAACAGCAGCCCCAATATAGGATAAAACAGCGGGAGCCACGAGGACAAGAAGCGGCCGTGCAGCAGCCAATCCAACCTCCATTTCAGCAAAATTATGTCACTCAAGAATCTGATGATGAGGGTGAAGGACCCGGTGAAGAAAATCATTTTTTCACTCCCGATGACATGCCCACTTACATCACGGAAGAAGATGAGTTGGTAAGTAATGCTTATGCACCTCAAGATGAGCATTACATTCTATCTAATGATGTGGCACTTCAAGATGAGTCTGAAGAGTATCAAAGAGGTTACCTACATGCTTTATCAGCTCAACAAGGCAAAGAGAGACAGCTGAGAAACCGAACAGTACCTATACATCCACTTCAAAAGAGGGCAGAAAATGTGGCAAAGAATGGTGCTGCTGTTCCACAAAGAAAGGGTAAAGAAGTCATGGATTCTTCATCAGCCCCAACAGCTCCAGCAAATAAGATGGATCAGCCATCAAATGTACCTAAAGATAGAGCAGAAAAAAGAGATAATCCGGCCAAAGAAAGTGAGAGAAGTCAAGCATTCAGCATTGAGAACGAAGTCTCGAAATTGAAATTGTCCATTCCACTAACAGAAGTCATGAAGAACACTGCTTACAGAGCACAAATTTCTAAGATGTTCAATACTGATCCAATGTTAGATGCGGTAAATGTGGAGGATGATCAGCCGGAATTAATCTTTGGGCCAGCTCTAAACGGTGAGTCTTCGGAAAGTGATGTCCCGCCATTTTATATCAGCTTAAGAATTCATGATTATGTGCTTCATAATGCTATGTTCGATTCGGGAGCATCACACAATTTAATGCCCAAGGCAATAATGGAGAAGTTGGGACTTGATATAACTCGTAACTACCATGATCTATATTCATTTGATTCCAGCCGAGTTAGATGCATCGGTTTGATTAAAGATTTGGTAGTTAGCTTGGATCAAATTCCCGCAAAAAATCTCTTGATGGATGTGGTAGTAGCAGACATTCCTCCAAGGTTTGGCATGCTCCTTTCAAGGTCATGGGGATCAAAACTTAAAGGTACTTTACAGCTGGACTTTTCATATGCCACTATTCCGGTGTTTGGACAAATGAGGAAAGTCTATCGAGAGCAAAAGATGAAGTATATGATTACAAGCAAGGAAAAACCTGTGAATCATCCTGTAAACTATGTACAGACAGATCTAGAATCCTATGTTTTATTTGCTGATAGTTTTAATGAAGTAGATAGTCAATTAGTTCAGATAGAAGATATCCCAGGCATTGCTGAAGATTTCAGAGAAACATTGAGGAAAGATAGTGAAGAAAAGACTGCTGCCATAAGGTCAATTGCTGAGACAAATGGGCAGCAAGTCATGACTGCAACAACATCACAAGTACAGCCCTTGGATGATGATGAAGAGGGTCTTTGGACCATGGATTTCGATGGGGCAGTAGGCAGCGATGGAGCAGGCATTGGTGTATGGATCCGCAGTCCATTTTCAGTCTCTAAACAAGTTCCAAACAAGGTACAAGTTTGCTCTTACAAATTGGCTTTTGATTGTTCGAATAATGAAGCAGAATATGAGGCCCTTATAGCTGGTTTGAAAATCCTCCGGAAATTAAAAGCAAAGAAGATAGCAGTTTATGGCGACTCCGAGTTAGTGATCAAACAAGTAAAGGGGGAATTTCAAGCTAAACATCCTCGTATGCGGGCTTATCGCAATGCTGTTCTAGACATTTTGAAGCGGTTTTCAGAGCATACTTTAACATGCATACCCCGGATACAAAATGGAGTTGCGGATGCCTTGGCCAGGGCAGCAAGCAATTTGAAAATACCAATGAATTCGAGCAACAAGTTTGAAATCTATGTAAAGCATCGCCCTACAATCCCGGACAACCAAAGGAGCTGGCAAGTCTTTCAGGATGATGAGGAAATTAAAGATTTCTTGCATGGAGAAGGTAAATTTGAAGAAATTTCAATAGACATGGAGCCTGAAGGAGTTAATCAAATGGATGTTTTGCAGCTGAAAGATAATCATATTCCTAAAGGGCTGATTCCTTTAGAAGAACTTTTTGATCAAGATGATGTGGCTCGCAAGCCAACTTTGATGCCAACAGAAGAAGGTGTGGAAGATGTGAACCTTGGGACAGTAGAACATCCAAAGATGGTGAAATTATCAAAGGATCTGCCACTCAAGGTAAAGAATCAATACATTAGATTGCTGTCATCATTTTCTAATGTATTCGCTTGGGATTATTCATATTTAAAGACATATGATACAAGCATCATCCAGCACACTATTCCTATAAAGCCAAATCAAAAGCCTTTTCGGCAAAAGTTGCGGAGGATCAATCCCAAGCTGCTGCCTTTGATTGAGAAAGAGGTCAATAGGCTCTACAAGTCTGGAATCATAGTTCCCATTCGCTTTTCAGATTGGATCTCCAACCTAGTGCCTGTGAGAAAGAAGACCGGTGAGATTCGCTTGTGCATAGACTTCAGAAATTTAAACAAAGTGTCGCTAAAGGACAACTATCCGCTGCCTAAAATGGATCACATATTGCAGAGGGTAGTGGGTGCCTCAAAAATGTCATTGTTAGATGGATACTCCGGCTACAATCAGATCTTAGTCCATGAGGATGACCGTGATAAGACAGCCTTCACTACACCTTGGGGAACATTTCACTATGCTAAAATGCCTTTTGGTTTGAAGAATGCAGGTGCTACATTTCAGCGAGCTATGGATATGGCTTTTGCCAATGAAAAGGACATATTCTTAGTTGTATATCTTGATGACTTAACAGTATTTTCCAAATCCGATGAGGAGCATCTTTTTCATTTGACGAAAGTTTTCCAAAAATGTAGAAAATATGGCATTTCTTTAAATCCAAAAAAGAGTCTTTTTGCCATGAGTGAAGGTAAATTGCTGGGACATATCATTTCCAAAGACGGTATACGAATTGATCCCGCACGGGTGGAGGCAATTCAGCAGCTAGAGCAGCCCCGAAATAAGAAGGAGATACAATCTTTTAATGGTAAATTAAATTTTCTGCGTCGCTTCATTCCTAATCTTGCAGAGCACCTTAGAGAGATGACCAACATGCTTCGGAAGGACAGCGAGATCAAATGGACCGAAGAGGCAGTCAAATCCTTCAATTTAATCAAGGTAATCTTGTCTTCAGCCCCGACCTTAATCAGCCCTGATTATACTCAGGATTTCATTGTGTTTTCTTTTGCTTCCGAGCATACATTAGCAGCCGTATTAATGCAAAAAAGAGAGGGTGTTGAAAGGCCAATTGCATTTTTCAGCCGGATCATTAGAGATGGGGCATTAAACTATAATATCATTGAGAAACAAGCGCTGGCCCTGATTAAGGCATTGAAAGATTTCCGGGTTTATATTCTTCACTCTCATGTATTAGCTTATGTTCCTAGTGCAGCGGTAAAGGATGTCTTGGTACAAACAGAGCCGGAAGGTAGGAGAGGTAAATGGATTGCTGCTCTCTTGGAATATGATGTTGAAATCAAGCCCACCAAGCTGATTAAAGGACAAGGACTTGCTAAACTAATGGCTGAAACAAACCTTCATGCCCTTGATATCAACTTGATCGCTGCCTTATCCGATGGTGAAGGAGAAAATTCAACGGTTCAGGTATCAGATATTTTTATTAATTCTCCTTGGTATGCTGATATAGTGTATGTACTTCAGAATGTGTCCGCGCCTCCTGGAATGTCGAAAAACAAAGCTAGGACTTTGAAATTAAAGGCTGCTAAATTTTGCATTATGAAATCAGCATTGTATTGGAAAGATCCCGGGGGCATCTTGCTAAATTGTTTGGTTGAAGAGGAAGCAAAAGTGACGGTAGAAGACTTCCATAAAGGTGACTGTGGAGGTCATTTATTTTGGAAAACTACAGCCAACAAGATTTTGCGAGCTGGTTTTTATTGGCCTTCTCTTTTTTCTGATGTGTACAAAGCGGTAAAGAGCTGCCATGAGTGCCAAATATTTCAAGGAAAACAAAAGTTGCAGCCATTGCCTCTCAAACCGGTGGAGATTAGTGCGCCATTTCAGCAGTGGGGCCTTGATTTCATTGGTGAAATCCACCCAGCTTCGTCCGGGCAGCATAGATGGATCTTGACTGCTACTGATTACTTCACAAAGTGGATAGAGGCAATTCCTACTCGGCAGGCCACAGATTCGGTAATTATCTCTTTTCTTGAAACTAATATCTTGTCACGTTTCGGCTGTCCATTCAAAATAATCACAGATAATGCAGCTGCCTTTAAGTCCAATAAGATGGTTGATTTTTGCTATAAGTACAACATCAGCTTGGGTCACTCCACCGCTTATCATCCGCAAGGTAATGGGCTGGCCGAATCATCAAATAAGTCACTAGTGAACATTATCAAGAAGATGCTGGAAATTAACAAGAAAAGTTGGCACAAGAAGTTGGTCAATGCATTATGGGCTGATCGGGTTAGCCAAAAGAAGTCTATTGGAATGTCGCCATTTGAAATTGTATACGGAGTTGATGCAGTCTTTCCAACATCACTTAGTGTACCGGTCGCGAA
Source organism: Pinus tabuliformis (assembly GCA_031772625.1). NCBI lineage: Eukaryota > Viridiplantae > Streptophyta > Pinopsida > Pinales > Pinaceae > Pinus > Pinus tabuliformis. The sequence goes on from CM062819.1 coordinate 1,347,312,334, forward strand.
ATTACTTCAAGAAACGGGAGAAGATATGGATCCAATGCAACGGAGAATCAGTCAAATGGTCCACTTACAGCAGACAAGGGAAGAAGTTCTCCAAAACTCTTTGAAGCTGCAAGAACGTATCAAGAAGATCTATGATAAGAAGGCAAAATCAGAAAATTTTCAGCTAGAGGATGTTGTTTTGAGATGGGATGCTCGAAATGAGGACAAAGGTAAGCACGATAAGTTTGATAATCTGTGGAAAGGTCCTTATAAGATTGCTGCATATCGTGGTCCTAACGCTTTCATTCTTAAGGAGTTGAATGGCGATGAATGTCCCGGTGGGTCGGTGAATGGCCGGCTTCTCAAGAAATATCATGCTTGAGCGATGCTGCTCTAAATCATCTTCATTGTATATATCATTTTACTTTACTACAGCAAGTGTGAACTGATCTTTCATTCTTGGTTTGGGGCCCGAAGTGAAGGCTATAATTCCAAGCATGAAGATTGGTTGGTGTGGGATTTTCAGTTTGTTTACTTTCTGCAAAAGGTCAGTTTGTTTGAGTCATAGTCCTTTGAGAGTTTTCAGTTTATAGTCAAAGTCAAATAAAGTCTTTTGAGTATGGTTATTTTTGTGTGCTAGTTGACTCCATTGCCCAATGAATAAAGCACTGGTCTGCTCTCCCAAGAGGTCTGAAGTTCTTGGCACCTCCAAGGAGCTGCCATCCCCATTGGAGCCAATGTTAGTGTCGGTCTTGAGCCCTCCATCAGTGATCAATAGCTCTTTGCATATGCATAGTTAGGTGTCTCATTCAGAGTCAATTTTGCATCTCATTAGGCATGCCATAACACTGAATGGAGGAGCTGGTCTTTGTTCCCTTCTTGGTTTTGCTGGATCAGGACATACTTCAATGTAATTGAGTCATACTTGTTTTTATTTTTGCCTTGAGGTCCTAAGTCTTAGGTCTAGGGTTTTGAGTCAAAATCACTACAAACTCATGAGTCATGGTCAGTAAGTGCCCCAGCAAGCCAGATGGAAGTATGTACAGATGTTTCATTATTATTTTTATCATCTACAGTTAATTTTATGCCTTGGATTTAAAAAAACCCTGTTTTTTTAAATTCAAGGTCATGAGAAATTTGTAAAAATAAAGAAATTTTCAAATATTTGTAAAAGTGCCGGCAACAAACCTGGTTCCTTCACTACAGTCCATCAGGCGGTCAAACTGCAAAAAGAATGGAGTCAAACGCTTCAAGAGAGTTCATTTCAGGACAAAAAGACTCTAAAACAGTGTTAAAAAGAAAAGCAAGTTGGAAACATTATAAAGTGGGTTCTAAAGTTAAATTTTTTTTAAATGACCTTATAAAGACTAATTCCCTCTCTAAAGAGCCTCATTGTGCATTTGATAGCAAGCAAAGAAAGTGAGAGAGGCAGCAATACGAATTTGGTAAGTTCAGGCAATTTTCGGGCTTTTTTCAAGCTGCGCGACCATTTCACAGGCTGCGCGACCACCTGGGAGGTGCGCGACCATTCCAGCGCCATTTTCCTTTGTAATTTTGGTCAGGCGCGACCACCTGGGAGCTGCGCGACCATTTGTCCAGCAAACTCAGAAAACTTATTAAACTTCAAATTTCTCCCAAATTTGCTTGCGGTTTCTGCAAGGTATGCCTCCCAAACGACTTTTATGATGCTGCCATGGATTCAAGGGTTGTTTTGTGCTCATTTTATCATGTGAAAATTAATAGAAGATAGGTTGAAATGATAGTTGTTTTGAATGCATATGTTAGGTAGTGTGTTTGTTTTTCAAGGCAACTTTTTCCTTAGTCCCTCCATTTATTTTCCCATAATAGATTCACATGTGTTAAAATGTCATATTCATTAATCATATTTGCAAATTAATCATACAAACTCTACCCCCAAATCCTATGAAACCCTAACCCCTTCTAAACCTATTCAAACCTTAGTTCCTCCATGCATCATGCTAAAACCCTAAGCACCATTATGACACACAGCAAATATATGAAATGCACAGCAAGGAAATGAAAAAGAAAAATTGTAAAAAATAAAAAGAAAAGTGATGACAAGGCATGCACACAAGAAATTATAAAAAAAACAGTGAAAATGCCATTTGCATAGCCTTAGAAAAAATAAAGAAAAAGGTCATCTTGTGTATATGTCAAAGACTTGAAAGCTCAATAAAAGTCATGACAAAATTCATTAAAAATACAGCTGCATAGTTGTCAAAGGAAATCAGTTTTGCTGTGATTAGGGTTTTACATTAACATGGTATTCTTCCTCATCCTCAAAACTCTGTTTTTCCCTATCTATTCCCTGTATGAAAATCTATGTCAAATTGCATTTCCCTTCATGTAAAACTCCTTATGCAATTGAATGTCCCTCCCTATGGTCAAAGCATACAGTGAAACCCTAATTCACTCATGGCAAAAACATGATGAAGCTGCCTTTGTTTTAAATGAACTGCTGTTATGAAAATTAGTTGGCAGACTTTGTTGATGGGTTTCATTGTCCCCCTAAACCTAATTCCTAATATCCTCTCTTTTCCCTAATTCCCAAGTTACCAATTCCCTCTCCCTTCCATTGTAACATAATCACAGCGAACCTTCCCTTCCTTTTGCAATCAAATACCCTAAATCCATGTTTCCCAAAGCATCAAATGGCCATTCTAAAGTCAAGAAAAAACAGAGTATTCTCTTAAAAGACATTCAAAGCAAAATGAAATGAGCTGCCTGTTACTTGTACATAAGTGATGCTGCCCTATTCCCCTATGCCCATGACATCCTCCCCTCCATGATGAAGATTTTCATTGTCCTTTCCCTTGGTGCTTAAAAACACAGTTTCCCTAAATAAAGTATTAATTTGCAAATGTTGAAAGATGGAATGACATGTTTAGCATTATGTGATGTTTTCCTTCAGAATTCCCTGTTTATATATATATTTTTCCCTTTCCTATATATAAATTCCCTCCCCTAACATAATCCCTCATGATGTTTCCCCTTGAAAACAGCATACTTCACAGCATTTTGCAGGCAGGGCAGCGGTCATTTTGACTTGTTTATTCCACCTTGCTCAATAACACCATGTCAACCACTGAGACTAATGAGCAAGGTGATGACCGATCATCATCTTCTGAGATTGAGACACAGCAGAGGCCTCGTAGGGGAGGCAAAAGTGGTTACCACAGGAGAGAAGAGCCCACATCATTGGCAAAGTTGCAGGCTTGCCCATTGGCAGTGACTTGTTTTCAGTACATGGGTTGTTATCAGTTTTGTGAGAGGTTGTCACACATTCAACATCACAGAGAGTTGGCCCGGTTGTTTGTTCTACATCTCCATGATAGGCAGGTCACCCTTGCAGGGGTGAATTTTGTGTTTTCTCCAGAGGCTATTACAGAGGCTACCGGGATACCCAATGTGGGTGAGCCGTGACCGAAGCGCAAGTGGCTGGACCTAGTATACTATGAGCCATATGTCAGGCCTACATATCTGCATAATTTATCAGGAAACATTCCTATCAAGTTCCTCCGAGCGGAGTATGTAGATATCATGAGACTCATTATGCACTACTTCACATGCGAGGGGAGATTCTCACGGGTAGGTCCTGGTCATATCCGCATGCTAATGCACTTCACCAGAGTGAGGATGATGAACATCTCAGCATACTTATTTCATGACACTCAGAGGATGGTCTCTATCTTTCAGAGACAGACCCTAGTACAGCAACTTCGGAGCCTATGCCATCATGGTCTTATCCAGCTAGTAGTTTCCCATCAGCTGAGCCAGCAGGGCATTCCTTGGGCAGATTTTATCTCCCGAGAGTTTTTTACACAGCTACATCCAGAGCCAGAGGCAGTTCACGAGGAGGGAGGGCCATCACATCAGCCCGAGACCAGCATTCCGAGACACATGGTTTCTTCTCCTAGGGTCACATATCAGAGAGGTCAGAGGACCTTATTTGCAGCAGCTCGACGAGTACTTTCTCCACAGCCGGTGGAAGGGGTCTCGTCATCATCTTCAGAGCAGCGAGTGTTATCTCCACACCAGGTGGAAGGGGCCTCGCTTTCTTCATCGGCACAGGCAGTACGAGAGGGCAAGCAGCCCATGGTTGAGGATGAGGCAGTTGGCGAGGCACATGATGATTTCATTGGTCGTGATGCCCGCTCTCCTCCTTCAGATTTTTATGAGATTATCAAACAGAGAGAGGAGGAGAACCTCGTGTTGCAGCGGAAGCTCGAAATGGCTCAATGGACCATCACTTATCTAGAACAGCGCACCAAACAATTAGAAGAAGAAAAAGAACTTGATGAGCTATGGAGGATCCGCAATGATCGAACTTTGAACCGTAGGAGGCCCGGTGACCCATTGCCTGCTGACCGGGAGTCCATACTTATCAGTGTGAATGCACACTTGGAGAGATTGTTGGAGAAGGCAAATCGTGACAAAGAGCTGCTACGCAACATGAAAACACACTATTGGGCAAGGTTGCACGTTTGCAAGGCAAAAATGAAAATTCTCCAAAGGAAGCTGTCAGAGGCCCAGAAGAAGAAGAAAAGGACAAATCCACTCCGCATTTTGGTTGAGGCATCCCTCACTCATCATGGTACTGATCAGCCTTGATCTAGCATCAAAATCTGAAAATTTTGAGAATTTTGGAGCATTTTGCAAATTTTTGGTAAAATTACAGGTTTTTGCTCATGAAATGGTCGCGCCCCGCACGCGACCATTCTGGAGGATTGCTCGGAATTTTGAAAACTTGGCATTTTTGGAAAGGGCATGCAAAGAGGAAAATTATCAATACTTGGGAGAAGCCTGATTTTGAGATTTGAGCCTCCAAAAGCTCAAAATACATCAAAAAAATGACTTTCTGCCCACTTTTTGAGTTGCAGAAAGTGACCTTGGGAGAATTGACTTTTGAGGGGTCAAATCAACTCCAAATCCAGAAATTCCACTTGGGATGGAAAGTAGACAGACCAAGCTTTCCAATGAGCCATCTTGCACCTGATTTGGACCAGTGGAACCCACTCAAAAGTTGCTGCAAAGGGGCGCGACCATTTGAACAGGGGGCGCGACCATTTGAGCTGAATTTTGGCAATTTTGACTTTTCAGCCCAGAAAACACTGTTTTTACATTGGTTAATGATTTCTACGTGTAGATGATGGATAAATGTAATATTTTCATGGCACTTTGATAGATTTTATCTCTCTTTATCCTTTTAGAAGCTTCCTTGATGTAAAAAGTGAATAATTAATGCATGAATGAGTTAGCTAAGTAATAGAGGCAAGTTGTTTGGCTGCCTATTTTCTAGTTCTTAGTTTAGAATTAGTTCAAACTGCTCCTAGGAAGCTGAGCTCGACCCCTAGAGGTGGGGAAAGGAGTTAGATGGTCTAGATGGTCTATATTATGCTCTCTCCTTCTCATTTTCATGGTTGGACTCTGGTGGAAGGAAGCTTCATTGTATATTGTGCATCTATTTCTGCAATTTAAAGCGAGGAAAGCCAGGGTTTTACAGACATCTTTGAGGATTCTTGTGGATTGATGTGCTGATGGTGTGTTCTTTACATGTTCTTGTAAGTTTGTTTATGTGTTTCACATCTTTCTTATGCTTCTAAATTGGACAGATGAAGTGGTAAAGTTTGAACTCATGTTTTAGCATGCTCAGCTTTTTAGTTTGTTCAATTTTAATGTTTTCTACTGTCTAGAGAGGATTCGAATTGTGTGTTTGCCCTCTTTAGCTTCTCCTCTATCATCTCTTATCATCCATCATCAGATTAAGGCATCAGCACTCACTCCTACCTTGCCCCTTAGATACCCCTGTGAAAACTGTGCTCAATCCCCGCACCCTGAATTGCACTTCCACCAATTGCCACCAAAACCCCTAAAAATCATTAAATCAAACCCCCTCATCAGTTTACTAGCCTAATATCTTTATTCTTAATTGGTCAGCCTAATCATATTGAAAGATCTACCGAATCTGACCCGAGAGAGCCTTCTCATACCTCGTAGGGCTAGCTACGAGGTGAAATGGTTTGATGTAGCCTTGAGAGTTTGTCTATCTCAGCCTAGGTGAATTCCAAGCGCTAACAGACTCTATCACGATGTCATCAATGAATACAATAACAAACTTGTCTAGATAAGGATGTAACACACTATTCATCAACCACGTAAAGATAGTTGGATCATTAGTCAAACCAAATGGAACTACAACAAACTCATAATTCGGAAAGATGTCTTGTAGATGACCTCTTTTTTAATGCGTATATGATGATATCCGGATCTCAGATCAATCTTTGATAATATTGTTGCTCCCTTTAGCTGATTGAACAAGTCATTAATCCTCAACAATGGATACTTGTTCTTGACAGTCACCTTATTCGACTGCATGTAATCAATGCATAACTTGATAGTACCATCTTTCTTCTTCACAAACAATACTAGTGCACCCCAAGGACATACACTTGGCCTAATGTATCCATTGTCAAGCATTTCCTTCTACTACAACTTCAACTCTACTAACTATGGAGTACCCATCCTGTAAGGTGCCTTTGATGTCAGTGCTGCTCCTCGTACTAACTCAATAGAAAAGTCCACTTCTCTATGAGGTGGCAACTCTGAAATTTCTACTGGAAACACATCTTGAAATGGCTGTAAAACTGGGTACCTACTCAATACCTCTGCATCCTCATCTTCCTTACCTTTGTCTCTAGAGATATGTACTATAAATAATACACACCCTTTTCTATGACTATGCTTTGCCTTCATAGTTGTCACCATCCTATTTCCTTCTTCTTACCCTGTAAGATTCATTGCTCAACATTGTCATCCAAGTACTCAGTGGCTTTGCCATAACAATCCACCTTGGTCCTATGCGGATACAATCAGTCCATACCCAACAACATATTGTATGATCCCATTACATTCAAATGTGTTGATGTAGCCATACCATTGAGTTCAAATGCACAAGCTCTTACCCAATGATGAACTCTCTTTTTGTGTACTTGTAGCCAATTGTAACAACCAAGATTTTGCATGCACTTATTTATTCAAACCACACTAATCACCAAGTCAAGGTTAACATAACTATAATTAGGTCCATGGTCAATCAAAATAGAAACAACTTAATCACAAAGATCACCATACCTCTCAATGATAGATGCCTGATGATCTGCCTGCCAATTATCTAGTGTTGTATAGATATGAGGAATGCTCCACCCAACATCCCCAACATTCTCTGTCTCCTGTGCACTGTAACTATGAGGCCTACGACCCTAATACTATGGACAATCTCTCTTGAGATTCTCTGTACCACATATCCAACACTCCAACCGTCTAGTATCATCACCTCTATTCTGTTGTTGTGACCCATGTCCCTGTCTAGCTACATTGAACTTATTGTAAGGTGCAACATTCTTTTTCTCTTATGCATTTTGAGGCCTTGTTCTTTTCGGCTTCCATTTACCTTTAAATTTTTCTTTCCCTTTCCAACCTTGCTGAAATTTTTTCTTACGTTTTGATTGCTCATAACAATGCTTCAATTTCCCAATAACTTCCTCCAATGACTGAGGTTCATCATACTCAATCTGAACCTTGAATGCTAATGGCAATCCACTAACAAATATCTTAACTTTAGCCTTTTCATCTTTAAGATACGATACATACCTCGAAAGCTCCAAGAACTTGGTCATATACTCCTCATCTATCATTGATCCCATTTTTAGTTCGTAGAATTCCTTGGCTTTGTTGTTGTAGTACCTCTTCAACAAGTACTTCTTCTTAAAGAGTCCCTTGAATTCATGTAAAATCAAATATTTTTTCCTCATGTCTCTGACCCGCTTCACATCTTCTCGCCAAATGTCTGATTTACCTTTCAAGCTGAAGATAGCTACTATGGCCTTCATATTATCTATGCAATTATGCAACTTGAAGAACTTCTTCATCCCAAGTAACCAAGCCTTTGCATCCTTTGGTTTATTCAAATGTCCATAAAATGTAGGTGGCTTAGTTTACTAAACTCATTCGAAAAATATACCTTATCACTCCTCTTATAAGGATGATAATGATGATGATCATAGTGCCTTTCGGAACCAGAACTATAATAGTACCTGTGTCCATCACTTCTCTGATCTGGACTATCCAAGAACCTGCCATCTCTAACCATGTCATCCCTATGTGACTTGTGCCCACCATGAGATCTACTGTCATATGCCCCATTAGTCCCATTCTCCTTACCATGGCTGATTCGAGGTGGTCCCTGTATCTGCAAATCTGACAAACTCTGAAGGATTACTGCATTGACTTCTACTTGTTTCTCTTGTGTCTGCATGATTCTGTCATTATCTGACTTGCAACTCCTTAATTATTCCTTCAAGCTTCTCAATGTGCTTGCTAAATCAGAATAATTCCCAACACCACACTGCTCCTCTAATCCATAGGCAGAGTCTCGGTAACTGTAGTCTACCTTCTTGCTATTAATATTGTCGTATTCTTCCTGCAAAGCATACCATGTCAGTTAAGCCAAAATATAAACAAATCAACATACCTTTGTATAGTTCAGGGAGGATATCTGATCTGCGAGATCAACCAAATTAGCACAATACATGTATAAACATAATCATAACAGCATATAGATATCACCCTAACCATAGTCCAGTCATCAATGCATGACCATATCAACCACGCATCATGACCTCATGCATGGCAACTACACCCATGTCAATGTATGCATAATCAACATATGGACGACATGCATGCATACACGATACATACAAACACTGACATGCACAACGAGTGCATAACAAACCTATACTCATGATAAACACATCTAACAACACACCATCCACTTTCACGTGGTGACATCACTGCAACCATGACCAACACCATGCATATGTAACAAGCACATAGACCACAAGTATAAGTAATAACATATGCAATCGACATGAATGCATGACCAACGCACACCTCCCATCCAGTCTAAGGGGTGAACCGTGCTTTGATACCACTCTGTGGTATCAAATAACACCCAAAGAGAACATAAACCAAACACCTCCCAAGGAGAATAGAACCATGTTCTGATACCACTCTATAACACCCTCCTCCCATATTTACCCAAGTTAATCGGTCTACTAGGGTAAACATGTGATGAGAGGCTACTACAATCTGATGCAATTCCCCATGTACAATTAAGGAAGTAGAACTGACAAAACACAACCAACCTGACCTTCTGCACATACCATAGAACCTACAAGAGCCAACCAACCCTTCTAAGTGATCAACCCTTGTGACAACTTGACACTTCACTTCCCTAGAGCCTCAGTCACTCCCATGGCATGGGCATGCATGCGACTGGGGCCCTCCAGTCGCTCTCACAACATGGGCATGAAGGGACTGGGGTCTTTCCAACTAGTTCCGAGCCTGCGACCAAGGATTTTGTGCCACTTTTTTAGGGCCAAGACTCAAGCCATTGCCCAAAACTCCATGAAACTTTCAGGAATGAAAAGTAACATCAAAACAATGATGCAAATGCAAATACTTGAACGAAGACTTGGCTGGGCCCCTACTATTCATGACAAACATTTCATCAAACATGTCACAAATATGCATTTTACAGGTCATAACAACATATTTGAGCATAGGGGTCTCATACTTATCTCAAAATATCTAAGAAGCAATGATGCCTTATCACATTAGTTGCATTATCATATACTAGGTCATATATTCATTGTACATTCCTTTACAAATCAAAACATGACAAGAGCCAAACATCATCACTGTCATAAAACAGGTTCATAACCAACATATAACCAACAAAAATAACAAGGATACATCAACCATAAATGCCTCATATGAACCAATACATTTGCTCATAAAATACCAACGAGAAATAGTTCTTATTAATGAATGATTAGGCCAACTAGGTTCGGGACTTCCAAGTACCAAAATACCATAGATTGGCTCAACGAAATCCTTCATTCAGCCAATCACCCTCGTGCCATATTCCAAGCATGAATGTGGGACATATAACCAAAATCAGTTAGGGCTTCCCGAGGCTACACCACCTTACCCTTAACAATAAAACCAGGCTTTACCAAAATCCCCACCGGATCATTAGGCCATAAACAATAAACATACAATACTAGGCTTTGCCGCAACCCTCACCGAATCACTAGACCAAAAAAAATCATGGATGCCACAAGATCTCTCCACCTACACCATGAAGGATTTTTCCATCCCAACCTCTCGACTTTATCACGCATCCCACCATTAACAGTAAAGGGATTCCTAGGCCTACGAGGTCTCCACCCTCTAGGCTTTACTGTGTATCCCATCCTAGGATTCCTAGGCCTAATCAAGGGTACTCACCACTGAGCTTTGTCATGCATCCCACCATTCACTGGTAAAGGGACTCCTAGGTTCAATCAAGGTGTTCACATTTAGGGTTTACCGTGTATCCAATCTCATGATTCCTAGGCCTTGTGAATAATCCTAGGACCACCCCACTCAACTTCGAGTCCATCCAGCAATCCATCTCAACCACATACAAAAGAACCCACCACACCATGCCTATCCGGAAATGGAAAGGCTAGGTTGAAAAACACTATCACACCTGGCAAAACCCATGCCCATGACAACAAGAGAACCAAGAACACACATGCATAACCATGCATGCTAAATCTAGCAAGAAAATCACACATGCAAATCAATACCTACAAATAATACCGTTGTAGCTGCTAGATCCTGTTGTTCCTTGCTTGATCTTTGCTTCCTCTTGCCTTCTTTTCTTTACTTGATCCAATGTTGAAGGGTTCAAAGAAAACTCTAAGTGTCCAAGAGTGCGTGAGAGAGAGAATAGAGAGAGAGCTCCAAAACTAAACTGACAAAAGTTTGTGAACTGATCCTCAAAATCCTTTTTATTAATGAGGCCTCTATTTTCTTCATTTTCCATTATTTTCCTTACTTTTCCTCCTCACATGCAACCTATGACCTTTCACCTTCCTTTTCTCCTAATTTCCTTTATTTTCATAAATAAAATGCCAATTAATGCCATTTTGCCTTTCCAAATCCTTTGTCATTGCCTTTGCCAATTTCCTTAGCCATAATAAAGCAAATGAACACCCACACTAGGGTGTCTTGCCCAACATTCAACTTGGAATAGTGTCCCATAATTGTGGTTATTATTTTTCCTTTATTAACTTTTATTACATGGAATTTTCACGAGGGTTGTTACATCTACCTATAGGATCACTAGAAAAATGGGGCTATCAATAATTAAATGCAAGGTGGCTTGATCCAGGAGGATCTCATCCGATCAGTTGCACAATTTCATCGTCAGTGTGCAATGTCATCGTCAACAATTCAGTCCGGTGTCGTTCAATTTTGATAGTGTTAGTTATGGATCAGATGTTTAGGTAATGACTATGGTTGATATGGTTTTGTACTTGGTTGTCGACATGAGGTTGTCATAAATTCCACCAGGATATGATTGTCAACATGGGTTGATCAGTCACCTTGTAGAGTTTGTGTTGACATGTTTTTGTCATCAACTTTGCAGGATATGGTGTCAACGTGGGTTTTTTCGTCCACTCGCAGGTTTTGATGTCGACAAGTTCGTCGTCATGTGACAAATGTTTCTAATGTCGCTCTGTGACATTAGGTGGTAAATGGGTTATTTTTAAAAAGAAAAACCTAATGTACCTAGGCTTCAAACCTTAAAACAAATTAAACCTAAGACCTAAACCATAACCCTAATCCTATGCATCAAAATACATTAAGCCTATCCTAAAACCTAAACCCTAACCATATTTCAATATAAACCTATGTATTACCAATACAAATCTTCAAAAGACCTAAAACCTAAAGCTCTATACCTATCGGACTTCAATACATTGCAAACTATGTGTTAAAACCTAAAAACCTAAGTCTCAACCTATTTAAATTACAAAACATTATAAAACAAACAAAACAATCACATAACCGTGGGCCTAAACCATGCGGAGGTCATGAGACATGTGATCAAGGCCTGGATTGGCCGTCGGGTTAGCAATTGATCGTCGGGGTATATAAACAACCACGGAGTTAACCGTAGCAGGGAATGTTATCCATGTGACCATATGTGTGTGATCTGCCTATCTTGGAGTTAACCACGGTCCTTCACCGCAGCAGAGTAACCATGACATGTGACAGAGTTCGCCCCAAAGTTTTATGTAACCGTGTCGGAGGTTGTGAACTGTGGAAAGCCGCCAAGTGTAGCCAGAACCGCCGGAGCACCGTCAACCATGACCACCGGGGCAAGCGCAGAGGTGGCAGCCTATGGCTGGTCACATGTAATCGTCAGCCTCCTCCGCCCAGTCAACAAGCCGCTAGCGGCTATGGCCTTATCAAAAGTCTGTTTTTGGATTTTGTTATGGTTTTGTTCTAAATTAAATCAACCACCATGTAACCTGTTCATTAGGTGTCACAAGGTGACCAGAACGAGACCAATGAACAATTCAATGCAGCACATTCATGCGTAATTTGGCATCAGGAGTTCGATTGAACCTTAAAACTTATAAATTCACCTTTTTGTCATAGAGGAGGACATTGGGGTGATTTTGGTTTTTTTGTATGTAGATTCTGGAGGTCATAGGTAGTTTGTTTTCAGTGTAACAGGAGCATCAAGAGTTGGAATTGGGAACCATGATAGGCGTTGGAAAGCCTGTTCAGAGAGCTATCTATTGATAATGACCAGAAGTGCCTACGTGCACATTCAGTTTGGTCAAATCTTTGTGTAATCGACCTCTTAAGTTTCAATCCTAATAAAACGGTCGCCCATCTTGAAACCAGGCCCAGAGACGTAGTCCATCAGGGACGAACTCTGTAATCAACTTTGTTGTTTGGTATTGCTATGATTTTGATGTTTTCACTTCTGTTATGCATCTTACTTATGTTTTATCAGTTGTCGTAAAGTCTTTCTTCTCAGGTAGTTCTCTCGGTTTCCACACTTTTAGCTAACATTCAATTCATTAATGGCTAATCAATTCTACATCAGTTTTAACTTATGATAATTTTAGATCATATAATTTGGTATCAAAGCAGGTTGTGTTTGTAGAATTTTCCATTGAATGTTAACCAAGTCAAAATTGCATCGAGGAGAAGGAATCCTTGAGCAGATTGATCCAGAGATTGGAAAACGATGAATCATTCATAAGTCGACCATGACAGGATCTGATATAGGTGAAAACACTGAAACTAAGATGAGTGATGAACAGTTTCAGCAAGCATTCTTGACTATGCAACAGATGTTGGGAGAACTGTACGAAGACAAGAAGGTGAGAGATGCAGCGTCTTCTTCAGAGACATCGATGAAGGACAGAGGTAAAGGCAAGGCTGATAAACCACCTTCATCTCCATCATCTCCTTCTTCTTCTTCTAGTGCAGAATATGAAACAAAAAAGAAACCTAATAAAACATCTCTTTTGAAACTTGATGTAAAATTTGAGTTACCTATTTATGATGGCGAAATGAATCCTGAAAAGTTAGATAACTAGATTAAGCAGTTAGAAGTGTATTGTCGTATTCAGAACATTTCTGATGATAAAATGAAAATTCAGTTAGCTACACTTAGAATGGGGGGGAAAACTTTAATCTGGTGGGAAAGTAAAACTTAGATAGATGTAAAGCGAAAAGGAAAAGTCATCTCTTCATGGTCTAAGTTTTTAAAAGCTTTTAGGAAACAATTCTATCCTTTAGGATACATGCAGCAAGTTGTTATTGATTGGTAGCATCTGAGGCAAGGTAAAGGGCAGAATGTTCGAGAGTTTACTCAGGAGTTCAAAAAGAAAGCTTTGGCACTTGGTATTTCATTGGATATACGCGAAACTTTGTTAAAATACATCGGCAGTTTACATTCATATTTGCAGCATACATTATTGATGTTTAATCCTGATGATTTTGATGAAGTGTGTGTTCAGGCCATACATATTGAATCAGGTGGTAGACCATTCAATTTTTCATTGCATTCATCCAAAGAGTTGGAAATCAAAGATTCCAATGACAGTAGAGGGAATAACAATTCGAAGAGAAAGAAATCAGCGATAGCTCAGAAGGAAAGACCTACTTGTTCTCATTACTAGAGAATCGGTCATGATGAATCTAAGTGTTGGAAACTTCATCCAGAACTTAAGCCCAAAAAGTTCCTTAAGGAGAAGGATGAAAAGAAGGCAATTGTAGCAGTCCAGCGAGATCTAGGTTCAGATTCGGGTGATGAAAGGACGATAACTGCTATGGTTACGACAGGTAAACCTTCTAACACTAGTTCAAGTTCGAAAACTATTGCATCTTCATCAAACATAAATCCTTCAAATGAGGATAAAAGAGTTGAATTGTTTAACATAAGGATAACTTCTAAGCATACAAAGATAGATACAATGTTTGACAATGGATCACAGGCGAATTTAATATCTGAATATTTAGTTAAAAGTTTGGGTTTGGAAACACGAAATCATCCAAGACCTTACCCATTAGGATGGCTAAATAAATTAACTCAGATAAAAGTCACCAAACAGTGTCGATTAAGATTTGCCATAACAGCGAATTACATTGATGAAGTGGAATTAGATGTGGTTCTAGTGGACATATGTGGAGTTGTCTTAGGAAGTCCTTATCTTTGTGATCATGATGCAGTATTTTACAAGAGAGAACATAAATATCACCTCAAGAAAGATGGGGTTGAATTTATTGTCAGGGCACATCGAAGTAAAGATCATTTGAATATTGTTGCTAATCAGATGAAGCGATTAATAAGTTCAAATAAAAAATTTGTAATCATGTGTGTAAGGGAACAACATAAGAATCAACATGATGTTTGTTCAAGTCATGAGACTCAGTTTAAAGATAGTTTGATCAAAGAGGTAGAAACTATTCCAGTTCTATGTAAAATCAAACATCTTACTAATAAGCAGGGAATACAACATGAATTACAGTTGATGCCTAAAGCTCCTCTTCCTAATGTCAGAATGAATCAATTCAGTCCAAGTTTGGAAATTAACAGTTACAGGGATACAAGTTAGTATTGGGGAAAATCAATGTTACATTTCTCTTGTATTGTGTCACGTATTCATGTTTCAAACAGTTTGGAAGCCTCTTTTCAAGTGGAGAGGAAACCTATTTGTTTTCATATCAAAGCCTTTTCTAAAGCAGTGTCAAAGTATCTAATGGAAACTAATACATCAGGGGAAATTTCTCGTCAATGGAAACATAATTTAATGAATAGGGGAAAAGTGATTCAAACAAATCAACAACTAATTCAATACTTTCAAAGACAAGCTAAGTTGCAACAGTTTTCAAATTATGGTTTGATGGGTTCATTGCAGCAAGTTCACTTAGTAATCATGAATCAGGAAAATATGTCAAGTCAAGTAGCTGGTTTAACGTCAAAAACATCTTTGATTGTCTCTGTTATTCCGCAAAATATAATATTAATACGTGTTAATGGTACTAAACAATATCTCATAGAGAATGTTTTCAAAGATGATTTTGAATCACTAACTCATGGTATTTCGTGGAAAGAAATCAATTGCCATGTTCATAACAGATTGTTTGACCATCGTCGCAAGTTGTTCATACTGCAGATGGATGGAATAGGTCACCGGCTCAAAATGTGCTAAGGTCAGCATCATCAGGGTCATCACTTGCAGGTGATTGATCGAATGTATTGGTACATCATCAGGGCAAGATGGAAAGTGAGGGAGCTCTACCGTAATAGACTATTTGTTTAGTCAAACTTTTGTGATCCAAAAGCTTTCAAGTGGAGAGGATTGATCTAGGAGGATCTCATCAGATCAGTTGCACAGGTTCATCGTCAGTGTGCAGTGTTATCGTCAGCAATTCAATCCAGTGTCGTTTAGTTTCGATAGTGTTGCTTATGGATCAAATTGTTCAGGTAATGACTATGGTTGATATGGTTTTGTACCTGGTTGTTGACATGAGGTTGTCGTTAATTCTACCAGGATATGATTGTTAACATGGGTTGATCAGTCGCCTTGTAGAGTTTCTGTCGACGTGTTTTTGTCGTCAAATTTGCAGGATATGGTGTCAATCTGGGTTTTGTCGTCCACTCGCAGGTTTTGATGTCGATGGGTTCGTCATCATGTGACAAATGTTTCTAATGTTGCTTTGTGACATTAGGTGGTAAATGGGTTATTTTAAAAAAGAAAAACCTAATGTACCTAGGCTTCAAACCTTAAAACAAATTAAACCTAAGTCCTAAACCATAACCCTAATCCTATGCATCAAAATACATTAAGCCTATCCTAAAACCTAAACCCTAACCATATTTTAATACAAATCTATGTATTACCAATACAAATCATCAAAAGACCTAAACCTTAAAGATCTATACCTATCGGACTTCAATACATTTCAAACTATGTGTTAAAACCTAAGAACCTAAGTCTCGGCCTATTTAAATTACAAAACATTATAAAACAAACAAAACAGTCATGTAACTGCAGGCCTAAACCGCGCGAAGGTCATGAGACATGTGATCAGAGCCTGGATTGGTCATCGGGTTAGCAATTGACCGTCAGGGTATGTAAACAACTGCAGAGTTAACCGCAACGGGGAATGTTATTCGTGTGACCAAATGTGTGTGAACCGCCTAGCTTGGAGTTAACCGCGGGCCTTCACCGCAGCAGAGTAACCATGACATGTGACAGAGTTTGCTGCAGAGTTTTATGTAACCGCGCCGAAGGTTGTGAACGGTGGAAAGCCGCTAGGTGTAATCAGAACCACTGGAGCACCGTCAGCCGTGACCGCTGAGGCAAGCGCGGAGGTGGCAGCCTGTGGCTAGTCACATGTAACCGTCAGCCTCCTCTGCACGGTCAACAAGCCACCAGCGGCTATGGCCTTATCCAAAGTCTGTTTTTGGGTTTTGTTATGGTTTTGTTCTAAATTCAATCAACCACCATGTAACCTCTTCATTAGGTGTCACAAGGTGACCAGACCGAGGCCAATGAACAATTCAATGCAACACATTCATGCCTAATTTGGCATTAGGAGTTCGAGTGAACCTTAAAACTTATAAATGCACCTTTGTGTCATAGAGGAGGACATTGGAGCGATTTTGGTTTTTTTGTATGTAGATTCTGGAGGTCATAGGCAGTTTTGTTTTCAGTGTAACAGGAGCATCCGAAGTTGGAATTGGGAACCGTGACAGGCGTTGGAAAGTTGGTTCAAAGAGATATTTGTTGACAATGACCAGAAGTGCCTACGTGCACATTCAGTTTGGTCAAATCTCTGTGTAATCGACCTCTTTTGTTTCAATCCTAATAAAGTGGTCGCCCATCTTGAAAGCGGACTTGGAGACGTAGTCCATCAAGGACGAACTCCGTAATCAACTTTATTGTCTGGTATCACTATGTTTTTTATGTTTTCACTTCTGTTATGCATCTTACTTATGTTTTATCAGTTGTCGTAAAATCTTTCTTCTCAGGCAGTTCTTTCGGTTTCTGCACTTTCAACTAACATTCAATTCATTAATGGCTAATCAATTCTACATCAATTTTAACTTATGATCATTTCATATCATGGCTGCACAATCACCACAATTTTAGATATTTTTGCAGGGAAACACAACCCTCCTATTAAGGAGGAAACTCCTTCATATTTTGTATAAAAAGGGGAGCTCGAGCTAGTAGAAAGACTATTGAGATGTGGAGAAAAGGATATTCTTACTTTGTAGATTTCCTATCTTCTATATTTCCATTTTTTGTAATGACATTTTTTT
The DNA here is from genome assembly GCA_031772625.1 of Pinus tabuliformis. NCBI lineage: Eukaryota > Viridiplantae > Streptophyta > Pinopsida > Pinales > Pinaceae > Pinus > Pinus tabuliformis. The sequence continues at coordinate 1,347,330,086 of CM062819.1, forward strand.
TTTCACTTACTGGTTCACGGATACTCGGGTCAGCGGGTAGCCGCTACGTCCAGGGTTTTTAAACACTGAGTGGACGCCACCCGAAGGGCATCAACACCCCTCGGCCTATTTACTGACCTAACCCCAAGAGCTTTCGGGATTCGACCCTGTGACCTCCCATTGGCGAGGCACTTGATTTGAGTAATGACATTTTTTTATTAATGAAAGGACAAATATTTTCACAAGTTTCCTAAGTTGGTTTCACTCGAGGTTCATGAGCACCTTGGGGAGGGCCCACCCAAAAGCACTTTGGAACTCATATTGTACTTTATGTACCTTATTTCCAAATGTTTCTCTAAGCTGTTATAATTTTTGTTTGATGTGCAATGATATTGACATAATTACATGCTTCCAAAGATGAATGTAGATAACATTTTTTATTTGCTAAGTATTGATCTTAGTGTCCACAAGCTATTGCCAGTCTCACGTGTCTGATTTCATCTTTCCTTTACTTATTTGCAACATTTATATCATTTATGGGGTTTCTTATAACATTACAAGACTTCTTGCATAAATATAGGGTTTCCCATAGAACATACTCGAGAGCACTATTTTTGTTTGATTCTTTAGGATCTCATATTGGTTATTTGTAGGACAGCTAAGTTACTCTATTTAGTATTATTAAGTGAATGAGGAAGGTCTAAGAAAGAAGTTGTTACAACTATAACATTGTCTACTGGATTATTTTATTTTAAGTTTTTCCGATTGGATTACTTTACTTTATTTTGCAACATTAGTGTAGCATTGTTTTCCTTGCAGCATACATTAGTTTCTTGAATGCCATTAGTGTAGTTGAATTCTTGCAGCTTTACTTTCCAGCACTTTTACTTATGCAGTTATGTTTTCCTTGATGTACTACAACTTTCATTTATGCACTTAGATGCTTGAATCTTAACCTCTTGCAAGGCTAGACCAAATAAGGTGGCAATTGATTAATATTACCACTTTGTTCACTTGATTAAGAAAGTCAAAGCATCCATGGATTAGTGTGCATTAAAAGAAAGGAAAATACTACAAACTGCATATACAATGTGCAATACCTATTAAGTTTGTACGATTTGACATATTAGAGTTGATACCCTCATGGCTACAACATTGTTGCTCAAATATAGAGGGCCATCAAAATACATACACGATGAAGGAGCCCTCTTCCAACTATCGCCGAAGGAGATGAAAAGAAGTCATGAATAGATAATTGGGAACACGAAAATGGCACCAACCTCTTTGTTGAAACGATATATTGCAATGCAACTAACATTGTTTGAGTCCCCACTTAGCTTAAATCAATTATCATGATGGATAGAAGTAAAGAAGAAAAAAGAAGAAGAAATAACACAATGTTTCATGTGTAAGATCATTGACTAGGAAATTTAGAAGAAGGATGCCTACCCATTAATGAGTTAAAAGTAGCCATGCCCATATGTAGGTTTGGGAAAACAGTGTCCTTAATATTTAAACTCAAAAGGCTAAAAATTGGATATTTTACCTTGGATTTAAGCTTATAGTGGTCAAAAGGGCGATGAGTAAATTTTTTCCACCCTGCAATGTATTTGTTCACATGGAATGAAATATCACATGGATAATAACTAATCTTGACAAATAATCTCATGCATAATAATTATGGAATCCTAACAAATGTCAAATGAATAACAATTACAAGTGACAATGGGCACACTAGAACAAGGGAAGTTGTTATTGCACTAATGTTAAAGTTGCACTTCAAATGATCTAGGTGGATATTGGTGGCCACTTGCCTATTCCACTTGGACCCTCACTGTTGTTTCTTTTCAGTTCTATTAATTGTAGCACAACTTACTATTTTTGGGAGTTTTTTGGGTCCTAAACTTCTAGAGTCATTTTGAGGGACTAAAAGATGTTTTTAGGGAAAACAGAGAGACCGAAAAAGTCCTAAACCATTTTTTAGGTTTATTTTAAGCCTTTTCTTCGAGACCTTCAAAATGAGGTATTTGGTAGCCAAATGGAGATCGTATGCCAAAGTTATGACCCCAGGAAGTTAATGTACCAATTTACCCAAACAGGGTCCACAGTTTTGGCGCTTCATCTCCTAGGGTTAGGTTTTTGGATGTTTAGGGTTTTCCATTATTTTTCAATAATAAATAGGCCTTTGAGTCTCATTGTAACACAATTTAGAGGCATGTAGCTGCCACATCTCTTATCAGAGATAAGCTACCATTGTCCGAGCTCGTTTATTTCCATTTCTGTATGTAAGCATATTTCAATTCTTTGATATTAATGAAATGAAGTTTTATTTGTGCTGCATCTTTGTGTTTATGTGTATGTCTGTATTTTGTTGCGTTCGTCCATAAGTCCATATCAATGGAATCAGAGCGGTATGCTCTTTCTCTGTTTTTCTTTGCATGTCCCCAACGAAGTCAAGGTATAAGGAGTTAGGGCTCGGACTGGTTGAACCTTTGCAAGACCAGCCTCACAAACCCCAATGGCCTCCCATGGAAGAAGAAAAAAAAGACGAGGGGACAGGAGATCCTTTCAAAATATTGCTTGAGGAAGCCCTTGAGTGATAAAGGAACGCGATGATGGAAAATTTTCACCCAGATCCTTCGGCAGTTACCTACAGGTAATGCATCTTCATCCAGCAACCACTCTGGAGGCACCACTCCTTTTAAGGTACAAGTTAACTTTGAAGTCCCCACATTCGAAGGACAGATAGATGTTGACACCATAGATAGATGGTTAAATTTGTTGGAAGGATATTTTTTCAGTTCATGACTTTTCCAGTGGGGAAAATATTACTTTTGCACTTCTCAAATCTGCCCCACATGTCAAGGATTGGTGGGAAACCTACTGTGAACAAAAGGACGAGAGGGAATCCTCACTGTTTTTAGCCACACCCACTTGGAATTCTTTCTGAGACGCCATCAAGGAACAATATTACCCCGTCGGGAGCTATGAAGATAAATACATAAAGTGGACCACGCTATAACAGGGAAGGGACCAAGATGTGCCGGAGTTCAAAAATGTTTTTCATACACTTAGCTCGAATCTAGGTATCAAGGATTCTGAGTGACATTTGGTACTCAAGTACCACGACTGTCTACACAAATACATCCAGGACGAGATGGAGTTCCTGGACATCTTGTCACTTGGCATCGCCTATCGATACACTGTCAAGATCAAGCATAAATTAAATAGAAGAAGCGAGACTTTGGATTTACGAATCTGAAGCAAGGGAAAGGCGTCCCCAAACAACATAACAAAGGACAAAGCCAAGGCGGGGTGACCCAGGATAACCCGCCGAAGACGCAAGCAAAGAATAACACCATAGAGACAAAGAAGGACATCGGGGAATGGTGTGATTCCATAAGAGCTCCACTCACAACACAAGTGAGTGTCGAGTCAAGCAATCACTCGCATCCGAGCTGAAGGCTTCCGAATCAGACACATGTTCCAACTCTGAGTCAGAAACCGACAAGGGGAATGACAAAGGGAAGCAGATTATCGATGTGGAGCCTAGTGCCACTATTGCCACCACCAAGATCCAGAAGGATGAGCCCAAAGATCTAGAGGAGGGGGAGCAACTCTTCCACTCACAGATGTGGGTGAAGGGTTCTTCACTACAGTTCATTGTCGATAGCGGGAGCTAAAATAACCTCATTTCAGCAGAGGTCGTGAAGCGGTTGGGCCTACCAACCACACCACACCCGCAGCTATACACCATCGGGTGGCTTCACCAAGGGTGAGATCTTCGCATCAGCCAACAATGTCGCCTTCCCTACAACATCAAGCCCTTCACAGATGAGGTATTGTGTGATGTTGCTCCTCTTGAAGTTTGTGATGTTTTATTAGGCCAACCATACTTGTGGAAGTGACATGTTATGTATGAGTCTAGGCCTCACACTGTTATTATTACTTTGGGCAATAAGTTGTACAGGATATCGGAGGTAGCACCACCTATCGCTGTTTATTTGATCACTGCGAAGCAATGCAGTAATATAATTTCCTTATGATTCAACCTCGGCGGAAGAAAAATATTGTGGCCACGACCTCCAGATATGGCTCTTCTGCATGACAACAACATATGGACAAGGTTGTAGAGGAGTACAGTGATATCTTCACCTCACCCACAGGGGTACATCTACACTGTTAGGTTAAGCACTCGATCTATCGAACCCCAGGTGCGTCGCTACCCAATGGACCGATCTATCGATGCTATGTTATGAAGAACGATGAAATCAAGGGGCAGATCAAGGAGTTGTTGCAGAAAGGGCACATAAGGCCAAGTTCATCACCTTGTGGGATCTCGATCGTATTGGTATAGAAGAAGGACGAGATCTGGAGACTTTGTATTGACTATCGAGAGTTGAACGAGATCACTGTCCAAAATAGGTGTCCAATCCCATGGAGTGATGACCTTCTGGACCAACTCAAGGGGGCCAAATATTTCAGTAAGATTGACTTGAAGTCTGGTTATCACTGGGTACCAATCAAACCCTCCAATGTGTGGAAGACTGCCTTCAAATCCAAGGAGGGCCTTTTCAAATGGCTGGTCATGCCTTTCAGGTTGACAAATGCCCCTACAACCTTCATGAGGTTGATGGACGACATCTTGCAACCCTTCACCAACTCATTCGTGGTGGTGTATTTGGATGACATTCTGATCTTCAACCATAGTTGGGAAGAACACCTCCACCATATTCGACAGGTCCTCCAAACCCTGCAGTAACACAAGTTGTGTGCCAATTTGGAGAAATGCACTTTTGGTATGACCTGGGTTCAATATTTGGGGTACATCATTTATGAGCGGAGTGTGCATGTGGACCCAACCAAGATACACGTCATTTGAGATTGGCCAGCCCCAACCACTCTAACAGAGCTCCGCAACTTTTTGGGTCTTGCCAACTTCTATCACAGGTTCGTGTTGGGGTTCTCTCATATAACTTAGCCTTTGAGTCAAGTCACCAAGGGAGGAGCGAAAGCAAAGTTCTTTTGGTATGAATCCCAACAGAGAGCATTTGTAGAGTTAAAGCATCACCTCTACTCTGCACCAATGCTCACATTACCAGACCTGCAATAACCATTTGAGATCGAGAGAGATGCCTCCAAATATGCTATTGGTGCAGTTCTTACCCAGCAGGGGCATCCAGTGGCATATCACAGTGAGACACTTTCATACACAGTCTGAAAATATCCCACCTATGACAAAGATATGTATTCCATTATGCAGACTTGCCGACAATGGAAGCATTACATTATGGGGAAGGAAATGATCATCCACACAGACCATCGACCCCTGTAGTTCATACAGACACAAGGGAAGTTGCAGAACGATCGCCATAAAAAATGGTACACATTATTGCAATATTTCCATTTGAACATTAAGTACAAGAAGGGCAGCACCGACAATGTTGCAGACTGCCTCAACCGACCACTGGTCATGGCCCTAATCACTGTGCTCGACTCTTGTGGGCACGAGATTGCGGGGTGGCTGCATCTTTACAAGAGCGATCCATAATTAGGCAACACATACCAGATGCTCCTGGAAGGAAAGCAAGTTCCAAATTTTCACCTCTAGGATGTATTGTTATGCCACTCGGGACAACTCTGTGTTTCTCAAGCGAGCGTGGCAAGATACTTTGGGAGGCGCACTACAGTCAGGTTGCTGGGTTTTCGGGGTAGAGAAAACAATGGCAGTGTTGTAGAAGTATTTTTATTGGCTAAACCTTTGACAGGATGTTAGGAAGTACATCAGATCCTACACTACCTGCGCCATTGCCAAACCGACCATCAAGAAGCAAGGCCTATATACTTCTCTGCCCACTCCTAGTTGAACTTGGGAATCCATCTCCATGGATTGCATGTCGGGCCTTCCTTCTACTAAGCATGGCAACGACTGCGTTTTCGTGGTCGTCAACAGATTCTCTAAAATGGGCATTCTGGCAGCCTGCAAGAAGAGTATCACAACAGAAGCAACTGTTAAGCTCTTATTTGAACGAGTGTGGGTACATCTTGGGATCCCACAATCCATTATCTGAGATCGGGACAACATGTTCCTAAGTACATTTTGGTCAAGTCTCTGGTCTATGTTGGATACCAAGCTCACTAAGTCCACGACTTTCCACCCCCAAACTGACGACAAAATAGAGGTTGTCAACAGGATGATCGTACACATTCCACGTATGTATAACTCGAAGCATCCATGTACATGGGATGAAAGCCTCGCCTATGTCCAACACAACTACAATAGAGCTCTCCATAACTCAATTGGCCACAACCCCTTTCAGGTGGGGTTGGGATTCCAATGACTATGTCCCATTGATGTGGCCATACCATTTGCAGCTACTCAAGCAGATTTGACTCATGTCCAATTCGAAGCTGATAGGGCTAACAAATTCATTGAGTGCATTCAGCACATCTGCCAACAGGTCCATGACATTTTGGATAGAGCTAATGCTAAGTATAAGTATTGTCATGATCAACATCGGGTGCCACACAAGTTTGAGGTGGACAACAAATTTTGGTTACATTTGCCGAAGGAGCGCCTCGCTGGGCCCCACTGCAATCTTCGCTCACTCTGATATGGGCCTTACACTTTCACTAAGGCTGTAGGGGACAATGCTTTCGACCTCATCATTCCACCATTCTTTCGCCTGCACCCTTCGTTCAATGTGGACCGCCTTCAACCATACTTTCCACCATCAGTAGACACATTAGACATTGCAGAACAACTCACACCAACAAAGTTAAACCCATACTACATTGGACAAGTCACCACTGATCGGATCATGGACAGGCAAATCAAGAACACTCGCCAGCAGAAGATCCAACTGTATCGGGTTGTCAAAGCTGGGCAACTCCTGCACCAAGGCAAGTGGCTCACCAATGACCAAGTTCAGCAGAAGTTTCCCATCTCATGGAGGCACTCAACACAATGTGAACCATTGCTTCTTAAGGGGGAGGACTGATCCATGTGGATATTGGTGGCCACCCGCCTATTCGGCTTGGACCCCCATCGTTGTTTCTTTTCAGTTTTCTTAATTGTAGCACAACTTATTATTTTTAGTAGTTTTTTCGGGTGCTAAACTTCTAGAGTCGTTTTGAGGGAAACAGAGAGATTGAAAAAGTACTAAACAATTTATCGGTTTGTTTTTGGCCCTCTCTTTGAGATCTTCGAAACGAGGTATTATGATAGCCAAACAGAGATCACATGCAAAAGTTACGACCCCAAGATGTTGATGTACTAATTTACCTAAACGAGGCCCACAAATTTGGCGTTTCATCTTTTAGGGTTAGGTTTTTGGATGTTTAGGGTTTTCCATTGTTTCTCAATAATAAATAGGCCTTTGAGCCCCATTGTAAAACAGTTAAGTGGCATGTAACAGCCACATCTCTTCTCAGAGATAAACTACCATCGCCCGAGCTAGTTTATTTCCATTTCTGTATGTAAACATATTTCAATTCTTTGATATTAATGAAATGACGTTTTATTTTTGCTGCATCTCTGTGTTTATGTGTATATCTATATCTTGTTATGTTCCTCCATAAATCTAAATCATCAAACCAACTTCTAGATTGGTAAAGATATTTGTGTGGGAATGCCTCATAAATCTATTAGTATGCATGTTAGATTATACACATACCAACATACACTTATAAACAAGAAAAACATATTATATATATACATATATATTCAACGAAATCCCAAGTAATATATACAAGTGCAAATATGACTTCTAAATCCATTTGGGAAGCTTGCTTAAAAATCTATGAATAAAAGACTAAAACTGTTAAAGTGAAACTATATAATAAATTCACTCAAACATAACTATTTTACCAATTTCACATACGATTTTTAAACTTATTTTAATTAAAATATTTCAAAATATATATAAATTATTTAGAAATCTAAAAAACACCCACCACAAAAAATATGTACAAAAGATACTAAACCATTAAATTTTTTATTTTTTATTTTTTATTTCCATTTAAAAGTGTACATATTAAGGATATATTCGCAAAATGTATCATATGAAGCCATTGCAAATTTTATCCCTATAAATTAGAGTCAAAAGCGTTCAAATCCACCCATTACCATTTGTGCTATTATAAAGTGTGTTGTTTTGGAGATTCAAAAAAACCAGGATGAAAGTAGTTTTAAATTAAAAAAAAGGTAAATAAAAAACAAAAACGGTAGTTATGAAAATACAGATTTTTAATGTCAAATGACAAATTATGTTGGGTTTGGAATGTGTACAAATAACCTGTCGTTTTGCTATCTTACACGACATTGAGGCGAAGGCGGGAAGATACGAACGTTTTATCATACGAACATTGCTCTGCTTGCTTGAACTCTTTCAAATCCCGCATCCGATTTCCAAGCTCAGCCCATTACCAGAAATAGCACCATTGGGGATTTAATATCTCATCCAATTCGAAACCTCTACTAATAAACACTGCTTTTTGGTTAGAGTTGAATCGGAGACACAGACATACAGAGATGGACACATTTGTTGTTCGGCAGGACAAATTTGCACCCCCTAATCTCAAACCCCTAAAAAGGTACGGTATTGCGTTCAACATCGAAATCTTTAAATCTAGAATTTATTTTGCAGATATTGTTGAGAAACCATAGAGCTGGAGAAATATTTTAATTATCGAATTACATTGTGTTCGATTGGGAAGACTGAGCTGGGAAAGAGGAACGCGGGAAATCGAAGGGAGACTTTTATTTACGCACAGGCGCAATCTTTTAAGTTTGCTCTTGCGCTCATACGAAGAGGTGCGCTTATTTCTTTCCCGAAATCAAGCCTTTTTGAACACCACATTACTGTATTTTCTTGGTAAGAGTTAAACTGTTTCTATTATCAGAGACGGGGCAGAGCCGAATTGCGATTAAATAATGGCAAAGCCAAGGGAGGCTCCTCTGCATAAATCTCTCAATGTAGCTCCTTACGTAAATGCTTATTTATGACATCGAAATATATCAAGAACACATTTTCAACGTTTTTTTTTTTGGCGTTCTGTGGTTTAAACACCGTGAGCGGATTTACATATTTACGTTTTCTAATTATCTCCACTTAGTTAAATGTCTAACTTGCCACTGGCCAGGGTACGTTAGAATGGGGATGCTAGCCACTTTTCGAAATCACGGTGCTGGGGGACGTCAGTACGTACTTAAAGAAAGGGAAGGTTTTGAATGAATTAAGAAAATTAATCATGAAATATGATTTGCCGACTTCACTAGTGACGTGGGGACTGTAAGTAAGAAGACTGAAATTGAAAAGCTGAAATTGTAAGTGAACAATTGGACTCCTGAGAGTTGAAAATTTGAACACTGAAGCTCTACACTGAAGGTTGCTTCCTTTAAATGACTACTGCCGGTCATCGCTAACAATTCCAGCAAGAAAAACCAGCAGAGTATATTGTACAACCCATTTCTTCATCCTCCTCTGCTGTTCACCTGAATTAAATTGTTAATTTTCCTGCAAACCTCGAATCAGACACTTTTTTTTTTGTTGTAAATCAGCTTGTTATATTAGAAAAGTACATAGATTACAAAAAGTCTGCTCGTGCAGACACCGGGCTGCCAAACTGCATTGCAAGACCCCACAATATTACCATAAGAGACCACCATACGACCCCGAGCACACCACGCAGGGTGGCAGAGCAAAAAGGGGTTTGACTCAGACCATTTAACTAAACAAACACCTAACTGAAGCAGCAGACAGAGATCACTATCGACATACCAACTAAACCAGGTAGAGAGCACCAATGACCACCCAAATTACAAAAAACCAGCCAAGGCAGAAGCCAAGCCATTTACTTCTTGAGCACAATATGTTTCTTGGAAGCTTCCGGAGCTGATTCAGTCATCGAATTGCCTGCCTGCGCAGGCGTGGGATGATTGCTTTGAAAGTTGCCCGCGTGATCGTCCCTTTTGTTCTCAGCCAGCCTAGCATCCTGCTCAATGGTTTGCCTTAGGAGCTTAATTAGAACCGTGAGCTTCTTCGTGATGGTTTCAACCTCTTGTTCCAGGGCACTTATCTTGAAATCCAAGCTCTCTAGGATAGCCATGTGTTCCTTAGACATCGCCTCAATATTATGCTAGATTTGACACAGTTGGTCCGCATAGTTTCCTTGCATATTTAGGGCTTTGGCTAACAGAGCTTTCATCCTCCAACTTTCAGCTTGCGTTCTTACAAATTGGGTGGCACGTGTAGTTACAGAGCCTGGATCCTGGATCCAGTCCACCTCCTTCTCCAGTTCTTGCTCTTTCAGTTTCCTTTCCTCTTCAGACACTTAATTCCTAGCAGATTGCAGATTTATTTATTAGTTGCACAACTAGGTTCACTAACAAAACAAATTTGGATTCGTCTTGGGATAATGGCCCAACTGAGGAAACACGTGTGCAACACTAGATTTGATCTAACTGATCAAGCCCTCCGTAGCTGATCTGGATCTCCTGGCTGCCTCCTTCCTCGGACCCAACACACTAGAGTATCACAATCCTTACGCCTCTTTCAATCTTGTGTTGCTCTATGGCAGTGTCCTTTCGCTCTCCTTAGCCTTACTTTTATAACTTTTTGTCGAGCAAAATCCCTAACCCTAATCTCCAAAGTGTTTGACGACTAAGATTAGATTTTGTTTTACTTGAGATCTCGTCTTTACATTTTCTAATGTTTCTTTAGTTCAGTAAGCCAACATAACTTTATGTGTTTTTCCCAAGTTAAACTTAGGTTAAGTTACAAATGCAACTTGCTCACACTAGAGCAAGCGTTTAAGGAGACTTTGGGCGACTTCTACACGCCTAAACACTTAGGCCTATGCAAAAATCCCTTTCAAACCCCCAAACCATGAAATCCTGAAAACCATTAAGTTTGTTGAATTTTGAGTGAAATTTAAAATTCTAGTTTCTCCTCATGAAATCCAATGAGGTCGAAACCACTCTCAAACATCCTAAGTGATTTCATGGTAATGTTAAAAATTTAAGTAAAAGGATGAAAATGAAAGATAAAGGAAATGTCACTTTTATTTTAAGAACTTAACATTAGGATTGATTGCCAAAGTTGCTATGGTTGAGATGTGTGAGGCAAATGAGAGGAGAGGCATGCTTTTCTTGGAGGGCATGTTTTTGGAGGGAAACAACCCCATCTGTCCCTCAACCGGTTCAAAACTCACAAAACCGCATTTTGTGGGGTTTATGACGAAACCAACCCGTTTGGTCATAAACCGACCAGTTTATGCCCGATTAGACCAAAGAACTAGGGGGTCTGCTCAAATAACTTGAATTTTCAATCTATTCGATGGCTTGGGCTAATGAACTAGCCGGTTTGACTAGTTTACTGTTTGAGTTGGCCGATTTTGAATACTATTGTTTTGATTGTAAGGAATAGGCTTCAAGATTGAGTATCTATAATTTGCAAACATAGATCTCAGAATTTATATTCTGCAAAACTTAATCATGTATTTCTAGGAATCTTATCAAGATCCCCTTTTTTGATATATGACATCATAACTGTACCCTATGACCATTTAAATGTTAAAATATGAGATAGCGTTGGGAAGAATTTCCCTTGAGAAATCCATTAATCCCCAAAAGTAAAATTCAAATTGATGAAGAAACTTGTTATTACTTGGCAGTTGGCACAAATTTTATTTTGAAAATAACTATGAACACTCTTATATCCAAATGATCATTTGAATTTAAATTCTTAATATCTCTCGCCAAAGTTCAAGGTTGGCTTAAAAGGGATTCATGTCGACTTACTCGAAGGGTCACGGCCCTTCACAGAAACAACTATATATATCCCATTGAGATGATCTTCCAAAGGTGCTTTGGATGGCAAAGATTAGTTTGAGATTTCCGGTTACATAGGTTTTCTCTTTCGCTCTTGGTATGGCACAAATCTTTCACTTTTGGCATGATTATAATGACTACAGGACTCTCGCTGTGTATGGCGCGTTATATCCTCTGGTCTTGCATATGGCTACAACACTCTTGCATTATAACCACAGGTCTCGCATTATATCCGCAATTCTCGCATATGGCTACAGGATTCCGGCACTTGTAGAGGTTTCACTCCTTGTATCAATTAGGCTTGCTCTCGTATATGGTTACAAGACTTCACTCTCGTTACATAACTTCTGCTTTTGATTGCATTTGGTCTTGTTTTGATAACGTATGGTTTTGATTTGTATGATCTCGTTCTTGGTACCTTTTTCTTGGAATGATATATCTGCAATGGCTATGACATGTTCTCGCATCTCTCACAGTAATGGCATAGAATGATCTCGCTCTGGTATGATTCAATAATGGCCTGTAGTTCACTCGACCCAGGTGATGGCCTGCAATATTGGTTGTATGGCCCAGGTGCATCAGCCGTAGTATTGGTTTGCTCGACCCAGGTGATGGCTCGCAGTATTGGTTCGCTTGGCCTAGGTGATGGCTCGTAGTATTGTTCCGCGTGGCCCAGGTGATGGCCCGCAGTATTGATTTGCTTGGCCCAGGTGCATGGCCTGCAGTATTGGTGGTATGGCGCAGGTGCATGGCTTGCAATATTGGTTCACATGGCCCAGGTGGATGGCTTGCAGTATTGGTTAACAGTGCCCAGTGGTTAGTAGTGCCTAATGGTTAGCGGTGCCTAGTGGTCAATAGTGCTCGTTGGTAAGTAGTGCCCAATGGCCAGCAATGCCTAATGGTCAACAGTGCTCGATGGTTAACAGTGCCCAGTGGTCATTAGAGCTCGATGGTTAGCCGTGCCCAGTGGTCAGTAGTGCCCGATGGTTAGTAGTGCTCGATGGTCAATAGTGCCAAGTGGTTAGCAGTGCCCAGTGGTTAGCAGTTCTTGATGGTTAGCAGTGCCTAGTGGTCAACAGTGCTTGATGGTTAGTAGTGCCTAGTGGTTAGCAGTGCTTGATGATTCGCATGGCCCAAGGTGGCCTAGTGACAGCAGTTGGCATGGCCCACGGTGGCTCGGTGACAGTGCAGGTAAAGCAAGAAGAAAAGTACTAGAGAACCCAACGCTGGGCAGAAGAGGGAGATCGAAAAAGCTACAGGAGGCAATAGTTCGAAACCCCAGAGGGTTTGTGCAGTCCTAGCCGGAGGGTTGATTTTTGAGGTAGTCTCTCTCTGAGTGAGTCGATAGAGAGAAAGAACTCCCAGTTCAAAAGTTTGATGGGGCAGAGGGAGCAACGTTGAAGCCTCAGCGTGAGGAGAAGCTGGTGGGACGCAGTCCTTTCTGCAGGCCGTTTTGCTGGGCAGAAAGACGTCAGAAGAGAAGGACAAAGAGGGAATTTTTCCTCAAAAGACTTCCCGACAAGAAGTCCGTTTCCTCATTGGTTGAGTAGCAACAATGAGAAGCAGAGAGGATATTTTCGACATTTGTGGCAGAGATGGAAACCCGTGGCTTGAGGGATCAAGATAGGTTGGACGGAGCATCCAACTATGTCATCTGGAAGGCTAGAATGTCATTCCTTCTAGATGAACATGGCCTCAAGACATATGTCGACAATGTGGTGGCTGTGCCTGCAGATGTAGATCCGTTGAAGAAGTATCGAGTTGAAATGGCAAAGGCAAAAAGAATGATCCTCAATGGAGTGAAGGATCATGTTGTTTGTCACATCGCTAGCAGAGGGACTGCTAAGGAGATGTGGGATGCGTTGTCTATGCTATATCAAGGATCTTCCGAGCAGCGAAAGATGTACTTAGAGCAAAAATTGGGATCTGCACAAATGCAGAAGGGGGAGCAAATGGATCCGTTCCTCATGAAGCTTCAGGAGACTCGAGATGAGTTATCAGCTGTGGGGTCTACACCTCAAGATTCCGAGTTGGTTAGACTGGCCCTTAATTATGTCTCAGATGAGTGGCAAGTCTTTGTCCAGAGTATCCTGAGCAGAGCGACTTTGCCGAATTGGGATGAGATGTGGGCAACTCTTAAGCAAGTGAGTTGAGGAGAGATCTAGACAAGTGTAAGCTTAACGGAAGCAATAGTAGTGGGTCGAAACCCAAGAAAAGGAGAATGCAACCCTTGCATGGAAGGGGCAACAGGAGCAGTGGAGGCGGAAGAAGGACGTCTCAAAGATAAAGTGCTTCAGGTGTGGTGAAATGGGTCACTACGCAACACAGTGTCCTCTCAGAATGAAGGACAAAGATGAGAAGCACGATCCGAAGGCTGCACCTGCGAAGATCGAGGAGGAGTTTGCCATGACAACTGAGATACCTCCAGGAGGGAGGTGGGCTGATTTGGAGCTGTAATTTGAAAGAGCTACAGATGGGTAGGATCCTTGAGGAGCCCATCTCTTGGATCAATTCTTTGCTACGAGAGCCCAGATCAGAAGTAGCAGGATGGACTAGTGTCGGATGATGCCGAGGAGTGTCGGAGAGATAGTTGCAGTGGCTAGGAGCGCTAGAGACTGAACAATGCAGGGCAGAGTTGGTAGCCGTGCAGATGGCACAAAGCAGAGGTCAGCAACATCGTAGAAGATTTAGAGGGTCAGCACAGAGACTAGCAGCAGTCAGGCTCCAACATTCACATGGTATCATGTTGAACACAGTTAGTTCAGTAATTTGGGATGTTTTTCCATTGCTGATGCAGTAGCAACAACAGTTTGCAGTGTAGAGGCAATTGGCAGTGGCAGTGCCAGCAACAACACAGATGCAAAAATTCAGAGGGAGTTGCAGTACGGATGCAGTGTTGACAGTGGCCGGGTTAGCAGCAGTACAAATTCAACATTTGCGTAGTGGTTGGTGGACAACATGTCAAACATCAGCAGCGCAGAGGGAGATGTTACAGAGCAGAGTGATGCTTCAGCAGGTTGCATAGCCAGAGCACATTCCTCTCTAAGGGGGAGCGTTGATTTCTGGTGGCATCAGATGTGCTTTAAGTCTCAAATTTTGCAGGGAGGCTTGGGCACATGTATTCCAAAGAACCCAAAAAGCGTTTTAGGAAATTCCACCCAAAAACAATTTTATTAAAATAATTAATTATTTTTAATTGGACCCTAAGTCTAAACTTAGGAAAATAAAATAATTAATGGGTATTAATCTAACTGTGGGTGTAAATTCTAGAAGAAGACGAGGATCAAGCATAAGTGATCTTAGCCATTGATTAGCTTCTAATCTGGGCCGTTGAATGCCAATGAGAAGATTATTTAAGGAGGCTTGAGGGTCGTTTGGAAGACACACAGAAAGTTCAAAGAATTGATTTTCTAAAGTAGAGTAGCTATCGAGAGATTTTTGATAGTGGGCTATTGCAGTGAGGGGCAGGGATAGTTGGGTTGGAGTATCTTCTCTAGGGCCCAGTATACGCAATAGAGAGGCAGAGAGACACCAGGAGGAGGCAACGCAGACCCGGGAGGGTTGATGCTGGGCCAAAAGGGCCCATGCAGAGCTTGACGCTGAGCTAGGAGGGCTCACACAGACGCTGTGCTGTGTTCAACGCAGAAGTTCGAGTTTGTTGAGGAAGTTGACATTTCTGAGCCGGGAGGGTTGGAAACTGCTCCAGAGGGCAAACGTTTCCCAGTTGAGTTGACGCAGAGCCTTCTGAGGCTGACGCAGGGCCAACGCAGAGATAGCCAGGGACAATTGGTTCGACTGTCGGAACAACCGGGAATTGCCGAGTAGAGTGAGGTAATCTCACTAAGTTTTTCCGCCTGTTTATTTTCTCTGCAATTGGATTGTCGGAAGGGCATCCAAAGTTGTATTCATAAACTACTGCTTAATAATATAAAACCCTTAGAGTTGCTGCACCGGTTTTCCCACATTGGGTTTTTCCGGGGACATTTGTCCAAAAATAATTGTGTCACTTGTGTTGTATCTTTCTCTATTGTTCTGTTCTTGTTTTGGGCATATTATTTAATTGGTGTAGGCTGCAGTGTGTTAGCTTCGATATTTGCTGTAAGAAGCAGTAAATAATTTGTTTCAGTAATTAGCAAATAGGAGAAGTTTAATCAATTGCTGCAGTAGTTGATTCAGGTGGGATTCTTGAATTTTCACAATAGTCACCTATCTAATGAAGATGTCACAAATAAGAGACTAGTTGCAAAGGCTTGGGGAGACTATTTAAGACTCTGAAATGACTATCTGTGTACTAAATGCCTTGTCACTTGATTGGAGTAGTTTTGCAACTAGCATCTACTCAAAGAAAGATACCACACCTTTTGAATTATGGGCTCAATGTATCTTGGAAGAATTTAGGATCAAGGCAAAGGATGACATTGAATCAAATGAAAGGTCTCAAGCCTTTATTGCAAGCACCAAGAAGCTAAAGAAAGGAAAGTTTGGAAAGTCCAAGAAGAAAACAAATATGTATAAGATTCAATGCTTTGGATGCAATGAGTATGGACACTTTAAAAGGGATTGTCCAAACAATAAATTGGACAACAAAAGAAAGGAAAGAAGTGAAGCTCATATAGCCGAAGAAAAGGGAGAACCTGAGAAGAAGCTGAAAGGAGAAGATTCCAAGGATCTTTACCATTGAAGGAAGCTCCATCACTGTTAGGTTCCTTATGAAATTTATAGAAAGTAGAGTAGCATGTATAGTTGCATTCTCTAAGTAGAAGTCTTGATTTTTGTAAAAACATGGCATCATAGATAGAACCACATGATAGTAGAAAAATTAGAATCTACTTGTTTAATTTGCTTTCGGAAAGATCATCTAGTTTATAGAGAATGAGAAGATTGGAACCATATTGCATATTATTGTTCATCCAAGCATTTTCTAACATCATGTTAGAGGTAGTGATTTTGCAAAGAGGGATCATCAAGGTCTTATAAGAATCATCATTTTGGAAGATTCTTGGAAGCAACATTATGACTGGTATATATTCCATCTAGTATGGAAACAATACTCTTGAAGGATGAAGTAATGCAGATGGTCAAAATTGCAGTATGAAAGGCATAATGAAAGTCTTTCTTGGGAGAAGGAACCTATCTTTGATGGTATAAGAAGCAAGTTCATTTAAGAAAGGATGGCTAAAAGATTGTATGGAAGCAAAGGTATGCATATTGTAAGTAACTCTTCTCTAGGGTAAGGTTCATATCTACAAGGATCTTGCAAAAAGAGTTGGATATAGAAGTGTGCTCGGTAAGTCTTCTATATGGGTGCATGATGCTCGAAAGAAGAAATTTGACATGAATGGAGATCAAGACTCTCTCACAAAGATTGCATGGCATAAATACAATAATATTGATCAACATCAAGTATAGTTTCCGAAAGAAAGAAAGGGAGTTAACAATGACAACTCCAAGGAAGATATTGTAGCTTGGTAATCAAGTTCGATCCATGGGCACCTTGATTGAAATGGATGCAATGGAAAAGGATTCTTGTACAATGTGTAGATGAATCATGCGAAGGATGTTGATCTCGAATTGAAGGATTCAAATAAGTAAATACTTTGATGAAAAGGGCCATCATGATAAGGTAAATATGATATTTAATATTTTGTATTGGTTATCTGGTTAACATATTTTTTTGCTTCCTAGAAAGATGTGGCAAGAATACATGATGACAGTTGAGGCAAGTTCAACTATTGGTATTGTACTTGATTCAAAGAACATATGGATTGAGTAACTATTTCCAGTAATCCTTAAAGGACTGTGAACTCAAGATGTTCATATCATCATCTTGAAATTAAAAGGTAACAATGTAAGAAGATAACCCGATGTTCATGTTTCTACATCAACAAAGATCACTTTCATGTTTAGAGGGAGCTATGACTAGCTTGAGGTTTGATAAGGCTCAATATAATGCCTTCATTGATGATGACTAGAGGAAAGTGATATGCAAATTTGATGGCTTGAACCCTGTCACAAGATTGAAGGAAGAGGATGATTTCATAATATCCAGGCATGAAGAAGCTCAATATGATTAGATACAAAAGGAAAGAGAGAACCATGTAACTATCTCCATAAAGAATTGGTAGCTGATACACTTATGAAGACAAGCTAAAGAGCTTGTGGTTATGACTTCCCAATTGAAATGAAGCGTAGGAATCTTCTCTATGCTTAAGATGGAGTAAAAGAAGTCTCCTTGAACAATTAAATAGGAGCAAGGATCTGTTCCTAATCAAGAGGGAATGGGGATCTACTCTCTGGTTGAGAGGGAGTGATGATGAACATCACATTTGTATTCTCTCCTTCATGTGTCATGCACTTGACCAAGACTAACAACCGTAAGTCTAAGTGAAGGCCATGAAGGGAGAATGGAGAATGGAGGATTGGATAAGCATCTGTGATTTCCTTGAGGATAGAAAAATCCAAGATAGGAAATGGACTGACACTCTTTGAGGATTGGACAGGTATCCAAGACAAGAGTGGTCAAAGAGGACCGATATTATTTGAGGATTTGGAATCCAAGATAAGAATAGTCCTAAAAGGACATACCTAGTGAACATCTGGATGATGTATGTGCCTTGAAGAGGTAGTGTGGTATCTCATGTAATGCCTCCCAACATTATGCTCTTGTCTAAGAAAGAGCTTGTCAAGTTAAGGCCTTACTATGTTGAAAATGCTGGTTGTAACAATGATGCTTAAAGATGGCTTACCAATTCAACTCTTCTTATGAGAACTCTTCAGTTTGAGAATAACCTTGTACTAAGTGTACAATTATGAATACCTCCCTAGTTAGGAGGGAGTGTTGGAAAATGTAACTAGTTTTGTTCTTCATATTTGTCAATTTACTCAAATCATTATGTATATCTTATGTTAGAAGAAACAAAAGAAAGAAAAATGTTATTTTTGAGCATGGGTTTCATGCTCCATTTTGATGGTCATCTAGGTAAAGCATGTTCTTCATGCTTCTAGGGTTTGTCTTGTCAAATGAATATTTTTCTTCAGCCAAGAGAGTTGTGTTAATTGTATATGACCCTATTAGGCAAGTTGCAACATGTAAAAGATATTGATTTTGGGTCTAGAAAGTTCTATGAGCCTCCAAGCACAAGTCGGCCCTGACAGTGAGAAGTCGGCCTAAAAGAGGGTATTCAAACCCCACAAATGTGTATAAATAGAAGCAACATCGACCTCATTTAGCACCAAATCAATCTCTCCCAAGAAGAAGTTCGATCTGAAGCTGGGAACAAGGAGAAAGCAAGAGCGAAAGTCTTTGAAGCAAGGAGAAATCAAGAAGAAGTAAGAAAATATGTTTTTGGGCCATTTTTCTCTCACACGTGTGAAAAATATAGGGTTTTTGCAGCTACTACAGAGCAGAAGTTGTAGGTCGAAGTTGGCCGAAGTTGAAGCTGGTTGGAGCAAAATTGATCCTTGTTGATTTGGTTGATCTCTGATCTAATTGGAAGGGCTTCTTGGAGGGCTGACTTGGTGCTTGGAGGACTTGGTCTAGGGTTTTGGGTCTGGGTTTTCTCATTTGAAATAGATTCTATAAGAAGAGAAGAGATTTTCTGGGTTTTCCCCTTGGAGGGGTTTTTCCCTGGCTTGGACCCTAGTTTCTATGTCCACTGTCTTTACTATTTCTGCTCTTGATAATTGTTTGATGAAAATATTTAATAAAGAAACATAAGAAGATAAATAAAATTCACAAACAATTATTGAGGTTAATGAGAATTTGAATTAATAGCTGCCCTACTGCATTCTCCAACAACACTAATTCACCACTTTTGCATTGTTCGAGTTTTTGCTTGGTGGTTGAGTTGTCGAAGATAAAGATTCTTGTGGGATTGAGAGAATTAGTTCATTTGCTTGGACAAAATGAGGCCATGAGCAAGTTCCTCTGTTCGGGCGATTCCATTGATCCATCATATGATTTTCCATAGGTATACTTGGCTAAGAACAAGATCAATGAACCTCCTCCCTTTTATATTTCTTTATCGGTAAATGGATTTTTACTTTCAAATTGTATGTTTGATTCAAGAACCTCAACCATTGTTATGACAATGGAGGTGATGAATGAGTTAGGGCTAATAGTTTCTAGACCATATAGAAATGCACAGGTAATAGGTTCACATGAAGAGTGGGTATACAGAGTAATTAAGGATCTTCAAGTCAGATTGCAAGGGTACCTAGAATTTTTTTTGACCATGAACATTGTAGTCATTGACTGCCTTGCCAATTGGGGCATGATTTTATCTCGAGAATGGGTGGCTGACGCAAGGGTTAGTACCCAGATGGATTGGTCATATGCATATATTCTTGTGGATTCATGATACATGGGATTGTTTGGCGAGAAGAAGGCACTCCTCAATGTAGAGGACCCTCAGAAGTTAAATAATGAACCTTTGTATTTAGAGATATTGGAACTTGATTTGGGGACTTATGTGTGCATGATGAGTCATTGCTGTCAATTTGTTACCAAGAGTGGTCTAGACGATTTATGGACTCTGCACTTGGATGGTACACAATCTCGTTTTGGACTTGGTGTGTGGGTTGTTTTCACATCCCCTCAAGTAATTATTTATTTAATTTTTTCGTTTTGTTTAGAGTTTGATTGCACTAACAATATGGTTGAGTATGAGGTTTTGTTGTTAGGTCTTAACTAGGGACAAAAAATGGGTATTAGGCTACTGAAAGTTCGTGGGAACTTTGAGTTGGTGGTTAATCAAGCAAGGTATTTGTGTGAAGTGAAGAATCCATAGCTGAAGAAGTATCAAGATGTAGTTTAGGATGGGATCGAATGTTTTCAAGCCTTTTCCATCATTGCTATGCCGAGGGACCATAATTACCTTGCAAATTCCATGGCGTCATTAGTTGATTGCTATTAGCCATGTTGGGCTATCCCTCAAACTTAGTATTTGGTCCAAGTGATATTTATACCTTCTATTCCTAATAACATAGGTTGTTGGTAGGCATTCGAAGATGAGAGACTTTCAATTTTTTGAATTGTGTGAATTAATTGTCTTCTCATGTGATAGATGAAGTATAGGAAGGTGAGTCTCCCCCACTAGTTCAATTTCTGATTAGTGAGATACCAAGAGGCTTGGTTACGTTAGAAAAATCATTTGATGAATTTGACACTTCTAAAGGAGTTGACAAATTTAAATTCGATGAACAAGGAGTTGAACATGAGTTCCAAGGTGTACTGTAGGATAATAAAAATTGGCCAAGGTTGCACCGAAGTGGAGAGGAGATTGGAAGCTTTGGTATGTGAGTGCAAAGATGTGTTTGCATGGTCTTATGATGATTTGAAAGAACATGGTCCAAAGGTAATAGAACATACGATCTCTTTGAGGAAAGAGATCGAGCCTTTCAGATAATGACAATGCGCTATGAATCACATGGTAGCTCTCGTTATACAAAGAGAGTTGTAAAAGGCTGAAGCTACTTGAGGCTTGCATCATTACACTGATTAGGTATCTAAATTGGGTGGCGAACATTGTTCCAATCAGAAAAAGGAATGGTAAGATTCACATCTGCATTGATTTCATAAGCATCAATCTCACCTCTTTTAAAGATAATTGCTCTCTTCCTAATATGGAACACATGCTATGATCGATAACTAGAATGGGAATGATGTCTATGTTAGACGGATTCTTGGGGTATCACCAACTATTGATATTCGAAGATATATAATTGCTACAGTTACATATTTGGACAAAGTGCTCATTAATAAGAAGCATTTTGACAATGTTTAACATATATTTTTTCATAAATTATTCATGAACTTCCTTGGATATACCAGTGGCCAGCTCCGAACTTAAGACAACTACAATGAGCCTATGTTTGAGTACGCAACTTTTAATGCTTCAATAGAAATAAAAATATACAATTCAAATTCTTTAACTACTACGACATGTGAAATAAACTAGCAAAGCGCACACATTGTAACACAAATACTACCCATGAAACCCATATGAGATAACCAAGAAGGAATGAAGGGCTGCTTATTCCATCTTCTTATATTTTGGAGATTACAGTATAGATGACAAAGCCATCCAAGCTTACTACAAAGCTAGGAGATGCTATGGTCATCTACAATCCTCTATAATATGCCTTTGTCTGTCTGCTATGTTCGTATCTCCTCTACGCTCTTGCTCATATAACAGAATAGTTGATAGCTAGTGAATAAGTGAATCATTTTCCTTCCTTTTGCCAGGTATTTGATGACTAGAAT
Organism: Pinus tabuliformis; assembly: GCA_031772625.1. Taxonomy (NCBI): domain Eukaryota; kingdom Viridiplantae; phylum Streptophyta; class Pinopsida; order Pinales; family Pinaceae; genus Pinus; species Pinus tabuliformis. Next base: position 1,347,352,162 of record CM062819.1, read on the forward strand.
TAGGGTTAGGATTAGGTTTTTGAGGCCCTCTTGGAACCTTCATAATGCTTCTAGATGTCTATAGGGATTCCCACATGTTACTAACTAGCCATATTCAAATTATTGTGAGTGGACATGTTTGCTGCTTGGACATTTGAGGAATATTTGGACTGTTACCTTGTTGGAGTTATAGATTTCATATACAAATGATCTTTTAGGGGCATGATAGCTTGGTGGAAAAACGTCAGTGAGAAAACAATTTCTGTCTAGGCTGAGGAAAGCCTATGGCATTTATCAACAGCCACAAGGACAAAAAAGTTGTAATGGCCCTAAAACCATGCTGATAGTTGATGACTCAAAATTTGACAAACACAATACCGTCTCTAATATGTCTCAAATTCCAACTCACTAGGCTAGAGCATGAATAGGTTCATATGGCATTGATGTGGATCAGTAAAGTTTAAATGAAGTGCCATTTCTTGACTATCCATGTTGAATTTTACATGATTTCCTTTAACTGGTAATTACTTCTGATGTTTATTTAGCTAATTCATTACATATTTCAACATTAAGCAATTACACATAGAAAATCTTCAACAATCGACAATAAAAACAATAGGAACATGAAGAGACAGCCAAACAAAAGGATTATTTTGGGAAAGCCCCAAACCAGGGGAAAAACCCAACAACATTTCTTAGGGAAATTTGTCCATTCAACAAGGAAAACATCCAGCCCTTTTCAGTAAAAGACAAATCAATTTACCCAGAAGTCAAACCTGGTCAAACAGAGACAAAATTTGTGGATGTTTTGTTAAAATTGGCAACTAGGGCCAAATTCCACTTTGGACAGCTCCTTTGAGGAAGATATTTGCATCATTGAATTCCTCTTTTCGAGAGGACCAAAATTGATCCAATGATCATCAAATTTGGTTAAGGAGAAATGTGTTTTTAATTTTATGCACTCTCATAAGTAAAATGGTCAAGGTCAGCTTCACCACCTTCAAGTCCAAGCGACATGTCTTTTGACCCTCTCCAATTCCTATATATGGAGGTGCTTCCAACCTCATTTGATACAACAACAAGGAACATAATTCCTCTAAAATAAGGTGTGGATCTGAGGCTAGGGCATTCAAGGGAAAAGAGCCGAGTTGATGAGAAGTATATCTCTGTCTGCGTACAGATTTTTGTGGAAAAGAGGGCTGCAGTTGTTTGAGGTTTGCCATAGCCAGCAAGGAGGCTCAGAGGACTGTTTGGAGGCAGTTTAAAGCTTCGGGGGCTCTTCTTTTCAGGCCGCAGTTCAAGTGATAATGCTTTCTGTGTTTTGTACATATCTCAGTTTGGGTCGCAGATAGGGTTTCCACTACAGCACGTTTGAAGGCACTTGTGGAAGGGCTGAATGGGCTTGTTTGTATCCTCCATGTCAGCCACAGTCAAGGAGGGTAGGCCACAGTGAATACAAAGGGTGTAACCTTTGTCTGTGAGCAGTCTATTGCTACTACAGGACTGAAGACTTGAGCTCCATATTGCAGACATTAGACAACAACTCATTGACCTTGTTTGAATATCCATTCTTGGACTGTCTTGAGCTTATTCCATTCAGGAAAGAAGACCGCATCATATGATCAAGGACCGAGTTCCTTTAGGATATCATTCCGTCGTTGCTTAAGCTACTCCTGATCTCTGGTTAGTATTTGTCTGCTGCTACTTGAGGACAGAATTGCATACTTGATTGGGCTGCCTCCTTGCCATTTGGATAGTGGTTCAAATCATCATTCATGGCAAGTCAGTTTTGACTTTAATTGTACCCTCTCTCTCTCTGCTGATCATTTGATTTTGATAATAAGAAGAATTGTTCAAGGGTTTTCCCCATCTTGGAGTTTTTCCCTGGCTTGAGCCAATCCTTGTGTTCTCTTGTCTTGGCTTGTCTTTCGCATTTACATTGGATGTTCTTTCAGTCATTGGTAAATATGATTTGTAATGGAATAATATAATTAATAATGGGCTAATGAAGTGATTGACTTAAGCAAGGAATATGTTAATCCAAATTTAACATGTTTCCAATAAATCAAACACTTCAGGGATGAGATCTATGTTGTTGCTTTTTGTTTGAAAGTCATAACCATCCTTCACTCTACTGTGTATCAAGGATTCAAATCTGTAAGTTGGTACTGTGCTAGTGCCTGTGGATTTTCCCACCCCCCTCAACCACGCTCTTTGCTGGTTTTCTGGATGGAGGATGCTATTGATCACTAGAGGCAATAGCAGATGGTATCCTGTAGGATGTGGTGGGATTGGATCTTGTGACCTCCCTGAGCATTATGCCTTAGTAGAAAAAGTTTGACCAAATGAGCTATCCCTTGGGGTTAACTAAATTGCACTTATGTGAAGGTCAAAATGCCTTTTCTGGACAGTAAAAATTGCATATTTGATCATTTGTTGGCTTGTTTGTGTTTGAAAGTTTGAAACTACTGTCATATGATGCCATTTGTGGATCTCGCTTCTTGTGTCTCTTTCTTTCCTCATCCAAATTTCGGTTAGCTGGCAAATTATGCTAAGCAGACTACACACTAACGCACTTACACATTCATTTAATCTCTTCTTCTTGGGTTTCTTGTAGTAGTTTAATTATGAATATGCATTCTAGGTTTTGTATGATTGTCTAGAATCTAAATGTGCAGGCAGGTCTGCATCTTGTATCAATTTCTCTATGTATCACTTACTTATCTGAAGTCTCTGTGTGCATGATGTACATCTTTATACACCATACCTAAGGAAGATTCTTCCTGTATTGTTATTTTTAGAATTACTAGAATTGCAAATATTCTTCATCTTTGAGAAGTTTGAGAATATGTTGTAGGAAATATTGGATATAGACTTTATTGATTTGAGATTCTAGGGAGTAATGCTGAGATTAAAAACAAAATTTGCAGAATGAATGTCTGCCTTAGCCCATTGACAAGATTTTGGGTAGTAGCTGTTATGCGGCTAAGAAAATGCAAATGAAAATTATGTTGAAGTTTGAGAATGTATAATTTGTGTTATGCAAAAATAAGTTATTGGATTGGCTCACTAGATGGCAATTCTGGTATAAGGTAGCAATATATGCAAAAATTGGAATGCCATTGCAAGGAGTCTTTAACGAGAAGATGAGTTAGTCTTGGTTATCTGGCCACAAAAGAATAGTGCAATCAAAATTGTGAAATGCTATCAGGACAAAAAGAATGCATGATGTGTCTCAAAAGATGGCACTTAGTTGATAGCTAAAGACCAGGACATATGGTCTCATTGTTATATTGTTGTCCTTCATTCTTACCCTCGGATCTGTTAACTCCATTTAAGAAGCTTTTTATACTGGCTCAAATCTCTTCAAAGGATATACATTAAACTTTTCCCCTTTTTCTGTTTATGATTTAAGTATGTTAAACTTGTTCTTGAGCACTATTTAAAATGTCTTGGTGTTTGCTTTTCTGCAGACTGGGATTTTTTCTCATTCAGATTCAAGTTTTGGGCATCATTCTACAGCGCATGTATGGGATATTTCAAGTATTAAGTTTACTCTGTTTCAAAATTTTCTTTTATTTATCCCATTTATTTTTGCTTTTTAAAATTATAACTATAGACGAGAAATGCTATCAGACAGCGTTCCCTAGAAAATTTCATTTCTACCTCTGGTCAAGGGCTGTGGCAGATTTGGTTAAGTGCCACAGACTTACTTAACTGGAACTAGGATGAGAGTATCTTCTATTTTAGATTCTTTGCAGCTTAGTTTATTAAGATAATTTGATTCTTTTAAAAGTCAGTATTTGGTTTTGCAGATAAACCCCATGAGGGAGTTTGTAGCAGTAGATGTTTTGCAACCTGGCAGAGGAAACCTAAATGGGAGGTAAATATGCTGATTATGGCTTTCTTTATGATTCTTAACTTAGGTTTAGTTTATCCTCTCTTTTTTTGTTTCTTTTTCCGGGAAGAAAACATATTTTAGTGGACCATATTTATGATGGCTTGGAATATTTGTAAGGCCCAAAATGTTGACCCTTGATTAAAAAATCTGTTAAAAATTGAGAAACCAAACATGCCTTTCTATTAGTTTTATGGCCTCAATTTCATTTTTCTACAAATACAGGCATTTCTGTTATCTTCAAAACTTCTGCAGCTTCTGCTAATGCGGTCGATGTTGCTAGCTTGTGTTGAAGTCAAGTTCTTGCATTATTTTTTGTTTTGTTTTGGAGGCATTTTTTTCTCTTCCATGGGCTTGATTCCTCACTTGCACGAATCTGTCCTCCTTTTTAAATAGTTGATTTGAATCAGCACCACAATGTCCTTTGAACTGGCCATTTAACTTCATTTGCTTGAGCCTTAAGCTTGTTTCCTTGAGATCTTTAGATCTGTAGTTAAGAAGGCTTCAAACTTCATTTTGGCAGGCTGAAGAATGATCTCAATCTTATGAGGCTTTGTGGATCCCAAGTTAGTTATTGCCCACGTAGGACCATGCTTAATATGATGATGTGTAGTACCCTGATGTCAACATGGGTCGCTTTTAGTGCCACATGTTGGCCTCATGGTGTATTGGTCCATTGGATATAGAAATACTTTGCCAAAACCCAGGGGATGTTGCTTTGCAAGCTTTCATACTTAGTTGCTTTCTTGGTTCATGGGGAATTTGGCTTTGGATTTTCAGGCTCCTGATCAAGATCGATTCCTTGCTGTCTCCTTTTACATGCCCTTCTTACTTAGAGATTCATTTTCTTGGAGGATATTAAGTGTCCCTCTCTTGCTATTAGTGCTTGTGTGGCTTATCTAACAAAATCAAATTTGGTTCCTTGCAGGTTTTTAATCTTGTAGGATTACATTATAGTTACCTTAATTTCTGTGGGCTAAAATCTCAATTTATATATTTTTAATTTTTTAGTGAAATTCTTGTCATGCAAGTTTTGCCTCTTTTTGGTGATTCTGCATGATTGCTTCTCCAAAACTTGTAGGGAGTGATTTTTGCTAAAGGCCAAGTGTTTTTTGTTGATTGCCAACACAGGTTAGCTTCTGCTCTGTTGCATATTTGGATTATTTTACTTCTTTATGGCTTTTTCTACCTGAAGACTTTTGTGGCATTTCTTTCTTTATATTTTAACATTGGTTTCCTCTTTTTCCCAAGGTAAAAATCTTTCTAATGAATACTTCAAATCTGAAATCAAAATTCGAAGGCTCAAAAAGCAAAAGCTGTAACTCTGCACTGTCCTGTAATAGTCCGAGCCCTATATATAAGTCTTTCTTATAGGATTCCATTGTGGCTGTTATCATGGCTCAGACTTAAAATCAAAACAGAAACAACAATAAACAAAGGATATCGATATAGACTCCTCTCAGCTCCAGCTTCAGTAAAGAGATCTTTAATATAAAGATAATTGAGTCCCTCTTCGGAATTATTCCTCCGAAAAATAGCTTCTTTAGAAAGCTGATCTGCGTTTGTACTGTACTCCCTGTAGACACAAGTGAAGGAAATATCATCAAAACGGCTTTTTATTTCCAGAACTTGATTCATGATGGGATTTAACAGCATGTTATCTATTCTGCATTTATCTTTTGCACATTCTATCACAGTCTTTGAGTCTCCGTATACCTGCAATTGTTTTATATCTGTACAGTTTGGTTTTCATAAGAAGCCACAAAGCATATAACTTGGCTTGATTATTTGTTGCTTGCCCAGCAGCAAATTTCAAGGAAAAATAATGTTCAGATTCAAGAAAAAGAAACATTTCTGTCTCAGATACAACCTGGGGTTTCTTGGCAAGTCCCATCAAAAAATCCCTAGGCTTTCTCATAGTCAATAATTGTTTTTTGAGAACTCTTTGAAAATTCTTTTTTGGTGGTTATTATTACTGCAAAATATTGCAGCACTAGGCACTCTAGGTCTAGGGCAACAATGAGATCAGCCACCAGTGTCACCTTAGTGGCTGTTCTCCTGCTGTTTTGTGGTTGGATATTATCCCCACAAGAGAGGCTTCCTTGACAGGCCTCAAAGATTAAGTAACTCAGGGAATCCCATGCTAAATACTCTCCTAGGAACCTATTCATTAGACACACCAAAAACATATTCAGTAAGGTAGGGCTCTGAGTGGGAATAAGGTAGTGAGTTCAAAGAACTTATGGATAAGTCTAGAGGGCTGAGATAATTCCTGGAGATCCTCATATAGATTCCAAACACATGCTCTACCTTTTAATTAAACAATTGCTGTTATAAATTAGGGTTTGATAAACAGCATGCAAAATTTATGACAGCAGCAATGCAATAGCCTATAATTGATGATAGTCAATAAAATATCTAGGCTATAAAATAGGTAAACAAGAGAAAGGCTAAAGCAAAATTTTCAAGGGTTGAAATACAGAAAACAGCTAGAAAACCTTAGAATTATGGCTGAAAATGCATAAAAATGATATTTTTCCTTTCAATTTAATAGATGTAAATCCTAATCGTAGGTATATGGCATTTAAGTTGTTATATGCTATTTAATGCCGATTTTTCAAAACCCCAACTCTCTTTTACCATAAAGAACATAAGAAAAGATAAAATTTAAAGAAAATTGACACACAATGACTATTGGCTTCAATCAATTGGGTATATGGAGTCAAAAGGGCAAGGTCAAAGATGGAAGGCCTTGAATGGAGAGAGAGAGAGAGGAAAGCCTCTCAATCTAACCCTAGTGACTTTCACAAAGAGGAGATTTAAGGTCAAGGAATGCTATTTTAAGTTTCCTTGATGAATAATTGGTGACAATTCTTGCATGTGGAGATTTTAGAGCCAATAAATATACATTATATCAGGAAGAAAAATACTCATAATAAATTAGCACCATTCACCAAAGCATTAGTTCGTCAATTCGAAGAAAGTTCATCCATGCAATTTTGTCTTCCCCAAGACAATTTGCTAGCCTAGTGATCCATTGCGTCCATGTAATGTCCCTTCTCGAATGATCACTTTTGGAGAACTACTCAATAGCCTATTTGATTCTCTTTTTGGGCTTCTAGTGATTCCGATGGTTCTCTATGCTTGTAAACTATGGGCCAGCAGTACATCCGACACGTAGTGGAAACAAATTGAGAAAATTCGTAAGTGTTTGATTACAAACAAATTCAAGATTAAAAGTGCAGTTCCTTATGCTATCTTGTTAAGTGAAACAAGGGCTGCTCCTATTGAAGCAATCGCTATGGTGCGAGCCATAATGTTAATTTTAGGTATGTTCTATGCTTAGAGCAATTTATTTCAATTTTCACAGTTAGCTCAATATCTTTTCTAGATTAGCAATCTCATCAGCATTAAAGTAAACTGCAGATAAAACATAAACATAAATCGCAGAAGACAAGCCAAGACAAGAGGACACAAGATGTGGCGCTAGCCAGGAACAAACCCCAATGTGGGGAAACCCTTGATCAATTCTTCTTATATGTTCTTCAATAGTTCAGCAGAGAGAGAGAGAGAGAGAGAGATAGTACATTTACAACAGAAGTCAACACTTTGGCTTATCCAAATAAGAGCATAGATCATCTCTAAGAAGATGATACATGGGATCAGTTGAAGACATGTTGCTTCAACTGATTCTCCAAGGTGACTCCTTCACCTATCATTGTGCTGCATCTCGTCATCATGTTGCACCTCACCGTGCTGCACCCATCGTCACAATGTTGGACGTTATGACCATGCTGTACACATCATATTGCTGCACTTTATGCTGCGTTGCTGTACCTTGTGCCACTGCTGCACCACGTTGTCACCCATGTGCTTGCTGCACCATAGCTGCTTCGTGTACTTGCTGCACCAAGTACCATACAAACTCAAGATAAAAATTGTCAACAATATAGCTTTGAGGACAAAGCTTTTGAAGGGGCAATGTTACTAATATAAATTATATAAAATAAAATGAATATAAATAAATATAAATAATAAATAATAAATAATAAATAATAAATAATAAATAATAAATAATAAATAATAAATAATCAACTGATGATTATCTTAAATAGTCATTAGTTAAGTGAAAAGACATGCCTAATCATGAAATGACACCTACCTAGGTATATAAGCAGGGCCTCATTGTAAAATTCAACATCCTTGTACATTTCATATTATTAATGTAACGACCTATTTATAAAAGTAATATTAAATAAATTTTAGTAAATAAATTATATTAATCAATTAATAAAATAATAAAAATAAACTAATGATAAAGTATTTTAATATAAGTCTAACCTTTATATTAAAATCAGAAAAAGGAAAGTTAATCAAAAATCAATATACCCTTTTAAAAAAGAAATGTATATGACACGACATGGGAAGGGTGTCACGAGGAAATGAAGCGGTGGGTGCTGGAGGAAGGACGACCACCGCCAAGAAACAATTTATAAACCAGAAAGAAGAGTTTGGGAAGGGGGGAATTGGAAAGAAGAAGGAAGAACGAAGGGGATACTGAAGAAGTAAACTTGAGTTACCTATGGAAGGAGAGCTGGTTGTTCTGAGGTTTCTGGGCACGGGGGAACAGTCTGCTTCAACTGAGAAGCTTACTGGACTGAGTAGTGAGGTTTTGCTTAGTTTGGCTGGGTGGTTTCGGTCTTTTGGTAAACGGGAGCAAACTGGAGGAGTTCTAAAACATTTTCATCCGCAGCAGACCAAGTAAGTACTTATCATCGAATCAAGCAATTAGTCATATGAAGTTTTGCATAAATTTAGAACAGAAATTTTCTTAAAGTTTCATACTCTGTTTAGAATAGATAGCTCTATAAAAACTCCTTACAATATTTACAGTTCAGTAAATCTTTATAGTTTCAGAAATGGTTCTTTACATCAGCTCAGTCCTTACATTTGGTATCGGAGTGGGTTAGAACCCTGTGAGACCTTACATGCCCATTAAATCTCGTTTTCAAGCTTCTGTATTTTAACTAGCCCTAATTATTTTGTTTCTAATTTATGAAATTCAATTATGTAGTGACTTCATAATTTTCACTTGAAAAACTACACGGATTTCTTAACGCATATGGCTACATTTCCTTGTTTGTATTTTTCCCGTTACCGTTTTACAGTGGAATGTTTATCAAAGAGGAGGACCATATATAGAATTGTTGAAATTTCTCTGACATCTCAACTAGAATTAGCAGAACTGCCCTGTATATACCCGTTGGGCGTGTATTGTATGTTCCTCTTCTCCCGTAGCTTGGCGTTTAATAAATGATTGAATTTAATGAAAATTACTTATAACCTGGGAACTGGAAGAGTCACAAACGGGTGGCAATGGGTGAAATTATAGCAGCCAAAAACCCTTGCTGCAGTGAACCCATACAGAGCTGCCTTGGCAGCTGCATTTGTGCAGTAAATACCCCGACCATCATAGTATTTGTGCTCTGACCCGAGAGCCATAATTCATCTTCAGGATTTTGTGAGCGAACGGATTCTAAAGATCCTATGGTCGAGAGCTGCCATCAAAATCCGTTTAGAAACTTTTGCACCGAGAAAAGGGATAGGAATCTGGACCTACAGCTGCAATAGCATAAACCTGTGAAAATCGATACACATTTGTAAAGTAAATTAATACATATATAAATAACTGGAGCGAAAGGACTACGCTTAATATAATCTGGGTAGAAAGTTATTATGTGTCACTTGAGGCGTCGACAACAAGGTACAGTCGTGCCCACCAGCTAAATTTAAAACCATGCGATACGAACACATGTTCCCAGTCAACATATTGTTGGCACCAAATCGGTTAGTAAACCTGGGTAGTTTAGATGAAATCTAGACATCATAACTAATCGAATAATGGACATACGCTATTTAAATGGCGAGTTCACAGCGTCGACGCAATTTAGAACCCTTATATTAATTAAATTTGAAATATTAATGAGGGTATTTCGCAGATACAAAAAATGATGAGCTCAAAGGCCCAAACTCTAAGCCTGTATTCTATGCGATACATGTGTCATGCGATGACCATTGTAAAACAATAGAACTGTCGGGTAGGGGTTTCGACCCGCCGACCTCCCACCATATAAACGCCTTCACACCAAAGTTATGGATGGCCAACAATGAAGTCCGACCCACGAGGTGCCAAATCATAGGACGGGAGAGAAGAATAAATAAACTCAAGTCCTCTTCAAATGATAAGTTAATGTTCAAGATATCGAACACGACACCGAGGAGGAGCCCACAAAGGCCCATACATTACACAACGTGTCAAGCATGAAACCCCAAGGAATCTTACGTAAATGATGGGTACTGTAGAATAACGCTTTTCTACTCTTCAACTGTGCTCACGCGGCTAATCGAACACACTACATATTTTCTGAAGGCTACTGGAATAACTGACCTATCTTAACATACTACTCCGCATATAAAATAGGAATGTGGAATGGAGACGCAGGGTAGAGAGGAAATGGAATTAGGGTTTCATCGCTGTCAGTCGTATCAGATGGCATGCCTACTTTTCAGAAGCAGCTCTCCACCCGTCCATAATCACATTCACATTTCAGAAGCCACTCTCCACCCGTCAAACGCTCATGAATAATAATCAAATTCACGTTTCAGAAGCAACTCTCCACACGTCAAACACTCATGAATAAGTTAGGTAAGATTCTCAGCGTTTTCAAAACCTCCCCGTAGTCTTCCACATGAGTTTTAAAATTTTCTCGAAAAGAAATCTCTCATCTTCTTTCTTTTTTGGGCGGGGTCTTTAATGATTTCATTGTTATTTTCTTTCTCTTCTATAAAAATTTAATAATAATATTTCTATAAGAAGTTATATTTATTATAATTTAGTTATGAATTAATAATAAAAATAAATTTTTAGTGAAAGAATATAGAAAATTGTCAGCATTGATGTAACAAATTAAATTCGGCCTCTTGATGATTTCAGTTAACTCATAATTTTTCTGTATGGAATTTATTAATATTGGCATAATGTCTTGTATAATAAAATCTATATATATTTTATTTGCACGAGGTGATTTTGATTGTTTGATTATTTGGGGATTTTGATTTATGCCTAACTAAATAAAAACATAGTATAATCTGATATGCGAGTTAGTGGAGAATGTTTACTAAGAGAATGAATATTATGAATGAAACTTAGAAAAATTTGCGGTTTATAAAGACTCATGCATTAAAATAAGTACTATTATGCATTAGGATAGAAAAACCTTACATTAGGACAAGGAGGTCGCAAGACCACCCTCCTTGACCTTGGTACCAGTAAGATCTGCTTAGCAGATAAAAATAGCAAAAAAAACAATACTCGTTTATAAATGTGAAATTGCAAAAACTATATGTTAAATCCGAATGTATACCTCAAATTTTTTATAAAATTTTATTATGTATACAGGAAACATTACAATGGTAAGGACATATGAGCGATGATGACGTGATCGGGCAGCATCACTGTCATTAATGCCACCACCGTCGTCATCATCATCTCCATCGCCACCACCATCATCATCATCTCCATCAAGACCATCATCAACACCAACGGCTCTAGCACCGGAGTTGACCGTGATAATGAACTCATTGGAAGCCTTATTGGAAACATTAAAAGGGTCAACCATGGCTAAGACCAAAGAAGAACTTCAACCCTTAGCAACCAATTCAGCGGAACCAAAGAATTTTGAGTATAAAAGATCAAAGGAAGATATTTCTAGGGAGCTTCAAAAAATTAAACTCCCAGAATTTTCAGGAGGTCGAGCTGGAGAACGTGCTGAGGCATGGTTAGAAGGAATGAACAGATGCTTTAAATTAAGAGAATATTCTTCTTCTGCAAAAACAAAAATTGCTGTATTTCAATTAAAGGAAAGCGCCTTGATTTGGTGGGGAAATCTAGAAAAACAACTACACCTCACAACGGATAATATCCCTTGGGAATTGTTCGAGGAAAGATTCCGCGCAAAGTATTTACCTCCATATTTTCAACAACAACAAGCCAGAGCCTTTCATACATTAGTTCAAGGTAATAAAACAGTGGAAGAATACGAGATAAGGTTTATGGAGCTTGTAAAATACATTCATTACTTAGATTCTGATAAACATCAAGTTGAACGCTTCATATTTGGGTTAAATCCTCGCATTAGGGTCTTGGTGAGCATGTGGAAACCATCATCAGTAGCTGAGGCGGTAGAATGTGGCCGTTATGTAGAAGAACATCTAGGAATCAAAAAGGATGTAGGGCTAGTAGAACCTTTACAATCAGGATTTCCAGGAAAGACTCCCCGAAATTTCTTCAGTAGCTCAAGGCCACCTTATAGTAATAGATTTATCCCAAGAAATGTAGGAACAAGAGCTCCCATGGCAGTTAATACTATAGCCGTTGAATCATCAAACACCAGTCCATGGACACCTCCTGGAACTGCTAATAGAGGAAGAAATTCAAGAGGAAGCAACATGAGAGGACAAAGCTCTTTATCTAGAAATTCACGTCCTGATTCAAGAGGACCAACACAGGTTAATTGTTGGGGATGTGGAGGACCGGATTTTCAACGTGATTGTCCAGAAGCTTCATCAGGTATATTGCATAGGATTGGAAAGGAACCAATACCAAATACCCAAAGTGATAATAGAATTCATGCATTAGTCAATAACGATCAAGCAACACATCAATCCACTGTAGTGGAATCTTCAGGTATTATTAATGGTATAAAACTCAAAATCTTATTTGATATTAGTGCCATAGATAGTTTCATTTCGTCATATGCATTAAACAAATGTGGGTTGGCAGCTCGTAGACAAAATGATTTCAGACAGGTAGAAATGGCCTCAGGAGAACTCCAATCCGTAGACTTAAGTGTGGATCGATGCAAAATTGACCTAGGGGTCTGTTCGACTAAATTGAAAGTTTATGTCACAGCCTTAGGAACTTATGATCTTGTCATAGGTATGGATTGGCTAGAAGCTCATCAAGCTTGGGTAGACTGTTATGGGAAAAGAATTCTAGGTATAAATGATGAAGGAGAAGTGATCCAAATTCAAGGAATCAATAGAAAAGTATCTTTATGCTACATATCAGCAATGAAAATGAAGCGTTGCTTAAGAAAATGTTGTCAGGCATATGTAATTCAAGAAGCAAGTAAAGAAAAAGGACCATCCTTAGAACAATATCCGGTGTTAACCGAATTTCTTGATGTATTTCCAAAGGAATTACCAGGATTACGCCTTGTAAGAGAGCTAGATCTCACAATAGAATTGAAACCTGGTACTCAACCAATCTTTAAAACACCTTATAGAATGATAGCTCTAGAACTTCAAGAATTACAAATTCAATTGAAGGAACTATTGGATATAGGACTTATTCGACCCAGTATATCACCTTGGGGTGCTTCTGTGATTTTTGTCAAGAAGAAAGATGGATTCTTAAGATTATGGATAGATTATCGAGACTTGAATCGAGCTACGATAAAGAATCGATATCCTATGCCTCAAATTGATGATCTTTTCGATCAAATGAAAGGAGCTGCTGTCTTTTCAAAAATTGATTTTCGATCAGGCTATCATTAGCTAAGGATTTCTGAAAGCGATATTTCTAAGACTGCATTCCGGACACGCTTTGGGCATTATGAATTTACTATGGTACCATTTGGATTAACAAATGCACCAGCAGTATTCATGAATCTTATGAACAACGTTTTCCGCAAATATCTTGATCAATTTGTACAAGTATTTTTAGATGATATACTAATCTATTCCAAGAATGAGAAAGAGCATGAAGATCATTTATGGATAGTGTTGTTCTTCCTCAGAAACATCAGTTGTATGGAAAATTATCCAAGTGTTCGTTCTTTTAGGAAAAGATTCATTACTTAGGTCATATCATATCAGGTGAAGGGATCTCAGTAGACCCTGAGAAGCTAAAAGTAATCATGGAATGGCCAATACCAAAAAATGCACATGAAGTACGAAGCTTTATGGGTTTAGCTGATTACTACCGAAGATTTGTGGAAGGATTCTCTAAAATTGCAAAGCCGATTACAACCCTTCAACGTAAAGTTGTTAAGTATGAATGGATTGAGGAATGTAATAAAGCATTCTCTGAACTCAAAAGACTACTGACCAGTGCACCAAGCTTAAGAGTTCTGGATATGGACAAAGATTTTATGGTATGTACTGATGCATCTAAACATGGGTTAGGTGCAGTATTAATGCAGGATAGAGGAGTAATAGCATATGTCTCCAGAAAGTTAAAACCTCATGAAGAACTCTATGCTACTCATGATTTAGAGTTAGCCGCTGTAGTACTAGCTTTAAAGATTTGGAGACATTATCTAGTAGGGTGAAGTTTTATGCTTAAAAGCGACCATCAAAGTCTTCAATATTTGTTCACCCAAAGAGACTTAAATGCCAGACAAAGACGATGGAATGAATTCCTAAGTGAATATGACTTTGGAATATCATATATTAAAGGAAAAGAAAATGTAGTAGCAGATGCTTTAAGCAGAAGACCATAGATATTCTCCCTCATACCTATCAAAGTAGACTTAAGGCAGCGAGTACTAGAACATCTCATAAAAGATAGCTGGTATTTAAAGGTAAGATCTAGTCTTGATAGTAAAAAGCCAAAAGAATCTAAGTTTGAAGGATATGAACTAGAAGATGATGGAATCTTACGATTTCATGGGAGGATGTATATTCCTGATAATAGGGATCTTCGAGACACTATCCTTAAGGAAGCTCACAGAGCAGTATATTGTGCACATCCTGGAGTAAAGAAAATGTATACGGATACCAAGAAACTTTTCTTCTGGTCGGGCATGAAACGTGATATCGTTCAATTCATTGCAAGATGTTTGGAATGTCAACAAGTAAAAGCAGATCATTGTCATCCAGCGGGTCTTTTACAACCTCACGACATTCCTATGACCAAATGGGAGATTATTTCTATGGATTTTATCACTGGGCTACCTCTTACTTCTCAAAGACACAATGCCATTTTGGTAGTAGTGGATAAATTAACGAAAAGCGCCCATTTCATTCCCGTAAGAGATACTTATGACGTTACTGACGTAGCTCGAGTATTCATAAATGAAATTATCAGATTTCATGGAGTACCTAAGAAGATTATATCAGATAGAGATTCTCAATTCACTTCAAGATTCTGGACTTGCATGCAGTCAGCCTTAGGAACTCAATTAAATTTAAGCACAGCTTATCATCCTGAAACTGATGGGCAAACAGAAAGGGTAAATCAAATACTTGAAGATATGTTGAGGATGTATGTTATGGATCAGCAATCACAATGGGAAAAGTACTTATCCTTAGTCAAATTTGCATACAATAACAGTTACCACAGTTCAATCGGAATGCCTCCATTTGAAGCATTATACGATAGACCTTGCAGAACACCGTTAAGTTGGGACAGGTTAGAAGATCGAGTGATAATAGGACCAGAATTAATCCAAGAAATGGAAGAGCAGGTAAAACAAATTAGACAACGGTTAAAGGAAGCACAGGATAGACAAAAGAGTTATGCTGATGCTCACAGAACTGATAGGAAGTATGAAGTAGGGGATCAGGTTTTCATCCGCATCAAACCGAATAAAAGTACTATCCGATTCGGAAAAGGGACAAAATTATCACCCCGATTTATTGGACCATTTAAAGTCATGGAAAGAGTTGGACCTGTCGCCTATCGTCTTGCACTGCCACCTCACTTGCATAAAGTTCATAATGTATTTCATGTATTTGTATTAAGGCATTACATAGCTGACCAATCTCATAACCTTCAATGGAAGGAATTGCAAGTATCGGACGAAGGAAGCATATTGATCGAACCATTACGTATACTAGAACGCAGAGTTCGACAATTTAGAAATCGTATATTAGACCAAGTTAAGGTCCAGTGGAACTAGTATAGTCCTGGATTAGCTACTTGGGAAGATACGGAAATCATATGTCAAAAATACCCCAACTTGTGTCAATTTTGAAGAACTTTAAACCATGTTTTGTATATATCTGCTTTACTTTAAATCAGAGACTCAGAACCATTTTGAAATGATCATCTATAAACGTGAAATTTTATGACATAATATCTGTTTAATTCCGCTAGTACATGGATACTGTTAGTGTCAGTCTTTCCAGCATTCCTCCAGTGATCAAATCTGCTCTCACAAAGTGGTCTCAGAGTGTCTAGGTCAAATTTTGTCATTTCAAAAAGTTTTCAAGCAAAATTTGGTCACTAGGCATTAGGTCTAGGGTTTGCTTTCACTCCTTTCAAAATTGCCCAAATGTCAGTCTATTCCACTATTCAACTGAGTCTATCATCATTCATAGGGTTTTCATTATCATGTCAGTGTCTAATGAGTCATTTTACACCTTGTTCATGCTTCAGTTGCGCCTAGGCAAGGTCATTTCCCTCTCCTAGGGTTTTGAAAGCTAATTTATTCTTGGATGGTCAAATCATTAGCAAAACTTGTATCCAGATGTTCATACACCTTCCCCTATCTTTCATGTACCTTATCAAACACTTCCCATCACTGAGATTCCCCAAATTCCTCATTTTTCCACAAACCCTAGTTTCTTGCTACAACTTGGCAATTTTCTAGGTTGGGCCTGTGTTTTTCCCTTTTGGACCCCTTCCCCTCACTCGATCTCCGCAATTCCACTTTCTCCTGCTTCCTAACATCCCTCCCTACTTCCAAAAATTTCCCCAAGAATTTAAAAGTCCCTTATCCTTTTCATTTCGCTTCATTTCGACAGAATCCCTTGTTCCACACATCGGGATAAGTTTCACTCAAATGATGTTTCAGAGCAATAAAAGATGAATTTTGGAAAACTGAGAGGTTTTTGTTCACAACATGCCAAGGAAGAAAAACCTCCTTCACTTTTTACACAGGTGTCATGGTTTTAGAGAAATGTCAAAAATATCGTTGCCTCAAGAGAATCGAATGCACCTCTGAAGTGACCTTGGGAAAATCAGGTTTTCTCCTAGCTTGGTTGGCCAAATAACTTTCTTGATGAGTCAAATGATAACTAGACACAAGGAGCTTTCCAATGAGCTATCATGAGCTCAATTTGGAGTTGAGGAAGGAATTCAAAAGTTGACTGCAACAGCACTCTGCCTTGAGGCAGCCTCATTTGGCACATTTTGACCAGTCTTGGGAGATTTGATTTTTGACAAGGCAAATGAACTCCAAATTGAAAAATTCCAGTTGGGTTGGAAAGTAGACTCAAAGACCTTTCCAACGAGCTATCCTGCGCCCGATTTTGACACCGGGAAGGCCTCCAAAAGCCTCCTGCAAAATGCACTATGTAGCTGGGTGCGCGCTACGCATTAGGGTGGGCGGCTACGCACCCAGGGCGCGCTACGCATCAGCACACCTTTTTCAGTGTAAATTTACTCACGCGCTACGCACTAGGGGCGCGCTACGCGTTGGGTGAGGCGCGCTACGCGTTGGGATTTTTGCTCAGAAATTCGCCAGCAAGTGTGCAACTCCTCCTCTAACTCAGTTAAAACACAGGTAGGCTTCATGTCCATGGTTTGTACTCAGTTTTGCAAGATGTATGTAAATAAATTATGCTAGCCATGCCATGAAAATTAAATGTAAAAACCCTCAGTTTGCTGTGAGAATTCAAAGGTCTAGTTTGCTGTAGGTTTTTCAAAATTATATGCTGCCAAGGTTTTCCCACTTTTGTGTTTCCTACCCCCCATGTTCACCAACATTTTCCTTAGAAAAATTCCTCATAGAACCCTACACTATCCCTCTACGAAATTCTAAACCCTCCCTTCTATTACAAACATAATATCCCCTAATTCACCCCAAACCCTAAAAATTATCAGAATTTCTATATCCTTTCCCTTCCCTAAATTCCTTGTTTATTTCCATTGCCCCTATGTCCCTAATGTTCCCCCTTCCCTAACAATTCCCTTGTATTTGTGTCCCCTTGGTCACAACATTTTGAAAAACAGGAAAAAGTCTACAGTCAATTGTGTGCACAGTCAGCATATATATTCCAGCCATCTTTTCTTCAACAATATGTCAGAAATCGAGTCAGCTTATGAGCAGAGTTATGACAGTGATTCTACACCAGAAATAGAGGTGCCAAGGAGGTATCACAAAAGTGGCAAAGGTGGTCGGCATGTCAGGGAGGAGCTCACTTCTTTGGCTCATTTGCAAGCTTGTCCACTTGCAATGAACTGTTTTCGGTATCAATCATGTTTTGAATATTGTGAGCGGATCTCACAAATCCAGCATCACCGAGAACTAGTTCGTTTATTTGTCCTACATTTGCAAAATGGTCATGTAAACCTTGCTGGAGTGGATTTCACCTTGTCACCCGAGATTATTGCTCAGGCCATTAGGATACCAAATGTAGGGGAGGAATGGAATAAGCGCCAGCAGTTAGACAGATTTCACTATGAGCCATATATCAAGCCCGGGTGTATGAGACATTTAACCGCTGTTTTTCCTTTCAGATTCCTAAGGGATGAGTATGCACCATTGATGAGACTCATCATTCGATATTTCACTTGTGAGGGCAGATTTTCACGTCTCTATTCGTACCATATCCGTTTGTTAATGCATTTTACAAGGGTACGTATGATGAACCTTCCATTTTTCATGTGTCGCAACATAGAGAGGATGGTGCCCTTAGTACAAAGGAAGACCCCAGCACAGCAACATAAGAGCATCTATCATTATGCACTGATTAAGATCATAGTGATGCATCAGTTGGCACAGCAGGGTATTGCTTGGGAGGAGTTCATTTCTCGCGACTTTTTCACGGTGCCACAGCCACCTCCCGAGATTGTCCATGATGAGGGAGGGCCTTCACATCAGTTTGACATTCCTGAGCCCAAGCATGTCAGCGCTCCTTCATATGTTACATATCAGAGAGGCCACAGGACCCTATTTGCATCTGCATGACGAGTATTATCTCCACATCAGGTGGAAGGGGTCTCGTTGACTTCATCGGCGCAGCGAGTATTATCTCCACATCAGGTGGAAAGGGTCTCGCCTTCTGCAGCACAGGTACAGGCACAGGTACAGGACAGAGGCAAGCAACCCATGTTTGATGAGGGACCTTCAGGAGATCCGGACACGGATATTATTGACCTTGATATCAGCTCTCCAAGCTTAGAGCTAAAGGAGGTCATTCAACAACAAAGGGCTGAGAATCGCTTGTTGCAACAGAAATTGGAAACGGCCAATTGGACAATCAACTACTTGGAGCAGCGTAACAAGCAGCTAGAAGATGAACACACTCTTGATGAGTTGCGGCGAATCCGAGAAGACCGAAACTTGGCCCGCAAGAGACCCGGTGATTTGACACCTATTGAGCGAGAGTCTATGCTTATCCGGGTGAACACTCATTTAGAGAAATTGTTAGCCAAGGCAAACAGAGACAAAGATATGCTCCGCCATATGAAGAATCATTACTGGGCCCGCATGCATGTTTGCAAAGCGAGAATGAAGGTTTCTAAAGGGCGATTGAGCAAGGCATTAAAACGGCGAAAAAGGCCCGATCCACTCCAAATTTTGGCCGAAGCCTCCTTGAAGGAGCATGGTACTTGATGATACACCCCCAGCTCAAAATTCAGAAAATTTGGAGAACTTTTGGTCAATTTTGAAATTTTTGTGTTAAAAACAGGTTTTTGCCCTCAACACGTAGCGCACTACCCTGAAGATGGGGAGGTCCAATTAACAAAAGGTCTGCATTTTTGGATTTGTCATGATGAAATACACCTGCTCAGCCACTGCCAAGACATTTCATCAAGTTTTGGGCCCCCAAAAGGTCAAAAAACATGCAAAAAATGACCTTACTGCCCCTTTTTGGACACACAGGAAGCAGTCTTGGGAGAATGCACTTTTGGAGGGGCAAATGGGCACCAAATTGAAAAACTCCACTTGGGTTGGAAAGCAGACTTCCAGACCTTTCCAACAAGCCCACCTGAGCCAAATTTGGATGCCGGGAAGTACCCCAAAAGTGAGCTGAAAGGTGCGCTACGCGTAGGGTTTTGGCGCGCTACGCATCAGGGTATTTTCTAAGTTTTTCATCTTCAGCACAGGAAAACGCAGCTATTTGACCAGTTTTGACTTTTGATGGGATTTTTCACCCTCTTTGATGTAATTAATGTATTTTCATGTTGACATGACACTTATTTACCTATTCTAGAAGATTCATTCATAAAATAGCAAAAAATTAATGAATGAATTGGTTTCCTAGCTTATAGAGGCAAGTTGTTTTGATTGCTTAGATTGTAGTGCTTTGTTTAGAATTGATTGAAACAGCTCCTAGGATGATGAGCTCGACCCCTAAAGCCAAGGAAATGTGTTAGCTTGCCTATATTATGTATCTTCTTAGTCATTTTCATGGTTGGACTCTTGAGGGATAAGCTTGGACTGTATTACACATTGTATCTCTGCAATTTTGGCAAAGGAAAGACCAGGGTTTTGCAGCACTATTTGGGATTCCTGTGGTTATTTGTGTTGATGGTGTGTTTCTCTCATGTACTTGTAAGTTTGTTATGTGTATCATTTTCCTACTATTCTCTTCTGCAAATCAAACAAATGAAGTGTTGAGGTAGAATTCATAATCTTGTATGCTCTGCCTTTAAGTTTGTTTAATATCTATGTTTTCATCTGTTTAAGGAGAACTCCTGAAAGTTTCTCGCTCTCCTTCGCTCCTCACCAGTCATATCTATCCATTCAATTCCTTTAAAGACATCAGGACGATTGCCTACCTTGCCCCAAAAAGACCTCTGCAAAAACTGTGTCACATCCCCGCACCCAAAATTGCCTTTCCCTGTTTTCCAACAAAACCCTAAAAATCTTAAATCAAACTATCTTTATCAATTTACTAGCCTAAAATCAGTATTCATATCGGTCATCTCAGCCCCTTTGAAGACCTTTTGCCGAGATAGACCCGGAGAGAGCCCTCTCCTGTCCTCGTAGGGCTAGCTACGAGGCTGAGCTTGGTTTGATGTTGCCTTGAGTTTCGCCTTCCTCAGCTTGAGGCAAATTCGAGCGCTAACAGATACCAAGACGGAACATGTTATTGATCTTATTAAATTATTGTTATCAAAGTAAAGTTTAAATATTTGAGTAATTTTACTTCTGATGGGAATTAAGATATTATAATTTTGTTTCATTTATGCATATCAATATGATTGATGAGATAGAAATCAAAGAATGATTACATTTTAATATGAAAGTTAATGACATGAATAGAATATGGCAAAGTATGTTATACTGTAGTTGACGTGTGAAATATACATAAGCTATTTGTTTTTGAATATGTTAATGCACATTTTATAAATGCATGGACAAGTGTTTATGATTGCAGATAATATCCGTTACCAAAATGACCGCGTGATGACAAAAACCTCAAAACGATTAAGGCTCAAAGAGATTCCATGATAGGGTATTAACCCTGATTCCACTGGAAGGGGTGGAGGTGTTGCCCACCGTGTCTCCTCCGAACTCTGGAGTCATGGGAGGATTGTGCGAGTCACGCTCCCTTAGACGTGTGATGATGATTGTCAGATGCCTACTAGGGATTAGGTCGATATAGCTGACGCTGTCATCTTTGGAGTTTATAAATGGTTAGGCCAGTATAACTGACACCATGACATACTCCAGTAGAGGACGGATAGGATGGGAGCAGAAGAGATTAGGAAGGATAGGATGATTTTGTAATAGTTGGGGAACCTAATGAAATAAAACATGATCATTAAAGTTATAAACCTAAAGTATTCAAAACACCAAATTTGTAGTGCCCTTACATTAAGTAAGAATTTAACCTCAATACACAATCCTAAGAAAAATGTACTAATCGCTATCATAAATATTCATATAAGATAAAACTCTAACTTCGGGACGAAGTTTTCTGAAGGGGGGTGTATGTAACGACCTATTTATAAAAGTAATATTAAATAAATTTTAGTAAATAAATTATATTAATCAATTAATAAAATAATAAAAATAAACTAATGATATAGTATTTCAATATAAGTCTAACCTTTATATTAAAATCAGAAAAAGGAAAGTTAATCAAAAATCAATATGCCCTTTTAAAAAAGAAATGTATATGACATGACATGGGAAGGGTCTCACGAGGAAATGAAGCGATGGGTGCTGGAGGAAGGACGACCACCACCAAGAAACGGTTTATAAACCTGAAAGAAGAGTTTGGGAAGGGGGGAATCGGAAAGAAGGAAGAGCGAAGGGGATACTGAAGAAGTAAACTTGAGTTACCTACGGAAGGAGAGCTGGTTGTTTTGAAGTTTCTGGGCACAGGGGAACAGTCTGCTTCAACTGAGAAGCTTACTGCACTGAGTAGCGAGGTTCTGCTCAGTTTGGCTGGGTGGTTTTGGTCTTTTGGTAAACGGGAGCAAACTGGAGGAGTTCTGAAACATTTTCATCTGCAGCAGACCAAGTAAGTACTTATCATCGAATCAAGCAATTAGTCATATGAAGTTTTGCATAAATTTAGAACAGAAATTTTCTTAAAGTTTCATACTCTATTTAGAATAGATAGCTCTATAAAAACTCCTTACAATATTTACAGTTCAGTAAATCTTTATAGTTTCAGAAATGGTTCTTTACATCAGCTCAGTCCTTACAATTAATAAAATATTATTTATCACTACCTTTGTGTATTTATTATTAAAAGCACAAATACTCTTAAGTTTTGTCGCTTCGTAGACCCTCCTTAGAAAAGATATCTGCCTCTGAGTTCTGTTCCATGTATATGTGGCAAACATAGATGAAATCAAAAACTTGTTTTATATTTGAAATTTTTTCAATGAGAGGAAACAGAGTACGGTTTTGACATCTCTGTACATCATTAAACCAATATATAACATTTAAAGAATCTCCAAAGACTTGTACTGTATCAATTCCCAATTCCAGAGCTCAACATAATAATAATTTTAGAGAGAGAAGTTTGGCAAAATTGCTTGTTCCAGTTCGAAGGCGAACTGATGCTTTTAAGTTTCTGTGACTATTGATGTGTATAAGCAATCCAGCCCCACATCTGTTCTATGCATTGGACGCCATATCAAAATAAGCCCACAGGATCTGTGGGTTTATTTGTTCCTCTCTAATGATTTGAGGAATCGGGGTTGCTGAGGAAATTGAAAGTAAAGAGAAAATAACAACACTTTCAATAGCAACGAGGGAGGGGGTTGAAGGAATGTCATGAAAAATGCCTTTGTTCCTTGCCAACCATATACCCCATATGATTATAGGTGGAACGTTCCTAAAATTTTCATCTTTCACTGAGTTCCACCAATTTTGCCAAGCTTCTTTAATGTTTAAACCTCTCCAATTCAGTGTGATTCCCAGGAGCCTCTGAGAGGTCTCCCACACTTTTAAGGGGAAAGGGCAACTTAAGAAAAGATGGTTTACTGATTCTTCTGGGTTTTTGAATAGCATGCACCATCCAGGGCCATGTTTGTTCCTTTTTTGAAGATTGTCCCATGTTGGTACCTTATTTCTGAGGAGACACCAGAAGAAAAGTCTTGACTTTGCAACGCATTTCTGTTTCCATAGTGATTTCCGCCACCATGCCTGCACCCCCTGTACTCTCTTGTCCATTTGATAGATGTATCCATACTTTGGAGTATAATGACCTGAAGGCACATGGACCCATCTAAGATTGTTTGGCTAGTCCCCTATCCTGACATGTGTTCTTTGCAATTCTCTGTATAGTCTTGCCAAACAACTCCCCAAATAGGGTCTAAGTGAAGATCTTCTGTTGATTTCTAGCCTTGGTGCCAGATTGAGGATCCCTTGGCGTCTGCTACCTGATTCAAAAATATAATTCCTTGATCGTTAAGAGAGGCTATTAATTCCCTTGGGTGCTCATATCCTTCGTTACATCCTACCCAAGGATCAATTCTATTTTGACCTTTTCCCTGTTCCCTCTATCCCACGCTAGTCTGTGTTTGATAACCCTGAAATATTCCACAGTGGCTTTCCAAATGACAGATGCATTTGGAGATTTTTTGTCTAGCCTGCGTACCCATTTTTCAATGGGAAGGGGGTCAATATACTTTCTTTTAACTACAACAGTCCAAAGACTATTTGACGAGAGTATACACCACCTAGATTTTGCTGCCAGAGATGTTGCAAAAATAGGAATGTCCTTTATACCCCACCCTCCCCATGCCTTAGGGAGAGCTATCTTATCCCATGCCACCTAAGGGAGTATTGCTTCCTCCTTTGCTCCAGGCCAAAAAAGTCGACCACACAATTTCCTTATCTAGGAGAGAATTCCTTTGGGAATCTAAGTGAGGGTGATTGAGTAAACAGGTATTGCTATTAGGACTGATTTTATCAATACACATACCTGCTCATTAGGACTTTTGCTCATTTATACACATGCTTGTAGCTTTAAGGAACATGTTGAGGGAATCTTTTAGCTGTTGAATATCCCCTCTGGATCCATCATTGAAATGGAGAATATTGTCGACAAACAAGAGATGTGTTACAAAAAGATTCGTGGCTACCTCAATCCCTTTTACATCGCCTCTTCATTTAGCCGAGAGAATCGACTGACTCGGCCCTTCAGTTGCCAATAAGAAAAGTAGAGGTTTGTCCTTGGCTGGCGCCACATATTGTGTCCTCTTGTCTTGGCTTGTTTTCTGCGATTTATGTTTATGTTCTATCTGCACTTTACTATCATGTTGATGTGATTGTTAATCTGAATATTGTCATTGGGCTAATATGAAAAATTGAAGTAAATTTTGCTAAGCATAGAACATACCAAAATTTAACATGGTATCAGAGGTGAGGTGGAGACAAAGCCCAAGCAAGAGTGAAAGAGAAATCATCGAAGACAGTCGGAAAGGACAAAAAGCTTAATGGGTTCCTCATCCCATTTCAAATTCACCAAGGGTGAAGTTGAAGCAAAGAAGGTTATCGAAGTGGCGCAACGGAAGCATCTGGTAGCCTACCTATAGGTCACTTCAATGGGAGGTCCGAATCTAAGAATAGAAGGAAAGGCATATGCCTTGTTTGCAATAAGTTTGGCCATTATGTGAGGGAGTGTCCAAATAGAAGGGACACATCACATGATGATGATCACAATCATTCCAGGGGCATATTCAATGATCGAAGGAATGACAAGTACAATGGCAAAGGGAAAAGGAATGCAGGGCATCATAAAAATGGTCGACTCTTCAAGAAAGCAAGAAACTCCATGTATGAAGAATCAAATGATGTCTCTTTGGGAATCTGGCTTATTGATAATAGTGCTTCAAGGCACTTCATCAAATGCAAGGAAGCACTCTCTAATTTGATAGAGAAGGAAACAATCGATGAGATTATTCTTGGAGACAATGCCACCTATCCTGGAAAGGGTGAAGGAACGTTGCCGTCAATTGAAAGAGGGTAGCACGATTCATTTACGAGAAGTTCTTTATGTACTTGATCTCAAGAAGAACCTGGTGTCCATTTCGGTAATGGAAGTTAAAAGTTTCAAGGTGGCTTTCATCGATGGAAAGGTACGTGTTTGAAAAAGAAATTTTAAAGATACTTTTACTCTTGGGTTCAAGGTTGGCAATTTGTATCAAGTTGCTGGAAGTCCAATGGGGACCATGTTGTGTGACACATCTCTTCAATGGCTCCGGAGGTATGCCCATCTTTATGGTACCCGACATGAGACAAATGGTGACAGGGATGCCTGTATTCAAAGAAGAGCATGAAGGTACATGTTCGAGATGTAATGAAGGAAGACTTACAAGAGGACCATTCCCCTCATGTAAAAGCAAGACCACAACTATGGACAACCCGAGGGCTTTGAGAATCATGATCGGGAATCTCATGTATGCAGGTGGAAGAAAGCCCTCTATGGCTTGAAGCAAGCTCCCTGGGCTTGGTATGAGAGGATTAATAGCTATCTGATGAAGCTGAGATTCACTAGGAGTGAAGCCGATCCAAACCTTTGCTTGAAGGTTGTGGATGATAGACCTCTCGTACTGGTACCTTGTGAGGACGACCTCTTTCTGACAAGTGTAGACCCTCTCATTTGCAAAAGTAAGAGGGAGATGGATTCCGGATTTGGAATGGTGAACTGCAAGCCCGTGACTACCTCGATGAAGCCTAACTCTAAGAAGTTATGTGGTAGTGCTGCTAGATCTGATTTGGGAAATGCCTCTGAGTTTCGTCAACTCATAATAGCATTGATGTTCTTGGTGAACTCTCGTCCGGATATATGTTTTGCATGTAGAGCTCATATATG
Organism: Pinus tabuliformis; assembly: GCA_031772625.1. Classification (NCBI taxonomy): domain Eukaryota; kingdom Viridiplantae; phylum Streptophyta; class Pinopsida; order Pinales; family Pinaceae; genus Pinus; species Pinus tabuliformis. Next base: position 1,347,378,341 of record CM062819.1, read on the forward strand.
GTTGAGCGTCACTGGATTGGTGTCAAGAATCCTTTGAGATATCTTCAGGGCACAGTCACTCATGGATTGAGATATACTGCTAGCAATGTGAAGCTACATGATTATTCTGATGCTGATTAGGCAGGCAGTGTGGAGGATCGCAAGAGCACTTATGGGTGCTGGTTCTCTTTGGGTTCTGCGTCGATGAGCAAGAAGCAGAAGTCGGTTGTTTTGAGCACCGATGAGGCCGGATACATAGCTGTGAGTATGGCCTCCTGTGAAGATGTCTGGTTGTGGAAGCTCTTTAGTGAGCTGTTTAAACACGTGATGGATACCATCGTGATCTTTGGTGACAACCAGAGGGGGATTCGATTGTTGAGGAATCCCGTGTTATCTGGGATATGGTACAACACGGAGCAAGAAGGCTCCATCACTCTGGGACTGATGTGCAGGTCGCCGATATTCAAATGAAGCCCTTGGGAAAGGTCAAATTCTTGACTTTCCTTGAATGACTAGGAGTCATGGAGAGACTCTTTGCTGAAGGTCCAGTATAATATGGTGGACATTGAGCTCTGGGAGCTCCGGGGGCTTGGGGGTACTTCTTGGAGCGATGAGCAACCATAGGGTGAGTGGTTCAGTCTTCCCCTAGTGATCTGACATTTAGGAAGGATGAGTGGTTCATCCTTCTCCCGCCGGGATACAATTATAGGGTGAGTGGTTCAGCCTTCCCCTACTTATTTGTTGTGTACAGGGTGAGTGGTTCAACCTTCCCTTGGGATACCCCTGACGACATGTAGGCAGGATGAGTGGTTCATTCTTCTCCTGCTGAGACATCCTATCCATGCAGTCTGCGACTCATGGGAAGTACCTCTCATCTGGCCAATAAGTAGGGAAATGAGGATAGGGACCATAGTAGTACTGATGTATGCATCGTGTTACTACCGTACTCCCTATGCTAAGATGGTATTGATATGGCATCAATTGAAACTGACTTCGGGTTAGTAAGAGTGATATAACTCACTCTCTTTTGGAACTGATTTCGGATCAGTAAGAGTGGTATGATACACTATCTTTATTTGGATTTGATTTCGGATCAGTAAGAGTGGTATGATACACGCTCTTTATTTGGATCTGATTTCGGATCGGTAAGAGTGGTATGATACACTCTCTTTATTTGGAACTGATTTCGGATCAGTAAGAGTGGTATGACACGCTCTTTTTATTGGAACTGACTTTGGGTCAGTAAGAGTGGTATGAGACACTCTCTTCTATATGGGACTGACTTTGGGTTAGTAGAGGATGGTATGATACGTTCTAGATCACTTCTTCTTCTTCATAGTTCAACATAGCAGAGCAGAGTAGTGCAGGGCACTGATGATAGAGATAGTACAGTGTAGCAGATGGATTAGCTGATGGAGTTCTCCCTAGTTGAGAGGGAGTATTAAAATTGGCAACTAGCGCCAAACTCCATGTGGGTCTACTTATTTATGGCAACTGATATTTTTCTTGGATTCTGCTCGTCGAAAGGTGTATGGTTGATCTAAAGATCATTCGATTCCAACATGTATTCATGGAGATATGAATTTATTTGTGTTATGTGACAATTCGTCAAGGTCGGCCAACATCCAAGCTACCCCCACTTGTTCTCAATGTTTCACCATAAATAGAAGAGGTCTTCAAGTCATTTGAGACAATCATCTCTTGTGATCTCTCTCCACTTGTCTTTGGGTTTTGGTGGTAGGAGAGATCTAAAGGGGATACGCTGCCCTAGAGGGTTTGCCCTAGCTCTAGACGTTGTTTGAAGAGATCTATACGCTGCCCTAAATTACAGTCATGGAGCATGAGTATCACGTTGAAGAAGAGGCACCTACACTGCCCTAAAGGAGGCTCTCCTACGCAGTCCAAGAAGAGGCCTTAACGCTAGTATGGAGAAGCCCTAACCTCTGCCTAATGATGCCCTAAATCTAATACGTGGTCATGAAGGCTAACACTGTCATGGAAGGATGCCCTAGACTCTAACACAATCATGGAAGGAGCCCAAACGTAGTCAGGGAAGAAGGCCTCCATAACACAGTTGGAAGTGACCTAAACGCAGGTCTAATGCCGCTGTTCTTGTCACCTAGAATGCAGTTAGTGGGGGTTTCATAGGTAGCAAAAGTATTCGCTATAAAGAGGGGGCCTTGAAAAGCCCTAACCGCAGTCTTATCAAGTGTCACAAGCAAGCTGGTGCCGTAGACGCAGTCAAGGAAGAGACGTATACGCAGTCCATGGAGGGATCTAAGCCGCAATCATCTAAGGACCTTGCTACTGTTACGAGGATGTCTGGCCATAGTTAAAAGGGAGACTTGTAGTGGTGAAAAGGGAGTACCTATACGCAGCATGAAAGTGGCCCCTAATCTGCTGTCTCAAGGTCCTTATTACGCAGCCCTAATCTGCTGTTAAGAGAGGCCCATTAATAGTCTTGTGAAGACTCGTATTGCTGTTCAAAGAGATCCTTACATGCTATCCTAAGATGAACTAAACCGTAGTCTATTAGCAGCTCAAGAGACCTTGTTGCAGTACCCTTAATTGCTGTCATGATGCCACATTGCTGTAGATGACAACTTAGCCTAATTAAGGAATGTCTGGGCATATTGGTGATGATCCGTGAGCTTGATTTGAAGGGTTTCTTAGTCTATAGCTACAACTAGCTGCTTTGCTAGGATGCAAGCCATAGCAAGCAACTAAGGCTCTTCCAAGGCAGTATTACAGTTTGCTTTGAGTTCAGATGGCAACATGGATTAGGAGAGTCTCTTCTAGGTGGTTTGCAACCCTTGAAGGGCCTAGTTATCTAACAGCTTGGATGTAGCATGATGAGATGCTGCATGGTGAAGGATGCAGCATGATGATATGCAACATGATGTACGCTGCAACATGATGTAGGATGCAACATGATGAGATGCAACATGATGTTGGATGCAGCTTGGTGATGGATGCAACAAGGTGATGGAATCACCTTGGAGAGTGTTTGCCTTCATCCGAGTTCAGAACTGCAGTCCATGTCCTCAGATCTGCAACCTCATCTTTATGGTGAAGATCTCTGCTCTTATTTTGTCATGTCAAAGTGTTGACTTCTGATGTATATGTACTATCTCTCTCTGCTGAACTATTGAAGAATATAAGAAGAATTGATCAAGGGATCCCCACATTGGGGTTTGTACCTGGCTGGCGCCACATCTTGTGTCCTCTTGTCTTGGCTTGTTTTTTGCGATTTATGTTTATGTTCTATCTGCACTTTACTATCATGTTGATGTGATTGCTAATTTGAATATTGTCATTGGGCTAATATGAAAAATTGAAGTAAATTGTGCTAAGCATAAAACATACCAAAATTTAACAAGTAGCAACGTTGAGTTGCCGGAGTGAGATCGAGTGATCTTCTTGCAGTGAGGGGCAAGGATATTAGTCTGGAAGAGAGTTTTCCAGATTCGGAGAGTGCAAAACAAAAAGGGCATAGAGCAATTTAGTGAGGCAGCGCAGTGCCAGGCAGAGGCAACGCAAAGCTTCATAGCGAGTTCGAAATCCAGCTGGGAGAGTCGAGATCCAGTGCCATAAGCCTAGATGTGAGACCGGAGGGTCAAAATGTCGAATTTCCAAACAACAAGAGATCAACAGAGGAGGTGACGCAGATCTGCATAGGATTGACGCAGAAGCTGTGTAGAGGCAGCGTGGGGCCAGCCAGCTAGCCCTTGATCAATGTCGGATCTCCCGAATCAGTGTGAGATTTTTCTCACTAACTCTTTGCCAACATTTCTCTGTATCGGATAGCCAGTTTGGGCATCCAACGATTTGTACTCAGATTTACTACTTCATAATAATTAAAACACTTAGCTGCTGCACTAGTTTTCTCACACTGGGTTTTTCCGGGGACATTGTCAAAAAACAACTGCGTTGATGTGTGTGTTTATTTCTCTCTAGTGCAGTATTTAGTTTCCGCAGTATTTTATTTTGTGTAGGCTGCAGTGTATGTATTTCAGTATTTGCCGTAGAAAACTGCAAGTAACTTGTTCAAGTAATTTAACAAGTAGGTGAAATATTATCAGTTCGCTGGAGTAGGAATCGGGTAACTGATTTTTCACACTTGGGTAAGGTATGATTTTCTTTTCGAAGTTGGGTGATTCCCAAAATCTAATCCTATATCTCTTTGAATACCTACCTCCTCTTGATTTGAATTACGGGTTTTAAAGGAACAAAGAAGATATAATTTTCATCGTGAACACTCGTATCAACTTTAAGGAAAACGACTAGCCAGGGTTTGACTCCTTTAACCTAGTGTTGTAGGGTAAGAAAAGAGGGTTTCCTATAACGTTTACCAAGGGACTGTTAGGTAGAATATAAGTCCCATTTTGAGGTTGGTTTAGATTGGAGCTACTCTTTTTCTTAGAGGGGGAATTCAGAATATGTTTACCGCAATCATTTTGAGAATTAAGGGAGTTTCCACAAGCACTACAACTTCCAACAAATTATTTGGAATCAATTGAGCAAAATTATATTTGCATAACATGCTTTCTGTTGCTATAGGTGGGTCCTCTAGGCTCTAATAGATTGTTGCAACAATATTCCATCACTTGCATGTGGTTGAACACCATGAGAGCTTCTGGGTACATGCTGGAAGTTAAACTAAGGGCATTGGAAGTTTTCTATTATGATGCATTTGGTTATGGCCTAAATGGAGAACCTTGTGAATGTCCTAGTACATTGTTATGTTCATCTTCCCTTCACAGGTCCTAGGACATACCAACTTCGACTTTCATGCTTTGTATATTGTGATTATACTCTTATTCTTTCATTTTTCTAATTGGTAGAGCATCTTTGACTGCTGGCTTTGTACAGGTGGAAGTATGAACATCTATAAGGTATTCCAACATAGCCTAGTGATTGATGATAGGTCTAGGTGCCAATTTCAACATCCAAACTATCTGGTTGCTTGCCATCCAAATCGTTCTCCACAAAAGCCCTAGCCCCAAATTTGACCTTCCCTAATTTGCAATCCTTTTCCCAAAATATTTAAAGCTACTCATACTTTCGCCAATTGCTTGCAAGCATTGCTTGTTCCATAATTTGAGAGTCAACGCGGTTAGTTTGATCCATACAATATGGATGTTCTATTTCTCATGCCTCAATGCTCATATTAAAGTAGTGTGACCAATGTATTTGAGCTAGCAACGAGCTCCCCCAGTACCATCTTCTGCCTAGGATGTGATTTACATCCCACGTTGTTCTATAGGTAAATGCAAGGTAGGTTTTGGCTAAAATATGGGATGTAACCCAACATAGGATGCCACAATTTTTGAATCCAAAAGGAAAATACTTTTTGAAATAATTCTACCATAGAGCTTACTAATTAGTGTCAACTCCTGCAGTGCCATTACATGTTCAAGAACGTTGTCCTCACGTAATATTAGTTACACCTTGTCGAATTTCAATTTATTGCAGTGAGATTTGTTATCCATAATCATGCAATTATTCTTGTTATTTTTAAATAATATATATTTTTTTTCCTTATTATATTTAGATTGTGATTTTTAGAAAGAACATGCATTATGGCTATAAAAGTTCAAATAATTTTAATGAAGAATTCACAGTCTTGCATGGTTTGTGAAGCAAGTTTGTCTATAGAAAGCTTCATAAAAACTTGAACAAACATTACATCCTTGAAAATAACAACATTTTTGTTACTCCATAGGAAGACGATGATTTCAATAGAAAACATGCTAGAGTATATTCACTATAAAATTGTTCATGTTGCTTCTCTTTCTTGGGAGCTGATTTGTGTTTCATATGCTAAAGATGATATTTCTTCCATTGTATATCGACTGGTTGCGATTTATTACTTTTAAAACTACATTTAAAATTTGAATTCCATCTACTCTATTAAAAATTAATAGTTACAAGTGTTATGGTGAAATAAAATTAATTGAGGACAGTAAGATTTTTTGCTCTTTATTGTTTTAGGAAGTTATTGCTTTGTTCTTAACATTGAGAGTTATTGGTTTGATTAAAGATAGATGGGTACCGTGACAAATACTATCCTTTCATTTATGCTTTGATTACATTCTTTCTTTGCAGGGAATGGATATCAGGAGTTGAATTTGATTCAAAGGTAAATGAAATGCTCATGTTGACTCGCTTCGTCTTGTTTTATTTATGTTGGTTGACTAGAGAGGGGATGCCGTGGAGAAAATGATTGAAACATTTATTATGTTCTTTAGAGATCCATGTTTATGGGCATTGGGAACACACAAGTTAGCATATCAATAATTGTTCACTTTGACTACTATTATGCTTGTTAGGGAGTGGTTCTCAACATTTGAAGAACAAGCAAAAGAATGTTAGTATTAGCATAAATGGACCTACTCACTTACTAGGGGTATGTGATGATGAAGTCTGATATTGTTTATCTAGCGAATAGTCTCACTTTTAGGAAATTTTGCAATGTCAGCCAGGCCTCTTGTCAAGACCCTCCTTTGATTGGTCCTTGATCACGGGACATCATTTATTTAAGGACGGCTTGCACATGAATCTGCCTCATCACTGTTAATTTTCCACTGTTCTATGCTTAGCACAATCACTTATTCCAATTATTCTTCAATTAGCAATCACTTTTCAAATAAATTCAATCTTCCAATGACAGTAAGCAATTGTAGATAGAATAGTAATTCAAATGCAATAGAAGACAACCAAGAACAAGAACAAAAGAGACACAAGATTTGGTCAAATACCTGGGAAAAACCCTTTCAAAATTCTTCTTCTATTAGATTGTCATTAAATGTTCAGCACAGAGATACAATGTTCCAATTCATCAACAAAAGAGTCAAAGTCAAACCTTTGACTATCCAAAAGACCAACCAACCAATATACAAAAGATGTGCCTCAAAGTCAAATCTGCAATTCTGTCAAAGTCAACATCAGCAAATGATGCCCTAACCAGTCCAAAAGTCAATGGTCAACAGCCTTCCAAATCAGCTTAGTCAAGACTCAACAGTCAAATAATTTGGCCTTCCAAGCTCAGTCAAACCCAGTCAAAACAGCCTCCAAAAACTTGGTCAAAAGAGAGAGAGCCTGCGGTCAAACTTCAGAAATTTTGCAGTCTACTTCAGGCATTTTTTTCAGTCAACCTTGGTCAAACTGCCCAGAAAAATTTGGTCCAAATGCCAATCAACTCGGCCTCCAATAACAGGTCAAAATCCAAGTCAAACAAACCCTTTTCCTTGCTGGTCAAAGCAACCCTAAATGGAAATTCAACACTGGTAAAGACATAATATCCTTCCTTTCCTTTGCACATGTGAGATTGGACGTCCAATTGCAGACCTGAACAAACCAATCCAAACAAGAGAGAGAAGATGTGATGTATGATGATGATGCTCCAATGTGATGTGATATAAGCTCTATTTCTGTGAGCCTTAGGGGGGTCAAATTAGCTTGCCCATGCCGACTTGTACTTTTGTGCACATGTGGGTTTCACCTTAAAAATCATATTTTTCCTTGACCAAATTAAATTGTTTCAAGGGCTAGGAGGGGTCTTCCTTGATGAGGAAGGTTGTTCAATGGAGGGAATTTGTCCTTGAGCTGCCACATTAACAATCACCATTTACAGATGGGTACAATATAATTATATAACATTTCCTCTGAGTTCCTTACATATGAGTAAGAAATAGGGCTGTACAGATAGGGAACAACTCTTTCCTTCCTAGCAAGATTTGCTACTCATCTTGACATGTTGAAAACATGGGTGATGAAACCCACTTTAATAACTAAAAAATAAGAGTGGACAGTATGCATGTGATTAATATGTCCCCACAATGATCAAATCATTCCCAAAGTATTGTTTATATGGATGCAGCCCCTGTAGGTGTAGTTTCCCATGGCCTATGCCTTTGAAAATATGCACACATGAAATGACAAGTAAATATCACATATTTGTTTATTTAGTATATTTATAGGTAATTCTATTTTTGAAGAGAATTTAGAGTAAGTGTTTCATTTTTTAACTATGTCTGTGTCAATTCTACCTTTTACAAGTAGGTGCCATTGCAGTTTGATTGTTGGCTCTTTGTATTAAAACTATGAAGCTATGGTTGTCAATTAAATCTGCAATGGTTTGTAGCTGATGTTGAAGAGGACTGTACCATCTAGGGTTGTGCATGTTGCCACAATATTGAAGACTAGAAGAAACTTCACATGCCTTCTTTAATCATCGTGGCTAGAGTTTTGTCTAATCAAAATTGTTGCCTTAAACTGCCAAAAGGAAGTTGTGCCTCATTGTACCATCATAGAAGGTGGTGGTAGAATCATTAAAAATATATTAAAAGTATATTACGCACCTCATCATTGGTAAATAGTTAAATTAATAGGGTAATTGAGTGGAGGTTTTATATGTTTTATCCAAGTTTCAATTTGACAACTGCAGGGTTGTTCAATTCCCAAGTCAAGGTACATTCAAGTTGGCATAAGAAGAAAACCATACTTAATAGTAGTATAACCATTTCGTAAGTCAAAATTTCTAAAGGTATTTCTAAAGCCTACAGGGATTTAACAAAGAGTCTTTTCGAAATTTATGAAGACGATATTGATCACCAATTACAAAAGTTCTACGGAAAAAAATTATTCAAAGTTCTATATATATATATATATTCAACGGAAATAATAAAGGTATACCAACTCATCATTTATTATGAGGTTGGAATTATGGATTCCACAAAAAATTTCACGTTTTTGGCGAAATGCCCTTTTTGTGCAAAGGAGTTTAAATGTGATGTCATTCAGAAAACAAATAGTCAGTTGCAAAAATTGTGATATAACTTTTACTCTGATCGAATCAAAGTGACACACAAATACAATTGTAAATAGAAAAAATAGAGGATGAACTAGTTAAACAAGAAGAAAAATTTAAGGATCTAGAAAATATGTTTGACTATGAATTATTAGAGAAGAACGAGGAAATTTCTTGCCCAAAAGATCACTGTAAACAATTACTTGCACAAATTAATAAGACAAAGGTTACAAAGCAGGGTATAAAAGATTAGAACAAGAGAAGGAAGATCTCGAGAAGAAATTTAAGAAGAGCCTTTTAGAGAAAGGTGAAGGAAATTCTTGCCAAAGGATCCTTAGTCAAACATTGCTAGGAGAAATCAGACAGTTAAAAGGTGAGAAACATGAGAATCAAAACATATTAAAATCGACAAATTAGAAATTGAAAAACTTTCACAATTAAGGAATCATAATCAAAACTTACACAAATTAGGAAGCTTAAGAATGGTAAGGAGTCGCTGGAAAATAAGTTAGAAGAACTTGAAGGAAACATCGAAGTCTTCAAATGAAAATATGTAAGTTGTGGAGAAAGGACCAAATATAGTGCTAATCAACATCACAACTCAAGAAGATGCTAATCCAGTTGAATTAAAGATGTATTGAGATGTTGAAGTACAAATGATGGAAATTCCAAGTGTACTTACTAATAGAAATTCAACAATCAACAAAGCAACAACATTAGTGCATTAAGAACATTAATACCAAAAGTAAATTTAGGAAATGCTACAAGTACAATAAGGGAAAATCATGCTACAAAGACAACTTATTTTCATTCTAATCACAAAAGCAGGAACCTTAATCAATCGATATATCAACGTCGCTTAGAACAAAAATAATTGACGTATTTTTTGAAGAGTATTGACACTAGTTCAATTGAGTCTTGTTACCGCTCAAACTAGCAGGGGGCATAAAAGGGACTCTTGAAGGGCAACTGCGAGATCAAAGGGCAACGATGGAGGCTTAGCCCACTGTCACCTTAGCTAAGACTCCCTACTCTTTACAGACTTTCATCGATGGGAGGATACTCCTTATAAAGAAGGTCACTTGTGAAGGTTGAATCAACCAATGGATGTGAGGTGACCCTAATAATCCTTTTCCTAGAAGGGTTTTATGAATACAACTTACTTGCTTCTTAAGCAAGGTACAACGCTTTCTAGGATGAGGAGGTGAGGATTTGAGGGTTAGGTTAGAGGAATATGCCTTATGAAGGAATTTCCCAATCCTAAAATCCTTATTGGACTTGACTTTCCGAATGGTTTTTGAAGATTTGACTTTTTAAACGTGTGGGACAACACGAGACCAAGTGGTGCCAGCCTAGGTTAACGGGGAAGAATCTAACAACCAATGATGTTTTTAACCTAGACAAGGAGGGGGAAAGGATCAAAGCAAGAATTTTCACTTGGAGGTGTCAAATTGATCTTATGAGGCACTAGCCTTGGGAACACTAGGGCAAAGTTTGATCTCAGAGCTAAGGCTTGGGTTATCTCACAACTCCACCGTCGGAATAGCTTCAAAATTGGAGGAGGCCTTGAGGACACACCAACATAGGAGATGCTAGGAGATCGAACTTTTTCTTGGGCCATTTTGTCTGGAAAATGATGCCCTAGGTGACCCAACTTGGCTAGACCTAGAAAAGAGAGGGGAAGGTGAATAAAATTATTCATTGAGTGACCACCTATTGGAGGATTGTTGGTATTATGATTCTGATATGGCTCTATGTTACAGGTGTTGTACTTGATGGCAACTCACTCAAGTGGCAATGCTCTGTTCAGGCTATCAAAATGATGGAAATTAAGAGGTACGTAGGTGAATGATTCAAAAGGTGCGGACCCGCAGGTACGCCGGCCAGGAAGTGCGTTCATACCCGCAGGTTACCCGTTCATGAGGTGCGTACCCCCAGTTCACTCACTTCAAGGCAGAGAAGCGTGCTCACGTGGGGTTTCTTATTTTTGGCCCGTGGTATTTAGCCCGCCGTTCTTGATTCTATGGTTTTGGCCCTTGGTATAGGATCTAATTTAGCCCCGGTTTGGATCCCTTGTTTTGGTTATTTGATGTTTTGTCCCATGGTGTGAATGAGGGCTTGACTATAAATAGGGAAGGAGATCACTTGGCCAATGTATCTTTTGCAAATTGAAAATCTTAAGATCTGAAATATTGGGTTATCGGTTTAAAAGCTTGATCTATATAAAAGTGAAGTTGAATGTGAATCTATGAAGTGTGATCTCTCGGGCGCATGATCAGATCTGGGCATCTGACTATCTGTGGCACACTGGTGGACTGCCAATTTGGCCCTAATAAGAGGTTCGCAGGTGATTAACGGTGCAAGTGCGGGGGTACGCACAGTAGAAGAAGGCGCAGTGCGTGGGTACGCACAGCAGAAGAAGGCGCAGTGCGTTGGTACACAGCGTGATAGAGGCTCAGGTGCGGAAGAACAGTAAAGGTACGCGGCGTGGCAGAGGTTCAGGTGCGGAGGCACAGTGAAAGTACGCGGCGCTACAGAAGCCACAGGTGCGTAGATACGCGGCGCGATAGCATCTGAGGGTGCGTGGCCACAGTAGTAGTACGCGATGTGATTGAAGAAACAGTGCGTGGGTATGCGGTGCAGTGGAAGGCTCTCTGCGGGGATACGCAGAGACGCAGAAGGTGAAGTGCGAAGCCACGCAGTCCAGATAAAGAAAAATTGCATATCTGTCCTAAAATATCTGTTGATCATCTTCTATTTATTGCTGCAGAGTTCTGGGTTTATATTTCTGGTACTATCTTTCTGTTTACAGCATTCTGAGAAGTTGGGTAATTCTTGGTTGATTGTATAAGGAGTTTGGGTAATTTGCATGTACTTGATGTTTATTTGATATTCTTGGATCCAGTTTGAAAATTTATGAAAAGTGGTCCTTGAAAGAAAAGAAGTAGGGGGTTGTAGCTCCCTTCCAGGAGAGACTGGAAAACGAGAGAGAGTTGTAGCTCTCTGCAGGTTGCAGCCTGCGTACTGGTAAAGGACTGCACCAGTACAAAATCATTGTAAAAGGAGTTTCTAATTGAAAGAAGATATAGACATATTGCAGCAGGTGGTTTTCACCCACATTGGGTTTCCACCTTATATCTGGTGTTCTTTGGTGTGACTATCTGTTTTTCTTGTTCATGCTCATCGTTTTAAGGTACTGACATACAAGAATAATTCAAAGTATAAATAAGGAAGATTTATTAAAAAGAACTTGATAATACTGATTCACCCCCCCTCTCAGTATTATTTCCAACAATTGGTATCAGAGCAGGTCCTTCAGAGAAGCTTGATCGCTTGAAGGAAGATCATTCATCATGAGCAACTACGAGAGGGAAGCATCAATCAGGCCACCAATTTTTGATGGGACAAATTTCAATTATTGGAAGGTAAGAGTTACTGCCTATCTTCAATCTCTTGGTACAGAAGTTTGGGATAACATAGATACAGGCTACACTTTTCCTTCAACTACTCCTACAGATCCGGCCGAGAAGAAGAAATATGAAACAAATGCTAAAGCAATCAATACTCTGCTGGGATGCTTATCTCAAACAGAATTCGTGAAGGTTATGCAATATAAATCCGCAAAGGAAATATGGGACAAGATTGTCTTGAGCTACGAAGGAGATGAACGAGGTAATGACTATAAACTTTTAATGGCATTTGAAGATGATGATTACATGGATGCTATAGATGTGGATAGCCTTTATGAAGAAATTTCTAGACTCAAGAGATGTATAGAAGAAAAGAATATGATCATTGATACTCTACAATTTCAAATTGATGAAAAGGAAAAATATCTTGAAAAATTAGAAGGTGAAATTGTTGGTCTTAGAAAAGAGATTGAGAAAACAAAGGCTATTAATCTTAAGTTTGTCAAAGGATCTGAAACTCTAGATGAGATCATCAATGTACAACGTTCTCCACTAAACAAGACAGGTCTGGAGTATAATGGAGAAACTTCTCAAGCATCCACCTCAAAGAGTTATCTTGATGCAGCAAGAAGGAATGAGCAAAAGCACAATGAAGATCACCAGGTAAAGCAGGGACGAATTACATCAAGAACAAACAAAGACTATCAGGTAAACCAGGGGCAATCCGTCTTAAGGATGAACAAAAACTACAACCAGCCACAAGTAAAATCCTCTCAATTTGCTTCAAGAATGGATGACAATAGAAATTACAATCATTTGGCCGGAAGATTTGATAACCGCAGAAGTTTCTTCAATGGACAATGCTTTCTCTTGCCATAACTTTGGTCACAAAGCAGCTCAATGTGTTGCATATAAAACAATCATGACTAGAGAAGCTCAAAAACAAAGAAGTATGACCGGGATTACAAAAATGACCTATAACAACTTTTCGGCTCTTGAAAATGAAGTTGAATGTTCTATTTGCAATAACTTTGGTCATGAAGATTCTGAATACAGGAGCAGGTTTCAGCAGACAAAGGAACAAGCCTCAAGCACCAAAACATGGAGAATAAAGGAACCACAAACAGAAAGATGTGGGATAGCATTTTATGCAGAGGGACAGGAAAATCTATGGTACATTGACAGTGGATGTTCGAAGCATATGACAGGTGATAAAGAAAAACTTGAATCATATTCTGCTTTAGAAAAGGGAAAGAAAGTTTCTTTTGGAAATGATACTCCTGCAGCTATAAAAGGAAAAGGCACTGCTCAGTTAAAAGAAAAGGTCAAAGCTGGAAATGTTTTGTATGTTGATGGATTGAAGCATAATCTTCTGAGTGTCAGCCAGATGTGTGATCATGAAACCGAGGTGATATTTAGATCAAATGGATGTCTTGTTCGTGATCTTGATACAGGTGAAACAGTGATCAAAGATAAAAGAACTCCAAATAATCTATACATATTTGAAGAAGGACAACAACAATGCTATCTGAGCAAGGATGATGAGCACTGGTTATGGCACCGGAGGTTGGGGCATCTAAGCTTTTCACAAATAAGGAAAGCATGCAAATATCAGGCAGTTCGTGGTCTTCCAGATATCAAAATTCCAGAAAACACCATATGCAAATCATGTCAGTTTGGAAAGCAAACCAGAACTAACTTTCTGGAGAAGGAAGGATCAGCTAGCATGCCTCTTGAGCTAGTACATACAGATGTATGTGGTCCATTCAGGAAAAGGACACCTCGAGGAGAAGAATACTTGATATTATTCATTGACGATTTCTCCAGGTTTGTCTGGTTAGGACTTATGAAGCACAAAGATGAAGCATTCGAAAAATTCAAATCCTTTAAAGCCTTGGTTGAAAATGAATCAGGATACAAAATTAAGTGCCTCAGGTCCGGCAGAGGTGGGGAGTTCACCTCAAATGAATTTTTCGATTTCTGTGAAGAACATGGGATAAGAAGAGAATTCTCTACAGCTAGAACTCCTCAGCAAAATGGAGTGGTGGAAAGAATGAACAGAACAGTCCAACAAATGGCTCGTGCTATGCTTGATGAGTCTGGAACTCCCGCAACTTTCTGGGGTGAAGCTGCATATGCTACGATTGTTATTCTCAACAAAACAAATGTCCGGGTGAACAGCACTCAAACCCCTCATGAGCTCTGGTATGGTGAGACTCCTTCGGTAAAGCACTTCAAAATCTTTGGGAGCAAATGCTATATTAAAAATACTGATGAGCAACTTGGCAAACTTGAACCTAGAGCAGATGAAGGCATTCTTCTTGGTTATTCTCCACACAACAAAGCATACAAGTGCTACAATAAAAGACTTGGAAGAATTGTTGACAGCATTGATGTAGTGGTTGATGAGAAGGGATACATTCCTAGGCAAGTACATCATGAAGATATCGAAGAAGATGAAGACTATCCTCAAAGACAGAATGATGAAGAAGAAGAACCTCAAGAAGAACCAAAGGAACAGATAAGGATAGAAGAGAAGTCTCCATCCAGGTATGTTCAGAAGAATCATCCAGAATCTCAGATTTTGGGGCAGAAAGAAGCAGGTGTACAAACAAGAAGAACAATTGCAGAAGCTTCAAGCTATTTGGCATTACTCTCTTCCACTGAACCACAAAATATGAAAGAGGCATGCAAAGATGAATGTTGGGTCAAAGCAATGGATGAAGAACTTGAGCAGATCGAAAAGAACAACACTTGGGAGTTGGTCCCTAGACCAAAGGATAAGAATGTTATAGGGACAAAATGGGTCTTCAAAAATAAATTGAATGAAAATGGAGAAGTAATTAGAAACAAGGCCAGACTTGTTTGTAAAGGGTATGCGCAGCAAGATGGAATAGATTTTGAAGAAACTTGTGCTCCTGTTGCAAGACTTGAGGCCATCCGAATGTTCCTTGCTCTCTCAAGCTTTCAAAACTTCAAAGTATTTCAAATGGACGTGAAATCAGCCTTTCTGAATGGAGACTTGAAAGAAGAAGTATACATTGAGTAGCCAGATGGTTTCATTCTTGGAAATGATCCAAATCTTGTATGCAGATTGAAAAAGGCTCTCTATGGTCTCAAACAAGCTCCAAGGGCTTGGTACTATCGTTTGGACAAATATCTTCATCAACAAGGCTTTTCAAAAGGATCAGCAGATAGCAATCTTTATATAAAAGTTGAAAACGACAAATTGCTAATACTTGTGGTGTATGTAGATGACATTATCTTTGGCAGCAATGAAGAAGCTATGAGTCAAAGCTTTGCCTTGGTAATGCAGAAAGAATTTGAAATGTCCTTGCTGGGAGAACTGACATATTTTCTTGGTTTGCAAATCCAACAAAAGGAAGGAGGGATATTTTTGTCTCAAACCAAGTATCTCAAGCATATTTTGAAGAAATATGGCATGGAAGATGCAAAACCAGTATGTACACCCATGGTCACAGGATGTAGCCTCAGTGCAAATGATGAATCAGCAGCAGTGCATCAACCAACCTACAGATCTATGATTGGAAGTCTACTTTATTTGACAGGTACCCGACCAGACATCATGCATGCAGTGGGAATAGTTGGAAGATTTCAGGCAAATCCAAAGGAAACTCATCTTCAGGCAGTAAAGAGAATCTTCAAATATCTTCAAGGAACTCAAAACTATGGCTTATGGTATCCCAGAGATACAGATCGCACACTTCATGCTTATGCAGATGCAGATTGGGCCGGAAGCGTGGATGACAGGAAGAGCACAAGTGGTGGTGCATTCTTTATGAGCTCCAGATTAGTATCTTGGTTCAGCAAGAAACAGAGTTCGATTGCCTTGTCTACAACTGAAGCGGAATATGTTGCTGCTGCATCTTGCTGCACTCAACTCCTTTGGATGATGCAGACCTTGCAGGATTTTCAAATCACTTGTACATCACCTATCTCCATCTTATGTGATAATACAAGTGCAATAAGCATTTCAAAGAACCCAGTCATGCATTCAAAGACCAAGCACATACCAATCAAGTATCACTTTCTCCGGGAACAAGTGCTTGGACAAAAGGTCAAGTTGGAGTATGTTCCTTCTAAAGAACAGGTTGCTGATATACTCACCAAACCATTGCCCAGGGAGGCCTTTGAATATCTCAGGCAAAAGCTGGGGGTTGTTGATGCATCATCTTGTTGTTGAATCTCATCTGTTGTTGTATGTGAGGATCATATGGGGTATACATTTGATGGCACAGGTTCAGGGGGAGCATATAATGCATTGTTGGCATTATGGAGGAAGTACAGGAGGAGATCATGGATGCTGGTATGAATATTGCTGCAATATGGTCATTTATGGTGTTTGGTGGATCTGGTTTATAGTCAGGGGGAGCATGTTCTTAGGGGGAGCATAACCCTTTGCCCTTGATGTCAAAGGGGGAGAATGACGTTGAGGATCTTGAGGTTGCCATCAAGTCCAAAGGGGGAGATTGTTGGTATTATGATTCTGATATGGCTCTATGTTACAGGTGTTGTACTTGATGGCAACTCACTCAAGTGGCAATGCTCTGTTCAGGCTATCAAAATGATGGAAATTAAGAGGTATGCAGGTGAATGATTCAAAAGGTGCGGGCCCGCAGGTACGCCGGCCAGGAAGTGCGTTCATACCCGCAGGTTACCCGTTCATGAGGTGCGTACCCCCAGTTCACTCACTTCAAGGCAGAGAAGCGCGCTCACGTGGGGTTTCTTATTTTTGGCCTGTGGTATTTAGCCCGCCGTTCTTGATTCTTTGGTTTTGGCCCGTGGTATAGGATCTAATTTAGCCCCGGTTTGGATCCCTTGTTTTGGTTATTTGATGGTTTTGTCCCATGGTGTGAATGAGGGCTTGACTATAAATAGGGAAGGAGATCACTTGGCCAATGTGTCTTTTGCAAATTGAAAATCTTAAGATCTGAAATATTGGGTTATCGGTTTAAAAGCTTGATCTATATAAAAGTGAAGTTGAATGTGAATCTATGAAGTGTGATCTCTCGGGCGCATGATCATATCTGGGCATCTGACTATCTGTGGCACATTGGTGGACTGCCAATTTGGCCCTAATCAGAGGTTCGCAGGTGATTAACGGTGCAAGTGCGGGGGTACGCACAGCAGAAGAAGGCGCAGTGCGTGGGTACGCACAGCAGAAGAAGGCACAGTGCGTTGGTACGCAGCGTGATAGAGGCTCAGGTGCGGAAGAACAGTAAAGGTACGCGGCGTGGTAGAGGTTCAGGTGCGGAGGCACAGTGAAAGTACGCGGCGCTACAGAAGCCGCAGGTGTGTAGATATGCGGCGCGATAGCATTTGAGGGTGCGTGGCCACAGTAGTAGTACGTGGCGTGATTGAAGAAACAGTGCGTGGGTACGCGGTGCAGTGGAAGGCTCTCTGTGGGGATACGCAGAGACGCAGAAGGTGAAGTGCGAAGCCACGCAGTCCAGATAAAGAAAAATTGCGTATTTGTCCTCAAACATTTGTTGATCATCTTCTATTTATTGCTGCAGGATTCTGGGTTTATATTTCTGGTACTATCTTTCTGTTTACAGCATTCTGAGAAGTTGGGTAATTCTTGGTTGATTGTATAAGGAGTTTGGGTAATTTGCATGTACTTGATGTTTATTTGATATTCTTGGATCCAGTTTGAAAATTTATGAAAAGTGGTCCTTGAAAGAAAAGAAGTAGGGGGTTGTAGCTCCCTTCCAGGAGAGACTGGAAAACGAGAGAGAGTTGTAGCTCTCTGCAGGTTGCAGCCTGCGTACTGGTAAAGGACTGCACCAATACAAAATCATTGTAAAAGGAGTTTCTAATTGAAAGAAGATAGAGACATATTGCAGCAGGTGGTTTTCACCCACATTGGGTTTCCACCTTATATCTGGTGTTCTTTGGTGTGACTATCTGTTTTTCTTGTTCATGCTCATTGTTTTAAGGTACTGACATACAAGAATAATTCAAAGTATAAATAAGGAAGATTTATTAAAAAGAACTTGATAATACTGATTCACCTCCCTTCTCAGTGTTATTTCCATCAAGGATTAGTGCCTTAATCCTTGGGGAGAATGGAGTCTAGGATAATGATGAGAAAGGACCTTGTATTTTGGTCAAGGAGGCCTTAAGGACTTCTTCACTCAATCTTTAGGGCAAGAGGAAGAGACCTCAAAACTTTTATACTTTGCTTGGCAAAGGAGATGGCTTATCAAGATCAATTCCCTGATGGAATTATCTCTAGGAGATTTAATTCACATACATGGCCCAAACATTGAGAGATGCTATATAGAAACAACAATTCCACAAATTTGCAATTATGCAATGCTGTAATTAGCCCTATTATAGCGAAAATCCCATTCAATGCACATGACAAAAGTAAAACAAAAATAGCATTAAAAGTGTGTACTTACATGTAATAGAACATATCCAACCATCGACATTTGACAATAAAGAAGCTCTAAGATAAAAAATACTCCAATCCAAACATCAAAATTCATCCATGCTCCAATTCTTCATCCCAGGAAAAGTGCTAAATTCTCTAAAGACAAGAGAGATCCAATCCAAAGTGACGATGAGAAAATGAATCACCTCTCATCTATTTATACAATGTCTAATGAGTTTAATTTAGCAAATTTGACCAAATTGAGCCCCTAAAATAATATAATGTGCATAATAACAACTGTTTGGTGACAAGCCCACTAAACTAGCTCAATAATAAAAGAGTAATGCCTCTCAAGAGGGTCGAATGATCAATAACATGTGTCGTTGGGCCTTAAAGGAGGCCTAATGAAACCCATTGGTGCCATAATGTGAGATAAGACTCCCAAAAGCAGTGGACAAGGGGTTGGCCCCTTGTTCTCCAAGTAATAAACTTGTGGTGCTCCCAAATGCGTGTGGGGCCACACAAGTGCCCTCATGGGTTTTCAAACAGATCGAAGATGCTTGTAGACCATCTGGAAGGGCTGGGATGATGGTACAATTGATGCCACATCATCATATAGGTCCTGGGTCATCTGCTAAGTGCATGATGTAGTTGTGGGCCCGACTGGGCATGGTGAACCAAATGCATCTTCCTTGTCAAATAGGTGAACCACGAGCAATCTATGAATGACTTTGGGGATCCATGGAATGTTGTCTGGTGCTGTGGAGGCCCAAGGCTCTCTACACACACCCTATGTGTGCCAATCTAGCCCTTTAGAGGGTTAGGACCTCGTATAGGGAGACCAAACCCAAAATGGAGACCATCTGCAATCCTGCATAAGATCCAATGCGTCTCGTGCTTTCCAGCATATCGAGTCATTCAAGAAATCCAAGTAAAAAAGTTTACAAACCATGGAGAACAAGTGGGCACTTCATAATGGCATGCCCTTCCGTAGTGGGCTTTGGCATGTGCTAATGTCTCCAAGCTCTAAGGGGTGTTAACCTAACACCCTATTAGGTGGTTTTTGCTTCTAAAGGGGGGGTATGTTCATGGTACATCCTTCAAATGGTGGTGGCATGTGATAAAATGATGGAACAGAGTAGGGGATGAAGGGGGACAACTTGGGTCACATGCCATGGTACAAGGGTAGCTAATAAAAGGGAAGTCCACACTTGGGTAAATGATGTGTAGGAGGGAGAAATCATGGTACATGAGTTACCCTGGCCTTGATTTTTCCACCCTTCTTTGTATGCCTTTTGCCTTTTATGATTTTCTTTGGTTAACTGCTCGGGGCTCAAAGGAATGAGAGCATGATGTGCAAAGTATAGCAGTGGATACCCCCTTTAAAGGTGGGGAAAATCATCGCCCACCAGGGGTTGGCACAATCATGGGTTCCTGAATGATAAAGGAAGCTCATCTAAGGCCTATAGGAACTAGGGTGATGGCCATGGAAGGGGGTAGAATCTCATGTAATGGCTTTTGCCCACGTGCTAAATGTGTTTGTCCAGACCATCTTTTGCATTTTGTGGTACAATTTCCTGTTGAATGTGGCCAATTATGCTTTTTCTTTTCTTTTTAGTTGCATCAACCTCTGGGCATCATTCCAGGCCCAACCCAAGTTGTGGGCAAAGGGGAGGAGAAGGCTAACCATATGTGGACCCAGTGAAGGAATGTGGACCCAGGTGGGCGGATAGATGAATGGGGTTGTAATGAGTGGAAGGGGAGTGATATATGTGGATTAGGAAGCGGGACCACACAACCAATATCAGGGTTTCCCGTGTAGTACCATCCCTAAAACCCAAAGGTTAGTAAAAGAGATCCCACGAGACTAGGGTTCAAGGTTAACTTCCAAACGAGACCTAGGGGACAAGCGCATGGGCCTAGTCCACTCTTTCTGTCGAATCCCCCCATTAATCCATGCCCAAGAGTTTCCATGATAAGTAAACTAAAATACTCAATTACCAAATGACAAGGCATACCTTTAGGTTTGGGAGTCCCACCTTCAAACATATGATCATGACAGATGGGTGAGGGACCACCTGACTGGCTCAGGTGGTGGAGAAATAACATAATGAGCTATTTGGTGGCTGTTGACTAAGGACCATCATGGAGAAATTTTTTCTCCTAGGGATATCACACACAAAATGGTGGGTAACAAGTCTCATAATAACAATTCATCTTGGAAATACTAGAAGTACAATGTTCCACAAAGAATTGGATTAAGATGGTTAGATCCGTTTACTATTCGATGAATTGGTCAACACTTAGAAGTTCGTACCATTTTGTATCATCAATTATGACAACATCAAGAATAAAGAATCATGCAAAGACATTACAAGCCAGAGCAAAAATGTAAAACTGTTTCATGAATATGCTTTGAAGATAAAACATTTGAAAAGGGGAAGGCAATGTAATAAATATAAACATGTAATATAAAATAATTAATAATTAATCACAAAAACACATCATAATCCAAAGACATATCTTTATTAAAGGACACGATTCTTATTGAAAAGGCACCCCCTAGTATTATATACTAGTTTTGTAGCATCAGAC
This sequence comes from Pinus tabuliformis, assembly GCA_031772625.1. Taxonomy (NCBI): domain Eukaryota; kingdom Viridiplantae; phylum Streptophyta; class Pinopsida; order Pinales; family Pinaceae; genus Pinus; species Pinus tabuliformis. Next base: position 1,347,399,537 of record CM062819.1, read on the forward strand.
AGGTGTTCTAGTCTCGACTTTGGTTAGAGAGGTTCAAAAACACAAGATCTCCAAAACCTAGAAATTGTTTCTAGAGAAAACACCTAGAGACAATTAAATTAAGTTAATTGATCAATAATCAAAATTTTCCTAAGTCTAACTTAGGAAAAATGATTAATTAACAGTAATTAATTGAGAAAGGTGTAAATACTCTAGAAACTCACACAGATCGACTTAGAGATGATCTCAACCATCGATTAAGATTTAATCATGGCCGTTGAAGTCTCAACTAGAGATTATATGAAGAGGTCGATGGGGTAGATGGAGACACACTAGTGTAGATACTCAGTGATCAAGGCAGTTCGATTTTCCAATAGCAAGTGATTCAATAGTGAGATCATGCTAGTGATTGAGTAGTAGGTGGTAGAGTAGCAGATTTCCAGAGAAGTTTCCAGTTCTAGAAGAGTTAGGAGAGGAGTTCGTATTATTTATTCAGGAGGCTATGCAGGGCCTGTGTAGAGCTTCAAGAGGGCAATTCGATTTGGTTGAGCAGGAGGATGTTTCAGGTGCCGGAGGCCGGGAAAATTTCCAAAAGGCCGAGCTAGTGACTCCCAGCAGTAGCTATAGGAAGAACAACTGATTCAGAGGCAATTTTGGAGGAGTGTGAGTTTGGCCTGTGCATGGTTTGCGCTGAAGGCTGACACATGAGTTCACCGGAGCAGTTTTTTGTGGCCAGTGGGGGCAAGGATTGCTTATGGAGGAGGATAAATTCCCTCAGATATTTTTGCCAGTATTTCTCTCATAGAGGATCGCTAGTTTGGTGTCCAATTTTATTGTACTTAGAATTTACGCTGCTGCATAATAATAAAACCCTCATTTGTTGCACCAATTTTCTTGCATTGGTTTTTTTCAGGGACATTTGTCCAAAAATAATGGTGTCATATTTTTGTGTGTGTGTTCTATATTTCTCAATTTCCAGTATTTTATTTTCCGCAGTGTTTTTATGGTGAAAAATTGCAGTGTGATTTATTCATTATTTGCTGTAGCAAATAAACTGCATAATTAATTTACACTAAATCTTGCAATGTGATTTCTTCCGAAATTGTTTTCGAATTAGTTTACACTTGCTGCAGTTAGATTAAAATTTCACATTATATGGGGCCCTCATTGTAATTCAATTATCTCTCATATCTTTATTCAATATAATATTTTAATCTAGATGGATTTCTTTATTATATTCCAATTTTTTTGGATAGTTATGATATGAATCTGATTGGTTTGCCACACTTTTCCTATTCATATGATGATTTTTCTCGAAGTGGGTTAGCAGTTGCATAGCATGACTCCTTTCCATATACACCCATGAAATTGTGAACTTTATATATGCTAGATAAATTATTATTATAGTCCATTGGTGGGGCTACCTCATGTGTTATCTTAGTGTTTATAATGTTGTATATCTGCACTCCCTTTGACTTCAACATTTATCAATTCATGAGTTGAAACGTGAGGGATGACATGAGTCAATTTGTTGTAAAATGTAACTAGGTTTGGTCTTTATAATGACATGTAATTATGATCTTTGTAAATGATGAAAAGAAGAGAATACAATTATTTTTGTAATGCCTTGCTTCATGGGTTTCATGAGCAAGAGGTTTATTTTAGATGGCTCCCGTTGAGAGCCTTAGGATTTGTCAAAGATTTAGTGTCATGTATAAAGATATGTCAAACATATTCTAGTAAAATAACCCTCCAAAGACAAGAACATTCCTCCTCTTCCTATGTCAGCCTCAAGATAAATGAAGGAACTTATGTCGGCTCACATTATGGAGACACACCGGTTCATAAACTTATGTCGGATTATATATTCAGAGATGCCACTATATTGTTGAAATTTGATGGCTAAAAAATTTCTTGCAATCCTAACCCGGTTTTAATTTCACCTTATCACTCCCATTCATTTAAATGCCCTTTCCCATAAACATGCATTCAACATATAGAGAATTCTGGAAATGAAATTTTCAGATTAAAACACATGGGACTGTCAACACATGCTGAAAATAAATATGGACATAAACAAACCAGCAATACACATAAAAATACACACAGATTTTTGGTCAACTTAGACCTAGGCAAAACGCCTTCAATCTTCTCCGGGGAAACCCTGTTAGAGAGATCTTCAAATTTATTTATCTTTCAAGTTCAGGGAAAATACATTTGCAGGCAAAACAAACAAACAAAATACAACTTATTTCTTCAGCCCATAACTCCTTGAAAACCGTGCCCACTTTGCCTCGATTTCCATGCCCACTTGAAGCTGAAAATATGTACTGTACGAATATGGACTGTACAGACTGTATTGTACGGATTTTGTACGGACTGTACAAATTTCCATACCGTTGTACAAATTGTACGGATTTTTCATTTTTCATTTCTTATTATTTTCAAAAATCTCTATCGAACGATGTGCAGATCACAACATTAAATGTTGTTCGCACTGTACCTTTTGCTATCTTTTATGCCTTGATTTCCCTGCTGATCTTTGCCCATAAATCACTCCTTCAACTTTGCTGTAACAAATTTCTCCTTTAGAACTTTTCTCTAGCTCTCAGCCTCCTTTCACCAATCTGCTCATGAAGAATGAATGTAATCTCTTTTTTATTTTCCCCCTTTTGTTTCCCTAAATGACTTTTGGGCAACCCTGAGATCTAATGGCTCAGATTCATTTAGATCAAGGGATGAGAATAAATGTGCATTTAGTTCTCACTTTCTATTTTTTAACTCACCCATTAAATAGAGTACCCACATTGTACTTTATGTCTAAAGTCACTTTTCACTTTATAATTTAACATCGACTTTACCACTTATAAAGTCACGTTCACTTTATAAAGTCACCCTTAGGAAAAGAATTATTTTGGACACTTTTCCCTAGGTAGAGACTAACCCATGGGAAACCACTTGTCCAAGGTACATTAAAAATCAACACTCCCTCTTACCAAGGGAAGTGTTTCTCACCACACCCTGTCTTGTCCCTGAAATGGACATGCTTGCCTCTTGGCAAGGACTTCATGAGAACATCGATCACTTGCTCATCTGTCGATATATACTCAGCTTCAATGCCCCCTTCTAAACATAGTCCCTGATGAAATGATATCTGATGTCAATGTGTTTTGACCTGTCATGAAACACTGGATTCTCCGTGAGTTTAATGCAACTCTGATTATCACAGTGAATAACCGTCGGTCTCAACACTTGATCAAATAGGCCATACAACAACTTGCGAAGCCAAATGGCCTTACAACTAGCTTGTCTAGCAGCCATATACTCAACCTCGGAAGAGCTCAAAGCAATTGACTTTTGCTTTCTACTGAACCACGACACAATTGCTGAACGCAATTCGAAGCAACACCCTGAAGTGCTTTTCCTGTCAGAAGCATACCCTTCCCAATCTGTATTTGTGTAACCTGCCAACCTCACTCCATCTCCTCACCTATAGTCCAGACCATAATCAACTGTACCTTGCAAGTAGCGAAGAATGTGCTTTGCAACTACCTAGTGCACCCTCTTGGGCTCAACCATGAACTGGCTAAGTGTGTTCATTGCAAAGCATATATCTTAGGAAAAGAATTATTTTGGACACGTTTCCCTAGGTAGAGACTAACCCATAGGAAACCGCTTGTCCAAGGTACATTAAAAGTCAACACATATATAGCAACGTTGGCCTATTCCACAATGAAAATTCAGATATCTTTTCTTTGAGTTTTTCGGTGATAGAAACAGAACTTCACATGGATAGTGGAAGAATACAATTCACATATCTTTCTGATTTCGGATGGGTATTAGAAGAATGAAGTTTTGATGCATATCTCTATTTCAGATGGGTAGTAAGGATCTCCACAGAGAAGACAGTTCAAATGTCTCTCTATTTTGGATGGGCAGTAACAGTTGAAGGGAAATCAAATCCCTCTACAGTTTGGATCATAGTGGCAGTAATCACAGTTAAGAAGTTTGGATCTATGAAGTGGATATAATCATAGCGGATATTATCACAATATAGATGCTACCTTGTAGTATCTCTATCTTGGTGTTACATCAAGCGCAATAAGGCATCATTAATGACATAATAGTTCGTTGTTGGTAATACTATTATGATAAGGTATTATCTCTGTGATAAGGGCTCATAAAGGAAATAGTGTTGTTAAGATAGTGATGAAGATCTCGGTGGAAGAGGAATCAAGAAGAGGGTTGACAAGAGAATGCGTGTCTTGGTCTTGGAGTGGCTAATAGGTCAAGGGTCTTGGTCTTGGTATTTGTCAATTGGAATCTCTATAAGAAGATTTGGTGTGGGTTTTCCTCTCAAAGAGTGAGAGGTTTTGGCCCTGGCTCATAGCCTACATTCTGTGTCTCTTGTCTATTTATGTTTATGCATTGGTAGCCGTTTGATGAAGAACACTAATAACTTAAGCAAAGAGAAGATCCTAATCTAATGAAGTAAAAATACTCACAAGCAGTTACTAATGGAAGAAAAATAACCTAACTAATAATACCCTAGATTTCTCAACACAATTTACATCTTTGTTGGAGCCACCTTGTGTTGTAGTAGGTTGATGATGATATGAAGCTGTGGGCCTTCATTCTTACTTGTCTGATGTACCATAGAATGATCCCATAGTTATTTTCCAACTCAATGTGGGGACATGAACATACAACCTTGTTTAGTGACTCTTCAAGTCAATAAGACAAGTCAATCAATGCGTGTTGTGGTGCATGGGCCATTTTATGCATATATCTTACTTTTTTTCTACTTGTTCTATTATGGAAACTAGTTGTATCTCCTTTCTCATGTATGGTGGATCATTGATGTTGATTCACTATCTTAGTACAGTTGCTTGACTCTTGAAAAATTGGTGATACATTTGTATGGATACTTTATTACACTCTCACTTATGCATGATCCACCTTGAAGGCTATCTACTCATTGTTTGAGGATGAGATCATGGAGGTTGTTGGAAATCAATTGAATACATTGAGAAGGTTGTTACCTTCTTGGCCACTTTTGGAAAGTGCTTTTAGTTAAGCCATTACTTTATCATAGAACGTGTTGAGCTCAAACCTATCAAATGATTTTTTTTGTCCTATAGTTATTTGGTTGGATTTGGGAGAAGTCCCTTGGATCTTAATGGAATATCTGTTGGATGTGTTTGGAGAACGAATTAAATACCTTGCGGGTAAAGTTATCTTCTAAAATTTTCTACTTTCTTGCTTGCTCGAATTATGTAGTATCCCTTATATGAAATATGATAGCACAACTTGCAAGATATTAAATTTTGTCTTTTAGAAATTTTGCCAAACACTTTGTGTGTAATCTTTTCTTTGAACAATTTGTATGCAAAACAAGGAAACACTTACAACAAAAATATTTTAGGGCACAACCAGACTTTTATTAATTTGATTAAGAGATTAACATGGAGAATATTAATTTGAGAACTCGTAATACAACTCCAACAAATAACTCGGTCAATGCCGCACTCCTCTCTTTAGCAACTCGACGCTCCTATAATGATGAATTCAACCTCAACAAATAAGCTCAACTTCGGCAAATGATCTCGGCCCCAACAAATAAATTTGGCCTCGACAAATAAATTGGGCTCTGGTAAATAAACTCAGCCCTAATAGATAAATTCGACCCCGACAAATAAATGGGCTTCGACAAATAAACCCGACCCAACAAATAAACTCAGCCCCAGTAGATAAATTCGACCCTAACAAATAAATTGGGCTCCAGCTAATAAACTTAGCCCAACAAATAAACTTGGCCCCCACAAATAAATTCAAACTCTATAGAATATGAATTCAACCCATCAATTAACTCGACCTCAACTAATAATCTTCAGTTCTGACAAATGTCTTCAACAACGATCCAATCTCCAACTCTGGCAATAATAACCAATTTGCCCACTGAAGAAATGTTTCCCAAATAACCTGCATTTGGAGCACAAATGGAAAACCTATGTGATTTTCCTGCAATGGCAACTAGGGTGGCAATGAAGTCCACCGAAATTGGTGAGTACTAGCTAGGGTGGCAATGATGTCCACCAAAACTAGTTTGAGAGTCTCGCTTGAAACCCTCGAGAGAAACTCGCCTGAGCTCTTGATCAATCAACAAGAAATAATCATAAATCAGAATTTATGAGAAAGGGTCTTCTCTCCCTTTTGATAAGGATTTTGTCGGATCTTCTCCAACCATCTAGAATTCTCCTTTTGTTATTTTATTAATAAGCCACTTGGTGCATTTTCCACCTATTTTCCAAGTGACTTTTGCCCCTTCTTATTTACCTCTTAGGCAAAACATTTTTGTTCCTTTTTATTTAATAAGTGACTTTTTATTACTGACTAGAGTCACTTTTATCTCCAAAAAATGCTTAAACTACCACCATGGTAACACTAGCCTCCCAAAGCTCCTTTTCATATCCTATCTTGTAGATATTTTTATCCCGATTCGAATGAGCTATTATACTAAGGTGTTTATCCAAGTCAGGGTTACTTGGGAGCGGGAGTGACATTTTCAGAAGCTCACAGTTTGGGAGCGAATCCCGCAGCATATTATATATATATATATATATATATATATATATATATATGTTATATTTTTTATATTTTGATGCATATATGTCAACAAAAACATGTAGAATGATGAATCAAATATACAAAACATAAAAAAACATAGATTGAACCATATAACAATAATCATCTAGAAGTTATAATCTTCATCAACCACGTCCACAAGTTAGTAACATACAACATATTGAGTCTTATGAATCATGATTCATCAATCTTAAAGTTTCAAGCTTTCAAAATTCAATATATAACATTTATCATCATTGATCACCAAAGTCGTACTTGTAAGCTAAGCGTAACCATTACAACAAATAATATCTAACTTGAAATGAAATGTTATAAAATGAAATGAAATGAAACAACTTTCAACTTTCACGAAACATCATATTCATAATTCATTACCAATGAGTTATAATTGCCAACTTCAAACTTCAAACTTAAATTGTCATATATTGTTTACATAAAATATCATAATAAATATGAAAGAGTCAATAGTTATAAAAACTACTAGAAACTAGAAAAGACAAGTAAATCTATCATCTACATCTTCCTCTTGCCACCACGAATAATGTCTTATTTCTGAGCAGGTTGTGGTGGTCTTCTAGGAGTCTCCTCTCGCACAGACCCACGACCAGAACCAGAAGGCACATGCCCTCCACGTGAGGATGTACATGGAGGCGGCGACAACAAAGGAACAACATTCGAAACTCGAGCACTGCTATTGGATGGTGGGGGTGGCATGGTTGTTGCTTCATCTTCTTCTCTCATAAGTTCTGCTTCCAGTTCTTCAAGATGTATAGTGCCATCCTCCAAATTATCGTCCTCTATGTGGTTGTCCCAAATTTTATATGTTGGATCCTTATAAGTCCGATCATAGTAATGACTCAACAACCTGAAGTTGTAGTGCACATAAACCAAGCTTTCTGCCCAGTTTTCATTGAGTCCGTTTCTTCTCACATTATGTATGAAGCTGTAGGTGCTCCAACACCTCTCTGCAGAAGAAGTATTTACAACCTGTGAGAGAACTTATTTTTGCCAATTTTGGCAAAAGTCTTTGGCCGCCATATGCTTCCCACCATGTGAGAGCATCAAATCTGTCTCTATCTTCCACTGTATGGAAGGAACCAAACAAACTAGTGCAACTGAAGTATCTGCCTAATTCATGACGCAGATTAGCACATTCCTCCCTGTCAGGTATCAACTTGTCTAATGCTTGCAAATATCCTATAGATACCTCTTCATCTATATGGGGTTTGACCCTAACACCACCCCTAGGTGTAGGTTGGCCTAACCAAGATGCATAGTAGTATTTTGGCCTAAGGATATACGCCAAGGCATATAGTGGAACATTAATTTTATTCCACCGTGTACACACACAATTGTGAATCAGTGTATACAAGTTGGGATCATCTTTTTGAACAATATCTTTTATTTTCCCCAACATGGTATCCATCTGTTCATACACCTCCCCAATCACTGGTTTATCTGTATCTGCAAAACGAATCATGTGTTAAATGGGCTTGGTGAATTCCAATACTTACCTCACATGTGCCCAAAACTGACCATCAAGAGCAGTCTCCTCCACCTATTCAAAACCTTGCTTATCAGCTGCATTTGCAGCTCTTTCCTTTAATACCTACCAGTGTGGACTTGATACCATGCTAGCCAATGACTCTCTTACCTTCAAAAGGCACCTAAAGGTGAGGTAATAGCTAGCAAATCTAGTCTTCTCAATCTTCAACAATTCCAATCTTGAGTGACTGCGGAAAAGGCCATGGGTATTGCTATGATTTCTAATAAATTTTATCATTTCTTTGTCTCTCTTGTACAAATCACCAATCCATTTGTATTGTTGGTTTTTGTTCTTAATAATATCATGCATCAAAAGTTTCATTGTGTGAACCAAACACCCATACCAAAATATGTTTGGGGTATTTATCCTCAATAATTGCTCCTGCTATGTTACAATTAGGAGCATTATCAGTGATGACTTGGATGACATTGTATGGTCCAATATGTTCAATTGTTTCAAATAATGGTTCTGCAACGTTGATGCCAACCTTAAACTTGTCTGAGTAATCATATGCTGAAAGAAAGATGGCACCACTAACAGACACAACAAGAACACTTATCAATGGCTTGCCTTTTACATTTGCCCATCCATTAGATACAATGGACACCCCCCCTTAAGCGTAATTAATTAATATCGCACCCATCCTTCGGGTTAATTGTCATTGGTTCATGGGGATTTGGCACTGAGCTCTACCCCTTCATTAGCCGTCCCCTGGTTCCTGAGCACTAGATGCTCCATCTCATCATAAGGAACCCTTGCATGCTCCAACCCTGATGAGCGAGAAACTAACTCGTCCTTAAGGGGTAAATAAATGTTGTGTCATAAAAGCAAGATTGGACACCTAAGCTACGTTCCATATCAAAGTGTTATGAAAAAGAAGTACAAGGCTCATCATAGGGGTGGAAAAAGCAGGCCGAGGAAAGGAGTGACTCATGCCTCCACAATTTCTACCTCCATTACATCCATACACTAAGGATGTTGACCTACATTAGTTGGTCTTATGTCCATGACACTTAGCCATGAAGTCTTTCCCCTCCGTTTCCATTATTATCACTAACACCTATGAATTGAAGGGTTGACCTTGGAAATGTCACATCACCTTAGGGGCTGGAAGCACCAAATAACTAACATTGATCAGTGTTATGAGAAGTAGACCAAACCAGTCTGAACCGGCTACTCTGATCGTTTGGAGGGTAAAACTGGTTTGGATCGATGAACCAGATCGTTTTTCGCTGGTTCGGTACTAAGTTGGCCTTTTTTCACTGAATCAGTTGGTTCAGTACAATTTTTTTTCAAAAAGGCAATGATTTATGACAGGGGAGGCCTAGTATTTGACCGTATTGCCCTACTAATGTTATGCAATTCATGTTAATGTTAAAGGATGTTTGAGTGTGGTTCTGACCTCATTGGATTTCATTTGGCGAAATTAGAATTTTAGATCTCACTCAAAATCCGAGAAGCTTATCAATTTTCCAGGATTTCAAGATTGGGGGGATTGCAACGCTTCCATTGGATCTTGTCATGTACGAGGGTATGGAACTAGTATTTAATCAAGAGCACCAAGCCCTCTTTGTACCTTGATGTTAGTGGCATTGGTTGTCAAACTCCTATATCATGACCCTACTAAAAAGGTACCCATCACTCAAACAAAATCTTGACTTGACAAGCTATGTTTGTTCTATCTTGTTTTAATGCTTAAAGGGTGATATTGATGACAAAGGTCCCAATATAGACAATGATTTTGATGATATGTAGGTATTTGTTGTAGCTTGATTTTTTTTGGATGTTAGAGGCCATTTGGAGCTTGTTTGTTGATGTATTTTCAGTTGAGAGATGGATTGCAGTCGGTGCTATTTTGGTTATGTGCACCCTTACATGATATATAAATGAGAAATTTTGCTTATTTATGTATAAATGGTTTGGTTTCATATGGATGCAGAAGAATATATATGTTTTTCTTTAAAATTTGAATATTTTGTGTCTTTGGTTGACCAATTTTTTGTTCTGTTTTTTTACCGATTTTGTTTTTGTTTTCACCGATTCCCAGTGTGGGGTGTCTACTGGTTCGATGACCTGACCAGTTTTGATAACATTTGCATTGATTTCCTAGCTACCTCTAACAAGGTAGGGGATATTTTTACGGTACTCTGTCTACTTAGATATTTAAAGGTGATCCCGATTTAAAGTCTTGATGATGATGATGATGATGAGGGTGGTTAACGTCCACAGAGACCAATTTGGTCTATCGGACCTATAATTTTCTTAGTTCTTAATTGTTTTGGCTTCTCGTCTTTCTTGGCGAGATTGGTGCTATAGCTTTCTTTTTTTTCTCTACGGTCTTCCAACTTTATCTTGCATCTCCTCCATCTCTTCTGGTTCTTGGGACATTGGTGTCTTAGCTTTGCGATCTGTTGTGTTCGTTCTTTTGAAGATAGTTGAAGAAGTTTGGTTCGGGAGATCTGCTTTGTTGTTAAACGAAGATTTATTTTGTGCGGTATTCAAACCCTCATAACTGTTGATGCTTGAGGGGTTGTTGAGTTCACTTTTTTGCTGTTGGGCGGGGCTTTCCCCCTGCTTGACTTGAGAGTTGTTTCTTTCTTGCCCGATTTCTTGCGATTCAGAGTTTTTTGGAGAGTATTATTCCTTGATGACAGTGTAATGTTCTTTTTGTGCTCCTTCCCACCATGTAGATCTGTGGTGATTCTTTCTAGCAGAGTTTTTCTGGGAGGCTTTTGGGCAATTTTGGCTAGATGGCCTGTCTCAAAGCAGGATCGACATTTGAAGAGGACACTTTCATAATTGAGTTTCTGGTTACACACATAGTCTCTACTTGTTAGGTTTATTTCAGCTGGGAATCTGGCGCTGAAGTCCATTTCCACACAGATACGTGCATAGGTGGTTCTGGCATATTCCTTTGTTTCTGGGCACCTACAGTAAAATTTCCCAATTGCATTTCCAATGGCTTTTAGCGAGGAGAAATTCCAGAGATGGAAGGGTAGGTTTGGCAATCTCACCCAAATTGGTGCTGAGGTTATGATTGTTGTTGAGGGATCCAATGATGGGTTCCATGGCTTCATGAATAGGCTTGAGTTTTCCCAAAACCAATGGCCGGAATCTAGAATGCATTGTCTGCTTTCAGGGTTTTCAAAATCTACTATAAAGAAACCCCTAGCACATGGGTAGATATTAATTTCATCAGAAATGACAGGCTTCCATACCTTCGAGATCCAACTGTGGAGGGCTGTCAGCCATGGCCAAAAACCATTGAACCGACAGTTTAGGGCTCTTTCAGAAAACTTCAAAGCCTCATCGAGTGAGGCTTGGACCACCTAGATAGTGGGAGCTGGGGCTTCACTGACAATATGGGCAGGAGCTTAAACCCCAGAGGCAGACAAAACTGAGCCAGCAGCTATCTTCGCGAAGCTGGGGCCATCTGGATCAAGGCTGATCTATGATTCCCAAGCTTATGTATGCCCCTGCGGAAGAATGCGAACTTGGAAGATAACCCTGCGGAAGATTCTCATGCGAACCTGTGGAAGATAACCTTGTGGAAGATTCTCATGCGAACCTTCTTACTATGTCCTTAACAGTTGAGTATGGTCTAGCATGATGCATCCATGGTCATTGTCTCTAATGATTGCTTGCTTTCACTTGAGTTTAAAATGATTTTTCCAGGTAGTTCTACACAGAGAATTAGAGGCCTTGAGGGCACCCTCATTCCATCATATCATCAAAATCATTGTCACACAATATAGGAATGTCCATCAAACAATGTCTATAAGAATGCCCATCAAACAATATATAGGAAGGAGCCGAGATTCTCTGTTTTTCTACCTCATATGCAAAAAGGACTGAGGTGAATTGCAGGGATGAAGGTATAAGTCGAATTTCAGAGTTGTAAAGAGGGTTGAGATCCTTTTTGACTTATCTTGAAGAGCTGACTTGTGTTGACTTATGAAGAGTTTGGCTCGAGTTTGACTAATCTTCTTGAGGGGCTGACTTGGTGGATTGGAGGAGGTCTTTGTCTTGGTCAAAGGGTCTTGGTTGTCTCATTTGATTTGGTTCTTGAAGAAGAGAAGAGAATTTTGGGTTTTCCCCTAGGAAAGGGGTTTTGCCCTCGCTGAATGCCTACATCCTGTGTTCTTGCCTTTGTGATCTTTATTGTTTTGGCAATTGTCTTGATGATAAAAAAATAATAATAGAAAAAGATATAATAAGAAATCACAAGAAATTGTCATGTTAAAGAGAAATCAAATCAAAGAATCCCTAATAAGTTGCCCTAAGAATTTCTCAACACCCCCATACCTCAAAAGAACAAGGAGAAGAAGCCATTACAGACAGGAGGGACATGGAAGGCTAGGATGGAAGATGTCACTCAAAACGAATTAAGATTGAAGAAACTATTTTTGAGTTGCAAGGAGCCATGGGAGCCAGGGCTTAGATGCATGGGAAAAGGAAAGGTACACTACATCGAGGTGCTATCAGACAATGAGGAAGAAGAGGAAGATACAGGACAAAACCAGGATATTGAGCATAACATAACTGAAGAGGAGCAACCACAAGTGGAGATGAGAGAGGATATCAAACCATAGGTGAAGGGTGGAGCTATCGCTACACTTTTAGGAGTTCCACGATATTACACCTTCAAAGTCAAGGGGAAAATATAGGGCTAGAGGATCACGACGCTGATCAATCTTGGGGCATCCCATAACTTTATCAATGCTTCTTTGGCGATAAAGAGGGGCATTTCCGTTGTGGAATTTGAAGGATTTGATGTGGTAGTAGCAGATGGGTATAATTTGACATGCAGACACAGGGTTCCCTAGTTAGATGTCAGCGTGGGTAACTACACATTTACGGAATATTTTTACATAGTTGACTGAGCAGAATCAAATCTAGTGCTGGGAGTACAATGGTTATGCTCCTCAGGGGACATCCCAACCAACTATCAAATTATGAAGATGGAATTTATAGGGAAAGATGGAAAAAGGTGGTTTTAAGGGGCATGTAGAATGGTGCTCCAAGAGTAATTTCAGCAAAAAGGATGGAGAGGGTCTTTCAACGTGGAGAGGTAGCATGGGCTGTAGAGTGCATCATTACCACTCAGGAAAATATAGGTAGCGCCACCTAGCATCACCCAAACATACAAATCCTGTTGGATAAGCACAAAAAGGTTTTTGGGGAGATTCCTCCAAGGTGACCACTAGACAAAGGGTTTGAGCATATCATTGAGTTGGAATAGGGAGCAAAGTTGGTCATCACGACTTCATATAGGCATCTCAAGAGGTTCAAAGACGAAATTGGAAAAGCCATAAAGGAGTTATTAGACATTGGTCTCATTAGGCCCAACTCCAACCCTTTTGCTTCCTTGGTGGTATCATTCAAGAAGAAAGATGGAACAATGCCTATGTGCATTGACTACAAGGCCTTAAATAAGAAACCTATCAAAAACAGGTATCCTATCCCTCAGATTGATGAATTGTTAGATGAGTTGCATGGGGTAGTGTTCTTCTCCAAGATAGATCTTTGATCAGGGTATCATCAAATTAGGTTTCGGGAACAAGATGTGCGGAAGACAACATTCATATGCCATTTTGGGAACTATGAGTTCTTAGTCATGCCGTTTGGGTTGACTAATGCACCAACTACTTTCCAGTCATGCGTGAATCATATTATCAACAATTAGCTGCATAAACACTTGGTTCATTGATTTACAACCAGACTTGGAATGAACACTTGGAGGAGATTTTGGGAATCATGCAAGAACAATTCTTGTACGCCCAGCCTTCAAAGTGTGAGTTTGGGTTGACAAAGATCTTGTATTTGGGCCCTGAGACATATGATTAGTGCACATGGGGTACAAGTGTATAAAAAAAAATCCAAGCCATCCTAGATTAGCCTACTCCCAGGAATCTTACAGAGTTGCGGGGCTTCTATGGATTATGCAACTACTACATACGCTTTGTAAAGGGATTTTCATAGTTGGGTGTGTTGTTAACAAAGCTTACAAAGAAAGGGGTATTTCGATGGTTGGAAGTTGCACAAAAAACATTCAACAAATTGAAGGAAACAATGAATACATGTCCAGTATTAGCTCTTCCAGATTTTTCACTGCCCTTTGTGTTGGAATATGATGCATCGGGGGAAGGCATAGGTGCAGTGTTAATGTAGAACATGCACTCGGTAGCATTTGAAGGCAAAAAACTTAGGGATGTCGAGAGACTTTATTCCATATACGACAAGGAGATGCTCACAATCATGCATGCTTTGATCAAATTCACAGGTACTTGGCAGGAGGCAAATTCATAGTTAGAACAGATCATGATAGTCTGAAGTACTTAAACGAAACACAACAAAAGTGGGTATGTAAAATACAAGCATTTGATTTTGACATAGAGTATATAAAATGCAAGAAGAATATTATTGTTGATGCCCCGTCCAGGAAGCCTATTGTATTTTCACTCAGTGCAGTTGCCGAAGATTGGAAAGCGAGTCTCTGGTAGATTATTCAAAGGATAGGTTTGCTGTTGATTTGGGGTAGCATCGGATGTGCTCTAGCCATGAAATTTGGTGGAGACGTTGGGGCAAATGAGATTTCCAACACCTAGAAAGGATTTGGGCAGATTCTAAACAGTTCAGGGGATATTAAAATAATTAATATTTTTAATGGAGACCCTAAGTCTAAACTTAGGGAAAATAAAATATTAATGTGTGTTAATATGAAACTATGTAAGAATGGATTAAGCCAGATCCAATCTTAGCTGTTGATTAGGGACTTAATCTCAGCCGTTGATTTGTCAACGAGGAAAGTATAAGAGGAGGATTGAGGGTCACTTGGAGAATACACTGAGGGAGACCAATCAGTTTAATTTCTGGAGCGGGGTTTGCTGAGAAATTGAATCAGTGGTCTGGAGAGTAGTCAGGAGGCAACAAGTACAGAACAGAGAGACGGGAGATCAGCGTAGAGGCAGACGTAGAGCCAGAGGAAGCCACTTAGAGGTAGCAGAGACTGCACAGAGCCAGAAGGGTTTGCGTCATCCACGCAGAGGCTGCAGGAGTGACGCACCAGAGAGGCTGCGTAGAGCCTCAGTAGGCTGACGCAGAGGGTTTCAGGCTGACGCAGAGGTCAGTAGGGCCTACGTTGGATTCAGAAGAACTGCTGGAAATTTGTCTATTTGTGGGTAAGCCAGTTTGGCACCCTGTTGTACTAGAAAATTGGTAAATAATAAAAATCCTCCCTTGCTGCACCGATTTTCCCACATTGGGTTTTTCCGAGGACATTAATACAAAATAATTTTATCAATGTGTGCATATGTTTGTTTCTGTATTACGGTGTGATATCTACAACAATATTTATTTTAATGTTTGTTGAAGTAATCTCATGAATAACTTATGATGAAATAAGTAGGAAAAGTAAATTAGTTGTTGCAGTGATAGAATTTTCACATGTTATCAGAGGAAGTAATCAGAGACAGAAAGGGAAAATCAGTTATGGGTCGAGACCACGATGCAGAGGCATCCACCTCAGGGGACTCACATAGATTTTCAAAAGACTGCACAAGAGAGAGAGATTTCGATTTCTCTATGTTGGCTTCCCGGTTGGAAGAAGAAGTGGCATGCATGACTGTGCTGCATCATCAGAAGTATGGTATATAGACAGTGGAGCCTCGTGGGATATGACAGGAATTAGGGAGTGTTTCTACAAATATCGAGAAGAGAAGATGAACTTTCAGATCGCCATGGGGAACGAGGCAAAGTGTACTCCAGTATGAAAGGGTACCTTAGTTTTTCAGACATAATCAGGAGAGCGGTTCCGTGCCACAAATGTACTGCATGTACCAGGGTTGGGGATGAACTTACTTTCCTTGTCACAACTACAAGGCAAGGGCTATGACGTCTACTTCATTAAGGAAAAGGTATATGTCAAACACTCGAGCTGGAAAAAGAAAGTGCAGATCGGGATCAAAAGTAATCGGTTGTATAGACTACAACTAGAATCTCCAATGGCACTAATAGGCAGTCATGGGGACAAAGACTTGAACGAACTACGGCACAGAAGGATGGGTCACTTGCACCATGGAGCTCTGAGAATTCTCAGGAGCACTGTAATAGGAGTTCCAGATCTGAGTACGAAATGAGATGATGTATGCAGGGGATGCGCTCTAGGAAAGTATGCCAAGGCGACATTTCCCAGGAGCAACCACAGGGCCAAGAGTGTACTAGGATTGATACACTTAGATATCTGTAGACCTATGTCCGTCAAAGCTCTCAGCGGTGCCGAGTATTTCCTTACCTTCATTGATGACCACTCGAGGAAAACTTGGATCTATTTTCTGAAAACCAAGGATGAGGTTTTCTATTTATTCAAAGAGTTCAAGGCTCTGGTGGAGAATCTGACAGGTAAGAAAATAAAAGTCTTGCGCTCAGATAATGGTGGAGAGTATGTCGATAAGGACTTCACTGATTATTGCGCTAAGGAGGGCATCAGAAGAGAGTGGACAACTCTCTACAATCCGAAGCAGAATGGGGTGGCAGAAAAGAAAAATAGGACTATTGTAGAAGCAGCTAGGGCCATGCTGTATGATCAGGATATGCCAAAATTCTCGTGGGTGGAAGCATGCAACACAACTGTGTATGTTCAGAATAGGACTCCTCATCGGGCATTGGGCAAGATTACTCCAGAGAAAGTCTTAATTGGGAAGATGCCCGAAGTCAGTCATTTCAAGATTTTTGGGAGTTTAGCATATTGTTGCATACCCGAAGAAAAGAGGAAGAAGCTGGATCAGACTGCAGAAAAGGGGTATCTGGTAGGATATAGCGAGAACGCTAAGGCATACAGAATCTATCTTCTAGGGAGTAGGAAGGTAGTAGTACGGCGAGATGTAAAGTTCATGGAGGACATAGCTTTCAGAAGATCTCGCGAAATGCCTTCCGAGGAGCAGTTGAAAAAGGATCCGTTGGTCATGCCTCTTCAATCAACGAAAGTGAAGAATTCTTCCTTAGATCAGGAAGATTCTCAGGATGAGGAGGAGGAGCGAACAAAAGCACCTGTTGGCAGAGGAAGAACCATCAGGGAACTTCATCAGATTTTGCGTGATGCAGAGAACTTCATCGGAGAGCTAAGGAATAGTAAAAGAGAGCAAAAACAGCCAGATAGGTATCAGGCGTTAGTAGCTCACGATGGGGAGCCTGCCCACTTCAAGGAGGCAGGTCATCATCAGGTCTGGCTAGATGCGATGGTGGAGGAGTATAACTCCATAATGGTAAACGATGTCTGGGAGGGGTGTCAAGGCCTCAAGACAGATCTGTGGTAGGTTCAAGATGGATCTACAAGATCAAATATGCTGCGGACGACAGTGTTGAAAAATACAAGGCCAGGTTTGTGGCAGAGGGGTATGCTCAAAAGGAAGGGATTGACTATGAGGAAACCTTCGCCCCGATAGCTAGGTATACTGATCCAGGTGGCTCCAGAGACACACAGGACAGAGGGCTTATGAATGCTCGAAAATCAAAGTGCTCAGAATGACTTCGACCTAGGACCAGAGTGTGGATCTTGTTGTCCTGAACGCGGAGGTGCGAACGGTTCGTCAGTCCGAGCTCGTATGAACGAGAACGAGCTAGTCAAAGTTTTGGTCGAAGTTGGGCTGTGGGCTAGGTTTAAGTGTCCTACAATTTGACCGACCTCGAGGCATGAAGCCTAGTTCCCGAAATCGGTTGAAAATGCAGCCTCATTAATTTGCCCAATGTCCCTTATTTTCTAAAAGTTTGAAAATTACTCCCCTTTTTAAATAAAAATAATAATAAAAATTTATATATGCAAGGTGGCGGGCCACCACCCCTGCCACCCCAAACCATATTAAAAAATTTTGAATTAAGAAAGGCCGACTGGCCATGAACTCCGCCGGCCAACAGTCCACATAACAAAATTTTAAATTTTATTTGGCTCGGCGGCGATTACCCTGCCGAGCCCTCCAACCACAACCCCCCCATATCATTGAAACCGAGTATTAAGGGGGTGGGCGGGCCACCTCCGGTGGACTCGACACACACCCCAACAAACCTCAATGCGACGACGGAAAAGGTTAAGGGTGCCGGCGGGGGTCGAACCTGCCCGGCCCACGTGGGCCAGCCCCCGAGTGGGCGACCCCATAAATGGTACCACCAAACGGTACGTAACAACCATAATGTGCCCAAACATTAATGTGAGTGCGGGAGGCATGGGGCGGGCCGCCCAATGCGGACCCGAATAAAAAAGGGAGGGGCGGGGTTTGACCACCCGATCCCTCCTCAACTAATACCCAATATTGCAATTGCGCCCCAACTGCCTACATTTATTAATTCGCCTGAGATTTTTTTAAAACGCTCATTTTGTCAGTGCGCCGGGGAGATGGAGGAACTAGGAGCAAGCACAAATTTCAAGACAGAGGAGGCAAAATCTTGGCACGTAGTTGGAGGCAACATTTTGCAGGAGGGGTGAAATTTCACTCTGTCAGAATTTGACAAATTTTATATGGTTTCAGCACTTCTCGACACCACGAACGCATTGGAGTTGTCCGTGTCTCCATCCAAGTTCTGCATTTTTCGGTTATTTTTCAGTACGCAGCTGGAACCATGATCGCTACAGAAACAGGGAGCAAAACCATGATCCTTGAAATTTTCCCGAGGTAACTTTTCTCCATGTCGGAATATAGTCAACTTTATAGTCGTTTTTCATGGTTTTCCGCAGGGATCGCAATGGCGAGGTCAGAACCACATTTTGAGTTGCAGATTTCTAGTCCACCCATGGGGCAAAATCTTTGAGGAATCTAGGGGGAATCTAAAAGATTCCTTGAGCCCCAAATTCTCAACTTCTCAGAATTCAAAAATTGGACAGTCGATTTTGCATTATTCGACGTCACAAATCTGACGGTGTGTTCAGATTTTTCACTTTCTCATTCTATTCTTCAGCGAATTTTCTAAGTGGAATGCAGGGGTCGGCATTCATATGCGAGCAACCATTTCCATGTGATTGATGCCGTGAGATCGATGGTCCGAGCAACTTAAGCAGTTTGACATCTGCTTCTTCAGATGGCCCTTGGTTGTGAGGTATATGCAGTGTGTTCATGTACTTCTTTTGCTATGCATTGTGCTACAGAGATCCCTATTGATGCTTGATGTGGGATCTTGTTTCTTACTTGTTTTCATGATTCTTGCTTGATGTGATGCAGAATCATATGTATGATGTACTTTTTGTCATGATTCGTCATGTTGTGTTTTGAGATCCCTTGTTGTATGTTGATGGGATACTCATATTGTCGTCATGTATGTTTGCACTGAGATCCCTTTTATGCTATGTTGGCGGGATGCTCATCATGCATGAGTTTGTGTCATACTGATAGGAGTCTTTTGATTGAGAGTTCTTGTAATGGAACATCTCTTGGAGCCACTCCTGCGTGAGGGCATTTTACTTGTATGATAGCAACATCACCTCTTATGTACATCATCACTATTTACAGCTCTTAATCCTGCGGCCTACACCATCTTGACACCGGGGCCCGGAGATTTAGTCGCTCCTGGACGAACTCCGTTATCAACGGCTTATGCTTTCATGTGTTGATGAATGACATGTTCCTCTTCTTCTTTACAACATGCACATGTATTCATCTATGTTCTTTTAAAAATGCAATTTAACACATCACGGAAGTAAAAGGTCTTGAAAGGGTCCTTTATCACACCCGGACCTGGATCATATACATCTATTAGGACCGTGAATCTCTTGTAGCCCAGATGGGATGGGAGATCCATCAGATGGATGTCAAGACGACATTTCTGAACGGGGTAATAGAAGAAGAGGTATACATTGAACAACCAGAGGGCTTTGAAACTCATGAGAAGAAATCTCATGTATGCAGACTGAAGAAAGCCTTGTATGGGCTGAAGCAGGCACCAAGAGCGTGGTATGGTCGAATAGATGGCTACTTGCATAAGATGGGGTTTGTCAAGAGTGACGCGGATCCAAATCTCTACTATCTAGTCCTAGAGAACGAGCCACTTATCTTAGTATTATATGTGGATGATCTCTTCCTGGCAGGATCATCCAAGCTCATTGAGGACTACAAGAAGAATCTAGCCACAGAGTTCGATATGGAGGATCTGGGACGAATGCACTATTTCCTAGGGTTGGAAGTTTGGCAGCAGAAAGGAGAAATCTTCCTTGGGCAAGGGAGGTATGCTACAGAAATCCCGAAAAGGTTCGGGATGGGACACTGTAGACCTATGGCTACGCCAATGATCACTAACTGGAAGAAGATTGATGCATCAGAAGACAAGGATGTCAATCCCACCCTATAGCGACAGCTCGTAGGGTCCCTGATGTATCTAGTCAATACCAGGCCAGATATTTGCTACGCTGTCAACACCCTCAGTGAGTTCATGTTGGAACCAAAGAGGGCTCACTGGGTAGCAACCAAACACGTTCTCAGGTATTTTCAGGGAACAATTGATTATGGGCTCTTATACACCAAGGGTAAGGATATCATGTTGAGTGGATTTACAACTGCAGATTGGGTAGGAAGTTCAGTGGATCGGAAAAGTACCTCTGGTTACTGTTTCAAGATTGGATCAGGAATGACCTCCTGGTGCAGTAGGAAACATAAGTTTGTGTCTCTGAGCTCGTTTGAGGCATAATATATGGCAGCAAGCACAACTTCGTGTGAGGCCATATGGCTTAGAAAACTGCTGGTAAGTCTATTTAGAAGAAATATGGAGGCGACCAGGATCATGTGTGATAATCAGAGTTGCATCAAACTCTCTGAGAATCCAGTATTCCATGATAGGTCAAAGCATATTGATATTCGGTGTCACATTGTCAGAGATTGTGTCCAACAAGGAGCTGTACAGTTGAGCTACACTCCTACAGGGGAACAAGTGGGAGATATCCTCACCAAGGCCCTTGGAAAGTCAAAATTTGACTACTTCAGGGAAAATATGGGGATGGTAAAGAACCCCTTTCAGAAGTAGTGTGTTAGCAACACGAATGAAGAGCGAGTTGCAGTGTTGGGAGAAAGGACCAGCAACAACGCAGATGCAGAGGGAGTTGCAATGCGGATGTAGTGTTGGGAGAAAGGACCAACAACGGCACGGAGGCAGAGGGAGTTGCCGTACAGATGCAGCAGTGGTAGTAGCAGAGTCATGGGCAGCAGTACTGGATGCAGCAGTGCAGAGGATGTTGGGCAAGGAGGCTTAACATCAGCACAGGGACCGATGCTGGATGGTCAGGGTGATACTCAGTGAGGAGTATTACTAGAGCACAGTCCTCCCTAAGAGAGAGTGTTGATTTGGGGTAGCATCGGATGTGCTCTAGCCACGAAATTTGGTGGAAAGGTTGGGGTACATGAGATCTCCAATACCTAGAAAGGATTTGGGCAGATTCTAAATGGTTCAGGAGATATTAAAATAATTAATATTTTTAATGGAGACCCTAAGTCTAAATTAGCGAAAATAAAATATTTATGTGTAATAATATGAAACTGTGTTAGAATGGTCCAAAAGACATGGATCAAGCCAGATCTAATCTTAGCCGTTGATTAGGGACTTAATCTTGTCCGTTGATTTGTCAATGAGGAAAGTATAAGAGGAGGCTTGAGGGTCACTTGGAGAACACACTGAGGGAGACCAGTCAGTTCAATTTCTAGAGCGAGTTTTGCTGAGAAATTGAACCAGTGGTCTGGAGAGCAGTCAGGAGGTGGCAAGTACGAAACAGAGAGATGGGAGATCAGCGTAGAGGCAGACGCAGAGCCAAAGGAAGCCACGCAGAGGCAATGGAGACTGTGCAGAGCCAGAAGGGCCTGCATCATCCATGCAAAGGCTGTAGGAGTGACGCAGAAGGCCAGAGAGGCTGCGTAGAGCCTCAGTAGGCTGACACAAAGGGTTTCAGGCTGACGTAGAGGTCAGTAGGGCCTACACTGGATTCAATGGAACTGCTGGAAATTTGTCTATTTGTGGGTAAGCCAGTTTGGCACCCTGTTGTACTAGAAAATTGCTGAATAATAAAAATCCTCCCTTGCTGCACCGGTATTCCCACATTGGGTTTTTCCGTGGACATTAGTCCAAAATAACTGTGTCAGTGTGTGCGTATGTTTGTTTCTGTATTACGGTGTGATATCTGCAACAATATTTATTTTAATATTTGTTGAAGTAATTTCGTGAATAAATTATGATGAAATAAGTAGGAAAAGTAAATCAGTTGCTGCAGTGATAGAATTTTCACATTTGCTTGTGAGGTAATGGGCGGTATTGTATGGGATTACCGTTATACAGTGGTGGATGATGTTATCTACTACAAAGGAGGATCTATTTCGTTCCCGTATCTAGAATTAAAGAGAAGATCCTCAGAGCTATGCACGACACACCTCTAGTAGGCGTTTGGGTTATTTTAAAACTTGCAGTCATGTGATAGAGAGGTTCTCTTTGAAGGGCCTCAAGGAGGATGTATTGAGATATGAGAAGTGTACAATGTGACAACAGAATAAACCTGAACACATTCACCCAAAAGGATTACTTCAGCATCTTCCTATTACAAAACGAAAGTGGGAGAGTGTATTGATTGACTTTATTACAAATCTGCCCAAAGTACAGGGAAAAGATTGTATCTATGTGGTGGTAGACAAACTAACCAAATTTGGACATTTCTACACGATTTCATTAGATTATTCAACATTGCATGTGGCAAATTCATTTTATAGGGAGTTATTCAGACTGTATGGTCCACCAAAATCCATTGTCAATGACAGGGACAACCATTTTCTTAGCTCTTTTTGGCAAAATATTTTTAGATTGGTGGGCACAAAATTAACACGTAGTACCAGCTACCACCCACAAACTGATGGACAGACAAAAATTGTAAATAAGTGGTTGGAAGAGTATTTACTTAATTATGTGACTGAGCAACAAAAGGCGTTGATTAAGTGGCTGCATTTAGGGGTGTTGGAAAATGTAACTAGTATTGGTCTTCATAATGAAAGATAAGATTAATTATTGAATTTATTTTTTGTTCCTTGATCTGGCATGTTCTTCATGCTCTTTGAGTCAATAAAAGTCAAGAATTTATAATAGGGTCATGTCAAATTATGACATTTGTAAAAGAAAAAGGAAGGAGTTTTATTTTTGTAAATTTGTTGATCAGTCGTCCAAGTTGGCCCTCCTTCTGATAAAGTTGGCTTGTGTGGCTACGCACACTCTCTTGGACATATATATATATATAGGCTACTACTCGACCTCATGCAAAAAAAGCAGTAAGAAGTCAATCAATAACTCAATTCCTGTAATTGATAAAAGGAGCAAAGGTATAAAGAAGTTTGCAATAACAATAAACCAAATCTTCTCGTATGCTCCATGATACAAAATCTTGAAAGATATCTGAAGCAACTGTGCAAAAGTTTTGTGATAAGGAGCCGAAGGTCTGCAGTAAGGAACTGAATGTCTGTAGTAGCCAAGAATCTAAAGGTCTGTGGTAAGGAGCCGAGAAACTGAAGGTCTGTGGTAAGGTTTGCGGTAAGGAACCGAATAACTGAAGGAGCCGAGAGTTTGAAGTCTGAAGGTCTGTGGTAAGGAATTGAGAATTTGTAAGTGGAAGACCGAGAATAGAAGGAAACGATTGTGCAACTGGAAGTTGAAGTATTGTGACAAGAACTTAAAGACTACAAACAGAATTGAAGGTGCTTCTGACTTTGACTTGACCAAACTTCAACTTTGGCTTTGAAGAGAGATGACTTGGAGGAAGTCTTTTTGCCTTGGGTTGAATATCTCATTTTGGATTGATTCAATAAGAAGAGGATTTTTGGGTTTTCCCCTGTGGAGGGGTTTTGCACTGGCTTGAAAGCCTAAATCTCTGTCTCTTTCTTCTTCATGATCTTGAATGAACAATTAGAACAATTGCTTGATGAAAAAGGAACAGTAAATAATAAAAGAAAGAAGTTTAACGATCACAAGTAATTACCAAGTAAGAAAATCTCAATTTCCTTTGATTTTCTAACAAGGGGAATACTGCTATAACACCACCTACCACATGTCTATAGGTATGACTCCTTTCACGGCGTTGTATTGGTATGAAGCCTTATGATTTTTGGAATTGGTTTTTTGAGATAGCAGGGTACCCAAAGCCAAGGATTGGATTCAAGAGAATTAGGATGTCCTCAAAAGCCTTAATGAAAACTTACGGGTTGCCCATAATTGCCAGAAGACATATGCAGATAGGCTGTTTGTGGTTACCTGGACGCACAGGAGGGGGATCATATTGCTGCTCAGATCGCATAGGCAGAGAGTCAAGTTGTTTGTAGGGTTGACCTGCTTAATCGTGGCTGCAAGGTGCCCGGGGGGAGGATCAAGTTGCCATGTGTGACTGTGAGAGGGCCACATTGTTACTAGGTGTGTCGATTTGCTTTCTGTGGGCTGCAAGAGTGCATGCAAGGAAGATTGAGTTGCTGTACTTGGATGTTAGAAGCACAGGAGATTTGCATGGCAGGGGGAGGGGGCAATGGGTTGTTATGGCTGCGTGAGTTTCCAGAAAGGCTGCATTTAGCGAGAGGAAGACAGCGGAGTTATTTTGGTTGGTTCGTGGTTGGCCAAGTGCACAGGAAGGAGGATTGAGTAGCTATTTTGTGGTTGTATAAGGGCACAGGAGGGTCCTGTTGAAGAGGAAAGGGATAGCTGGGTTATAGGGAGTGAATGCATGGACCCAAACGATTGATAAAAGCATCTCTAGCCAGTAGAAGTGACACAACATTGCTGTAGGTGCCATGACACACGTCGAGTTCATTGTTTTGGGGAGCTGAAGGCGCTAACAAGGAGACAACAATCAAGTGTTGAATCTGTGTTAGCAATTTGGGGTTCTTGCAAATTACATAAGATTGAATACAGTCTGAGAGGCTGCGTTAATTTCCAGATCAGGTTAGCAGCTTCAGGTTTCAACACTTAATCAACTAAGGATTTTATCGGGCATGTACATGTAGTCCATTCATTGAAATGAAAATTCAATAGTCCTGCCTATATGTATTCTTTTTATTTGTTATGTTGTGTTTGGAGTAGAATTCATTGCATGCATACAAGAGTTGCAAGAAAATCACAAAAACAATATAAACCACCAAAAAATAAAAAAAACAACTAGGCATGCAAGAAAATTATACCAATTCCAGTCAACAGTTGGCCAAGAACATTGCACATGTGTGGGCAATTAGTGGCTTATTTTGTTTTATTGAGCAATCCTCATGGACACCCTTTCCTTAGACTTGTAGCCATGAACAAATGGAATGCTTTATGAATTCCCCAAAATTGAATGAGATGAGATCCATAACGTAAATAAAATCTTACACAGAGCCAAAAGACCACTCACCTTGTGGCATTCAAACAACCATACCAATATAATAGAGAGGAAGGTGAATGGGGTAGGTGGTCATAATGGTCTGTCCTCTAGTGCATGCGTAACCCTAACATTGGATGTCTAAACCATCTAGAAGTTAAGTTGTTTTTTTATAGAATGGATGACAAAAATAAAGATCCTCGCCTGTTAATAATCATACCTTCTTTTAGCCTAGCCCCTACAATAGGTAGTTTATTAGTGTCCTGATTCTGAGTCCTTAAGGAATGATAGAAGTTTATACCATCACACTACTTAGCCACTTCCATAATCCATTGAACCATCCTCTTTAATCCAAAGGATTGGGAAGTTGAAAGTTGGAGAAGAAATTTGATGATGATAG
This sequence comes from Pinus tabuliformis, assembly GCA_031772625.1. NCBI lineage: Eukaryota > Viridiplantae > Streptophyta > Pinopsida > Pinales > Pinaceae > Pinus > Pinus tabuliformis. Next base: position 1,347,425,442 of record CM062819.1, read on the forward strand.
AAGAATCATGTACTATGGGGATTGTCTTGATTTCATTGACTTGTGCTATTTGTTACCCTTGGAAAGTTGCCAGCACTCCTGCTTCCTTGTCGCAATTTCCCGATACTCAAGTAAAATCGCTTTCCACTTTTCTCCAGGATCAAGGAGTATCACCCCCACACCTGCCACCCTTTGGTCATGTTGATGGTGGATAGCTTGTTTCATTCCATTATCACTGATCTTCTTCCTATTATATGATATGATAAAAATTTATATGTTTGTAATTTCTATATGGTTGATGCTTAAATGATTTATTATTAATCTACCATGGATTACATTTCTAACTTTATATTAATGTAGTATTCATCTAAAAGTAGCACAAATATGCATGTTTTCATGTATTCTGCAACTAAATTGGCATTCTGCATGTATTTTCTGAATATGAAAGTGTTGTATTATATAAAAAACACTGCTGGGATTTTGTTCCCTGGATTTTTTTGGGAAATGGTGCTACCACTCTTGTATCTGCTCTTGCTCCATGCTTTGGCATCTTGGCCATTCGCCTTGACATATGGCTATCACACCACTTAATTGGGGTCATTAACCATATATCTTGACCAAGATTACTTGGAAGCGGGAGCAGGGAGTGACATTTTCAAAATCTCCTGGTTTGGGAGCAAATCGGGAGTGAATTTTTATATAATATATATTTTTATATATTTTGATGCAGATATGTCAACAAAAGCATGTAGAATGATGAATTAGATATAAAAGGCATAAATACATGGATTACACCATATAACATCAATCATCTAGAAGTTATAATCTTCATTAACCAAGTCCACAAGTTACAAGTTCTCATTTATATAGCATGTAAGGGTGCACATAACCAAAATAGCATCGAGTGTAATCCATCTCTGACCTTGAAATACATCAACAAATAGGGCTATAGATGGCCTCTAGCATCCAAAAAAATCATGCTACAACAAATAGGTACATATCATCAAAATCATTGCCTATATTGGGATCTTTGTCATTAATATCACCCTCTAAGCAATTAACATAAGATAGAAAAAATGTAGCATGTCAAGTCAAGATTTTGTTTGAGTGATGGGTACATTTTAAGTAGGGTCATGATAGAGGAGTTCGACAATCAATGTCATTAACATGAAGGTACATAGAGGGCTTGGTGCTCTTGATTAAATATGAATCCCATACACTAGTACATGACAAAATCCAATGGAAATGTTGCAATCCCCCCAATCTTGAAAAACTGATAAGTTCATTGGATTTTGAGTGAAATCTAAAATTCTACTTATTCCATATGAGGTTCTAACCACTCTCAAACATCCTGAATCATTTTATGGTAACATTCTCCTTTATCTTACATTTTCATCCTTTTACTTTAAGAATTTAACATTACCATGAATTGGATATCAATACTAGGGCCATAAGCTTGAATATTCGGCTGCCTTACTAAACAAATCTTGTTTCTTTGATATTTTTTTTGCGTTTGGAACATCTTTGTGACAATTTTTTTTGTAATGAAAAAACCAGAGAGCGATTTTTTTGCGGGAGCGCGACATGAGCGAATTTCGGGAGCGCGCTCCTGAGTCACTCCCATTCGGAGTGTGCTCCCAGAGCAATTCGAAAGGGGGGGGGGAGCCGCTCCCCTACAACCTTGATCGTGAGATAATGTGGTTGGTACAATCTAGATGAGTCTCTCTTATTTATTTAATTATCTTTCATTCTCATTCACCTTTTCCTTGACTATGGCCTTTTTATATTTGCACATTGCTTAATTGCTATTACATTTTTCTCCCTAACATCAACATTTATACATGCTGGTTACAAAGTAGTTTTGGTGTGCAAAGTGGTTGCTAAACTAATTGTGACAGTTCAATGATTAATACCACCATTTCCACCAGTCTCCTTTATATTTATCTAAAGCTATGTTGCATGAAACTTCTAGGAACTCGGCGTTTCGGGATGTACCCATACCCGAAACTCCGAAACTCGACTGAAACTCGACCATAATGTAATCATCTATGAGAGTTAATATAGACTTAGTTTTCCTTCTAAATTGTCATCTATGGGTCTTATTACCTTTTTTTTTGCAAGGTATTGTGTTATTCACTATATATATATATATATATATATAAACATTTATGATGTTTAGACGACGTTTCAACAACATTTCCATTTTTAGGAGGTGACATTTCTAAATGTACCCATTTCGGAAACTCCAAAACGTTTCAGCGCTTCGTGCAGCTTAGATCTAAAGGCAAGAATTATGTTAAGAAGATGAGATTAATTTTAGGTATAAAGAAACAACATTTTAATAGTTCATTTTTAATTCTCAGTACATGCTTAAATCCTATCACTAACCAATGCAGAACATATGATAACATAGATATTCTCACAATGCCCTTCTACAATGAATAGGATTAACTGCATCATGAGACTGTTGAGCAATTGATGTTTGTCTTATCTTAGGCCTAATACCCCAAAGTAACCAAAATTTGCAGTTTTCTGTCATTCTAGTTTTAGAATATAAAAGCTAGTGAGGACACCCATCGTGAACGAAGTGCTGCTTCTAACAATGAAAAGGGAGGCTAGCAATCATGTATTACAAGTCTTGTGCATGATGCTAACTGTTGTCACTCACTGCATTGTGGGTTTCATTTGGTCAATGTTGCCTAAGAGCAGTGAAGTTTGGAGCCACTTTCCCAAGCCACAAAAGATCTCAGAGCTTGATCAAACCCCTCCAGTGCCTAGTGCTCAGAAAGAGTTTTCCAATGGTATATAGAAGTCCAGAAAAGGACTCCTAGATCAGAAGTTAGAGCCTGTTGAAGATTGCCTTGGAAAGCCTCAAAAACCTAGAAAATGGCTAAGTATGAGGGCAATCCCGCATCTCGCAAGTCGGCTGTCACAACAGTTTCGCAGTCACAGAAAACTCCCAAACTTGCAGGGGCCAATCTTGCGATATAATGTGAAATCGTCGGGGGAGCGCTGAAAAAGGTTAACAAAGGAAAGCATGAAAAAACCAAGGTGGGAGACCCCCTCTCTCTCCCCCATTCACGTGGCGCAATCCCGCAATCCCTCACTCCGGCAATCCTGCATCCCGACGGCCCCGCAGTCCCGCAGCTCGGCATATCGGTGGATCGACTGGTTCTAAACTTAAAAGACCTTGCGGGGGCCAATTATGCGGTAATATAATGTAACATCGCTTGGGGAGGCTGAAAAAGTTTAACAAAGGGAACGCGGAACAAAGCAAGAGCGGCCCCCCTTCTCTCTCCTCCACGTGGCGCAACCTTGCACTCTCGGAACCTCACATCTCGGCGACCCCGCAGTCACAACAAACTCCAAAGACTATGCGGGGGCCGATTTGCGATATAGTGTTGCATCGTCGGGGAAGGGCTAAAAAGAGTTAACAAAGGAAAGCATGGAAAAACAAAGGCTGGGCTGGCCCCCTTCTCTCTCCTCCACGTGGCGCAATCCCGCACTCCCTCCATCTCGCAATATCGGCGGATCGACGGGGTTTTCATTCCAGGACAATGCGGGGGCCGATTTTGCGGTGTAGTGTAAAAGTTCCAGGAAAGGCCAAAATTCATTAACAAAGGAAATGCCTGCCAAACCAAGGTGGACGACCCCCTTTCTCTCTCCTCCACATGGCAGTACGGAGGGTGATGTGGCCATATGGGAGACATGTGTGACTCAGTTTCAACATTTTTAGGGGTGAAATGCGGCCATTCCTGGGTGCCACAGGTCACAACTCACAAGGTGACACTGGCACTGATGACGTCACCCCGCAGATCGATGATCACAACTATTAAGGGGAAAAGCTAAAGATAAAAGGCCATCAAGCGTCGGAATGCGGGATTCCAAGTGACAAAGGGAAAAGGCCCCCCCGGATGCGATAAGTTATTATGGCATGATCTATAAAGATCTTGCGTCCGGACTGTCGGCCCGCGCTAAGGAAAAGGGTAAATGGTCCCCCTGTCTTGCTGTGCGATTGTGATGTCTTAGGTGGGCCTAATCCCGCAGATCAACGATCGCAAGTGTTTGGGGAAGAAGCTTAAGGCAAAAGCATGGTAAAGTGCCAATATGCGGGATTTTGCTAAACAAAGGAAAAGGCTCCCAGACACGGGTCTGAAGGCCTTAGCGCCTGAGGGATAAGCCCTTGGTTCCAGCCCCCGGTCATATCAGGAAAGCCACACGAGGGGCTATAATAAAGGGGGCTAAGGGGGGAATAAAAAGTGCCCGTTTCTCCTATTTAGAGGAACAAATCCCGTGCCTACGAGACTGCGCTTTTACACTGGAATGCATATCACCCACTACATCAAGGCACCGATAGTGCAGTACAGAGGTTTAATGGGCAGATGGGCCGACAACTAGAAGACTTAAATGGAGCATGGCACAACATTGGAGCAGTACACGGGACTCAAGAAGATTAATGGCTCAGCATGGAGCCCCATCCCTCTACATAGCAAAAGACCGCCAAGACGGGCACTTACAGTTGACCCAACCCCCACTTCACAGAACAAGGCATCCTAGCAGTAAAGGCAGAAGTGACGGGGTCGGTTGAGCAGAACATGAGGCCATACCGTGAACAAATTACAACTTGAGGCAGAGGCGATCACAGGATGGACACAAAGATTTTCATTTACTTATTTTTGTTATGTAAAATGCCTTCCTTCCAAGGTGACAATTAATTCTGTAATATTTTTGGGCCACAGAGCCATTCATGATTGATACAACTAGTCGACCTGAAAGCTGAATCTAGACCATAGATATTTTTGTTGTAATGTATGTTCTGGCTCCCCTCTCCAGATAAATAGGGGAAAGTAAGACTTAGAAAAGGTTCATAAATTCTATAGAAAAGACTACATGCCATTTTCAGACTATTTTTTCTTTGTAACCCAAATCCTTTTCAGAATGTCAAGGATATGGTGGTGATTCCCCCTTCAAGTATTACAATATGCGTTTCTTTTGTTAAACCTCATTTTATGTTCATCTTTCCTCTCTGTATTCATGCTAATTATAGTTGCTAGAAATGTTTCAAGCTTCCTGGTAGATTTATTTGTATTGATATGTGAATGCAAGTGCCTGTAATTATATCAAAGATTCACTTGTCTCAATACTGTTGATGCATATACCTATGTGTGTTATTGAAATCATATCTTTAAATCTTCAACACATGAATCATAGCATTCCGCCCCTCCACCCATTATTTCTGCTTGTAACTCAAATAAGTATAGGAATCCTTAATGCCTTAAGCTCTATTTGTTAAGTGTAGAATGCTTGAAGCCTTATGCTCTATGTGATGAGTTACTTCTTCTCTTTGTCCTCTCTCATATGCTCTGCAAAAGCTTATTAAGCTGTAAGCCCTTGAATTACTCGACCTCTGCTATTTTCGTGCATATTTCTGAGATCTGAACTTGTGAAGAAATACCAGAAATCCATGTCTTATTTCTTTGGATAAATGAACCAACCCATTTCATATATATGTAACTATAGAACATAAGTGATGTCTCGAGTTTCCTGTAAATCATTTGAGACACACCAATCTAGATGTGCTCAGACAATGGTCTTGTAAGCAATCCAAGGCTGTCTCTGGGAGCTACAACACTAACTATGCATTTTGCATCATGCCTTGGAGTAAATAAAACTTTACTACCACCTCAATGCAATCTCTGTATTTTCTCACTTTTGGTATTCTATTGTATGCTATTTACATTCAACTCATCCTGTGGAGAAATACTGACATAACAGTTTAGTATAACTACTTTACACTTGCTTTAATATTAGTTCTCCCTTTTATGAAGAAATGCTCTTCAATTTGCATAGCATAATGTAATCATGTTAAGACATCTTGTTTGTACTCTATGTTAAGGTGTCTTGTTTGTACTTGAATTATAAGGCTAGTGTTTTCTTGTGTAGTTTTCACAAAAATGCTTTTAATGTGATCCGTGTATTCTCACTAAAATTTATTTTCTATTGTAGGATGCTTAATTCTACTGAACTATCTATTTATAGTGTAACAAATACTCATTTTCCTGTCAGGGAGTTTATTTGGCATCGGTAACGAATATTGGATGCTTATCTGTGCATGATTACGAAACCCTTTATTGCAAGAGCACAAGTTAAGTTTAAATATCTCTTTTTCATGCTTTAATAGCCACAACTCTTTTCATTCGGAATCATAGTAAGAATGAATTCTTTTTGACGCTTTTGTGAATGTGACATAGGCAATCAAATAAAGCATGGAAGAAAAGAAAAAGGTATTGCAAAACTTTTTCCCTATATTTTTAAGTTTTTGTTTAAATCCTTTATATGAAAAACCTTAATATATAAGACCAAGTTATTGAATTCGTATGTCCATCATGTTTTTTCCACTACTGTCGCTAATAGAAAATGTTTTGATTGATAAGATTGTGAGAAAATACGCTCATAAATTAAGCTAGAGTTAAGAAATACCTTGTAATAATTTTGTCAAACACTTCGTCGACACACAAGTAATTGTTCCAATAAAAATTACTTAGACACAACTCATCAAACAAAGAACTGAGTTTTTTGAACAGCAACACAGAAGACAATAGCAAACTCATCAACAAAACCTAGAATTTTTTGACAAAATGTCCCTGGAAAAACCTCGGAGGAAAAACCAGTACAAGAGTGAGATTTTATTATTCTTTGAGCTCTCAGAAAATTCTTTACAACAGAGAAATTCAACAACTTATCTCAACCAATTAGCAGCCCTTTTTCGCGAAATTTGTGCCACAAACGCTCCTCGAGTTTTGTGCAAAACTCTGCCCAGAATTCGCACAACTGTACAGCCAGCTAGAGCATTAAATATAGCAGCTCCTCCTCGATTTTTGTGCCCAAAAAACAGCTCAAATCTGCCTTGAAATACATGCCAAGCCAACTCTGAAATCTGTCTCAATCTCTATGCATGAACAACAGACAAAATGGATTGTACGACCTGCAATAAATGCATTGTACAGTCTGATTTAGTGCTCCTGTACATTCCTCTCAGGCTGGTACCTCTTCCTTGATTTGCATGCCATTTTTTCTTGAAAATTTGTGCTCATCTGCCTTGGAATGTGTGCCTTGTTGTCTTCACCTTCTCCTCAGCCTGACCTCTACTCTTGGTCTCTTGTGTCTTTCACACAATTGAAAAATGAGATCTCCTTGGGATTCACGCCACTTAAGAAGCCAAATGGGTGTGTCTCTTGACCTTTCAACTAGCCTCCAAGATCAATAGCTGAGATTTGATCTTAGCCCCTCATGATCTAAGGACTGCATTTTAATATTTCATTGACTTCACTGAAAGTGCACTTTATCTCATAACATTATATCTCATGAAGTTAATTTATTTCCGAAGTCACTTTAGGATATTCTCCCACATGCTAACCCTAAGCTAATGTGGAAGACACTTATCCTAGCTAATTTTAGCACTCCTTAGCGAGGGAAGTGTTTTTCACCACTCCCATACTGTCCCTGAATAATACAAATCTTACCTTCATAAGGGATTTCGTGAGAATGTTCGCAACTTGTGCATCAGTGGAAATGCATCTCAACTTCATTGCTCCTCTCTGGGCATGGTCTTTGATGAAATGGCATCTAATGTCCATATGTTTGGATCGATCATGAAATACTGGATTATTCAAGAGTTTGATGAAACTCTGATCAACACAGTAAATCGTGGTGGCCTCCAATCGCTGATTAAGTAGACCCACCAATAGATTGTGAAGCCAAATGGCCTCACAACTCATCAGACTGGCTACCATGTATTCTGCCTCTACATAACCCAGTGTGACTGACTTCTGTTTCTGACTGAACCAAGACACAATTGTTGAGCCCAAACTGAAATAACACCCGTAAGTGCTCTTCCTGTTCACTTCACTGCCTGCTAGCCCAATCAGAATATGTGTAGCCAACTAGGTGGATTCCATCCCCTCGCACATAGTCCAGTCCATAGTCCACTGTAGCCTGCATGTATCACAACTCATGTTTTGCTACAGTCAAATGCACTCTCCTAGGCTGCACTAGATATCGACTGAGAGTGTTAACAATAAAACACAAGTCTGGCCTGGTGTTGACCAAATAATTCAACGACCCGATGCGATGATGATATAAAGTGGGGTCCACTACCTTTCCCTTAGAAGTTCTAAGCTTCTAGAAGCTGGTGATCATCGGTGTAGCCATCGGCTTGCAACCCTCCATCCTACATCTCCTTAGAATATTAACTACATACTTGCCCTGTCCCAGAAAGATATACCCATAGTGCATCAACCCCAAGTCCATCTCGAGCTCTACTGCTAAGTTCCTCTTGCAGTCTTCTATGAGCCCTGGTGACCCAGTAAAAAATAGATCACCCACATACAAAACGAGAATGAGTGGTTCACCTCTAACCTTGAGATGGTAGAGGTTCGAATTTTGCCTCATTCTTCACGAAGCCCATCTCCTACAAGTAGCTATCAATCTGATCATACCAAGCTATGGGAGCTTGATTGAGTCCATATAGCGCTCTCTTCAACCTGCATACGTGGGTATCCCTCCCATGCATCTCAAAATCCTCTGACTGTTTAATGTACACCTCTTTTTGTATAACTTCGCTCAGGAACATCGTCTTGACATCCATCTGATGGATTTGCCATCCCATCCATGCTGTAAGCGAGATTATGACCCTAATGGAAGAATAATTGGCCATGGGAGCAAAGATCTCCTTATAATCTATTCACTGTTTCTGAGAGAACCCCTTGGCGATGAACCTAGCCTTGAACTTTTCTACACTACCATCTACTGTGAAAATTCCTAGATTTGAAGGAACCCCTATTGCAGCAAATCTGAATCTACTTCACCTACTTGATTTTTAAATCATAAAGTTATTCTTCTAAATATTGAAGAAAATTACTTCTGCAGCCTACACTAATTAAATATTTGATCTCATGAAACAGAAAACAAAGCAAAGAACAAGATACATAGGACACACTTATTTTTGGACACAATAGTCCCCGGAAAAACCCAATGTGGGAAAATCGGTGCAACAGTTATGAGGGTTTATTATTATGCAGGAGAAATATTTGAATACAACTCTAGGATGCTCATCTAGCAATCCTTTACAAAGAAAATACTACTTGAAAATCTAAGTGAGTTTTACCTCACTTCACTCGACAGAATTCCGGTTGATTTGACACAAGACTAGCTAACCCCAGCTACTTTTGCACTGGCTCTGCATCAACCCTGCGTCACCTTCTCTGCCCTCTGCGTCAACTCTCCTGTTGTTCCGACAGTTTCGATAGTTTTGGATTCTGCGTGATAGGTAGTTTTTCTGCGTCATCTCTCCCGGCTACTGTGCTGCCTCTGCGTCAGCTCTCTCGACTGTTACAACAGTGCCCGATAGTTCTAGCAATTCCTGTCAATTTTGGTTGTTCCGACAGTTCTGGATTTTGCGTGACAAGTAGCTTTTCTGCGTCAGCTCTCCTAGCGACTACGCTGCCTCTCTGCAAGCTCTCTCCGCCTATCTGTTCTGTATTTTTCGGAAAGTCCTTCTCCCGGATTCTCTCTGCCCCTCAGGTGCAAGATCTCCCTAATCGATTTTCGTCCTGAGAACTTCTCACCTCAGAAAGTCGATTTTCTCAATCTCTCTGTGTGTTTTTAAATGAATCCCAAGCTTCCATTTTATACTTTTCCTGTTGAGTCTTCAACAACCGAGATTAAGTCTCTAATCAATGGCTAAGATTAAAACATGACTTGATCTGCCTTCTAGATCATTCTCACCAATATTTTGATTAATACCCATTAATATTTTAATTTCCCTAAGTTTAGACTTAGGAAGTCCATTAAAAATATTAATTATTTTAATAAAATACAACCTGGGTGGAATTTCACCAAACGGTTTCTGGGTTCTTTAGAACTCATGTGCCTTAGCCTCTCTACCAATGTTCAAGGTTTGTGCACTTCCGATGCTACCAAAAACTAACACTCCCTCTTAGCGAGGAAAGCGCTCTAGCAACAATGTCCACTTGCATGCTGCTCTGTTTCTGAAGCACCTCTTTTCTGCACTGCTGTTGCCACCAACGCTGCGCTGTTGTTGCTACTGTATTGCTGCCCATGACACTGCCATTGCCACTGCTGCTTCTGTGCTACAACTCCCTCTAAAAGGCTGCATCTACTATTTTGCTAGCATTGCCACTGTGCCAACTGCACTGTGTCCAACCTTGCTTTGCACTGATCAGTCCCTGGTCCCCAGCGACTGCATCTGTCCTCCAAACACTCCACTGCATCATCTGACACTAAGTCCATCTAGCTACCGCTAAATCTTGGGCGCTCGTAGCAAGGAATTGATCCAAGAGGTGGACTCCTCAAGGATCTTGCCCACATGTAGTCCTCCCGACTACAACTCAATATCGCCCATCACCCCCCTGTAGATGCATGGGCACTCATGGCAAACTCATCCTCGTCAATATTTGCTGAAGTAGCTTTAGGATCATGTTTCTCATCCTTGTCCTTTTTCTTCAAAGGACATTAGGATGCATAGTGGCCCAACTTGTCACAACTGAAACATTTCACCTTCGAAATGTCCTTCTTTCGCTTCGGCTTTTGCTATCCCTTAGATGCTAGAGCTGCGTTCTCCTTCTCTTCCTTTGTCTTTGTGCCACTTCCATTGCTGCCACTGAGGTTGACCTTCCCTAGGTCCCTCCTTAACTCCTGTTGAAGAACCGCCCACATCTCCTCCCATGAAGGTAGTTTTTCTCTGCCCAATATGCTTTGGACGAAAGCTTGCCATTCATCCGAGACTCCATTCAGGGTTATCCTCACATCGCGGTTGGCTGAGGAGTGGACCCCAGTGTAGCAAGCTAGTCTCTAGTGTCCTGAAGACGCTGAAGATAGAGGTTCATCCCTTCTCCTTTCTGCATCAAAATTTGCCTGAAACAGTTCACCTTCAAAATGTCCTTCTTTCACTTTGGCTTCTGCTGTCTCTTCGATGCTAGAGTTGTGTTCTCCTCCTCCTCCTTCATCTTTGTGCCACTCTCACTACTGCCACTGAGGTTGACCTGCACTAGGTCCCTCCTTAACTCTTCCTGTTGAAGATCCGCCCACATCTCCTCCGATGAAGGTAGTTTTTCTCTGCCCTATATGCTTTGGACTAAAACTTGCCATTCATTTGAGACTCCATTCAGGGTTATCCTCACCATCGCGGTTGGCTGAGGAGTGGACCTCACTACAACAAGCTGGTCTCTAGTGTCCTGAAGACGCTGAAGATAGAGGTTCAACCCTTTTCCTTTCTGCATCAAAGTCCGCTGCAAGTTCTACTCCAAATACATCTTTCGCTGTTCGAAAGAGCCTTCATATGGAGAAGACAAGACTTTCCACATCTCTCGGGCTCTAGCCTTTCCTTGCAAGTGTGAGACCACATGATCTCGAACTCCATCGAGAATGAGCCTCTTTGTCTTCCCCTGCTCGGCCTTGTACTTCTTCTTTTGATCGTTGTTAGAAGGAACAACTACAACACTATTGACGTAGCCCTCGAGATCATGTTCCTCCAGAACATCTAAGATTATGGTATTCCATGTGACATAGTTGGAGGCTCTTTCCAACCTGTCTTGATCTCTGAGCCCATGCGATGCTATGTCACCCAACTGTCGAACTGATTTCTCTAATCACTGCTCAGCAAGTGAGAAATTTGAACTTTCTGGCGGAAAGTTCTCTGAGGAGAAAATTCCCCTTCTACGTGTCTTCGTTCTTTTCCAGTGGATTTCTGCGTCGGTAGAAAATGTGCCCTTCAAGCACTGCACTGAGGCTCTACATCACTCCCTGCAAACTCACGAATTGGGAATCGTACCCCTTTGTCGTCTCACTTAAAGAGAGATTTCCTTGGATTTGCTTCTTGGCAAGGACCGCGCAATCCCTTCAAGGGGATTCGAATTGTTGCCAAGTGCAACTTTCAGCCTCACTGCTCAGCACTGGATCTGCTCTTCCCGTTTCAAAATCAATCCTCTGATACCATGTGAAAATTTCTAGACTTGAAGGTACCCCTACTGCAGCAAATCTGAATCTACTTCATCTGCTTGATTTTCAAGTTACATTCATCAAGTTATTCTTCTGAATACTGAAGCAAATTACTTTTGCAGCCTACGCTAATTAAATATTTGATCTCATGAAATAGAAAACAGAGCAAAGAACAAGATACATAGAACACACTTATTTTTGGACACAATAGTCCCCGGAAAAACCCAATGCGGGAAAACCGTGCGGCAGTTCTGAGGGTTTATTATTATGCAGGGGAAATATCTGAATACAACTCTACGATGGTCATCTAGCAATCCTTTACAGAGAAAATACTGGCAGAAAATATGAGTGAGTTTTACCTCACTTCACTCGACAGAATTCCGGCTGATCGGGCATAAGACTGGCTAACCTCGACTATTTTTGCGCTAGCTCTGCGTCAGCCCTGCATCACCTTCTTTGCCCTTTGCGTCAGCTATCCCGGCTGTTTTGGCAATTCCCGCAATTCCCGGCAATTCCGGCAATCCCCAACAGTTCTGGCAGTTCTGCGTGATAGACAAATTTTCTGCATCAACTCTCCCAGCTACTGCGCTGCCTCTGCGTCAACTCTCCTGGCAGTTCCAACAGTTCTCGGCAGTTCCAACAGTTCCCAACAGTTTCCGCTGTTCCGGCAGTTTTGGATTCTACGTGTCAGGCAACTTTTCTGCGTCAGTTCTCCCGACTACTGCGCTGCCTCTCTACAAGCTCTCTTCGCCTCTCTGTTCTGTATTTTCCGGAAAGTCCTTCTCCCAGATTCTCTCTGCCCCTCAGTTGCAAGATCTCCCCAATCGATTTTTCTCCTGAGAACTTCTCACTTCAGAAAATCGATTTCCTCAATCTCTTTGTGTGTTTTCAAATGAACCGCAAGCCTCCATTTTATACTTTTCCTATTGAGTCTTCAACGACCGAGATTAAGTCTCTAATCAACGACTAAGATTAAAACATGACTTGATCTGCCTTCTAGATCATTCTCACCCACATTTTGATTAATACCCATTAATATTTTAATTTACCTAAGTTTAGACTTATTTACTCCATTAAAATATTAATTAATTTAATAAAATACAATCTGGGTGGAATTTCACCAAACGTTTTATGGGTTCATTAGAACTTATGTGCCTTAGCCTCTCTACCAATTTTGAAGGTTAGAGCACTTCCGATGCTACCAAAAACTAACATCTACAATGTGCTTGATATTGTAGATCTAGAGGAAACCAACCATTGCTCTGTCCAACGTTCTAGGCACCACCCCCCAAACTTCATTCAACATGATGGAGTTGTTGTAATGACAATCTCAAATTACGGATAGAACATTATTATTAGCATGCATACGAGACATGCATATGATAGTTACATATGCATACATCACATGTACTGTACTAATATACGTACTAACTAATTATGAAAAATGTCCAAGTATAGGGTAATGAATAAATTATGGAAGTACTGAGTAAATACTTAAGTCATTAGAATATAATGAATGTTTTGAGTAGGGGTACTTAATGTAGGTATCACCATCATAATATATAACTAGAATATATCATACAAATAAAAGGTAAATACAATGGATTATATAAAATGAAAGGTAAATACAATAGATTATACAAAATAAAATGGAACATAATATACATTGTATAAAAAGGGAATCATAATATCTATATTAATTTGTTACACAAACCAAAAGAAATTATATATATATATATATATATATATATATATATGATATTAAGTAAAAAGAAACCATATTATAGGCATTATATAATCAAAAGAAAATATAATAAAAAGTTTAAGGGGAAATATAACTCAAACAGGATATCTAAAGTAAAGACTCGGTTGTCAACCAAAGGCGACGACGTCAAATCAATTAACCCAATTATTTTAAATACATTTCATGAGGCATTCAATATATATATATATATATATATACACACACACACACAACTTAATACAAAGAAGGCAGGGGGACTAAAAGTTAGAAAGGATAACCAGGTGGCAAGTAGTGGAGAAGGGCCGAGAAGGTTGTATGCATGAATGGTGGAGAGACAAGGGCAGTGAAGAGAGAAAGGACCTGGTGCTTGTATAAATAGAGGAAGGGGGTTATTAAAAAAGGGAGTTGTTTTGATTTTTACAGAGACAGAGTAGAAATTCTAACAGTCACAGACAAAGAGGGATATTGAGCTTGATTGTTCTTGGAGTTTTGGGCACAGGGGCTAGAAGATCTCTATTTGAAGTCTTTTGGATCTGGGGACCGTATAGGTAGACCCCAAATAGGCTGGGAGGAAAAAGGGCGATTTGGTAATGGGAGCGGGAGCCACAATGGGTCAAAAACATCTTCAAACAAAGAGTTCCAGGTAAGTATTCACTAGCAAATTGATAAATTTTGCTTTAGAATGTTACTGTCTGGATTGACAAATTTAGGGTACAATTCTAGATTTTGGTTAATTGTTAAAAATGAATTTCACATTATATAGTTGACAAATGGTAATGGGAGCGGGAGCCACAATGGGTCAAAAACATCTTCAAACAAAGAGTTCCAGGTAAGTATTCACTAGCAAATTGATAAATTTTGCTTTAGAATGTTACTGTCTGGATTGACAAATTTAGGGTACAATTCTAGATTTTGGTTAATTGTTAAAAATGAATTTCACATTATATAGTTGACAAATCACATAACCTTCAATGGAAGGAATTGCTGGTATTAGACGAAGGAACCATTTCGGTCGAACCATTACGTATACTGGAACATAGGGTTCGACAACTCAGGAATCGCTTGCCAGACAAAGTTAAGGTCTAGTGGGACAAATATAGTCCTGGATCGACTACCTGGGAAAATATAAATACCATATGCCAGAAATACCCCAACTTATTTTGATTTTGAAGCACTTAAAACCTTATTTGTATATCTTTACTTTATTTTGGCGAGATACTTGAGATTATGATTTTGAACTATTCTATAACTATGAAAGATTTCTTGTAAGAATAATTTCAAATTATTTGCTTAACATTGTTGGTACATGGATACCAATATAAAATATGTTATTTGCTTAACATTGCCAGTACATGGATACTAGAATGAAGTCTATTATTTTCTTAACATTGCTAGTACATGATACTAATATGAATTATGAATTATGTTATAGATGTGATAGAAAAAGAATGACTACACTTGACTACTTAATATGAAAACGAATTTATAGATGCATTGGCTAAACATAGCCAAATATATTATATGAACTCAAAGATCAATATCGTAGATAACAACACATTTGGAATGCGTAGAAACTATTGTGAATACAAATTGTTTCGAATATTTTGATGCATATGCTATAATGTGTAGACAAGTGTTTGCATTGCAGATAGTATCATTACCAAACTGAACACGTGATGACAAAACTCCAAGAACAATTGAGACTCAATGAGATTCCATGATAAGGTGTTGACCTTGGTCCTACTAGGAGGGGTGGAGGTGCTGCCCATCGTTTATCCTTCAAAACCTAGAGTCATGGGAGGACTGTGCGAGACATGCTCCCCTAGACGTGTGATGATGACTGCTGTATGCCCACTGGGAAATCGGGTCGACGCTGTCATCCTTGATGTCTATGAATGTTTATCTTTGTATAGCTGACGCCATGGCATATTCTAGTAGCGGATGGATAGGATGAGAGTGGAAGATATTAGGAAGGATAGGATGATTCTAGGATAGCTTGAGCATGGCATGACTATTAAGGTTATAAACTGTTAATTTTAGGTATGTTCTATGCTTAGAGCAATTTATTTCAATTTTCACAGTTAGCTCAATATCTTTTCCAGATTAACAATCACATCAGCATTAAAGTAAATTGCAGATAGAACATAAACATAGATCGCAGAAGCCAAGCAAAGACAAGAGGACACAAGATGTGGCGCTAGCGAGGGACAAACCCCAATGTGGGGAAACCCTTGATCAATTCTTCTTATATGTTCTTCAATAGTTTAGCAGAGAGAGAGAGATAGTACATATATAATAGAAGTCAACACGTTGACTTATCTAAATAAGAGCATAGATCATCTCTAAGAAGATGATACATGAGGTAGTTGAACTTAGTTGAAGACGTGCTGCTTCAACTGATTCTCCAAGGTGACTCCATTGCCTTGCTGCACCCATCATTGTGCTGCTCCTCATCATCATGCTGCACCTCACTGTGCTGCACCATGTTGCACCCATCATCACTATGCTGCATCTCATCATGCTTCACCAATCATGACTGTACCCATCACTGTACTGCATCATGTGCCATTGCTGCACCATGTTGCCATACTGTTGTCCCATGTGGTAGCTGCACCATGCTTGTCACCATGTGCTTGTTGCACCTTGCTTATCATGCTGCTCCATTGTGTTTGCAACACCGTGCTTGCTGCTGTCCCATTGTAGCATTGCTGTACCATGTCATAGCTTGCTGTCCCAAGTACCATGCCCCAACAAGCACCATGTCCTTGCTGTCCCATCTACCATGCTCCACCATGATTGCATTTGCTGCACCTTACTGTTGCTGCTGTCCCGTTGTGCCATCATGTGCTTGCTGCACCATTGTTGCTATCCCATTGTAACCTACAACAATCCAACAAGCATCATAGCCTTGTTGTCCCATTTACCATGCTGTCATACTACTAGCACTGCTGTCCCATTGTTAGTGACATTGCTATTCCATGTTTGCCATACTGCTGTCATACTATTCCATGTATTCTGGGCAGCCTTTATCATCAACAATCTTCACACTTTGGCATGCTGCTCCAACCTTGTTTGTTAGTGCACATTGCTGCTGTCCTATTGTTGCTGCTGTTCCATTGTGCTGCTGTCCCATTGTCGCTGTTGTGACTGCACCCAACACACAACAAGACTAGCTCTCTAGCGGCCAGCCTTGAAGAGGCTCCTCCCATGCCACGTTATCCTTTCAATGCAGCCATGGAATAACTCCAACAACTTGCTATGGCCTGCGACCTAGCTTGCTGTAGCTTTCAACCTCCTCAACGTGCCCAAACAGCCACTCAAATTCCAGCGTTTTGCTTCCCTCTACTAAGCCTAGTAGCCTGCCCTCTCGGCCCTAGATCCTTGGCCCTCCATCCATCAATTCGATCACTTGAAGTGGCCTGCGGCTAGGGCTTCATAGTAGCCCTCCTCGACTGTAGCTAGGGCTTGTAGAGACCAGCGTATAGGGCAGTATGTAGGCTTCCTTCTTGACTGTGTCTAGGGCTTGTAGAGACCAGCGTATAGGGCAGCGTTGATCCGTTAATGAAAAAAGTATTATAGACTATGTGTGAATTTGCTTATGTTAGTTAGTGCAACGGATCGAAAAGTTTGCAAATAACATAAACACATAAACAAGTTGAAAACACATTCAGACACGTCAACACAACCAAATTTAATAAAGGAGTTCACCAGACTTTTCTGGTTACGTCTCTTGGTCCTTTCGCTTCCAGTGCTGACCTCTTTATTTTGTCTTCAAACGCTGTTACAGGTATGAGCTCGAAACAGAGTCTCAAATAAGAAAATGGACCTCACCACTACATTTAGCCCGAAATTTCGAGTCAAACGAGTATAAACTTGACCATATTTGGCCAATGTGACCTCCAAACCCCCTGGAATGGCCCAAAACCACCTCTGTCCCTGCAAAACCACCCTCTGTTTGGCAAAAACCACCTTGGCCTGTGCAAAACCACCTCGGACTACGTGCTGGTGGTATGGCTGGTTCCGCACTTGCAATTTTTATTAAAAAATTAGTTTGGCTTTGTTTCAAGCCTGAACTGCTGACATGTTGGTTAGCGGAGGTATGTGAAGTTATAACATATATATAATTTTGGAAGGTCAAGGGTTCAAAACCCTCGCCCGACCATTTCGCCATTGGTTACATTATACATTGGATATGCGATATATTACTCTGCTGTTCTGTTGGTTATATACATGGTTTGTATGATATTAATATACCATATGTGGTTGGTATTTGCAGTGAATGTAGGATATATGCAATAACATTAAATCAAAGGTTCGGCAGTCGTGGGGTTGACCCCGACTGTCCAACCTTTTTCTGGCAACAATTCCCGATGCGAAGTAAATACACCCTCACCGCAAATCTTAACAAGTCCCATCGTAGCCCATCTAGTGCGGTCCTCTGGCGAAACTGTTGCCACTTCGGGAGGTCAGGGGTTCGATCCTCCCTAATCCCAAAAATTTTGGAAATGAGGCCAAATTGGGCAAAATCTAGGCTGCCACGTGTCAGCGCTGGATTGGCCCATATGAACCAACCACAACTTGCCACGTCACCTCCTATGCTGACATCATCCAGGACCCGTGGCTCATTCCCGGGATGACACATGTCCCTGTTGACGTAGGCATTGACTTGGTTGACTGTTGACCTGGTTGACCTTTGACTTTTGACTTTTTTGCCCTAATTCTCCATAAACTTTGACTGACTCTAACTTCTCCATTCGCATTGGGATTTACGCGCTGTTCGCACTGTTGGAATCGCATCGACGAGCACTTCGACTTGATCCCACTTTCATCTGCATTTGAAAACTTTGATCTCGAGGCAAAACTTGATCCATTTTGGATCACTCCTCCCCACTGGAAGCTTTTGGACCACCAAAATTTGGTTCTAGTTGTCGACTAAGTGGGGATAAATTTCCTTCACTTTTCCAATCTCTATCCATCGTGCTTTACTTGGATTTGTACCTTTGAGTCCCACTCAAAGATACTCAACATTTCCCCGTCATGAAGTCCTTATTCTCCTGTTAAGAACTGTGTCCTCTTGTAGCTCATTGAGATACTTGGGCAAAAGATCTTCAATGGAAGGTAGCTGACCTTGCTCTCCGGGATCTTCAATCAATGAAGGCTCATACAATTGCAAGTTTTCAACATTTACGACAAAATAGATTTGCATATAAGCTGGTAGATCTAGGCGGAAAGCATTTTCACCAAATTTGTCAAGTACTTTGAAAGGACCATATCTAATTGGTTTCAACTTTTTACCTTCCCCTTGCAGTCTTTCTTTGCTGATGTACAACTAGACTTGATCACCAACTTGAAAACTATACTCAACTCGATGCTTGTCATGTCGCGCCTTATACTTTGCTTGGCTTCTTTCTCGCTGTTCCTGTACTGCCTGGTGAATTTCCTGGATTTCTTTAATGAACTTGGTCGCTTTGTCCACATCACTGTGTCCATCAACTGCTATGTCTTTACCAAAGACAAAATCCAAGGGAGACTTTGGTATAAAACCAAAACAAGTCTCAAAAGGAGATCTCTGAGTAGAAGAATGTTTTGCATGGTTGTAAGCATGTTGCACATAACACAAATGCTCATCCCAAAGTTTGAGATGCTTGTTGCAATATCCTCGAAGCAACTGTATCACTGTCCTATTGACCACTTCTGTCTGACCGTCTATTTGCGGATGAAATGCTGTTCTCTTCTTTAACTTTGTGTCCATTAACTCCCATAGACTTGACCAAAATTTCCCGACAAATCGAGAATCTCGATTGGATACAATAGAAGTGGGCAACGCAAAATGGACCCATACATTTTGAAATAACAACTTTGCAGTTTGTTCTGCTGTGACCTGTTTATTACATGGTGTCGAAATACACATCTTACTGAACCTATACACAACTACATACAAATAATCATGACCCTTTCTAGACTTTGGCAATCCCCCAACAAAATCCATGGAAACACTTTCCCAAGGACGAGAAGGAATTGGAAGTGGAGTATACAAGCCTAATTTTCTATTACTTGGCTTGCCTGTAGCACACATAGTACATCCTTTAATATATCTAGAAACTGTCTCATTCATTTGTGGCCAATAGCAGAATCTTTGTAATTGTGCAACTGTTTTACTTACACCAAAATGACCTGATATGAGAGAAGTATGTGCTTCTCGAATTATATTAACTCTTTCAGTTTGTGGAATGCATAACTTTCCCAAATGATATAAGAGTTTATCCTTTATGAAATAATCCATTTCTTCTACCTGCTTGCCATGACTTAAAGTTGCATATACATCCTTAAACTCTGTGTCTTGAGCATATTGGTCAATGTAACTTTCTTGTATTACTGAATTATGCTCAAGTATTGTGGATGCATTTATGATTGGTTTAGAAAACATGTCTGCAACCTTATTATGTATGCCCTTCTTATATCTGATAACAAGATGAAATTGTTGTAGAAAACCCATTCACCTGTAATGTCGTGATTGTTGCAATTTAGTTTGTGAGTGTAAATATTGAAGTGGTTGATGATCTATGTGTATGATTGTTTCTTTACCCATTATGTAATGTTTCCACTTTTTAACACTCTAAACTAATGCATACAATTCTTTATCATATGTAGGATAGTTAACTACCGCTGATGTGAATGTCTCATAATGAAAGCATATAGGTTTTCTATGCTGCATCAACATTGCCCCCATGGCATATTCACTTGCATCTGTCTCGATCTCAAATGGAAGTTGAAGATCTGGTAGTGCTAGTACTGGCGCTGTACTGATCCTTTCTTTCAATGTGTCGAAGGCTTTCTGCTGTTTGCCTCCCCGCTGAAACACCTGTTTCACACTTGTCAAAGCATGTAAAGGAGCTGCAATCAAAGAAAATTTAGCAATAAACTTTCTCCAATTTACAATGAATTCAACCTTAGAGGGATCTATCTTCAATTCACCACCCCCTACAATATAACCCAAATAATTCAAAGATGTTCTGCCAAATTCACATTTCGACAGTTTTACATAGAGGTTTTCTCTTTTCAAAACATCTAAAATCTGCTTTACATGCTTTACATGTTCATCCCATGTTCTACTGAAAACAAGAATATCATCTAAAGGGACTATTACAAAATCATCAATTAATGGTCTAAATACATCATTCATGGCTCGCATGAATGTTGCTGGAGCGTTAGTTAAGCCAAAAGGCATAACCATCCATTCATAGAGTCCTTGCTTTGTTTTGAAAGCAGTCTTCCATACATCTTGTTGTGCAACTCTGATCTGATGGTAGCCACTTCGCAAGTCCAATTTAGAGAAATAAACTGCATCTTTTAACTGATCTTACAAATCATCAATACGAGGAAGAGGAAAACGATTCTTTATTGTGATTTTATTTAATGCTCTAAAATCAATGCACATTCTCCATGAACCGTCTTTCTTTCGCACTAACACAATAGGTGATCCACACGGTGATGTGCTTGGTCGAATAAACATTTGATCGAGCAACTCCTGTACCTACTTCTTTATCTTTGCATTCTCTAGAGTTGATAATCTGTACATTCCAATGTTAGGTAATGGAGCATCTTGCTGCAAATAAATCTCATGTTCTATCTCTCGCTTGGGTGGAAGCCCTTTAGGCTCTTGAAACAGAATATCATAATCGGAAACAACTTTAACTAGATCTGCTTTCTGTCTAGGATTACAGCCTTGGAATGCATCGGATTTATCAATATCCTTTGCTTATACAATCATAAGTAAAAATTGTTTACTTGAATTTACAATTCTTTTCATCTGTCCTGAATTTATGAGAGAGAAGTTATCTTTGAGTTTATGAGCCCTTACAATATATTCAATTCCATCCTTAGTGAGTTGATACTTATTTTTAGTTCGATAGAAGATATCATTTCTATCGTACAAGTATGGACTTCCTAATACAATTCCACATATATCTAATGGGACTATGTCTAACTCAACCTCATCTACAAACTTTGACCCAGTAGCAAAACAAAGTTTACATTGTTTGGTAACTTGTAGCTTAGTTTTATCACACACCCAACCTAATGGATATGGCTTTTTATGAGGTTTTGTTTCTAGGCCCAACTTCTTTACAATTGGTTCAGAAATCAAATTAACTTGTAACCCACTATCAAATAAAGTATCAACAGAATGCAAAGAAGTACTTGTAGATGCTTTAGAATCTTTAGCTTTTATATCTGTAGCTGTAACCGTTGTCTCGTCACCTGAATCTGATCCCAAGTCCTTTTGAATAGCAGCAACATTCTTTCGCTCTTTACTCACAAACTTCTTAGGCTTCAATTTCGGATGCAATGACCATCAATGTGCTTCATCGTGTCCTTCCTTCTTACAATGAGTGCATGAAGGTTTATCTTTCTTCACAGTGTTTGTTTTCTTCTCCTTCCATTTAAGTTTCTTCTTGCCTTTATTCTTGCTTTCAATAGGTTTGGATGATTTCCCAACATCTTGGGTTACATTTTTACCTCTAGCTTCTAAATGAGTTGCTTGAACCGATACATCATCTAAGCTAGTTGGATTAAACATAAGTATGGTATGCCTCAAATAACTATGAAGACCACCTATGAATTTCAACAATGTCTCTGGTGAGTCAAATGATATGCCTAATGTTAAAGCTTTCTTACGGAATTCCTGAGTATAACTTTGAACACTTTGACCTTTTAATTGACGTAGTGTTTTCCAACTCATCATTGCTTGTTGCATTTAAGCCAAAGGATAAAATTGCTTTTTAATAGCAGAAACAAATTCATTCCAAGTTGAAATGATTTGACCATGCTTTTGGAGATCTGCTTGTGCCTTGCCTTCCCACCATACAAGTGCGGTTCCTCCAAGTCGAAGGCTAGCAAGCTGAATCTTCTTCCTTTCTGAAAAACTTTCTGCACCCTGCAATATACTTCAATTTGTCTTATCCAATTATCACGCTTTTCAGCGTTAAGTTCTCCATCATAAATTGGCAAATCAAATTTTACATCTAATTTGATCAAAGAGGATTTCTTCTTTTTCTTCTTAGAAGGACTAGATTTATGAGAAGAAGAGGATGATGATGACGATGATGGTGAGGATGGAGGAGATGGTGGAGGAAGCATTCCTCCCTTTCCCTTATCTTCTTGATCTTTAGGTGATGAAGTGCCTTCATCTTTGTTCTTCTTAAACTCACGATACATCTCTTGCACCATTGCACGTATCGTCATGAAACTATCCAATAATTGAGATTCTGATCCAAGTGGCATTTCTTCTGCCATCCTTCTTTGTGAAAAGACCCTTCCAATCTCTAGATTCGCCTCAACAAGTTCAACTTCACCTTGTCTGAGTCTCAACCTAGTAAGCATTCAAATCTTCACACAAACTTGTCAAACCTTAAAAACCTTGCTGCTTTGATACCACTTGATCCGTTAATGAAAAAGGTATTATAGACTGTGTGTGAATTTGCTTATGTTACTTAGTGCAACGGATCGAAAAGATTGCAAATTGAAAACACATTCAATCACATCAACACAGCCAAATTTAATAAAGGAATTCACCAGACTTTCTGGCTACGTCTCTTGGTCCTTTCGCTTCCAGTGCTGACCTCTTTATTTTGTCTTCAAAATGCTATTACAGGTATGAGCTCGAAAACAGAGTCTCAAATAAGATAATGGACCTCACCACTGCGGCTCGAAATTTCGAGTCAAACGAGTATAAACTCGACCATATTTGGCCACTGTGACCTCCAGACCCCCTGGAATGGCCCAAAACCACCTTTGTCCCTGCAAAACCACCCTTTGTTGGGCAAAAACCAGCTTGGCCTGTGCAAAACCACCTCGGATTGCGCACTAGTGGTATGGCGGGTTTGGCACTTGCAATGTTTATTAAAAATTAGTTTGGCTTTGTTTCAAGCTTGAACTGCTGACATGTTGGTTAGCAGAGGTATGCGAAGTCATAGCATATATATAATTTTGGAAGGTCAAGGGTTTGAAACTCCCGCCCGACCATTCTGCCCTTGGTTACGTTATACATTGGATATGCGATATATTACTCCGCTGTTTCGTTGGTTATACATGGTTTGTATGGTATTAATATACCATATGTGGTTGATATTTGCAGTGAATGTGGGATATATGCGATAACATTAAATCAAAAGTCTGGCAGTCGTGGGGTTGACCCTGACCGTCCGGCCTTTTTCTGGCAACCATTCCTGATCCAAAGTAAATACACCCTCACCGCAAATCTTAACAAGTCCCATCGTAGCCCGTCCAGTGTGGTCCTTCGGCGAAAACATTGCCACTCTGGGAGGTCAGGGGTTCGATCCTCCCTGATCCCCAAAATTTTGGAAATGAGGCCAAATTGGGCAAAATCTGGGCTGCCACATGTCAGCACCAGATTGGCCCATATGAACCAATCACAACCTGCCATGTCACCTCCTCTGTTGACATCATCTAGGACCCGTGGCTCATTCTCGGGGTGACACGTGTCCTTGATGATGTAGGCATTGACTTGGTTGATCGTTGACCTGGTTGACCTTTGACTTTTGACTTTTTTGCCCTAATTCTCCATAAACTTTGACTAGCTCTAACTTCTCCATCCGAACTTGGATTTACGTGCCGTTCGCACCGTTGGAATCGTATCGACGAGCACTTCAACTTGATCCCACATTCATCTGCATTTGAAGACTTTGATCTAGAGGCAAAAATGGATCCATTTTGGATCAAGCATGTAGGCTTCCTTTTTGACTGCGTCTAGGGCTTGTAGAGATGAGCGTATAGGGCTTCCTCTCTTAGATTTCTCTTCCACTAAAACCCATAACAAGTGGAGAGAAATCAAGAGTGAAGTGTGTGTAGAAATGACTATCAAGTCACCTCCTTTTATACTAAAACATTGAGCACATGTGGGGGTTATTTGGTTGCTGGCCGACCTTGACGAATTGTCTTATAAAACAAATAAATTCATAACTCCATGAATACTTATCGGAATCGGATGATCTTTAGATCAATCCTACACCTCTCGATGAGAGGGATCCAAGAAAAATACCAGCTGCCATAAATAAGATGACCCACATGGAGTTTGGTCCTAGTTGCCAATTTTAACATAAACCTAGAAGTGTTCAAACACCAATTTTTAAATGTCCTCACATTAAATGAGTATTAAATCATGGAACACAGTTGTCCTCTTCCACCATAGCATCCCGTCACAGTTGAGGCTGTGCAACCTCTTGGTAGCTGAAAGGCTCACTGTCAATAAGCTCACTCATTACCTTGTACTTGGAATATCTCTCTGGTGGTCTCTTGTCCCTAATGCTTGATCTAGGAACTCACACAAACTCCTGCTCATCTCTCAATATCTGAAGCAACTCGTAATTCCTTCTCCCACTTGTGGTGGGTAGAGCTTCAAGCTCCTCATCTTGTTGCTGCTCCACGTGCTGTGAACTCTCCTAACCACCTGCACTTTTGCTCGTACTAGTCACTGTACTGGTACTCGTGCCCTGAGCTTGAGATTCCTATACAACCTATTACCACACAATCTAGCGAGCCCCAAGGAGGGAAACCCTATGGTTCAAAATCTAGACTAAGTGATAACAATGGGACAGTGGCCCATTGTCACCTCAGCTAGTGTCCCCAACTCTTTACAAACTTTCACCAATGTGAGGAGTCTTGATAGATAGATAATCACCTTTGATTGATATTCTATGGTTTATGGTACTAGGTGATAAGGAAAAGTCTCTCAAAGGAAGCTCTATATGATGTTTCAATAATTTTAAAAGGGCTTTCGCTCCCTTTAAGAAACCTAGAGAAATCTTGCACAAAACCTAGGGTTTCATGATATATTGCAGTTAAAGGGGCTCCCGAGATCAAGGCAAGGAGAAGAAAGGAATTCTTTTGATTTATTCCAATGAATACTAAGCTCATACAACCATCAAAGTAGTTGCCAAGTCAAGGAAACACAAACTAGGGCTTCTCCTTTTAGGGCACACCTACGACACAAATTTCTATGGATGAAAGCCAATGGGAAGCTTGTCAAACTTTGATGTCTTATAGACAAGACCCTAAGCTTGATGACTATGCTCTTAGAATCCACCAATTCCCTTTCTAATGAATTTTGCTCTATGCCCTAGCCTAGTCCTCCAAGAGAAGGGGACCAAAAATATAGAAGGAAAATGTATGGAGAAAGGAAGGTTTGATCATCAAGCGACTTTTACCGATGACTTCTCCTTTAGGGTATGGAGTCCCATGTTGAAAATTGATGTTCTATGCTAAAATAATTAGTTAAAATGAAACTACTTCCAACAACAATATCAATTACACCATATAAACCATATGCGAAATAAAAGATAACCAAGAACACGTTGAGACATAGAGAATTTAGATCCAATGACCAGGGCAATACTCACAAGGGGAAAACCCAACCAGATTTTTTTTTTTATTAGAAATCAATTGTTCAGCAGAGAAACAAAATACAATGAGATATCAAGAGAATGAAGAAGTTCACCCAAATCTATACTAGCTGTAGCTAGAAGGTCTCAGATAGCAGCAACTGATGCAAACATGGAATCACCTTGGCTCACCAAGTTTTGCTCTTACTCTCCAAGTCTCTCTCTCTCTCTCTCAATCCTTCTCTAGTCTCTCCAACTCTCTCTTTCACAAGTTCGAATTTTCCTCTTACAATGCACAAGTGACTAAGAGTGAAGATATGAGGCAGATATATATAGGAGCAAGGAGTTTGAGTCATAAAGGAGGAGTAACTCACATGCCTTGAGGGAGAGTAACATATGCCAATTTAGGGAGAGAGGTACGAATGCCTTGTAACTCATGCCATAAAGAGAGAGGTACACATGCCTTGAAGGAGAGAGTGTAACATATGCATTAAAGAGTGTGTAAGAGGAATCTTTTATGACGAGTCTTTAATGTGTGTAAGAAAGTGTAAGAGGAGTGCAACGAATCCATTAATAGACGGAGAGTAACACATCATTGAGTGAGAGAGGGAGGTACGAGTGCCGTTAAGGAGAGAGAGAGGTGTAAGGTGGCATGATTGAGTGGCAAGTAGGAAAGGTGACATGTATTTCCATTTTGATAATAATATTATGCTATCGTACTAATAATAATAATAATAATAATAATATTGATGATTAAGTAAAAATTGAACAATTAAGATTGATTAAGGATAAGTTAAGTGATTTTCCATCATCTATACTTGATTACCAATTGAAGAAAGGTGATTTGCTATTTTTGGAAAGTCATGCTTGAAATGATAGACATGACTTTATTGTTTTGGAAATTCACTCTAGAATTGTTAGAAATGAGATTTTATGCAAGGAAATTCATCTCTTAGTTTGCCAATTTTCAACACTCCCTCTCAGCTAGGGAGGAGTTTCTTTATGAAACAAGGATCTTTGCTTTGGAGCAATGATGTTACAATCTAATCAAGAAGAATAATCATAGGGAAGATTCATCCATCACCCTATATTCACTTGTGGAGATTACCACTTGCCAACACATGACAAGGATCTCGCACAACCAAGTCTGATCTCTGCTTGGGGGGATTACTACTTGACAAGGATCACGCACAACCAAGTCTCATCTCTTCTTGGGGGGATTAATTCTTATAATGAATCACGCACAACCAAGTCTCTGCTTGGGGGATTACCACTTGACAAGGATCATGCACAACCAAGTCTCATCTTTGCTTGGGGGGATTACCATTTGACAAGGATCACATACAGCCAAGTCTCATCTTTGCTTGGGGGGATTACCACTTGATAAAGATCATGCACAACCAAGTCTCTGCTTGGGGGGGTTAACACTTTATAAAGATCACGCACAACCAAGTCTCATCTTTGCTATCCATGACCGCCCCCTCTAGTAAGGGTCACATTCGCTAGTCCAAGATGCTCTTTGTAAACCAAGAACTTCCTTTTCGGCAAAGGCTTGGTAAGTATTTCAACTATTTGATCATCAGTAGCAATATGATGGAATCTCACTGCTCCCCTCTGCACCATATCCTGGATATAGTGATATTTGATCTCAATGTGCTTGGACTTGTCATGGAACATGAGATTTTGCAATAGTGCCATCAACACCATGCTTAATTTTATACAACCATTTAGAAGACACAACAAACTGACCTTGAGGTTTTGAAACTACTTCTCATACATCATTTTGAATGATGGACTCATATTTTCAGCCATTGCATCTTTCCACACTTGATCTTTCACAACTTCTTCAAAAGTGCATGGTTCAACTTGAATAGTGTTGCTCATGGTTATAACATATCCCTGGAACTGACATGGTTTCTTACTTTCTCTAAAGGTTTCTTTGGGGAAACATGTTTATCAACATCTTGTAGAGTGTCATGAAGCCATAATGGTCTTTTTTCTAGCAGGAGGATCACAGGGAGGAGGATCCAAGGGGTCCACGGCCTCCATGGGTTCATTAACAAGATTAGTTTCAACCTCAGGATCTTCTTTTATTTCAAATACATCATCTTGTCTATCAACATTAGCAAGAGGAATAGTAGTGTCTCTTGCCTTTCCAAGAGTTGTATCTTCATCAAATGTTACATCCCTACTAAACTCTATATTTTTTTGACTAGGTATGTATATTCTGTATCCTTTACAATTCTCACAATAACCAACAAACATACCTATCTTATCTGAATCTTCCAACTTGTTCCTCTTTTATTTTGGTACATGGAAGTAGACAGGACAACCGTAGATCCTCAGGTGCCCAACCTCGGGCTTTTCACTAGTGAAAACTTCTTCAGGGGCCTTGTTGTTTAGGACACGGTGAAGAGATCTATTTTGGACATGGACAACTGTGTTAACAACTTCTCCCCATAGGTTCTTTGGTAATTTATGACCGTGCAACATAACTTTGACTACTTCCATGATAATTTTGGTCTTTCTTTTGGCCACACCATTTTGTTCTGGGTTATATGGGATAATGGTCTCTTTCTTGATTCCATCTTCTTTTCAGAAGTCAATGAAATCATTGGAAGTGAACTCTTCCCCATTGTCAGATCTGAAGATTTTGATATGCTTTCTAGTTTCTTTTTCTACTAGAGCTTTGTAGTCTTTAAACATGTTAAATGCTTGACTTTTATTTTTCAAAAAATAAATCCATGTCTTGCAAGAAAAAACATCTACAAAGGTTATATAATAGAAGTAGTCACCAAGAGAAGTTATAGGCATAGGTCTACATAAATCAGAATGTGTAAGATGAAGTACCTGATTAGTTCTATTTTTGCTTGAAGGAAATGGTCCCTTTACTTGCTTTCCACTTGCGCATCCTTGGCAAATTCCATCATGATCTGCTCTAATTTCCGACATTCCAAAAACCATCTTTCTCACATGAGGTAATGTTTTATAGTGTAAATGAATGAACCTCTGAAAGTTCACTTTGATGATTGTTGTCATGGATTAGCACATGAATTAGTCTTCCATTGACCTTATTCAAACCTTCACATCTTGAACCTAGAGTGAAGGCATCTCTCATGCTAGATCTCATCGGCCAAGTGAGAACTTTACTATTTATAAAAAACAACTTTCGTTCCTTTATCTTCTAAAGCAGATATGGATACAAGATTATTTTCTAAACCAGGTACATATATAACTTCTTGAAGTGACATAGTTTTACCTTGATATAGATGGAAATAAACAAAACCAAATGTGTTTATAGGATATGTAGAATTATCTCTAAGAATGATTTTCAAATCTGTCTCCCTCTCAACCAAATTTGAGAGCACTTCTTTATAACCTGTAAAGTGCCTTGAGGCACCACTATCAACTTTGGGTTCCTTGAAGAACGATAGCTTTCTTTACGAGCAAAAAGAGCTTCTCTTCTTCTTCTATAATCAAATTTATTGGTACGATTGTTATAGTTGGATCTTGATGCTCTTCTACTTTCTGGACATTCAAGGGCATAATGACCATGCTTGTGCAATTGTAGCATTGGACTTTTGACAAGTCTCTATTCTATTTAAAGGAACTGTTGGATCTGGGAGCAAAATTTATCAAATAGTGATGGCCTCTTCTTCCATTCTACTTCTTGCCTTGGACAACAAAGGCAATAGGTCCTCCCTCCTCATGCTTAGGGATTCTTCCTCTGGAAATTATTTGGGCCTCTTCTTGACTACACTTTCCCAGGACCTCATCAAATGAAGGAAACTTGCCACTGTTGCTGATGGTAGTAATAAAAGTTTCCCAAGCTGGAGAAAGAGCTCCAATTGTAATCAACACAAGCTCTTTATCAGATACAATTTCACCAACTGTAGACAGCTGATCTTTAATTTTAGATATCCTCATGAAGTATGCTTGAATGGTCTCTCCTCTGTTCATCTTAATATCCTTGAGTTGATTCTTCAAAGCAAGAATTTGGCTCAAGTTATTCACTTGATACATTCCAATCAACTTATCATACATTTCTTTGGATTTCTTCAAGTTGGAGACATAGGTGATGAGATGGTCTCCAAGAGAATCAAGGATAATCTTTTTAGCCTTAACTTCTCCTTTCTTGTATCTGGGCTTTATGGTAGCATTAGAGTTTTTTGCTGGTTTTGCTACCTCTCCTTCAACATACTCCAGTACATCACATATCCAATCCGGCCTTCCGAGCGAAGAAATTCAAATCATCAACTAGCTTCTCTTCATTCTTAAATTAAGAAGACATCTTGATTTAGTCAAACAAATTTCAACAAGTAGGAGTAGCTGGTAATATTTCAACAACAAAGTATTATTTCAGAAACAAATAGGAAGGGACAACAAGAGTTAGTTCAGCAGAAAATGAGCAGGAAATAGAAAGGACAACAAGAGATATTTCCACAAAGAATGAGCAGCGAATAGAAGGGACGACAAGAGATATTTTAGCAGAAAATAAGCTGCAAATAGAAGGGACGACAAGAGATATTTTAGCAGAAAATAAGCTGCAAATAGAAGGGACAACAAAAGATATTTCAGTAGAAAATGAGCTGCAAATAGAAGGGACAACAAAATATATTTTAGCAAAAAATGAGAAAGGGAGAAGCTCTTGATTTCTTGTACTTATCTTCACCAAAGCTATGATACCATGTTGAAAATTGATGTTCTATGCTGAAACAATTACTTAAAATGAAATTTCTTCCAACTACAATATCAATTAAGCGATAGTTGATAGAACACACACCATATAAACTGTATGCAAGATAGAAGACAACCAAGAACACAATGAGACACAGAGAATTTAGGTCGAATGAACAAGGCAAAACCCACAAGGGGAAAACCCAACCAGATTGTTCTATTAGAAATCAAATTTTCAGCAGAAAAACAAATACAATGAGATATCAAGAGAATGAAGAACAATATTGTAGTTGGAAAAAGTTTCATTTTAAGTAATTGTTTCAGCACAAAACATCAATTTTCAACATGGTATCATAGCTTTGGTGAAGACAAGTACAAGAAGTCAAGAGCTTCTCCCTTTCTCATTTTCTTCTGAAATATATCTTGTTGTCCCTTCTATTTGCAGCTCATTTTTTGTTGGAATATCTTTTGTTGTCCCTTCTATTTGCAATTCATTTTCTGCTGAAATATCTCTTGTCGTCCCTTCTATTTGCTGCTCATTTTCTGTGGAAATATCTCTTGTTGTTCCTTCTATTTCCTGCTCATTTTCTGCTGAACTAACTCTTGTTGTTCCTTCCTATTTGTTTATGAAATATTACTTTGTTGCTGAAATATTACTAGCTACTCGTACTTCTTGTTGAAATTTGTAGGTTATCCTTGAGAGCCCACAAAATATCTTGGCCCTCCTGAAACCAATCCTTGGCCTTAGGGGCCTTGCTGTCTCCAAACATCACATTAGCGAAAGATAATGCATCATAACCGTACAAAGCTCTGAATGGGGACATACCTATGGACATGTGGTACATTGTGTTGTAGCAGTACTCGCTCAAATGTAACCATCATATCTATGCACTCTAATGGCCCGTCACATAGTTGTCTGGGTAGCCCTCCATCCATTTGTTCATGATCTCTGTCTGCCCATCAATCTAGGGGTGGTAACTAGTACTTGAGGTGAGCTCTGTACCCACCAGTCTAAGTAACTCCTGCCAAAATCCCTCATGAACCTGCTATCCTGATCACTGACAATGGTCTTCGAAGACCATGAAGCCGAAATACCTCCGTAAAAAACAGTTCAGCTACATATGAGGCTGAAGACCAGGCTGAAATAGTGAAGAAGTGGGGAAACTTCGTCAATCTGTCTACCACCGCCATGGACTATAGGCAACCCAGTAAAAAAATCTATCGATATGCTTTGCCATTTCCCCTCAGGGATAGGAAGAGGCTGTAGTAACCCAACAGGGTGTGTCTGCTCCCTTGTTCCTTTGGCATGTATCACACTCCTGGACGTGCCTCAAAACATCATCCTTAAGGCCCCCCCCATGAAAAGCGCTCCTTGATAGCCCTATATGTCTTGGTGGACCCCTGATGTCCAACTAACGGTGAGTCATGGGCAACCTGCATGATCTTCTCCCTCAACTGGGAGTTGGGTACTAAATAAATCCGGTCTCGAAATTAAATCACCTCGTTCATCACCTTGTACCAGTCACTGCACCATCAAGGACCTCACATGCAAATCGGTTCTTGCAATACTCTACTAGCAACTGTGCCCTCCAATCTGGCGCAATGCTCATCAATGAAATGGTGGCTGACCTCCTGGACAACGCATCAGCTACCACATTGTGTTTACCCTTGACATACTCAATGTCAAAGTCGTATGCCTGAAGCTTGCTCACCCACTTCTGTTGCCTCTCTTGCAGCTGCTTCTGCTCCAAGAAGAATCTGAGGCTATTGTGGTCTGTCTTCACTCGGAACCTGTTTCCCACCAAGTACTGCATGAACTTGGCTAGTGCATGCATGATGGCTAGCATCTCTTTGTCGTAGATGGAGTACAACCTCTCGTGGGGTAGTAACTTCCGGCTCTCGAAAGCTATTAGGTGTCCCCCCTGCATCAAGATTGCTCCTATGCCCTCCCCTGATGCATCACACTCAAGTACAAAGGGCTGTGTGAAATCTGGAAGTGTCTACACCGGGTGCTGCTCATAACCTGTTTGAGGCGCTCGAAAACCTCTTGTGCCCCATCTGTCCGCTCAAAATTGAGACACGCTGCCCTTGCATTGTAACCTGTTTGAGGCGCTCGAAAGCCTCTTGTGCCCCATCTGTCCGCTCAAAACTGAGACACGCTGCCCCTGCACTGTGCCTTTGATCCTCAACGTCAAAAAATTCGGTACCCCACGTAAGGATGCAAGGACCCCTTCTACGGGTGCGAAAGGGGCTCCCCCTGATGGTGGTGGTCCCCTCTCCACGTGTGCAACACTGTCATCTCCACCTGCCTCCAACTCTACATCGTTCTCTTGGTCACTGTCAGAGTAGACCTCAATGTAGTGGGCCTTGCCCACTGTGCATCTATGCCATGGTGCCCACGACTCCTGACAAGTGAAGCATAGCTTCCTCCTCCGGAGATTGTTTCGGGTCTCCTCATCCAACTGTCCTCGCCCCTAGTTGGCTCTCGGTGGTGGAGCCCTAATGTCTCTCCCCCACTGCTAGAACCCCTGCCTGAGTGGTGTTGGTGCTTTGGGGATTTTCTTCCTTTTCTCTAATGTTTGGGCCTTTCCTTAGCTTCAAAACTCAAGTGGGGCCCCATAACCCACTTTTCCTAAGTGCAAATGCAATATAAGACAAAATTGGCAAAATTGATATTCCCCCTTGGCAATATTGCTAAGTGGGAATATCACACATTACTCTCGGAAGGGAACACAAGAATATTGCTTGTAGAACTTATTTCTCGATTGGCTCTGATTGATTGAAAATTACATGATTGTCATTGCTTTCATTAAATTAGTGTCTTTCGTTTCCATGTATGCATATTTAGGTCATGGTTTGGGTTTGGCTCATACTTCTTCTGAATGTAGATACTGTAGACCATTGTGTGAATCTATCTAATACCAATGTGTTAGAGATACCATTATAACACATTAAAAATTTGATTTCTATAGGGTTGTCTTTCAGAGCGCTTGACTAGCCTTGTTGTAGAAATTTTTAACTTTTTTCATTCAATGTGTTTTATACTCTCACTTTCTTTGGGTTTTCTTGTTTAAAACAGATTTTAGAAATGATACAAAACCCATATTGCACATTTCTACACATGAGAAGCTTGATGCTGTCCGTTGGAATCCAACTAATCAAGACGAGGTTGGTTAATTAAGGATTACTTTTGTTCCAAATGTACTTTATCTTAATGTGTATCCATGTATATAAACATGGATGAGTTAACTACAATATGTAGAATTGTTCTTTTAATTGAATAGAGTATTCAAGGAGGGTCAATCCTCTTGAAAGTGTATCTCTTAAGGTTGTTAGTTCAAAGTATTGACAGTGAAACAAAGTAAATACAGTGTTAAAAATGAATATAATGTAGTCTGAGATTCTAAACTTTATCGAAATGGAGTCATTTAATACGAGGGGGTTCTCCTTTTATTTCTCTTATGAGGAAGTTGTGCTACCATTTTACCTAACTGCTTTCTTAACTAAGGTCAACTTATATGATATATCTAATGGTAGTAAAGTTCCTTCATTGCATTAGACTTTGGTGATTTAGAGTGTTAATAAGATAAGATAAGATCATTTTAGTAATGTTCAACAAGTGACCAAAGGAATTGCTTGTTAACTTTTGGGGTTACTTTAAAAGTGCTTACATCATGCTTTGGATGTTTCATTTGAGTTGGGGTATGTGGTTTATATTCAGCCCTTGAATGGTTCAAGATGGGTTGGCACATGAGAAATAGTTCTTGATAGATGTGCATAGTTGAGATGGCTTGCTCAGTGGATTCTTAATTTTAGATGTTTGCTGGCTTAGTGTTCTTCCCTTAGGTGTTGGAGTTCTCTTGATAGTTTGGTGGATACCCTTTGTAGGGGCCCATGAAGGATCCACTTCTTTGGACAACACCCTACATGGAATGAGCAATAATGTGTGATTTGGAGGAGGGCATCAGGCCCTAGTTGGCATGTGGCAGCTTAAATTTATATTCAGAGGATTGGAGATGGCTTAGGGAGACTTGTGGCTTCTGCAGTGTTCTTGCAGGGACAGCTGATCTAGTGGAGTACATTGCTTAGAAGGATCAATGGAGTCTGTGAAGACTTAGGATGTGCGGATGTGGACTTTCATTCCATAGCTAGATCACCTTGGAGCATGACACATGTATTTTAGAGTGTAGTGCCTCACTTCTGTTGGTGTACTAGTCTTGAGAGAAGGCTATGGCATAGTTTTAAAAACCAGATGGGTTGTACCAGAAATTGGCCAAGACAGCTGGTCAGACAACCGATCTTGCTAAGACTCCCAAGCTTGCTAGGTGGAGCAATAAACCTGATTCATTGGCCGGTTAGGACCAGTTAGGTACCAAACTGGCTGGTTTGGTACCTAAACTGTCCTAACCGGTCGGGCCTGCAAAAAACTGGCCTTCTATAATTGAAGATTGAGAAGCCTTTTTAATTATTTTTCTATAGTAATATTCCAGATCAGCAATAGGAAAAAGTCTTTTAGATGAACTTCCTGTGGAGTATCTCCTATGTGTACCTTCTTCTTGTGGAGTAGTCAGATGAGTTCTTATAATATATTTCTAATGATTGATTCATCAACGATGTTGAAGCATACTCTTCATGATCCCATAAATGGACTTTATCCATGTCAATGACACCAGGATGTTACTGCTGAAGTGCTTAGACAAGGTGAAGTCCTAGCTCACAAGGTAAAGACCTAAAGGTAACTTTGAAGGGGTCATTCACTTTCACCTCAATAACTCATTCCCGCTCTTTAGGTTGGTTGATTTCCAACTCAAAGCAGGGAATCCCTAAACTCTAAGTCCTGGAGGCAAGAAGATGAATAAAAAGGGGTTTGAAGGGACTGAATGTAAATCTTGTTTTATGATGATATCCAACTGTTAATTCCAGAATTATGAAGACAGAAAATGAGCCTACAAGATTTGGTGAAATGGCAGGCTTCTTAGGTTCAATTTTAATTTGGATTTTAATGTAAATTACTGCTGTAAATTCCATATTTGTTACCCATCAAATAAGCCTAGCAAAGGATGATAAAACAATAGCGTTTTTAAGCTTAAAGAAAATTCTGATTTATGAACAAGTTAATATATTTTGGATTTTAGGACAGCGAAAGAGGGAGTCT
Source organism: Pinus tabuliformis (assembly GCA_031772625.1). NCBI lineage: Eukaryota > Viridiplantae > Streptophyta > Pinopsida > Pinales > Pinaceae > Pinus > Pinus tabuliformis. The sequence goes on from CM062819.1 coordinate 1,347,461,413, forward strand.
TTTGCTGGGAAAGAGGATATCTAAACCAGCTGATTTATTTTATTTTATACAAATTCCCATTTAGGCCCACAGTTTGGTACATTTAGGCTGCTAGGAATGATATCTAACTTCAGATTTCAAACCAGCAAAGTATGATAATATGATTATGATTTTAAGAGGGTTGGGAAGAATTACTAGTGCCGAGAAATTTTATTGGGGAAATGGAATGTATGAGCTGATGTCTTGATGATCTTTTTCCACTAAAATAAGGGTTAATTGAGATCCCAATAACTAAATTGTGGCATTCTTATATGGCTGTCCCAAAATGCAGAAAAATGTTTAAGGTGCTAATTAAGGAAAATATTCAAATACATCAAGCAGGTGTGTTTATTACTATGAAATATAAATTTCAAGCACTTTAAGTTTAGAATGGGTGGATGAGATTCAACCAGCTGAGTTTGATTGTGATTTTGATATTGTTGCCATGGAGTTTGGGGGTGTTGATCCCAATGCAGATCTGGTATTTGAACTAGGAGATGAAGGAAGCGAACCACCGAGACCAAGCATGGCACACGGTGAGGGTAGCAGAAGTTGTGCAGCTCGGCAAACTCATGCATCTAGTTCTACTATGCCTAGTGTTGTTGCTCTTGCTACCGCTAATAGCCTAGTACTGTTACTGAGCTTGAGAGGAATTTGAGGAGTCTGTAGACTCTGAGTCAGATGTTATTTATGACATATGTAGCTCCTGGTGATGATCCCATGTGCAGTAGTGGTGATGAGTTTGATGAGTGATCTTGTTGATTAGTGATTTGTAGTAGGCTAGTGGTGTACTAGTTTGAGTTGTAGCATTGTTTTTGGACTTTGGAGGCCATTTAGAGCCTCATTGGTTATGTATTTTGTTGATGATGTATATATTGCACTCGGTGCCATTTTGATATATGCACCCTTACATGGTATGCAGATTAGAAGACTTTGCATATTTTTTCTATAATGGTTTTTCATCATGGTTTTAATCTTAAAAATATTTATTTTCATTATTTTGTTTTTCTATATATTTTTTTCAATTCCTTGGTTTATTGAATCTGGTTCAATCCGCTTTGATCCGGTTTTGGTTCAAATCCTGGTTAGATAGGCGACCGGTTCCAAACTGGGTTCCAATTTTAAAACTATGGGATATGGTATGTACATGTGCTTCATCTTGGCATATTAATGAAGTTTTGAGTTGTCCAACACTTGTGCAATTTCGAGATTTAATTTTAAGCTATATATGTTCTTTATGCATACTTATTTAGAGCCATATATGTCTTGTTGCTTAAACATAAATAAAATGACAATTGTTAAGTGCTTTGATATCTAAATGAAGAATATAGGGGGTTTATTTTCCAACTGTCATATTGCTGTTGTACTGCTGTTATTACTACTGTAAAATAGTATTTTCAGATCTTGTTATTAGCATGTTGCCTGTTGGGGAATGAGAAGCTTTTGATTGCACACTTCCGTGCCAAATGAAAGTCATTCTTTTTCCATTTTGAAAGTGATCTTCTAGTTCACATCTTGCTTTTCTTCATACAACTACCTCTTCCAAGTCATGTTTCTTTCAGGATCTTCTATCCAATCACATTAGTACTAGTTGTAGGTGACATCTACAACTCTCTTTCGGTAGGCCTGTAACAACCCATCCAGATGTTTTAAAAAATCAAAATGAACATCAAATTAAAGTTAATTTTTTTATGATGGCCTTTCGTCATGACATCAACTTCTTGCAACATCAACATCCTGCACATATATGAATCCATCTCCAAGACATCCATTACAAAGGTTCTCTTTTTCCAACATACCTATCAAGGTCTTCATAACTTCTTCATGGAGATGTCATAGTTAATCCTTCTTGTTATTAGATGTTGATCACTTATCTTATCTTATGTAACCATAGTTGCATCTTTCATGAACTCCCCTTTCTTTCTTCACATATTGCTTTTCACAGGATCATCTTTACATGGTTCTTTCACCATAGGAACCATGGTTGTCAACCACTTCATATTCCATATGAGGTCATATTATGTTGATTTCATCTTATCAATATGTAGAAGAGTTCAAGGCACCTTGTCTACATGCCTTCATGCATTTTTCTAAAGGAAGAGTTTCTTCTTCTTTTACCATACTCATGAGATAGATCATTTTACCCATTCTATCAGCAACCATATGACATGACTTTATCTATCAAATATTTACATGCCTCTTCCTTTGTGTGGTCATTGAGGCTTCCTTCGGGCAACTTCCTTTCCTTGCTTGAAGATGAAAGTACTCCAACCAACTTGTTATGCTGCACATCTTTGTCATCATACCATCATCCTTTTAACCTATATATCCCAAATAAAGTGGAATGTAGACCATGTGCGAGACACTTGCTTCTTCTTAAGTAGAGGTGAATCTTCTAACAAATATTCCAATGGAGGATCTTAATGATCCTCATTTTGCAAATGATCCTTTCCTTTCTAATGATGATGATGTATGATCATCTCTTTATCTTCTATCTTGCTAGATGACTTTCTCCAACCATATAGATTGCTACTTTGGTTGTCCTTGTATGCTTTCAATGGAGATGCCATGAGCTACTTTCTTTCTATTGGGATGACTGCTACAACCATGTAGACTTTCTACTTCAGCGATCCGTCCTAGCTTCTATGATGATGTCATCTCTATCCTGCTATAATGCATCCTATCATACTTGTGATGCTTTCTAAAACTGAAAAAAACTAAGTGAAGGAGATTATCTCAATCATAGTAGATCTTTCATTTCCTCCTTCTTTGATTTCTTCTTTTCCGATTCTAACATTTCTTCGGGTATATGGGCTTCATTTCTTTCCTTTCTCTTCTTGTTGTCCTTCTTGAGTTTGGGATAGTTCCTTTTAAAGTATTCATATTCATTACACTCATAGCATTGCATTTTTGACATATCGATCTTATTCTGTTTTCGAGGATCAAACTTTCCAAACTTTCTTTTTCTCCTAGCCATGGCACCGTATGCTTGAACTTGTTCATTTGATCCAACATCGTTTTTTGCCTTTAAACTAGTTTCTTCAATCTTATGTAATGACCAAAGTTCACTGAATGGAGTGGCTTCCTTCTTTCCATAGATACTTGATACAAAGTTGCCCCATTCATCAAGTAGTGCATTGAGCACAACGACGTTCCTTTCTTTATCAAACATTATTTCTCCTAATTCTTGTAGTTGATCTCTTATTTGTGACACCCTCATAAGGTATGAGGCTATCCCTTCTTCCTTTGATACCTTCATTTTGTAAAATTCGGTTCTTAATGACATAACTTCTCCTGCAGTGCTTACAGAAAACAATTCTACTAACTTCTCATAGATATCCTTTGATTTCTCCAACTTTGCTACATAAGCGATGAGGGAACCCTTGATTGATTCTATTAAGATTCTTTGAGCCCTTATTTCCCCTTTCATATACTTCAATAGTGCTTGAGCTTGCTCTTTAGATGGTTTGGAGGTTGAACCCTTCACATATTCAATAACTTCATTCTCTATGAGGATCAAATCTATCCTCTTCTTCCGCGCAAGGAAATTTGATGACCCAACCAGTTTATTGCTTTCCTTGTAGAATGAAGTCATTTTCCTAGTAGATTCATACACAAATATAAAGATACTTACTTGTCAAGTGATGATGCTCCTATGATGATGATATCTTCAACTTGATGCCTTCTTGATTTTTGATGATGATTGATGATGTTTTGCTTCCTTGAAGATGACAATACTTCTTTTTCTGGAGATGCCTTTCTTCAAATATGCTTGAGATGTGATCCTTTCTTCAAAGAGAGGGAGAACACCTTGGTTTCATTGATGATGATGGAAATGCTTCTTCTTGTTTCCTTGGGATGTAGAATATGGAGGCTTCAAGATGCTTCAAATGTTTAGTCCTTCTTTGTCCTTGAGTTCTTCTTCTCCTTGTGATGATGTGATCTTTTGAGATGAGTACTTGTCCTTGGTGCTTCTTAGTTCTCTTTAATGGTTTCCTTGTGCTCGACCCTTATGTATATTTCTGCAATGACGTGATCTTCAAGCTGCCTCTTCTTGACTTGTCACCTTAGCTCTGATCCCATGTTGAGAAATCTAGGGGCAATTAAATTAGGTGATTTCTCTTACTTTGATAATTACTTGTGATGTGTTTTTACTTTAACTTGATTAGATTCTTCTTTCTCTTGATTATTATTAGTGTTCTCTATCATCAAACAACTACCAAACAATGAAGATCAATGAGATAAGGAGACACAAAATGTAGGCCGCTAGCCATGGCCAAAACCTCTCCTCTTGAGAGGAAAACCCATAAGAATTCTTCTCTTCTTATAGAATCTTCAAATGACGAGTTCCAAGATCTAAGACCCTTGACAAAGACCCCTCCAAGACCAAGTCAACCTTCCTTTTTGATGATATTTCCTTACACATCTTACAAGAACAAACTTTGGTCTCCTAACAACAACTTCGACCCCAACGACTTCTCCAACAACTTTGACCCCAACACCTTTTCCAGCAACTTTGACCTGCCCAACAACATCTACCAACTTCGACCTGCACAACAACATCTAGCAACTTCAACGTGCTCAACAACTTCCAGCAACTTCGACTTGCCCAACAACTTCCAACAAACTTGCCCAACAACTTCAAACAACTTCGACTTGCCGAATGTTAGAGAATCATAAAGGCAGTAAAGATTTTTTGTTCTTGATAATTACTTGTGATGTTTATGATTATTACGATTCTTTATATCTTCTTTCTTTAGTTCATCGAAAAATTACCAAAAGCAACAACACATAAAACAATAGACACCAGATGGAGGAACATGCCAAAGCAAAACCCCCCTCGAGGCGAAAGCCCAGTGAAGATAATTCTTCCTTTCAATAGTATTCTTTGAGAATCTTCACCCTAGACCAAGACCAGACCTTCCCTCCACTCCAAGTTAGCGTCCCAGAATTTCGACCTCTTCCGAACAACTTCAACTACGTAGCAACTTACAACAATTGGCAGCTTCCGGCAACAGTGAAACTTGGAAGACTTCGATGTCCCAATCTGGACACGAAACAGAGAGAGAGACGTCAAAATCTCGATTTTCCTTGTGTCCTTAGACTTCCCAAAACTCGCATTCACTTTGGCTTCTCGACAACAGACTTCGCACCTTTTCCTAGCTACAAGAGAACTTCGCACTTCTACCTAGCAACAAGAGATTTTTTCACTTCTTCCCAGCTACAAGAGAATTCAAACTTGTGTGTGAGAATGATGCTCCAAATGAATTCGATGACCTTCCTTTTATAGGCTTCTTGTGGAGTCGAACAAGGTCCTTAGGCTGACTTGATCTTCTCTTAGGCCGACATAGTGTGGAGGTTACATAATTCATATTTGACTCAATACTTAACCTTTTTACATGATTCAAAAGCCCAAGAAGGGTCTCTTTAAATGTACAATGACTCTATAGACTCAAAATAAATCCTAGAAGTCTACAATGGGGACTTTGACCTAAAACATTGTGACCCAAACATGAAACCCATGATTTAATAAGTCACAATAATAATAATAAAAATTATTTTCTTTATTCTTTTGACAAGTACATTATGTAATGACTCAAGTACATTATTGAAGATCGAACATAGTCACATTTTCTAACACTCCCTCTTAACTAGGGAGGTATTCATAATGTAAAATACAATGGAAGTTCTCAAACTATATGAACCATGAAGTACTTTAGGCATTGCAATGCCATGGACTAGATTCTTGACCAGGGAAATCTATCCAAATAGTCACTGAACAGTTTAGGCACCACAATTCCATGGACTAGATCCCTGACCAAGGTAATCTATCTAGGTGGGACTAAGATGGACTCAAGCCTTCAGCCCTTTTAGGTACCCTTAGGCTTACTTGCTAACCATCAACCTAAAAATCCAAGTGTGTATCCAAAACATATCTCAATAATCAACACCACCTTTCCAACTTCGAGACCCAGACATCAGCACAAAATGCTAGCCAGATGTCTTCCTAGGCAATGCTTCACTTAGAAAGCCTCAACATCCCTTGATCCAGTAGATCAAGAATAACCAATCTCTCCCAATCAAACTGATTGGTAACCAACATGCTCTCAAATCCTTCGAGTGATTCACTTGTACAAACACAACCCCAATCAATAATATACTTTCACATGTATATAATCAAATATAAACCTCCGAGGTCTTTCAGACAACTTGATGTTGCTTCTGAACTTTCCACAGTAGGACTATCAATTGAATCTTTGACATAAGATTCCTCAATCATATGTTTTCCTTATTACTTCTCATGCAACAACTATCCTCCCAAATTTATTCTTAAATTAACACGAAGCTATGCCGTCACTCTCAACCAGGACGCACCTCTTTATCCTTACTTCCTCTTAATCTTAGGGAGATCTCTTCTATTCATGCTTCCTCCAGGAGATCAACTTCTTTTTCGACATCGTAGAATCTTTTGTGGCTTCCAACCATTTCATCAGAGTTATCATCAATCTCATCGTGCTTATCACATCAACAAGCATCTTCACCAAGTTGAAGATTTTGTACCTGCACAACTTAAATAGCTAGTACAACCAAATCTATAGAAGCAAGATGTTAGCCATATTAGAATCACGAAAGCATTTCATCTTTATAGATATCAGATACTCAAACTCAATTACAAACAAGAGAGTTATACTCTTCAACACCTTGTAGACTACTTCAGAACACTTCTCATTCCATCTAGGGTTTCAATGTTTCTTCCAAAGGTATGACATACCTTCCTTCAACATATAGCAAACCCTAGAAACAATTCACACAAATATAGACCTACAAAGCATCTAACAACCTTTCAAAATACATATGTTAGACTTTTCACTAGGGTTTCATACAAATCCTAGATTTCATACAAAAGAATCAATCAAAGTTAATCATAACTTAGTCATTAACCTGACCAGCTTCTACTAGGGTTAGTTCCAACCCCTAGATTTTCAATCAACCAGTCACTAACATTACCAACTACCACTAGGGTTAGTTGCAAACACTAGATTTCCAATTAAACATCAATCTCAACCAAAATTTCAAATTTTGACAATCTTTCACAAATCTCAAATTATCACATAGTCATCATATATCAAAGATTTCTACTTCGACTAAGGTTTAACTCCAAAACCCTAGAATTCCAATTTCACAATCTCAACAATCTTACACAAATCTCAAATTATCATATTTAAGAGGTTTTACTTTGACTAAGGTTCAACTCCAAAACCCTAGAATTCTATTTTCACCATCTTAACAATCATTAAATTCATAGATCTCAGATTGTTATATTCCACATATAAGACAATGTCACTACTAGGATTTAACTGCAAAACCCTAGATTTACATTTTCCAACAATCATTTAAATAGATTTCAGATTGTTATATCACACATACCAAACAACTTAACTTCACTAGGGTTTAGCTATAAAACCCTAGATTTCCAAATATCATCATCCTAGAATCTCAAACAAGGACTTCCATTAAATCCTAAAACTTATGACCATCAATGACTAGGTCAACACACATATCTAGGAGATCATAATTATTCATAATCATATCATATGTCCAACAACATTATTACATCTAAGCTAGACTAAACTAGGGTTTCAACCAAAAGGACATATCTATATATGTCTAGAGTTCGTCATGCAAATACATCTCATATCATGTGTTAGTCAAACCCAACTCCACAAATATCAATAAGAGCTAGACACACAACCGTCTTGATTACACAAGGCTTTGATCAGACAAACATACCCATAGCAAGGAAAACATTTCTAAGACCATATAAGGGTCTTGGTCACACATTGCACCAAACCCTAATGAGCTAGGGTTCCAATGTAGAAACATAGCAAACCTAACATTACCAAAACTTCAAAAGTTAGGGATTTTAGACCTTATCATTCTAACAAGTTAGATTTTCCTAATCATACCAAAATCCTTAACATGACATCATCAATAAAAACTTTAAACATCATTTCACGATATCCCTAATCAGCTTAGGGTTTCAGACATTCCTAATAGCATACCCTTTGGTTAGGGTTTTCTAGAACCTGTCTAGGGTTCTACAAAATTATTTAAGGGTGGGGTGGGTAGATTTATCAAGAGATGAATCACCCAAACAACAATCACTAAGATTCAATATAGCTTAGACATAGCAATGTTAGTAATAGATCATCAAATGAATAATCCTTTCAATCAATGTATTTAGAGCATACCTTTGTTTCTTGACTAACCTCGTCTTGAGAGATCCTCCTTGTAGATGTTTTTCCTAATCAAGACAATAGAGGGAGAAAGGTGATTAGTATTTAATATAATCAAAACTAAATGAGTAGATGAACCCAAAACTGAAAAGACTTGAAATACTTATCTTTGGGAGTTGTTGGGGGCTCCCTCCAAAGCTTGAGGGATACCTACAAACTTATAAAAACAATACAAAAATGTCTTTTCCAAAATATATTAAAAACCTATAAATTCTAAAACATGTAAAACAAGATATATAAAACTACAAGGAAAGGACTTAATAATGTAAGTTCGTAATCTCGGGTTCTTGGGGCTTGACTTTCTTTAAGTCTCCTTCTATAGCAAGGTTGGCTTGATCCCTTCCTCTCTTCTTATTCTTTGGATTGTCGGGACAATCCCTTTTGAAGTGACCTTTCTTATGACATTGATAGCACTCTATCTTGGACATGTCAACATTCTTCCCTGGTCCTTTCGATCTCTTTCCTTTATGATGAGCAATGCATTTGATACTCCTTTAGGATTGGTAACCATAGAGATCCTTAGTTCTTCTTGACTATAGGCGGTCCATAATTCTTCAAAGGTGGGAGCTACCTTCCAGTTGCTGAGACCTGCAACAATTGCACCCCAAGAGGGTGGCAATCCTTATAGAGCAGTGATCACAAGTTCTTTGTTCGGGACAATCTCATTGATGGCCAAGAGATCATCCCTGAGTCTAGCTATCTTCACAAAGAAGGTTGCCACAGTATCTTCTTTAGTCATCTTCGTAGTCCTTAGTTCATTCTTCAAACTTGTTACTTGTCCAATGTTCTTAATAGTAAATAGCTTCGACAAGGCTTCATACATTTCATGAGCATGATCAATGTTAGCTATGAAAGGGACAAGATTGTCCTTTATCCCTTATACCATTAGAGTCATGGCCACCAATTCTAATTCCCTGTATTTTGCTTTGTCAGCATCACTGACTTTTTCTGTATGCTTCTTTACATTTCCTCTTACCATGTCCAACACCTTGTTCTTCTCGAGGATTAGGTCAATCCTCTTCTTCCAGGACCTGAAGTTAGAGGCTCCTTCAAGTTTGTTCTCACCCTTGATTGGGTTAGACATCTTCCTTGAATATAATCGACTCCTTCCCTGAGATAGTACCTATAAATGGATCAAATGCTTGAGACTACCTTTTTCGTCCTTCTTCACCAAAGCTATGAAACCACGTTATAAAATCAGAAAGGCAGTAAATATTTTCTTGTTCTTGATAATTACTTGTGATGTTTCTTACTATTTATCTTCGTTATATCTTCTTTCTTTAGTTCATCAAGCAATTACCAAAAGCAACAACACATAAAACAATAGACACCAGATGTAGGCACATGCCAGGGAAAAACCCCACTTGAGGGGAAAACCTAGTCAAGACAATTCTTCCTTTCAATAGTATGCTTTGAGATTCTTCACCCTAGACCAAGACCAGACCTTCCCTCCACATGACCAAGACCTTTTCCTAGCTACAAGAGAACTTCACACTTCTACCCAACAACAAGAGATTTTTGCACTTCTTCCCAACTACAGGAGAATTCAAACTTGTGTGTGAGATGTTGAAATTTCTAAGTTTGACTCGTTAGAAATCCCTACTGCATTATTTGGTTTAATTTCTCCTACTTGTTCATTTGTTTAATAAGTTATTTATAAATATAAATACTGAAATAAACACAAATGCAGCCTTAACTCATATATAGATCAACAACTGAAATCACTGAGACAAACACATAAGAGACGCCGTTATTTTTGGAAAATCGTCCCCAGAAAAACCCAATGTGGGAAAATCGGTGCAACAGATATGACGGTTTTATTATTATGCAGTTTCTGAATACAACTAGGGTGCTAGAAATAGCTCACCCAATAGAGAATGCCCTTGGTAGTAGTACCTCTCCTCGGAGACAGATATTTCGGCTGATTAATCACCGGATGAACGATCCCACAACAGCTACGACAACTCTTTAGCTAGACAACAAAAGTTGCTCCAAGCTTCTCTATTGCTCTGCGTCACTCTGCAGGGACTGTGTCACCCTTCCCGGCTCACTAGCACTCAGGCTGCCCTGTGAAAAATCTCCTGGCGTTGCCTCTTAGCCTTGCGTTAGCTCTGCTAGCCTCTACGCAGTTAGTGAAGCCTCTCCGTCAACCCCTAGGCTCTCTGCGTTAGCTCTCAGATCCTCTGCGTCACCCATGCTAGCGTCTTCAACCTCTGCGTAACTCCTAGCTGCCTCTGCGTCAACCTCTCCAGACTCTGCGCTGTCTCTTTGGTGCTATCTCTGCCTCGCTACTATGTATTCTTAGCCTCGTGCCGAACTGCACGTCGCTGCAACAGATAACTAGCTCGATTCTCTCAGCAAAATCCCACTCTAGAAAATTGAACCGATTGATCAATATGGTGTATCTCCAACTGATCCTCAAGCCTCCTCTTATACTTTTCCTGTTGAGTCTTCAACGACCGAGATTAAGTCCTTAATCAACGACTAAGATTAGATTTGGCTTCATCCATGTCATTTAGAACATTCTCACCCAATTTTATACTAATACCCATTAACATTTTAATTTTCCTAAGTTTACACTTACGAACCCCATTAAAAATATTAATTATTTTAATATCTCTCCAACAGGGTGGAACTTGCCCAAACCATTTCTGGGTCTTGGAGATCTTATGTGCGGTAGCCTCTCCACCAATTTTCATGGCTAGAGCACATCTGATGCTACCACAAATCAATGCTCCCTCTTAGCGAGGAATGTGCTCTAATAATGCTCTATTATTGAAACATCACATAGATCCTCCGCACCGGTACCTGTGCCGATGCTTCGCCTGCTGCCTCACATCTACTGCACTGTTGCTTCCTTTATTGCTGCCCATGACACTGCCACTGCCACTGCTACATTTGTACTGCAACTCCCTCTCAATATGTTGCCCATGCTGCCCGTAGCACTGCGACTGCTAACTGCTGCATTGCAACTCAGTTACCGAGAAGTAGGTAACTGACTTCTCCCAAACACTGACATCCCAGTCAGTCTGGAGGCCTTGTGAAATTGAAGTTGCCTCTGTTGCTATATTGTGCTCCCTCTGTTGCCACTGCGCTGATGCATACACCTCTGTGCCTCTCGCGCTGCTGCAACCTCCACTGTGCTGCCTCAGAATTTTCCACTCAAGCACTGCCTTGTTGCTCCACTACACTTTGCTCCACCCGACATGTGCCATCATGCTACTGTCTTTAAGGGCTCCCATAGCCGGAAGTGATCCAAGAGTTTGGGCACCTCAAGGATCCTGCCCCTAGTTTGTAGTCCTCCTGACTAAAACTCAATGTCTCCCCACCTCTTCTCTAGAGGTGCATGAGCACTCATGGCACAGTCGTCATAAGTGTCGACCTCTTTCTTCAACTTAGCTGGAGTTGCCTTGTAGTCAGAAGCATCTCCCTTGTTTTTCTTCTTGGGACATTGGGATGCATAATGTCCCAACTCCCCACAATGGAAGCATTTCACCTTAGAGAATTCCTTCTTCTTCCTTTTCCCTTACTGTCTCGCAAATGCTAGAGCCGCATCCTCCTCCTCCTCTTTCTTGATTCGACTTCCCTTGCCATTATTCCCCGCCTTGGTCAACCTCTTGATCTCTTGTTGGCGAAGAGCTGCCCACATCTCCTCCCAACCTGGAAGAGTAGCCTTGCCTAAAATACTTTGGACAAATGTCTCCCACTCCTCGAAGACTGCATTCAGGGCGGTCCTCACCATGAACTCCGGATCCGGTGTAGATCCCATGGAAGTAAGTTGGTCACAAATCTCCTACAATCTGAGGAGGAACGGATCTATCTGCTCTCCCTTCTGCATCTGATACGACCGCAACTGATTCTCCAATGGCATCTTCCACTGCACGGAAGTGCCCTGATACAAGGTATTCTAAGTATCCCACATTTCCTTTATTGTGTTCTTTTCAGCAATATGTGGTACGACATGATCTTTGACCCTGTCTAGGATCATGCACTTCGCTTTCGCCATTGCCTCCTCATACTTCTCATTCTCAGTTGGGTCAACTGGGATAACCATGTTTCTCAAGGCAAAGTCCTTATGTGATGTCAATCCAGGACTGCCAGGATCTTGACCTTCTAGATGACAAAGTTGGAAGCCCCGTTCAACCTGTTCCGATCCCTTAGTCCGTTCATTGCCATTTCAGCTCCTCTTCTGGACTCCCTCTGAGTTTCGACTTCCCTCCTTGAAATCTCCCTCTGAGTCTTGATTTGCCTCATGGAAATCCTTTGGCCAACTGTCGAACCGCTCCTCTCCAATCCTCCTTGCAACTGCAACTCAGATTTGGATTTCGTGGCTAGAAATCCATCAAGGTAGCGACTCCCTCTACCTTGGTTCTTTCCCCTTAGGTATTGTTCTGCTCCGACAGAATCAACACCCCACTAGCTTCTTAATCACAATTTGCCCACAGCTCCCCCAGCTTTGGCAACTGAAGAAACTGAGCCTTTCAGGCTCCGCGCAATGCCAACAACGATAGAATCTGCTCTTCTTGGCCACAACGTCAATCCTTCCTGGCTGAGAAAGATGACCGGGCACTACGTAGGTTTGATCTACCCCTCTTTGCCTCTGTGCTGACCCTCCTCCTGGCTCGAAATGATGATGCAGGCCCTCTACGCCACTTCTTCTCTGTTGCTTCTGCTATGGAACAAAGTTGTCTCTCGGGACAGCTGCTACTGCGACAAATTCTACAGATTACCACTGGTGCCCTTAGTCTTCCTGTGATATGCAATGCTCCAATACCATGTTGAAATTTCTAAGGCTGACTCGTTAGAAATCCCTACTGCATTATCTGGTTTAATTTCTTCTACTTGTTCATTTCTTTAACAAGTTATTTATAAATATAAATACTGAAACAAACACAAATGCAACCTTAACTCATATACAGATCAACAACTGAAATAATTGACACAAACACACAAGGGACACCATTATTTTTGGACAATCGTGCCCAGAAAAACCCAATACAGGAAAACCGGTGCAACATATATGAGGGTTTTATTATTATGCAGTTTCTGAATACAACTAGGGTGCCAGAAATGGCTCACGCAACACAGAATGCCCTCGGTAGTAGTACCTCTCCTCTGAGACAGATATTTCAGCTGATCAATCATCGGATGAACAATCCCACAACAGCTACGACAACTCCTTAGCTGGACAACGAAAGCTACTCCGAGCTTCTCTACTGCTTTGTGTCACTTTGCAAGGACTGTGTCACCCTTCCCGGCTCACCAACACTTAGTCTGCCCCACGAAAAATCTCCTGGCGCTACCTCTTGGCCCTGCATCAGCTCAGCTAGCCTCTGGGCAGCTACTGAAGCCTTTGTGTCAGCCCCAAGGCTCTCTGCGTTAGCTCTTAGACGCTCTGCGTCACCCATGCTGGCCTCTTCAACCTCTGCGTAGCTCCCAACTACCTTTGCGTCAGCCTCTCCCAGCTCTGCGTTGTCTCTCTGCCATCTGGTACTATCTCTGCCTCTCTGCTTTGTATTCTCGGCCTCGTGCCAAACTTCCCCTTGCTGCAACAAATTACTAGTTTGATTCTCTCAGCAAAATCCTGCTCCAGAAAATCGAACTGATTGATCAATACGGTGTATCTCCAACTGGCCCTCAAGCCTTTTCTTATACTTTTCCTGTTGAGTCTTTGACGGTCGAGATTAAGTCCCTAATCAACGACTAAGATTAGATTTAGCTTGATCCATGTCATTTAGAATATTCTCACCCAGTTTTATATTAATACCCATTAATATTTTAATTTTCCTAAGTTTAGACTTACGAACCCCATTAAAAATATTAATTATTTTAATATCTCTCCAATTGGGTGGAATTTCCCCAAACCATTTCTGGGTCTTGGAGATCTTATGTGCCTTAGCCTCTCCACCAATTTTCATGGCTAGAGAATATTTGATGCTACCACAAATCAACATGAGAATGATGGTCCTAATGAATTCGATGAGCTGCCTTTTATAGGCTTCTTGTGGGGTCGAATAAGGTACTTAGGCCGACATGGTGTGGAGGTTACACAATTCATACATGACTCAATACTTAACCTTTTTACATGATTGAAAAACCCACGAAGGGCCTCTTTTACTGTACAATGACTCTATAGACTCAAAATAAATCCTAGAAGTCAACAATGGGGACTTTGACATAAACATTGTGACCCAAGCATGAAACCCATGCTTTAATAAGTCACTAATAATAATAAAAATTCTTTTCTTTATTCTTTTGACAAGTACATTACATAATGACTCAAGTACATTATTGAAGACCGAACATAGTTACATTTTCTAACACCCAACTACTTCCAACAACTTCAACTTGCCCAACAACTTCCAACAACTTAGACTTGTGTAGCAACTTCCAGCAACTTTGACTTGCCCAACAACTTCAGACACCCTAACACGAGAGAGAGAGAGATCAAAAAACTTCGATCTTGCTTGTTTTCTTCTTATCCTTGATTTTTGTCCTTTTCCTTTGGTCGTGCTGCTTCTTTCTTCTGGAGATCGAACTTGCTTCTTGTTGTGTGCAAATGAGGTTGAGTTCCATCTTATATATAAGCTTTCCAGGGGGGGTACGAATTGCTTTCATGAGGCCAAATTGATATTTCATGTAGGCCGACTTGCTTGATAAGGTCGTGGAGGGTCTTTATGACATTTTTGATTCTACATAAATTTTCTTTACAAGATACAACACTCCCAAAGGGGTCTTACATGTATGACAATGGCTCTTTTGACTTCATAATTCTATGACAAACCCAGAAGTACTTAATGGGTGTTTGACCTATAAATACTCTTATCTTGAGCATGAAACCCATGCCTCAAGAATGACAATAATAAATTTGTTTTCTCTTTAACATCAAATGCATAAAATCATGATTACAATAGACATGATGAAAACCGAACCTAGTTACATATTTCAACAAGTTTTGGGTCTTGGTCCTTGGATATCTCACTTTGATCTGATTCTATACGAAGATGATTTTCTTGAGTTTTCTCCCTTGTGGGGTTTTGCCCTGGCTTGGAGCTTACATCTTTGTGTTCTTTGTCTCTTGTGATCTTCATGTTTTTATATTTTGGTAATTGCTTGATGAAGAGAACATAATAAAAAAAATAAAAAGCCAACAAACATTCACAAGTAATTATCAAGTAAGAGAAATCTACCTAATCTACAAGTCTATTGATTTCTCAACTGACGAAGGGTAGATGGAATGTGGAGCGTGAGACATTGAGGCCGAGTCAAATTCATTGTGTATTGTCGTCATCTCAGACTAGAGCCCACAACATTTGTCACTGTTGGCATTTCCAGGGGATCTCAGGAAGAAGCAACTTTGCAAGAAGAATTCATGCTTCCTCATTCATGAACAAGATGGAATACTTCAAATGTCATAACATTGGACATGTGGCTCATGATTGTAACTTGACTTTGGTTCCTAAACAAGCTAAAACCATGACTACCAAGCAAGAAGAGAAAGTTACACAAGTATGGAGAAGAAAGCAAATTGGATCAAAAAGTGTCTTGGACACTCAAGGCATCAACTCATTTTGTTAATCTAATAAGTACATCTCTGGCAGATATGATATTCCAAGTTTCAATGATGAAATTCTGCCAAAGAGGAGACCATGCATACTGTTAGGGGGAGCTTGTGATTCTTGACCACTCTTGCAAAGGCTGTCCGTGAAGAGCCCTATGAAATCCTTGATGAGTCACACATGGACAATCGTGATGGATCAACTCTCATAAATCTTGTAGAAAATCTTGTTTGACACATTGGTCTCTCTCCTGCGTATAGACATCATCTACTTCATTCCTTTCCATGATAACATGAAAAGACTTAGGGGGAATAACTCCATTTAAGAACATGATTCTTTGTCCCCACTACTCATCTGATAGACCATAGTTGAATCACTTGATGACAAGGTAACAATCTTTCTTGTCTTGGGTTCCATAAGCAAAAAAGAAGAACAAGAGGAGTTTATGCGGGAAGAGGGAGCTAGTTTATCATGAAGAAACACAAAGATATCTCTTGTACCATATTGCCAAAAAGAAAGAAAGCAGGATGACAGGGGGAGCAACATAACAAGAAAAAGTATGATAGGGGAAACACTTGATGAAAAAGGCAATGTCGGACAACCCATTTGTCATTGATGTCAAAGGGGTAGAGAATGCTGAAATGGCGAGAATATTGCCATCAATGACAAAGGGGGAGATTGCTAGATAAAGTTGTCATTGATGTCAATATGGCATTGTTGAAGATGGGAAAACCCTAATAATGCCCTAACCCTAATCTCTTGGAATACCTAATAATGCCAAAACCCTAACCCTAATTCTAAGAAAACCCTAGCCAAACCCTTACTCTAAACCCTATCCTAATTCAAAAAACCCTAGCCAAACTGTAACTCTAAAATCCTAACCTTAATTCCTAAATTCTAAAAATCTAACCCTAAATCATAAAACCCTAAAAGCTATCCTAAAATATCTCTCAACCCTTAACTTTACACTATAACAAATTTATTAATTTAACTTTATATTAAAACAAATAATTTCATAAAAAGTTTTTAAATTAAAGCAATTAATTTAATAAAAGTTTTTAATTAAATAAATCATACCATTACCTCATTTCTACGCATTATAAAATTTATGAGAGACAAATTTTATATGTCTTCTCATTGACTTCAAGCAATAACAAGTCGACTCCTCCATATGTCGTTTCAACCTTGCAAATGCGTATATATATACATGACGTGGGATCAATCGATGAAAACACAATTTTTCCGATTGAATCAAGCAATAATTGGAGATACAATGCAAAAAAAAAATTCTTTGAGGTTATTCAACCACAAATGTCTGAAACATATGCGAGTATTGTCTTCTGAAGCAAATCGATCTTCTCATCTATGGATCTTAGTCCCCAAGTGCCGAAGAAAAACTTATTGCCAGAGTTACATTGATTTGCAGGTGTGAGGCATTCGATTTATTCCCCAAGAAGGCCGAGCTGCTTCAGCACTAATATCTATTTCAGTGGGCCGAGATACTTGTGAAAATTTCTAACCTGAAATTCTACTGCAGCAATTGATTTATTTCACCTACTTATTCTTCACAATAAGTTATTTAGGAAATCCCTCCAGCAAATATTAAAATAAATTCTACTTCAGTTATCACATAATTACATAGAGATAATACATACACAAGAACCAATCACATCAACATAGTTGTTTTTGGACAATTGTCCCCAAAAAACCCCAATATGGGAAAACCGGTGTAGCAGATGAGGGTTTTATTAATCTTCAGCAACAATCACTTTTACAAGGAATGATTTTACATAGAAACTGAGAGAAAACACCTGAGACTTTCCCCTGGAGACTTTCTGACACTTTGGAGACCCTTCTCCCACTTCTGCGTCACGTCTGCTTCACTCTGCGTGGCTCTAAATGGCTCTGCGTCCCTCTGCGTTAGCTTGCATGAGGGCTACATCTCCCCTAGAATGCGTCTCCCTCTGTGCTGTCTCTAAATGTCCCTGCGTCACCTCCTCCTCAGTCACTGACTGCTGCTTATGCCCTCCTCTTCCACCACCCTGCAACTCTCCCTTTGAAATCGATCTCCTTCTCTTGGGAATCGATTTTCCTTGAGATACTGAGTATCTACCTGTGTGTCTCCAAATGATCCTCATGTCTTCTCTTATACTTTTCCTGTTGATGAATCAATGACCGAGATTAAGTCTTTAATCAACGACTAAGATTAAAATAGACTTGATCCTCGTCTCTTAGAAGCTTCTCACCCTTATCCTTATTAATACCCATTAATATTTTTATTTTCCTAAGGAACCCATTAAAATATTAATTATTTTAATAACTCCTCATCCGGGTGGAATTTCTCCAAACGATTCTGGGTCTTGGAGATCTCATGTGCCTTAGCCTTTCCACCAAATTTCAAGGCTATAGCACATCCGATGCTACCAAAAATCAACACTCCCTCTTAGCGAGGAATGTGTTCTAGTAATGCTTCACCATAGAAGCATCACACTGATCCTCTGCATCGGTCTTCTGGGCTGATGCTAGACCTGTTGCCCCACATCCACTGCAATGCTACTTCTTGTACCGCTTCCCATGACATTGCCACTGCTACTGCTACATCTCTATTGCAGCTCCCTCTCAACATGCTTCATCATGCTGCCCATAGCACTGCCACTGCAACTCATGACACTTATCCATTATTGCTACTGAAATGGATTCTTCACCATCCCCATATTTTCCTTGAAATAAACAAACTTTGTTCTTCCCAGAGCCTTGGTGAGGATGTCTGCCACTTGTTCTCCTATAGGAGTGTACCTCAATTGTACTGCCCCTCATTGGACACAGTCTCTGACAAAGTGACACCTGATATCAATGTGCTTCGACCGATCATGAAATACTGGATTCTCAAAGAGCTTGATGCAACTCTGATTATCACACAAAATCCTGGTCACTTCCATCCTTACCCTAAATAGATTCACAAGCAATTTCCTAAGCCATATGGCTTCACACGAAGTTGTGCTAGCTGCCATATATTATGCTTCAGCTAAGCTCAGAGCCACGGATTTCTGTTTCCTACTACACTAAGAGGTCATTCCTGATCCAATGTTGAAACAATACCCAGTTGTACTTTTCCGATCTACTGAACATCCAACCCAATCTGCGTCAGTGAACCCACTCAGCCTGATGTCATTGCCTTGGGTGTACGATAGTCCATGCTTGACTGTTCCTTGTATATATCTGAGAACATGTTTGGTTGCTGTCTAATGCACCCTCTTGGGTTCCACTGTGAACTGACTGAGGGTGTTGACAATGTAACAAATGTCCAGCCTCGTATTGACCAGATATATCAGGGACCCTATAAGTTTCCTGTACAAGGTGGGATCAACGTCTTTATCTTCTGATGCATCAATATTCTTCCAGTTGGTGATCATTGGAGTAGCCATAGGTCTACAATCGTGCATCCTGAATCTCTTCAAGATCTCTATAGCATATCTCCCTTGTCTAAGGAAGATCTCACCCTTTTGCTACCAAACTTCCAACGCCAGGAAATAATGCATCTGTCTCAAATCCTTCATGTCGAATTCTGTGGCTAGGTTCTTCTTGCAGTCTTTGATGAGCCTGGATCATTCTGTCAGGAAAAGATCATCCACATAGAACACTAGGATTAGAGGCTCATTCTCTACGACAAGATAGTAGAGATTAGGATCTGCGTCACTCTTGACGAACCCCATCTTCCGCAAGTAGCCATCAATTTGATCGTAGCATGCTCTAGGTGCTTGTTTAAGCCCATGCAAGGCTTTCTTTAACCTACATACATGGAATTTCTTCTCTTGTGTCTCAAAACACTCTGGCTGTTCAATGTATACTTCCTCTTCTATTACCTCGTTTAAGAATGTCGTCTTGACATCCATCTTGTGAATCTCCCATCCCATCTGTGCTACAAGAGATATCACGGTTCTAATAGAAGTAATACCTGGCTACTGGGGTGAAGGTTTCTTTGTAGTCTATTCCTTCCTTCTGAACATACCCCTGAGCCACAAACCTGGCTTTGTATTTCTCCACACTGTCGTCTGCAGCATATTTGACTTTGTAGATCCATCTCAAACCTACCACTGACTTGTCGTGAGGCCTAGTTACCACTTCCCAGACATCATTGGCCATTATAGAACTATATTCCTCCACCATAGCATCTACCCATACCTGATGCTAAACGGCCACCTGAAAGGTAGAAGGTTCCCCAACCTGAGCTACTAGGGCCTGGTATTTGTCTGGCTGTCTTTGCTCCCTTTTATCATTCCATGGTGCACCAATGAAGTCCTCTGCATCTCGTAGAATTTGTCGGAGTTCCCGACTCATTCTTCCACTGGTAGTGGGTACATTTATCGACTCTTCCTCTTCCTGAGATTCCTCCTATTCTGAAGCTTCGCCTTTAGGAGAATTCCTAGTACTAGTTTCTGCTGGTCGAAGTGGTTGGACCAACGGATCGTCTTTTGACTACTTGGAAGGCATTTCTCGGGATTTCCTGAAAGCTTTGTCCTCCATGAACTTTACATCTCGCTGAACTACTACCTTCTTACTCCTTGGAAGATAGACACTATATGTCTTAGCATTCTCACTATATCCCACAACATATCCTTTCTCAGCAGTTTGATCTAATTTCTTTCTCTTTTCTTCGGGTATACGACAATACGCTAAACTCCCAAATATCTTAAAATGATTGACTTCAAGTGTCTTCTCGGTGAAGACCCTTTCCGGAGTGATCTTGCCCAATGCCTTGTGTGGAGTCCTGTTATAGACATAAACTACAGTGTTGCATGCTTCTGCGCACAAAAATTTGGGCATATCCTGATCATACAACATTGCCCTAACTGCTTCCATAATAGTCTTGTTTTTCCTTTCTGCTACTCCATTCTGCTTCGGATTGTAGGGAGTTGTCCACTCTCTTCTGATGCCTTCCCTAGTGCAAAAATCGGTGAAGTCCTTGTCAACATACTCTCCACCATTGTCTGAGCGCAACACTTTTATCTTCTTTCCTGTCAGATTCTCCACAAGAGCCTTGAGCTCTTTGAATTGACCAAAAAGCTCATTCCTAGTTTTCAGAAAGTAGATCCAAGTCTTCCTGGAATGGTCATCAATGAAGGTGATGAAGTATTCGGCACCACTAAGAGCTTTTGTGGACATTGGTCCACAGATATCTGAGTGTATCAATCCTAGAACACTCTTAGCTCTATTGTTACTTCTGGAAAACACTACTTTGGCATACTTGCCCAAAGTGCACCCCTTGCATACATCATCTCGTTTGGTACTTGGTTTTGGAACTCCTGATACTGTTTTCCTGAGAATTCTCAGAGCCCCATGGTGTAAGTGTCCCATCCTCCTGTGCCATAGTTCATTCAAATCTTTATCTCCATTGTTGCTTATCAGTGCCACTGGTGATTCTAGCTGTAATCTATACAACCTGTTACTTCTGATTCCAATCTGGGCCTTCATTTTCCAACTCGGGTGTTTGACATATACTTTCTCCTTAATGAAGAAAATGTCATAGCCCTTGTTTTGAAGTTGAGATACGAAGAGTAAGTTCATCCCCAATCCTAGCACATACAACACATTGGCTGCTTGAAGTCACTCTCCTGCTTCGGTTTGAAAGACTACAATACCTCTTCCTATTGGGGTAGACGTTGCCTTATTTCACATGGTGATATGAAAATTCATTCTTTCTTCCTGATAATCTGAAAGACATTCTCCAATTCTTGTCATATGCGAGGAGGCTCCACTATCTATATACCAAACCTCAGAGGAGGCATAGCTTGCTAGGCAAGCAACTTCTTCTTCCAATCTGGAAGCTAACATAGAATAATCGTGATCCATGTTCCTTGTGCCTTCTTCTGGAAATCTGACTGAGTCCCTTTGAGTTGATGCCTTTGCATCATGCTCTTGACCCATAGCCGATTCTTTTCTCCTGTCGCCGGATCTCTGCCCTAATACCATGTGAAAATTTCTAACCTGAAATTCTACTGCAGCCACTGATTTATTTCACTTATTCTTCACAATAAGTTATTTACGAAATCCCTTCAACAAATATTAAAATAAATTCTACTGCAGTTATCACATAATTACATAGAGAAAATACATACACAAGAACCAATCACATCAACACAGTTGTTTTTGGACAATTGTTCCCGAAAAGCCCAATGTGGGAAAACCGATGCAGCAGATGAGGGTTTTATTAATCTTCAGCAACAATCGCTTTTACAAGGAATGATTTTACATAGAAACTGAGAGAAAACACCTGAGACTTTCCCCTGGAGACTTTCTGACACTTTGGAGACCCTTCTCCCACTTTTGCGTCCCGTCTACGTCACTTTGAGTGGCTTAGCATGGCTCTGAATGGATCTATGTCCCTCTGCATCAGCCTACGTGAGGGCTATGTCTCCCCTGGACTGCGTCTCCCTCTGTGCTGTCTCTCAATGTCCCTGCTTCACCTCCTCCTCAACCACTGACTGCGGCTGATGCCCTCCTCTTCCTCCACCCTGCAACTCTCCCTCTGAAATAGATCTCCTTCTCTTGAGAATCAATTTTCCTTGAGATATTGAGTATCTGTCGGTGTCTCTCCAAATGATCCTCAAGTCTTCTCTTATACTTTTATTGTTGATGAATCAACGACTGAGATTAGGTCTCTAATCAATGACTAAGATTAAAACAGACTTGATCCTCATCTCTTAGAAGCTTCTCACTCTTATCTTTATTAATACCCATTAATATTTTATTTTCCTAAGGAATGCATTAAAATATTAATTATTTTAATAACTCCTTATCGGGGTGGAATTTCTCCAAACGATTTCTAGATCTTGGAGATCTCATGTGCCTTAGCCTCTCCACCAAATTTCAATGTTAGAGCACATCCGATGCTACCAAAAATCAACAATACTATCAGTACATATGCTAGAGTTTATGTTCTAATTGGGCAGAGAATATCTTTCTATTTGGAGGCTGAGTTCTAGTCATTGAAGCAGATCGAATATCAAATTCTTGAAAGGGGTCTTGTTCTGTGTTATACAGTGGTTGAGTTCCTATCATCCAAGAAGCCAACTACACTCCTTCACTGAGGAAGGGAGCTCTAGCATTTCTGGGCATGATTACCATATTTGGCAGGCCGAGAAGCTTGAGGGTATCTTGAAGAACACTTGAGGTTGGTTGAGATTGATCTATTGTACAGACTTAGGGAGTTATGTGAGGTATATATGAGCATACCTAAAGACATACGTTTGAGTAGACTTGGAGACATTTGTATAGCAACCTCCTAAAACCTTTTTGGAGTAGATATTCTCATATCCGTTACAGAGTTTGAAGTCCTCTTTGGAGCTGGTTCATAGACTGTTGCTCGAGGAGTTGTTGGAGGACCTGATGATACTCGGAAAACACTATTGAAGACATCACCTGGAAACATAAAATTCTTGTTGAAATAGCTTCCAGAAGAATTGATTGAAGAGTCACTTCCTTGTTGCAAACTTGGAGCATCTATTGGGTTGATAATTGAATTGTAGCAAACTTGGAGCATTGTTTGAGCAAGCCCTTAGGAGTGGAGAATTGAAGCACACTTTTGAATTAAGTTCTTGAAGCAGATTTTGGTCTAGCACTTGAGGAAGCCTATGAATTGAGATAAATCTTGTGGAAAATCTAGTAATAACCTTTGAAGCGGTCTTTGGAAGCACCCCTTGAAGATACTTTGTTGGAGCATTGTGACTTGTTGAAATACCTCTTAAGCAGCTTATTGGAGACCATTTTGAAGATCAGTTTTGAAGCTTGGAGCACCCCTTGAAGAATACTTTGTCGGGAAATCAGAAAGGCAGTAAATATTTCTTGATCTTGATAATTACTTGTGATGTTTCTTATTATTACAATTCTTTATATCTTCTTTCTTTAGTTCATCAAGCAATTACCAAAAGCAACAACATATACAAAATAAACACTAGATGTAGGCACATGCCAGGGCAAAACCCCCCTCGAGGGGAAAACTCAGTCAAGATAATTCTTCCTTTCAATAGTATGCTTTGAGACTCTTCACCCTAGACCAAGACAAGACCTTTCCTCCACACTAAGTCAGCCTCCCAGAATTTCGACCTCTTCTCAACAACTTCGACTATGCAACAACTTACGACAACTGACAACTTTCGACAACTGTGAAGGTTCGAAGACTTCGATCTCCCAATCGATGACACAAGACAGAGAGAGAGGGACACCAAAATTTCGATTTTCCTTGTCTCCTTAGACTTCCCCAAATTCGTAGTCACTTCGGCTTCCCAGTAACAAACTT
This sequence comes from Pinus tabuliformis, assembly GCA_031772625.1. NCBI lineage: Eukaryota > Viridiplantae > Streptophyta > Pinopsida > Pinales > Pinaceae > Pinus > Pinus tabuliformis. The sequence continues at coordinate 1,347,485,583 of CM062819.1, forward strand.
TCCCAGCTATAAGAGAACTTCGCACTTCTGCCCAACAACAAGAGAATTTCGCACTTCTGCCTAGTTACAAGAGCATTCAAACTTGATGAGACAATGATTCTCCAAATGAATTCAATGTGCTTCCTTTTATAGGCTTCTTCCTGTGTCGAATAGGGTCCTTAGGCTGACTTGACAATCCCTTATGCTGACATGGTGTGGAGGTTACACAATTCATATTTGACTCAATACTTAACCTTTTTACACGATTTAAAAGCCCAAGAAGGGTCTCTTTTAATGTACAATATTTCTATAGACTCAGAATAAATCCCAGAAGTCCTCAATGGGGACTTTGACTTAAAACATGGTGGCCCAAGCATGAAACCCATGCTTTAATAAGTCACAATAATAATAATAAAAGTCCTTTTATTTATTCTTTTGACAAGTACATTACATGATGACTCAAGTACATTTTGAAAACTGAACATAGTTACTTTGTCCAGCACTCCCTCTTAAGTAAGGAGGTGTTCATAATGTAGAAATACAATGGAAGATCTCAAACTATATGAGCCATGAAGAACTTTAGGCACCACAATCCCATGGACTAGATTCCTGACCAGGGCAATCTATCGAAGCAGTCACAAAATAGTTTAGGCACCGCAATGCCATGGACTAGATTCCTGACCAAGGCAGTCTATCCAGGTGGCACTAAGATGGACTCAAGCTTTTAGCCCCTTTAGGTACCCTCAGGCTTACTTGCTAACCATCAACCCAAAAATCCAGGTGTGTACCCAAAACATATCTCAATAATCAACACCACCTTTCCAACTTCTAGACATCAACAAAATGTGCTGACCATATGTCCTCTGATGTAATGCTTCACTCACAAAGCCTCAATACCTCTTGATCCAACAGATCAAGAATGATCAATCTCTCCCAATCAAACTGATTGGTAACCAACATGCTATCAAATCCTTAGAGAGATTTACCTATACAAACACAACCACAATCAATAATATACTTTCACATGTACATAATCAAATACAAACCTCTGGGGTCTTCCAGGCAACTTGATGTTGTTCCTCAACTTTTCATGGTAGGACTATCAACTGAATCTTTAACAGACGATTCCTTAATCATACATTTTCCTTCTTATTTCCCATACAACAACATATCCTTCGAAATTCATTTTTCAATTAATACCAAGCTATGCCCTGCCTTGTCAACCAGGAAGCACCTCTTTATCCTGACTCCCTCTTAATCTTAGGGAGATCTCTTCTATTAATGCTTCCTCTGGGAGATCAGCTTGTTCCTTTCAATATCGGAGAATCTTTCGAGGCTTCCAACCATTTCATCAGAGTTATCATCATCCTCATCATGCTTATCATATCAACATGCATCTTTACCAAGTTGAAGATTTGTGTACTAGCACAACTTCAATAGCAAGTACAACCCAATCTATAGAAGCATGATGTTAGCCATATCAGAATTACAGAAGTATTTCATATTTATAGCAGACACCGAAACTCAATTACAAATGAGAGACATATACTCTCCAACATCTTGCTAGGGACTTTGTTATACACCCTAGACTACTTCATAATGATATTCCCTCCATCTAGGGCTTCAATGTGTCTTCCAAAGGCATGACATACCTTACTACAACATATAGCAAACCCGAGAAATAATTCACGCAAATATAGATATACAAAAACATCTAACAACCTTTCAAAATACATATGTTAGACTTCTCACTAGGGATTCATATAATTTCTAGATTTCATACAAACAAATCAATCAAATTCAATCACAACTTAGTCATTAACTTGACCAACTTCCACTAGGTTAGTTTCAAACCCTAGATTTGAATCAATCATCAATCAGTCATCAACATGACCAACTACTACTAGGGTTAGTTGCAAACCCTTAAATTTTCCGTTCAATCATCAATCTCAACTAAAAAATTCAAATTTCAACAATTGCTTAGAAATCTCAAATTATCATATAGTCATCATACATAAGAGGTTTGAGGTTTCTTCTTCGACCAAGGTTTAACTCCAAAACCCTAGAATTCTATTTTCACAAATTCACCATTCTTACATAGATCTCAAACCATCGTATTTTAGAGACTTTTCTTTTGACTAAGGTTTAACTCCAAAACCCTAGAATTTTCATATTCAACAATCACTTAATAGGTTTCAGATTGTTATATCATATAGACTAAATAGTTTAACTTCACTAGGTTTTAGCTACAAAACCCTAGATTTCCAAACATCATCATCCTAGAATCTCAGACAAGGATTTCCATTAAATCCTAAAACTCATGACCATGAATGACTAGGTCAACACACAAAACTAGGAATTCATAATCTTTCATAAGCATATCATATGTCCAACAATATTAATACATCTAATCTAGACTAAGCTAGGGATTCGACCAAAAAGGACATATCCATATAAGCCTAGATTTTGTCATCATACATTTCATATAATGTGTTAGTCAAATCTAACTTTACAAATATCAATAAGAGTTACACTCACAATCATCTTGATTGCACTAGGGTTGATTAGACAAATACACACATACCAAGTAAATCAATTCTAAGACAATATAAGGGTCTTTCTCACTCATTCCACCAAACCTTAATGAGCTAGGGTTCCAATGTAGAACACACATTCCACCAAACCCTAATGTGCTAGGGTTCCAATGTAGAAACATAGCAAACCCTACATTTCCAAAAAATCCAAAGGTTCTGGGATTTTAGACCTTATCACTCAACCCTAACAAGTTAGGATTTCCCGATCATACCAAAATCCCAAACATGACATCATCAATAAAAACTTCAACTGGCATTTCACAATATCCCTAATCAACTTTTAAGATTTTAGATATTCACAATAGCATACCCTTCGGTGAGGGCTTTCCAGAACCTGTCTAGGGTTCTACATAGTCAATCAAGAATAAGAGTGGGGTGGGTAGATTTATCAAGAGATGAATCACCCAAACAAGAATCATTAAGATTCAATATAGCTAGTCATAATATAGTTAGTAATAGATCATCAAATGAATAATCCTTTCAATCACTGTATTCAAAGCATACCTTTGTTTCTTGACTAACCTTGTCTTGAGAGATGCTCCTTGCAGATGTTTTTCCTAATCAAGAAAACGGAGGGAGAAAGGTAATTAGTATTTAATATAATCACAACTAAATGAGTACATGAATCCAAGACTAAAAATACATGAAATACTTATCTTTGGGAGTGGTTGAGGGCTCCCTCCAAAGCTTGAGGGAAACCTACAAACTTAAAATAATACAAAAAATGTCTTTTCCAAAATGTGTTAAAAACCTATAAATTCTAAAACATATAAACAAGATATGTAAAGCTACAAGCGAAGAACTTAATAGTGTAAATCCCTAATGTCAGTTTCTTCGGGCTTGACTTTCTTTGAGTCTCCTTCTATAGCAAGGTTGGCTTGATCTCTTCCTCTCTTCTTATTCTTTGGATTCTTGGGACAATCACTTTTTTAGTGACCCTTCTTATGATATTGATAGCACTCTATTTTGGACATGTAAACTTTCTTCCTCAGTCCCTCCGATCTCTTTCCTTATGATGAGCAACATAGGCATTTGATACTCCTTCAGGATTTGTAACCATTGAGGTCCTTAATTCTTCTTGACTATAGTCGGTCCATAATTCTTCAAAGGTGGGAGCTACCTTCCAACTGTTGAGACCTGCAACAAATGCACCCCAAGAAGGTGGCAATCCTAATAGAGCAGTGATCACTAGTTCTTTGTCCGGAACAATCTCATCGATGGCCAAGAGATCATCCCTGAGTCTAGCTATTGTCACAAAGAAAGTTGCCACAATATCTTCTTTGGTCATCTTCGTAGTCCTTAGCTCATTCTTCAAACTTGCTACTTGACCAATGTTCTTAATTGTGAACAACTTAGACAAGGCTTCAAACATCTCCGGTGCATGATCAATGTTAGCTATGAATGGTACAAGATTGACTTTTATCCCTTCTACCGTCAGAGTCATAGCCACCAATTCTAAATTTCTAAATTTTGCTTTGTCAGCATCACTGCCTTCTTTAGTAGGCTTCTTAACCTTTCCTTTTACCAAATCCAACACCTTGTTCTTTTCGAGGATTAGGTCAATCCTCTTCTTCCAGGATCTGAAGTTAGATGCTCCTTCAAGTTTGTTCTCAGCCTTGATTGAGTTAGACATCTTCCTTGAATATAATAGATTCCTTCCCTGAGATGGTGCCTCTGAATGAATCTGCCTTTTTCCTCCTTTTTCACCAAAGCTCTGATACCATTTTGGAAAATCAGAAAGGCAGTAAAGGTTTTCTTGATTTTGATAATTACTTGTGATGTTTCTTATTATTACAATTCTTTATGTCTTCTTTCTCCAGTTCATCAAGTAATTACCAAAAGCAACAACACATAAAGCAATAGAGACCAGATTTAGGGACATGCTAGGGAAAAACCCCTCTCTAGGGGAAAATCCAGTCAAGATAATTCTTCCTTTCAATAGTATGAATTGAGACTCTTCATCCTAGACCAAGACAAGACCTTTCTTCAACACCAAGTCAACCTCCAAGAATTTCAACCTCTTCCCAACAACTTCGACTATGCAGCAACTTATGACAACTGGCAGCATCCAACAACTGTGAAGGTTGGAAGACTTTGATCTCTCAATCCAGGACACGAAACAGGGAGAGAGAGACACCAAAATTTCGATTTTCCTTGTCTACTTAGACTTCCCCATACTCGCTTTCTTTTATAGGCTTCTTGTGGGGTCGAATAGGGTCCTTAGGCCAACTTGACATATCCTTAGCCCGACATGGAGTGGAGGTTACATAATTCATATTTGACTCAATACTTAACCCTTTTATATGATTTGAAAGCCAAGAAGGGTCTCTTTTAATGTACAATAAGTCTATAGACTCACAGTAAATCCTAGAAGTCTTCAATGGGGACTTTGACCTAAAAGATGGTGACCCAAGCATGAAACCCACACTTTAATAAGTCACAATAATAATAATAAAATTTCTTTTCTTTATTCTTTTGACAAGTACATTACATGATGACTCAAGTACATTATTGAAGACCAAACATAGTTACTTTTTCCAACATACTTGAAGACTTGTTTGGAGAAGACATATTGTACACCTTTGAAGTAGTTGTGTTGGAGTACCATTGAAGGCAATCTTGAAGGAATTATCTATGTAGAATGAGCTTTGTTGAAGCCCTCGTGGAGTAGCCTTGTGGAAGACTTCTTGAGTGACATGAAGAATAGTGAAGACACCTTTTACAATTAATAAAGTTGTCATTGATGAATAAAGTATCTTTAAGATTATTTTGAGGGCATTGTTGAAGGGGAACTTGAAGATACTGCTGGGCTTGTTGCAGAAGACATTGGAAGCCTTGAAGAACCATTGATTTTATCTTGAAGAATTGAAGCATAGGGATGGAACCCTAAAGGATAGGAGTCCTCAAGAAGTTCAGGTTGGAGCTTGTACCAATGAGAGGGTTGGAGCCTTAGAGGTTGGAGCCTCATGAAGTCCAAGTCGGTGTTTGGCAAAGTACAGGTTGGAGCTTGGTGGATTGGAGATTGGTGTCTTGATCTAAGGTTTGAGCCCTAAACATTATTATACTTGATATGTTGTAAAGAGGATTGGAGATCTCGCTAATTTCTCATTAATAAAATCATTTATCTTGTTGTTGTTCATTTTGTGTTTTATCTAAGTGATCTAAACTCGTAAAGTAACAATTATAAAAGAAATATTGGTTCACCCCCCTCTCAATGTTTCCAACAACCTTTGCACTTACAACTAGATAGACAACTATAAGATCGTTGGTCTCTTTGGCAACATCTATGGGATGGAACATCCATCAAATGGATGTCAAAACAACGTTCTTGAACGGTACCATTGATCAAGAAGTCTATGTCGAACGAACCCTTGGGATTTGAAGTACATGATAGAGAAACTAATGTCTGCAGGTTGAAGAAGGCACTTTATCACCTTAAGCAAGCCCCTAGAGCTTGGTATGCTAGGATGGACACATATCTACAAAGATTGGGCTTTTCAAAGAGTTTGCTGATCCAAACCTTTATATCAAGATAGTGAAGGATGAACTAGTGATCATTCTTCTATATGTGGATGATATTCTCATAATCGGTATGGAAGATCATATTCAAGAATGCAAGAGACAATTGGCAACATAATTCGATATGAAGTATGTAGGGCTGATGCACTATTACTTGGGATTGGAAGTTTGACAGAGACTTGGTGAAATATATCTAGGTCAAGGAAAGTATGTGATTAAGATGTTGCAAAGGTTTGGCATGATGGACTGCAAACCTATGACAACCCCCCTTATTAGAAATTTGAAGAGGTCAGTTATGATTTAGGCCTTGTGGATCCCACAAGTTATAGACAATTGGTTGGCTCTCTGATGTATCTTGTGAACACTCGACCAAACATTTGCTTTGTAGTGAATATTCCCAATCAATTTCAGATAGAGCCTAGACATGACCACTCGGTAACAACCAAGCATATACTGAGATATCTGCAAGGAACAATACATTACTGCCTGAAGTATGATAGAAAGAACGATATCCAATTGGTAGGATATACAAAATTTGGTTGGGGAAGTAGTGAGACAGATGGAAGGAGCACTACCGAGGATGTTTTAGCTTGGGATCTTGTATCATCTCATGGATGAGTAGAAAGAAAGAGTCAATTTCTTTGAGTAACGCTGAAGTTGAATACATTGCAACATGTGAAGTTACCAGAGAATTCGTCTGGTTGAGGAAGCTATTATCCGATTAGTTTGAAGGACTGATGGACCCTACTGTTATACATTGTGACAACACCAGCTGCATTAGGTTATTTGAAGACTTGTATTCCATGGAAAGACGAAGCACATAAACAACACGTATCATTACATATGAAAATTGGTGCAAGATGGGGTGTTGCAGCTACAATATATCTCCACCGATGAGCAAGTAGCTTATATTTTGACAAAATCTCTTCCTCATAAGAAGTTTGTGTATTTGAGAGACAAGCTTGCATTGGTTGATATCTCCATCCCTAGTTGAGATGGAGAGATAGACAAATCGTTCTTTTCCTCTCTTTGTGAAGAAAGAATGGAGGATTGGGTAAGCACCTGGTTTTCAATACTCTTTGAGGATGAGGTAGGGCATCCAATAGGTAAGTGTAGTTGAAGAGGAAATTCCTTGAGGATGCGTTAGTCCAAGATAGTTATGGTCCTAGAAGGACATACCTTGTGAACATCTGGATGTGGTATGTTCCTTAAGAGACAACGATGATGGTGTCTATAAGTGATTGTCTCGCCAACATTGTGCTCTAATTTTGTGGAGAAATAGAGCTGTTAGTCAAGGCGTTGCTATGTGACAATACTGGTTGGTATGATGAGGTGCAATGAGCTAAGCTGAAATAATAGCTTATGAGATGGCTTACCAATCTGATTCTTGTTATGAGATCTCTTCAGTATGAGAATGTCCATGTACCATTATGAATACCTCCCTAGTTAAGAGGGAATGTTGAAATATGTAACTAGTTTCGGTCTTCATATGTACTCTTGATTCTTATATATTGTCAAATGAAAATGAAATTATTATTATTATTATTTATAGCATGGGTTTCATGCCTAAGGTCATTTTATTTTTGGTCAAAGCACCCATTAAGTGCTTCTAGGTTTTTTCATTAAGTCAAGAAGTCAAAGAGTCATTGTCATATGTAAAAGACCCCATTAAGTATTTTGTAACATGTCGGAAGAACTATTTTTGAGTTAAAATAGTCAAAATACCTCCCCAAGACCAAGTTGGCCTGGTAGCAGAGAAGTCAGCGTAATTAGGGCATGTCGTCCTACTTGGAAGCCTATATATATGAGATTATTCGACCTCCAATGGACTCACTGACTGATTCACTCATCATTCAAGCGAAGGAGAAGAAGAAGAAGGCAAGCGAAGGAAGAAGGAAGAAGGAAGTTGAAGTTTTCGGGTTTTTACGCTCTCTCTCTTACACATGTGAAGGCAAGCTAGGGTTTCTGCAACATCAATGCTGAATTTCTGAAGGAGAAAGGAAAGGGTCGACATTGGACGAAAGGTGGACAATTTGATCTCTCATAAGGCATAAAAGAAGAAGTAGTCCGAGCGAAGGAAGGAGGAAGGTCTAGAAACCTTAATTCTCCCACATGTGCAAAGTTGTAGCGAGTTGCAGGGGGCTGAAAATTTCAGACATGCAGTGGGGGCCAAAAATTTGTAGTTTGGGGTCGAAGTTGTGCAGTTGGAAGAAATTTGACTTCGTTTGACTTGGATAGAAGAAGCACATCATCAAGAAGGCCTGACTTGGTCTTGGAAGGGTATTGGTCTTGGTATAGAGGTCTTGGAATCCATCATTTGAAGAATCCATAAGAAGAGGAGATTTGTTGGTTTTCCTCTCAAGAGTAGAGGTTTTGGCCTTGGCTAGCAGCCTACATCTTGTGTCCTTGTGTATTATTGATCTTCATGTTTTGGTAGCTGTTTGATAATAAGAACAACATAATAATAAGAAAAGAAGAAGCTAATAATCAAGAAAAGTAAAAGAATATGAAAAGCAATTGTCAAGTCTAGGAGAAATGACCTCTTTTGTAGCCCTCTTGATCTTGTCAACATATCTTTCAATACATTAGACAATAAACATGGAATTTTTTGCATAAAAGAGTACTTACAAGAGAAGAAGTTTATATCCATCTGTTAGAATTACAAGAGTGAAGCTCCAAGACAAGATAACAATTATCCAAACATCAAAATGCATCAAATAATATCCAATTCATCGAACAATAGCAAGTCCAAATTCTTTTCTCCAAAGAGATACAAGTTCGAGTGATGATGAGAAATGAAATGAACCTCATCAATTTATATGATCCTCTAAGGGATTCAAATTGCCTAATTAGGCCTAATGATGCCCTTAATAATTTTATAATGTACAAATAACAACACTTTGGTGACAAGCCCAACAAATAGCTCCATAATGGGAATAATAAGCCTCTCAAGACGGTCGAAATGATATATACAATAGCTAGGAGGGCCATTGAAAGGCCTAGTGAAGTCCCTCATGTGCCAAAATGAGTGGAAGGGCTCCAAAATAGCAATGAAGGGGATGGCCCTTTGATCTCCAAGCAAATGACTTGTGGTGCTCCCAAGTGGTTGTGGGGGCACAAAAACAACCTCATGGGTCTCCCATTGATTCAAACAAGCATGTATCCCATCTGCGAGGGCTGGAACAATGATGCAAGCCCTCCCTTTCTCTTCCATGGTGAGACAAAACCCCATCTTGGCCTTGGATCAATTGCCAAGTGTGTGGTTGGCCGGGCAAGGTGGTCCAGGTGCATCATCATCATCAAACAAGCGGAACATGAATGAGCAATTAATGGTGCTAAAGGATTCCATGGCATGACAATCTACTCTCTGCTCTAGTGGAGGCCCATGGCTCTCAACGCACACCTCGCGGGCAATATGACCCTCTGGAGGGCTTGGACCCCATATAGGGAGACCAAACCCCAAGATGAAGACCCACCTGCAATCCTGTGTAAGATCCCATGTATCTCTTCACCTTCCAATACAGTAGTTCATTAGTGCAATTGAGCAAATGAGCTTACAAATCATGGAACCAAGTGGACACTTCATAGTGGCATGCCCTGCCATAATGGGCTTTAGAATGTCCAAGTGTTCCTAGGTACAAGAAAGAGGTTAATTGAGGACCCTATTAGGAGGTTTCAGCCTCCAAGGGAGTGATAGGTCCGTGATACATCCCTGAAATGGTAGGTGTCATGTGACATAATGATGGAATGGATTGGGGGCATTAGGGGAGGCTCCAAGCCACATGCCGTGGTCCGAGGGAAACAATAATGAGGGGAAGCCTGCACATGGGTGTATAGATGAAGGAGGGAGAAATCATGGTACATGAGTTACCCTGACCTTTTTTTTTCCACCCGTCTTCATATGCGATTTGATTTTTTCTTCTTTCAACTGCTCAGGGCTCCAGGGAATGAGAACATGATGTGCAAGATATAGCAGTGATTACCACCTTAAGGTTGTGCAGTTCATTGCCCACTAGGGTTTGGGACAATCATGGGTTCCTTAATGATGCAAGGGGCTCATGTAAGGGCCTTAGGAGCCAGGCTGATGGCCATAATGATAGGGATTAGAGTTCATGTTGGCTTTTTCCCATGTGCTAAATTTGTATGTCCTAGCCATATTTTGCATTTTATGGTACATTTCCTGTTGATAGTGGCCAAATTATGCTTTTTGTTTTGTTTTTAGCTACATCAACCTCCGGGACATCGTTCTAGGGCCGACCCAAAGTGTGGACGAGGGGAGGGGGAGGCTAACTCCTTGTGGACCCAATTGACAAATGTGGACCCAAATGGGAAATATGTGGAGAGGGGCTATAATGAGCGGAGTGGAGTGATGTATGTGGTGTTGGGAAGCGTGAACATGCAACCAAAATGAGGGTTTCCCATGTAGTGGCACTCCTAACTCTAGTAGCCAATAGAGCAGATTCCACAGGACTAGAATACAAGACTAAGCACCAAATTGGACAAGGGGGACAAGAGTATAGACCAAGCTCATTCTTTTCGTCGAACCACCCCACTAATCCATGTCCAAATGTGTCCATAATAAGTAAGCAAAAATACCCAATTACTAATTAAAATCCATATCTTTCGGATTGGAAGGCCCACCTTCAAATATACGATCATGGAAGAATGGGCGAGAACAAATAATGGCTAGCTCAGGGGGCGGAGATGGTGGCAAATCGAGCTATTTGGGAGTTGCTGGCTGCCGGCTAAAGACAATCTAGGAGAAAATTTTCTCCTATGGGTTTCACCCACTGGTGGTGGGTAACAATTCTGACGTCATTGGATTTCATATGGAGAAAGTTGAATTTTAGATCTCACTTAAAATCCAGCAGACTTAGTTTTTCAAGATTTCAGGATTGGGGGGATTGCAACATTTCCATTGGATTTTGTCATGTACGAGGGCAAGGAACTAGTTTTTAATTAGGAAGACCAAGCCCTCTATGTACGTGGCATTGGTTGTTTAACTCCTCTATCATGACCCTATTAAAAATGTACCCATCAGTCAAACAAAATCTTGACTTGACATGCCACATTTTTTCTAGCATATTTTAATGCTTAGAGGGTTATATTGATGACAAAGATCCCAATATAGGCAATGTTTTTGAGGATATGTAGGTATTTGTTGTAGCATGATAGTTTTTGGATGCTAGAGGCCATCTAGAGCCTGTTTGTTGATGTATTTTTGGTTTATGTGCACCATTACATGCTATATAAATGAGAGCTTTTGCTTGTTTGTGTGTAAATGTTTTGGATTCATATGGATGTGCATGAATATATATGTTTTTATTTAAAATTTGAATATTCTACGTGTTTTTGGTTGACTGGTTTTTTGATTTTTTTTAATTGGTTTCGTTCTGGTTCTGAATGGTCACCAGTTCAAAGGGTTTTTCGGTTTGATCATTGGTTCTGTTTCGATAACATTACTCTTGGGGCAAGGATAGATCTTTCTTAGGCAAATGTAAGGAAGTGTATGGGTGAAGGAGAGCCCCTAAGGGCTATTTCAATTACTCCAAGCTAAATCAAGAGAGAATTCAAGGGAATGTTGCATCCTCAAGGAAAATTTATTTATTCTATTTTTGAGGTCACTTTATTGATTGAGGGTTTTATCACCAACTTTTGAGCTTGGAGAGTCATTCCCATGCCTCATGGAAGTGGCTTGACTTATTGTATAGGCATGGGCCTTCATTTAAGACGTATCTTGATTTATTTCTTTAAGCCACATAGCAGTCTTGGTTTAACCTTGCCAATACTGCTAGTTTAAGTGGGAATAGTTGGGACATCGAGTGAGGCATGCAACGAAGGCAACCAACTCCAATAATCGAGCCCAAGTCTTGCTGCGTGAAATTCAATTCACTCTTACCACTCTCGCTAACTTGCTGGGCTATGATATGCTCCCTATATAAACAATTTGCAACTTAACTTATAACCTTGTTCAACAAATGCCTCGGTGTCTTGATTCATTATTTATAGTCATGCTATTGGTGCATCATTAATTATTACTTGTTACCTTAAGATTTGATTTTTTGGATGACCTACTTCTTTTAGTACATTCTTGTCATGTTAATAACAATAGAAGGTGTGATCCAACGAAATTGAACGAATAATGTTGTAGAATACCTGCAAGAGATACCATACAACATCTCCAATGGCATTGCAGCTATCCTATTTTTATTGTACTGTATTAAATATCTTTTGGATCACAGTTTTTGGGGCATAAAGTTGGACATCAATTTAACTTCTATGCATGGTGTGCATGTGTTTGTTTAAAATCAACTTGAAAATCTTGATCTTGAAATGCCTATGTTTTATTAATTCCTAATTTTGAATAGTGAATATTGATGAAATCACATCACCTCTTTGTACATGTAGTTTAGACAGGCATATATGTGTATATTCTGGCTCTACTTCACGGTTATGTGTCAAGAATTCTGGTTGACGTAAACATGCTCAGTATTTTGTTGTCTTGGTTATTTTGAGTCAATTAATAATATCAAATATTGTTACCTCATGTTTTCAAGTGCATCCAGAACTTATTATTTGTTGGCTTTGTGTTGTGTAGGTTGGTTGTGTATCTGAACGAAGCAGCAAAATTCTTTTATTTGATATAGCATGCATGTCAGTGGAACCTTCAGAAGTGAGTCATGCCTCATTTGCATCATGTTTTTCGCTTTTGCTTATCCTTGAAGGCATGGATGATAAAATTTGTTTAATTCCATGTTGTAGTTAATATCTGATGTTCTTATTCTCTTTTGCTGGTTGTGATTTCATGTTGAGACTTTGGAGCTTATTCCATGCATGCTTAATGTTTCTAATTCTTTTAGACACTAAATGCTCTGGAAGAGTAGGGTATCGGTAATGAAAGTGCTTGGTATTGATGATGCTGTTAGCTAATCAGATCTCAAGAAACCTATGTATGTTTCATTTGTTGGACAAATGTTTCAAGGAGATAGTATGCAATGTTGTTTAACATACTAGCTGGAATATCTCAATGTTATTGTTGAAGTATGTAAATAGGTCTGGTTTCATAATGTCTAATGTAATAATGATTTTATGTATTAGATGTAAAGAGAAAAATAAATTTTATTATTATTATTTTTATAGCATGGGTTTCATGCTCAAGGTCATTTTATTTATAGGTCAAGCACCCATTGAGTGCTTCTAGGGATTTGTCATAAAGTCTAGGAGTCAAAGAAATTTATGTAAGCCAATTTGAGTCATAAAGACCAATGTTGCGAACATCGCGACTAGGATTAAATTGGCGAGGGGAAAACATCGGAAAAATTCGGGGAAAAATCAGTAAAAGTTGGGAAAAAATCGGCAAATACAAAAGTATTCATTTTTTTTCAATTTTTTTTTTTTTAATATCTAATGCATCTACAACATAAAATAAATTCATTGACACATAAATATGATAAAAGAACTAATATATAAGATGTGTAATATCACTTCTAGTGCTACATCACACATAACAGTGAATCATGTCCTGAATAGTAAGTCTTGAGTCCCAACTCAGCGTCAAAATATCAACAAAAATATAATAATGTATCTCATATCATGAGTCATAATGTCATATACTATGAAATGTCATATACTATGAAATGAACCAAATAACTAATACTACTGATTTCCTCTGCCCCTCTTGCGAGAAAATGAAATAGCTTTCCCTCTAGATGTAGATGGCGGTGGAGTTGGCAGTGGACTCTGCTGTGCTCTAGAAGTTGAAGAACTAGGAGCTACAGGAGGTAGACCACGTCCTCTACTAGTTACAGGGGTAGACTAGGTAGGTGGTGTCACCCCCTCCTCCTCTACCCCCTCCACTACTTCTTGCTCTAACCAATTAGCGACAGACTCCATGAGAGGCCTCTCGGCCTCAACCCTCCATGCAACAGTGGTGTCAATCCCATCCAATGAGATGGCCTCTATATCAAGTGTCCTCTCAAGTTGCCTCACCTACAATCGAAGATTGTAGTAGACGTAGACCATGTCATTAAGTCGTTGGGACTCCAACTTGTACAAGGGTCATAAAATAATAATTATAAAAAATATATTATTTAATGAATTCAAAAAATTAATTGGAAATTTGAAATATTTTAAGTTTTAACCTGTTGCGCTTCTTGGTGTGTATTTTTTCAAATACACTCCAGTTGCGCTTGCATCCTGAAGAGCTACATGTTTGGCTAAGCACTTGAATGGCAAGCCTTTGCAGACTGGGTACTCTGGCACCATAGCTTCTCCATCATGCATCTACAACAAAATTACAAATAAGATAAACATAAGAAAAAAATGAAATTTGAAAGTTGAAGCAAAGTATGAAGTTATGAACTTGAAGAGACAATGAAATTTGAAACAAACTAAAAAATACCTAGCATTTTAGTCTTCCTATCAACCTCAACCATGTCAAAGCTAAATGTGCCACCTGCCACCCTGTATATTTCCAGTTCTTTGAAGATTTCTGCACGTTATGATGGAGATGGCACCATTCTCTGAACACAGGTGAAGAATCCATCCATGACTTTAGCATCAAATAAGAACCCATAGGGGTAAGCAAATGCGGGGTTCAGGTAGATCTGTTTAGCATGAATGGGACGATGGAGTGTGTTGTTCCATCGTTTATCAATCACTTCCCATAGGAGGAGTTGTTTCTAAAACCCCTCATCTCCCTTATCATCATAGTAGGTCCGAATGGATTCTTTGGCTCTGTCCATGGCCTCATACAAGTAGCCCATTGTGGCTTGTCACCAACAATTAATCGAGGAACCTTTACCAAAGGTTCAATAATGCTGCATACCTCCTACACTCCCGCCCAGAAGCTTTCCTGGTATGAAACTTATCTGCATATGGCCTCTCCCTCTAGTTTGCGGCTAAATGCCAAAGTACGCCATTGATCTGAAAGAAACATTCTCTTCACATCCCACATAGGATTCAAGAGGGATTGAAGAGATATGAAACTGGTGGTAAACTGTGTAATGGTGGGGCACACCAACTCCTTGTTGTTGGTGAATGTTCTCATCAAATGAAGCACATATGCATGATTATATATACATTTTGTAATGCTTTTTGATGAATCAACAATATTTTTGACAAAAGGAAATTTTGCTATTTCCTTCAACATGAAATCAATGCAATGTGTAGCACAGAGTGTCCAAAATAAAGTAGGATGCCTCTCCATAAGCATCTTGCCAGTAGCAACATAATTTTCAACATTGTTCGTTATGACTTGGACAACATGTTCTGGACCCACCTCCAAAATAAACACATCTAGCAAATCACACAATAATTGTGCATCTTTGATATGTGCAGATGTATCAACTGATTTCATAAACATTGTCCCCTTGGGACAATCAACCAAGAAGTTTATAAGGCTTCTACCTTTTTGATCAGTCCAACCATCTGACATCACAATGCATCTTGTGTGTGCCCATGATGCCCTAAACTCCTCCAATCTCTTGGTGCAGTCAAACTTTTGACTTTGAAGAATGCGGCCTCTAAAGTCATCATAATAAGGGACCTTGTAAACTCTGGGCCAACAATTGCAATAGCATCAGCAGCAGGCTGGAAAAATGGACTGTTCCTTGCAACGCTGAAAGGAATATCACTCCAAAGAAGAAACTTGCCCAACAACTTGTCTGCTTCTTCTTTCTCCTTTTTTTTAACAATTGAAGAGATAGATGTTTGTGAACCATATGTGGTTCTAGGAACAAAATATGATGAGGTAGCGACAGGATTGGTTTTAGATACTGATGATGACGTAGAACCAATGCCACTCTCATATTCACCTCCTAACGCTCTATTCCCTGCTAGTTGACTCTTCAGAGCTGACTTGGATAGTTTGGTTTGCTCTATTTCTTCCAATTACCTGAGGGCTCTTTGGATGATTTTTGGATTTGTATTGGTGTAAGGCCCTACCTCATGTCTATGGATTTGTGCAGGGTGATACTTCAATCTGTATACCCCTCCTGTCATATGATGCCCACACAACTTTCAAGTCAAGTTTGATTTGTCAAACCCTCCATTACGTTCACCAAATTCCCATAGAGGGTTCAATTTCCTTGGCATGTTTGTAACTTGGTTGAACTCTTGAGTTTTAATGTAAGATGAAGTTTGAAGTTGAACCTAGGGCACAAGAAGAATTGCAAGTTAAAAAGATAAAAATAAATTTTACATACAACACATTAAATTTTTGACAAAAATAAACCTCAACTCAATGAAACAATAATGGAAAAAATGCACATTCAAACACAAACAAAACTAATGCAAAAAAATAGAGCATAAGAAGAAATTAAACTTATAAATCTAACAATCAAGTTTTTACAATTTTGACCAAAATGAACCCCCTCCACTCTATGCAAAAAAAATGAAAAAAAAAAAACACAATCAAATCCACTCAAAAATCATTGATAATGGGTTATAGAAACCCAAACAAAAACAAGAAAAAAACAAAAAAAAAAGGCCAAATTTGGTGCGCATACCTGGAAACCATGATTTGCTGAAGAAATTTGGTCCAAACTCAAACTTTTCTTGCTTGGGATGCTAAAATCTTTCACTTTTCTCCTTCTCTGCCCTTGTAAATGACTTCCTCTCCTCCTCAGCTCTCAAACTTGTCCACTCTCTAAAAAAAATGACAAAAAAGAACAAAAAATCGGCTTTAAAACCAGCTGTTTCCGCCACTCACGATTTTTACTTGTCGGATTGTGATTTTTTGACAAAAAAAAACGCCGAAAAAATCGCGATTTAATCGCAATGTTCGCAACACTGATAAAGACCCTCCAAGATAAAGTCGGCCTAGAATCAACAAGCTGGCCTACATGAAGGACAAGTCGGCCTAGAATCAACAAGCTGGCCTACATGAAGGACAAGTCGGCCTTATGATGACAATTTGAACTTCAAGGGAAGTCTATATATAAGAGGTACTCGACCTCATTTGAAGGCACATCCAACAAGTTCAATCAAGGAAGGAAAGGAGACCTTAAAGGAGCAAAGGAGGAGAATAAAATGAAACCAAAACCGAATTTGATGATTGTTTAAGGGTTGAATCTGCCACACGTGCAGAAGGATTAGGGCAACATTTATTGCAACAAGAATGTTAATATTAGGTATGTTCTATGCTAGAGCAATTTATTTCAATTTTCACAGTTAGCTCAATATCTTTTCTAGATTAGCAATCACATCAACATTAAAGTAAACTGCAAATAGAACATAAATATAAATTGCAAAAGACAAGCCAAGACAAGAGGACCCAAGATGTGGTGCTAGCCGGGGATAAACCCCAATGTGGCGAAACCCTTGATGAATTCTTCTTATATGTTCTTTAATAGTTCAGCAGAGAGAGAGAGAGAGAGATAGTACATTTACAACAGAAGTAAACACTTTGACTTATCTAGATAAGAGCATAGATCATCTCTAGGAAGATGATACGTGAAATCAGTTGAAGACATGCTGCTTCAACTGATTCTCTAAGGTGACTCCTTCACCTATCATTGTGCTACATCTCCTCACCATGCTGCACCCATCATCACAATGCTGGACCTCATGCTGCTGTTGTTCCAGTGTTTAGCACTGCTGTACTTAGTGCCACGGCTGCACCATGCTATCACCCATGTGCTTGCTGCACCATTGCTGCTTTGTGTCCTTGCTACACCAAGTACTATACTGCTGTCCCAATGTACTTGCAGCGCTGTGCTTGCTGCTGTCCATGCTTTACCATGTTGCTGCTTCCATGATTCTTGCTACTGTCCATGCTTCACCATGCTTGCAACTGTCCCAAGCTTCTTGCTGCTGTTCATGCTTCACCATGCTTGCAGCTGTTACATGTTTCACTATGCTTACAGCTATCTCACGTGCCACCATGCTTGCAGTTGTCCCATGTATTAGCTTGTTGACCCTTGCATTGCTTGCTGCTGTCCAACTGTTGCATCTAAACATGTTGTTCCATGCACCTTACTGCACCATGCTGCTGCATCCATCACATCATGCTGCACTCCTTTGGGGTATTCAACACTCCATGTTAACCCAACATGTGGCTCCCACAGGCTGCTTCGAATGTGATCCAAATCTGGTCAATATCCTTGACCCAACGCACCTCTAACATTGCTCCAATTCTGCTTGTCACTTTGCTGTTCCTAACTATTCTGGTTAGGGCACTTGGGCAGCCCAAAACTCCTCTCAATAGTCCTCGAACAACCCTCCAAATCTGCTCGTCACTTTGATGTTCCTAACTATTCTGGTTAGGGCACTTGGGCAGCCCTAAACTCTTCCCAAGAGTCCTCGAACAACCCTCCAAATCTGCTTGTCACTTTGCTGTTCCTAACTGTTTTGGTTAGGGCACTTGGGCAGCCCTAAACTCCTATCAACAGTCCTCGAACAACCCTCCAAATATGCTTGTCACTTGGGCAGCTTCAACATGACTTTGTCTTAGGCAGCTTCACCATGACAATGTCCTAGATCTAGGGCACATAGAGCTAGGGCATCATCTTCTAGGAGCTGCATAGATCCTTCTTCCCCATGGCAGCATCTAGGGCAACTCTTCTTAAGGCAACATATCTCTTAGGATCTATCCTCCCACCAAAACCCAAAGACAAGTGGAGAGGAAGAGATCACAAGAATAGTGTGTACAAATGACTAGCAAGCCACCTCTTTTTATACTAAAACGTTGAGCACATGTGGGTGTTATTTAGTTGCTGGCCGACCTTGACAAATTGTCTTAAAACAAAAATAAATTCATAACTCCATGAATACTTATCGTAATTGGATGACCTTTAGATCAATCCTACACCTCTCGATGAGAGTGATCTAGGAAAAATATCCATTGCCATAAATAAGATGACCCACATGGATTTTGGCCCTAGTTGGCAATTTTAACACTCCCTCTCAACTAGGGAGAACTCCATCTGCTAATCCATATGTCCGACTGTACTATCTCTGCCATCAGTGCCCTGCACTCCTTTGTTCTGCTCTGCTTAGCTCTGCTTTGTTGAGCTCTTTTTAGCTTTGCTCTGTTGAGCTCTAATTAGCGCTCTGCTCAGTTTTGCTCTGCTCTTTTCTTCTGAACCATGAAGAAAAAGAATTGATTGGGAATGTCTCATACCATTCTCTACTGACCCGAAGTCAGTTCCATATGATGAGAGTGTGTCATATCACTTTTGCTGACCTGAAGTCAGTTTTATCGACCCCAGATCACTATCACAAGATAGTGTCTCAAACCACTCAGACTAATCTCAGATCAGTTGGAGGTCATCCTAGCATAGGGAGTATGGTAGATACAATGATGCGTCCATCGATAGTACTATTATGGTCCCTAACCCCATTTCCCTGTTCATTGATCAGATGAGAGGTACCTCCCATGAGTCCTAGAGTACATGGGTAGGATGCCTCAACAGGAGAACTAATCATCCTGTCCCATAGGATAACTAATCATCCTGGCTCACAGGAGAACAAATCATCTTGGCGTATGGGAGAACGTATTATCTTGGCTCATGGGAGAACGAATCATACTATCCCAAAGTCGCCTTGGGGTATCACAGGGGAAGACTGAGCTATTCACCCTGTACACAACGCACCATTAGGGGAGGGTGAGTTGCCCTATGGTCATGTGTTGCTCCAGTAAGTATCCCAAGGCCCCCAGAGCTCCCAGAGCTCAATGAATGCAACATGCGGGACCCTTATACGAAGGTCTCTCAACGACTCCAAGTCGTTCGGGAAAGTCACAATTTGACCTTTCCCCGGGGTTTTCACAAAATGTTTGCGACCTGTACATTAGTCTCAATGTGATGGAGCCTCCTCGCTCATCGACTTACCATATCCCAGATAAGGTAGTTTCTGATGTCTATTTGCTGGAGTAATCATCGAATACGGGATTCCTCAACAATCGAATCCCTCCCTTGGTTGTCACAGAGGATATGGTGGTATTCATCATGTGTACAAACAGCTCATTGAAGAGCTTCCACAACTAGGTAGCTTCATACGAGATCATACTCATGGCTATGTATTCGGTCTCGGTGGTGCTTATATCAACCGACTTCTGCTTCCTTCTCATCCATGATATCGAAGCAGAACCCAAAAAGAACCACCACTGAGAAGTGCTCTAGTGATCCTCCACACTGCCTGCCCAGTCAGCATAATCATGCAGCGCCATTTTTCCGGCAGTGTATCTCAATCCATGAGAGATTGTGCCCTAAAGATATCTTAGAAGATTCTTGGCACCAATCCAGTGAGGCTCAACCAAAAATGAGCTCACCATGCTAACTGCAAAACATATATCTAGACAGAAGTTCACCAAGAACGTCAATGCAAATGAGTTTATGGAACTCAAAGGCATTTCCCAAATCTGGTCCGGCATCACCACCATATAACTTCTGAAAGTTAAGATCCTCGAGGTAGTCACGGGCTTGCAGTTTACCATTCCACATCCAGAATCTGACTCCCTCTTACTTCTGCAAGTGAGAGGGTCTGCATCTGTCAGAAATAGGTCGTTCTCATGTGGTGCCGGTATGAGAGGGCCCCCATCCACAACATTCAAACAATGGTTTGGATCGGCTTCATTCTTCAGCTTCATTTGATAGCTATCAATCCTCTCATATCAAACCCAGGGTGATTTGCTTCAAGCCATAGAGGGCTTTCTTCCACCTGCACACATGAGATTCCCGATCATGAATCTCAAGCGTTCTCGGGTTGTTCCAAACTTGTGGACCTGCTACATGAGGGGAATGGTCCCCTTGTAAGATTTTCCTTCGGTACATCTCAGACATGTACCTTCATGCTCCTTTTGAATTCAGGCATCCTTGTCATCATTTGACTCATAGACCTTCGGTGCTATGTGTCAATTGACATGGTCCCCATTGGACTTCTTGCAACTTGTTACAAATTGCCAACCTTGAACCCATGAGTAAAAGCATCTTTGAAAATTCTATTTTCAAACACTTATCTTTCCATCAATGAACGCCACCCTGCAATCTTTGACTTCCATTGCCGAAATGGACACCAGGTTCTTGTTGTGATTAGGTACATAAAAGAGATTCTATAAACGAATCGAGTTACCCTCATTTAATTGAGGGGTAACACCCTTTATGGGATAGGTGGCATCAGCTCCAAGTATAATCCCACAAATGTTTTCATCTCTACCAAATTAGAGAGAAAGCACCCTTCTATCC
Source organism: Pinus tabuliformis (assembly GCA_031772625.1). Lineage (NCBI taxonomy): Eukaryota > Viridiplantae > Streptophyta > Pinopsida > Pinales > Pinaceae > Pinus > Pinus tabuliformis. The sequence goes on from CM062819.1 coordinate 1,347,506,860, forward strand.
GATGGAGTGCCTTGAAGCACTACAATCAATAAGCCAGATTCCTAAAGAATCTAAAGGAGAGGGCCAATATAAGATAACACTTCTTTATCTTATCAGAAACAACATTTGATTCTTCATACCTGGGATTCCTTGTTTTCTTGAAGAGTCAGCCATTTCCTTGATGACCTGCACTGTCATTCTTCTGATTATTGAAGATGTCCCTGGAGTGATTGTTATCATCATCAAGTGATGTGTCCTTGCTATTCGGACACTCCTTCATATAATGGCATCAGCCTTTCCTTTGATCTGGACTTCCCATTGTAGTGATCGTTAGGTAGGCCATCAGAAACTTCCGCTGCGCCATTCTGATAATATTCTTTGCTTCGACTTCACCCTTGGTGAATTAGAAGAGGGATGAGGAATCCATTGATCCTTTTGTCCTTTCCCAACTATCTTTGGTGATTGCTCTTCCACTCTTGCTTGGGCTTTGTCTTCACCTTAGCTCTGATACCATGTTAATTTTAGGTATGTTCTATGCTAGAGCAATTTATTTCAATTTTCACAGTTAGCTCAATATCTTTTCTAGATTAGCAATCACATTAGCATTAAAGTAAAATGCAGATAGAACATTAATATAAATCGCAGAAGACAAGCCAAGACAAGAGGACACAAGATGTGGCGCTAGCCAGGGACAAATCCCAATGTGGGGAAACCCTTGATCAATTTTTCTTATATGTTCTTCAATAGTTCCACAGAGATAGAGAGAGAGCGAGAGAGAGCGAGAGAGAGAGAGAGATAGTACGTTTACAGCAAAAGTCAACACTTTGACTTATCTAGATAAGAGCATAGATCATCTCTAGGAAGATGATACGTGAGATCAGTTGAAGACATGCTGCTTCAACTGATTCTCTAAGGTGACTCCACCACCTATCATTGTGCTACATCTCGTCATCATGCTGCACCTTGCTGCACCCATCATCACAATGTTGGACCTCATGCTGTTGTTGTTCCAGTGTTTAGCACTGTTGTACCTGTTAGCGCTTGAAATTTCACCTCAGGCTGAGAAAGGTAAACCTCAAGGCTACATCAAACCATTCAGCCTCGTAGCTAGCCCTACAGGGCAGGAGAAGGCTCTCTCCGGTCAATCTCGGTAGATCTTCAATGGGATGAGATGATCAACAAGGTAACACTGATATTAGGCTAGTAAACTGATTAAAAAGGTGGATTTGGGGTTTTTTGGGTTTTTGGTGGCAAATTGAGGAATTGCAATTTTGGGTGCGGGAATTGGACACAGTTTCTGCAGGGGGTTCCTTGGGGCGAGGTAGGAAACAGTATTGATGCCTTAAACTGAGATGGATGATCAGGAATGAAAGATGAGGAGCTAAAGAGAGCAAACAATGACTTTGAATTCCCTTTAGACAGTAGAAAACATGGAAATTAAACAAATTTAAAAGCAGAGCATGGCTAGCATGAATTCCTACTTTAACACTTCATTTGTTTAATGTGCAGCAGTAAATAAAGGGAATGAATCACATAACAAAGCTTACAAGAACATTGAGAAACACACCATCAACACATGAGTCCACAAGAATCCCAAAGATGACTGCAAAACCCTGGTCTTAGCCAAAAATTGCAGAGATACAGTAAAAATATACAATGATAGCTTCTCCCTCAAGAGTCCAACCATGAAAATGAGCAAGAAAGTACATAATATAGATGATCTAACCTCTTTCCCTGCCTCCATGGGTCGAGCTCACTATCCTAGGAGCTGTTTGAACCACTTCTAAACTAAGCACTACAAAATAGGCAGTCAAAACAACTTGCCTCTATAAACTTGGAAACCAGTTCATACATTCAATTTTTACCCTTTACATAAATGAATCTTCTAGAAGTGTTAAACAAGAGTAAAAGTATCTAAAAAGTGTCACAATTACATCCAAGAGGACCATCATTAACCTCAAAAAGTCAAAAAGAGTCAAATCTGCGTTTTCTGGGCTGAACAAGTCAATTCTGGCAAAATCTGCTCAACGGGTCGCGCACCCCTGCTCAACGGGTCGCGCACATTGGGAGCTCTGTTTGAGGCACTTGCAGGTGTCAGAATTGGGTGCAGGATAGCTCGTTGGAAAGGTCTGTGAGTCTACTTTCCAACCCAACTGGAATTTTTGAATTTGGAGGTCATTTGCCCTGTCAAAACTTAATTCTCCCAAGACTGGTTTCTGCAACTCAAAAAAGGGGCAGAAAGTCAAATTTTCCATGTATTTTGACCTTCTGGAGGCCCAAAACCCCATAAAAACTCAAGTCCATCCATAGGCATATGTAACTTTGCATAACAAATCTAGAAATGCTGAGTTTTTGCAAAAAGGAGCTGCCATGACAAAGGGTCTCACCGGGGGTGAGACCCGTTGAGGAGCCAAAACCTGTAAATTTCCAAAAAATGCAAAAATTACCCAAAACTTCCAGAATTTTTTGGGATTTGAGCTGTGGCTAGGCTAATGAGTGCCATGATCCTTGAGTGAAGCCTCAGCCAAGATACAGAGGGGATTTGGCTTCTTTCTCTGTTTTTGAGCCTCGGTCAACCTCCTTTGAAAAACTTTCATTTTGGCTTTGCATACATGCATCCTTGCCCAATAATGATTTTTCATATTTCTCAGCAGCTTTTTCTCTTGGTTGGCCTTAGCCAACAGCCTCTCTAAGTATGCATTCACCTGAATGAGCATTGACTCTCGGTCAGCAGGCAATGGATCACCGGGTCTTCTTCGGTTCAAGACTCGGTCACTACGAATCCTCCATAACTCATCAAGTGCTTTCTCCTCCTCTAACTGTTTGTTCCGCTGCTCCAAGTAAGTGATAGTCCATTGGGCACCCTCAAGTCTCTTGTGCAAAGCATCATTTTCAGCCCTGAGATGCTGAATGATCTCCTTTGCCTCTCGGTTAGGAGAACTGGTCTCAAGATCAATGACCTCGGTGTCTGGGACTCCTGATGGACCCTCATGAATCATGGGCTGTTTGCCCCTCTGTGCTGATGAAGAGAGCGAGGCCCCTTCCACCTGATGTGGAGATAACACTCGCTGAGCTGATGATGAAGGCGAGACCCCTTCCACCTGCTGTGGAGATAGTACTCGCCTAGCTGCTGCAAATAAGGCCCTTGGGCCTTTCTGATAGGTGACTAGAGGTGTGGAGCTGACATGTCGGGTGACCGGAATATCAGGCTGCTGAGATGGTCCTCCCTCCTCATGATGTGGCTGAGGTGGCACTGTGAAAAACTCACGAGAGATAAACTCCTCACATGAGATACCCTGCTGTGTCAACTGATGCAAGACTATGAGCTGAATCAAACCATAATGACATAAGCTCCTATACTGCTGGGCCGGGGTCTTCTTCTGCAACATGGGCACCATCCTCTGAATGTTATGAAAGAAGAAGACCGGGATGTTCATCATCCTCACTCGGGTGAAATGCATCAAAAGGCGAATGTGATATGAGTACACCTGTGAAAATCTGCCCTCACAGGTAAAATAGTGCATAATAAGCCTCATGATGGGAGCATACTCGCTCCGGAGAAATCTGAATGGAAAAACACCCGCCAAATGTCTCATGAATGGTGGCCGGACATAAGGCTCAAAGTGAACAAAATCTAGCAACCTGCGCTTAGGCCACACCTCACCAACATTTGGTATCCCTGTAGCATGTGAGATCACCTCGGGTGTCAATGTAAAATCTACCCCTGCTAGATTGACATGTCCATCATGCAAATGTAAAACAAAGAGGCGGGCCAACTCTCTGTGATGTTGAATCCGGGAGATCCTCTCACAAAACTGATAACAAGACATGTACTGAAAACAAGTCACTGCCATGGGACAAGCCTGTAATTCTGACAAAGAGGTGGGCTCCTCTCGCTTATGATGTCCACCCTTACCACCCCTACGAGGCCTCCTCTGTACCTCAACCTCTGTAGATGATGAATGGTCATCACTTTGCTCATAAGTTTCGGTTTCTGACATGGATTAGGAGCAAAGTGGACAAACTGAACTGCTGTCTCTGCCTGCAAAAAGTGCTGAAATCTATGCTGTTTCAAGGGGAAAAAGACATGAGGGAAATGTTAGGGGAGGGATTCTTTAACAAGGAATGGGAATATATAAATATAACAGGGAATTTTTTAAGGGAAATGTTGCAAATCATTATGCATACAGGAATACATATTTATAATTGGAAAATCATTTGCAAAGATCATTGTATATGGGAAAAAACATGTATGAAAGTGAAGATGGGAATATGCTTACATGCATTAATAGGGGAAATAGGGAAACCATACACACAACATGCTGACATATTTACCAACATTCTTGTTTTATTTACACATGCATATGGTGGGGGAAACTGGGGTTTTGAATTTTGTTTTTTGATGCTTTGGGAGAGGGGTAGGGTTTTCATTTTTTAATGATTAGGGATGGGGAAAGATTTGCATTTTATTTGTAAAATAATATGGGAAAAGAGATGAACATATAAGTGTGAGTGAAAGGGAAAGGAGGGAAACAAACCAAAGGGAAAAATAACTTGAAACAACATAAACCCTAGCACCATTTGCTCATTAACATTGCAGCCATATAAAGGAGTTCCACTTGCAAAATTTTAATCATTTTAACATGTTCATGACACCCACCATCATAACCAGCAATTAATCCATGTTTAGAGCACCTACCTCGAGCAAATTGATAGCTTGGAAGGAGTTTGAGGTAATTTGTTTGAAGTTTGCAGCAAGGCGGTTCAACGGGTCGCGCACCACCTTCAACGGGTCGCGCCCCTCTGACGGGTCGCGCCCGTTGTTTTTCTGAACGGTGGGAGACCCTCTGACGGGTCGCGCACACCCAACAGGTCGCGCACCTGGCTCAACGGGTCGCGCACCTCTCTGCTGCCCGAAATTGCTCTGCCGTTGCTCCTTTCTCACAATCGCTCTCTCAAACCTCTCTTGCAAGCATTAGGATGCACAATGAGAGTGAAAGGAGGGAATTTAGGCTTTTATGGATTTCATTTGAAAAAAATTCATCCATAAACCCACTTTCTAATGTTTTCCTTTTGACACTTTATAGCACTGATTTTTGGTTTCTTTTATCCTGATTTTGACTTATTTGAGTGCTTTGACTTGATTCTTTTTGCAGGTAGATCATCTGAGGGATCTTGGCAAGGGGACCAGGGTTGCATTTTGTCCGTTGAAGACTTTTGAAATTTCATCACTTATTTACAAAAACTGAGAAAATGACCTTGGCTTTAAAAACAGAGTTTTTAAATCCAAGGTGAAAGTTCACTGTACAAGATAAAAATATCGGAGAAACATGTTTACAATCCTCCCTCTGGCTTGCTGAGTACTCATGGATTTCCAAAGACATGACCTTGCAGAGATAAATGACCAAAACCCTAGACCTAGGACTTTGACCTCAAGACAAATCAAGACAAGCTTGAAAAACTTAATGACTGATATGACCTGATCCAGCAAAGCCAAGAGGGGTATAAATAGACCAGCTCCTCCATCAGGGTTATGGCATGCCTAACGAGATGCAAAATTTGACACTGATGAGACACCTACTAATGCAAATGCAAAGAGCTTTGATCACTGATGGAGGGCTTTCAAGACCGACACTAACAGTACCTACTGCCACGACTGCACCATGCTGTCACCCATGTGCTCGCTACACCATTGCTGCTTTGTGTCCTTGTTGCACCAAGTACTATACTGCTGTCCCAATGTACTTGCAACACTGTGCTTGCTGCTGTCTATGCTTTACCATGCTGTTGTTGTCCATGCTTCTTGCTGCTGTCCATGCTTCACCATGCTTGCAACTGTCCCAAGCTTCTTGCTGCTATTCATGCTTCACCATGCTTGCAACTGTCCCATGTTTCACTATGCTTGCAGCTGTCTCATGTGTCACCATGCTTGCAGTTGTCCCATGTATTAACTTGTTGTCCCTTGCATTTCTTGCTACTGTCCAACTGCTACATCTAAACATGTTGTTCCATGCACCTTATTGCACCATGCTGCTGCAATATACCATACTGCTGCATCCATCACATCATGCTACACTCCTTTGGTGTGTTCAACACTCCATGTTAACCCAACACGTGGCTCCCACAGGCCGCTCCGAATGTGATCCAAATCTGGTCAATATCCTTGACCCAACGCACCTCTAACACTGCTCCAAATCTTCTTGTCACTTTGTTGTTCCTAACTATTCTGGTTAGGGCACTTGGGTAGCCCTAAACTCCTCTCAACAGTCCTCGAACAACGCTCCAAATCTGCTTGTCACTTTGTTGTTCCTAACTGTTCTGGTTAGGGCACTTGGGCAGCCCTAAACTCCTTTCAACAGTCCTCGAACAACCCTCCAAATCTTGTTTTGATGTTTCTTGATCATTTTCTTCCTCTTTTTCATAATCTATGTAAAATAATTTCTTCTCAGCACACTTATGACCTTTAATGTATTTGTTATCACAATTGTAACAAAGCCCTTTTGCTCTTTTTTCTTCCAATTGTTATGGTGTCAACCTTGTAGGTGGTGAAAGGCCAGGAGAAACAACACTTCCATATTTATGGTTGTGAGGGGTAGACTTCCTGGTTGACATAATTTTGCTTTCCACTTTTCTTGCCAACCTGAATGCCTTCTCCAATGAATCAGGTTCCCAAAGACGAACTTCATGTTGAATGTTATCCTTTAAAGTCCCTATGGATACATCAATCCTCTTCTTCTCTGGAATATCATTTTCTCTTATATTCAATTTTTGAAAGTCCTGAATGTGCTCTGCCATTGAACACTTTTGTTTGAGATTTATCAAGTGACTAAAGAAGGTGTTGCTTTTTGTATCCTCATAATGTGCTATCATTTCCTCCGTGAAAATTGACCACGTAACAAGTGGTTTACGAGAACAAAGCCCTTTATACCATAAAAATTGATCTGGTTCTAAATATGAAGATGCAATACGTACTTTTTGTAACAGTTGCACCTCATGTAGGTCAAAATATTGCTCCATTTGTAGTATCCATGTTTCGGGATCCTTGCCATTAAACTTCCTCATATCGATTTTTTGAACATGGTGAGTCTTAAATCCAACATTAGAGTCTATGAAATCATGATTAACATTTCTTTTGTTCTCATCATGAGTTTCCTTTACTACTCTTTCACCATTAGTGACCATTTCTCGTAGCAAGTTATTCAAATTTATCTTCAATTCTTCCATCTTATCGTCCATGCCATTCATCTTAGCTTCCATGCCATCCATCTTAGCTTCCATGTCATCCACCTTAACTTGCATGCCATTCAATTAGCTTCCACACCATTCATCTTGTCTTCATTTACCTTTAGTGAGAGTAAAATTTGTTGTACTTGGTCTTGTAATTTTGATATATCATGTTGCATTTTTTCCTCTTCTTCACGAGTCATGCTAGAGCTTTCAGGTTGCTTATTAGGTGTTTCCATTTTCTTTCTTCGGGGCATTAATTAATGCTAATAATTCTTCACTATTCCTTTTGAATTCCTTGAAACTAATTTTTCAAACTAATCTTATGCAAAATTTAAACAAAACTACAAATTTTTTTCACTTTGTAAGGGCTCGATATTGAATCTGCTGTATCTCTGTAACTGCGGATCTCGAATATCTAAAATCTCGTCATGCGGTAGCCCTTTGAGTCCTCTTTCTAGCCCTGCAAGTCTGATCAAGATTGGATTCTCCAAGGAAGAGTTATGCCAAATCTCCCGCGGTGACCTGATTATAAACTAGTTGAGCAGAGCGAACTTGTACGATATGCCACGTGTCACTGTTTCAACCTTAGTACTTGAAATTGATACACAGAAAACTACAGGTCGTCCTCCTTCTGAAACTTCTTACGAAATTTCAATTTGATGCTCAAAACAAAAGCTATGACGATTTTCCCGAGGTCCCCTTTTTGGAATGTAATTCGGGAGTCTGCAAAAACCCAATCTTCCTTAGATCATATCTCCACAAATATAGCAAGAAAAGCTCTGAAATTTGGACCCGAAGTTCAGAACGATTTCGGCTCAAATGAGTTTTTTTGTGTAGCTTCTGAAATGTTGTAGAAAAAAAGTTATAGCGAAAATGCCACAATGACCTGATTGGAGCGGCAAAACCCTAGAATCCAAAGCTCTGATACCAAATGTTAGGAAACCAGCTCACAAAAAGATAGAAAAGATAGATAAACGCCTTCAAAATAAGCCTCTGCGGGGAGGCAACCTCCTTTTCATTACACAAATGAACAATTCTTGGATGATACAATTGACAAGACCTCCTTTCTATATATAGGAGTCTAACGGGTCATAATATAATTAGAGTCGATATAACAATAATAATGTAAGGGCATAATAATAACAATAGTGGGTTTCTATGGCGCACAATAATAACAATATGGGGACTACATGGGCACAACAATATAATAAGGGGGTTGTACTAATAACAATAAGGGGTTACACTAGTAGTATAGGGACCTAACATCTGTGCCCTCAGAATCCACAAATTCACTCTCTAATGGATTTCACTTGATGCCCTAGCCCAGCTGTCCAAAAGAAAGGGGCCAAAATTTTATGGAAGAGAAATATGGAGAAGAGAAGAGTTGATCACTAAATGGCTTGGACCAATGTCTTCTCCTTTGGGCTATGGAGTGCAAGATGCTTCAAATTAGCCAAAATTTCCCTTAAGGAGGTTTAAGATTGATGCCCCAGCTACCAACCTTCAACATTTACCCACTCAATATTTATGGAGTTTTATGGAAGAAAGACAATTTCAGCCACTAGGAACATTCATAATTTGTCATACAATGAGTAACATATGCAATTGCCAACCAAATAGCTTTCCAAAATGATTTTCAACAAATTAGGGCATAATAGGATTAGAGTAGTTGTAGCAATTCCGTACATTGTACATTATTCCAACAAAATATTCACCAAACAACACTTACAAGATGACAATATGATATATCCATCCAGAAATCATGAGATAGCTCCAAAGAATATTGAAAATTTTAGCTCCAAATGTTAAATTGCATCCAAGAGATCCAATAGCTAACCAAAAAAAGTGCAAGTTTGCCAAGAATGTCGAATTCCCAAGTGTGATATTGATCTCTCGCAAATGAACTTGTGTTCTATTTATATGAGATTCACTAAGTCAAATTATCCTAACTAGCCCCTAAACATTAAAATAATGAGCAAGAAACAAGCCTTGGTTGCAAGCCGACCAAGTAGCTTTCATAAATTATGAATTAGCCATCCATATGCTAGTCGAATTGATGATGTCATGTTGATGTAGGGTTGTTGGAGGGCCCCGTTGAGTCCTTTAAGTGCGAAGGTGTGAGAGAGGGCTCTATAAATCACAAAGTAGGGGATGACCCCTATTGCTCCATGCAAGTCATCATATGGGGCCCCAAAGTGGTTTTGGGGCACAATTGTTTGTCTTATGGGTCTCCTGATGATAGATAAACCCATATAATCCTCCAAATGAGGGCTCTGATTATGGTGCCTACCCTCCTATGTCTCAAGGGTGAGACAAACCTCCTCTGGGCCTCGTGTCAGCTACCACTCCATAATGGTACGCCCTCCGGGCACACTAGTCCAAGTGCATCATCTCGTAAATAATGTGGGGCAATAAATAAATTGCTGAAGATGCTGAGGGTGCCCATGGTGTGGAATGATGCTCTGCACATGATGGGAGTCCCATGTCTCTGAATGCATCCCTTGCAGTGTCAATATAATCCTCTAGTGGACTTGGACCCCAATTAAGTTGCCCAGCCCATGATGAAACTGTTAATTTGGTAGCTCAGTGACAAATTCCAACCATTGCATTAAATTCCTCTTTCTGAGAGGACCAAAACTGAGTTTTGAAGCACTCAATTTGGACAATGAAAAATATATTTTTGAGTGAAAAGCCACATTGGCGCATTTGTTCAGGTCGACCTAGAAGCAAAATGAGCAACCCTCCAACACATATAACTACAAATCAAGTCCTCCTCATTTGGCATCACATCAACATCACATTATTCTCTCTCTTGAATAGATTGGTTCATATAGCTCAGAAATCCTAGTTTTCTTTCACACGTGCAAAGGAAGGAATATCTTTTCTGTTTGGCCGAGTCAATCTTCTGTTCTGGGACGTTGGCGAACATTGACTTGGGTGTGTTTGGCATGGTTTAACTACGTTTTTTTTGGAGTATCGCTGTACTAGCATGCCGCGTTTATTGACACAAAATCCAAGGAAATCTGGGCACTTTGACCGCAGACCTAATTGCAGAACTTTGACCACAGGTTTCCTCTCTTTGTTGACCCAGTTTGATTGCTTAGAATTGGATTGTTTTGGGCTCATCTTAATCAGCAAAGGAGTTCACATTAATTGATCCAAGACCAAGCTCTTTTGGAGATCATTTGACCATTGACTTAATTTTGGTTAGGGCGCACTTTGACAATAGTTGACTTGGGAAGATTGCAGGAGGACCAAATTTGATTGTTGTTGACTTCTTCTCTCTCTTTCTCTCTTGTCTCTAATATGTATAGTTGCTTGACATATTGACTTGATTGGATATTGGATATTGGTTTTCGATATTGCCTAGTCAAAGCTTGACTTTGACTCTTGAATGATGTACTCTCTCTGCTGAACATTTGAAGACAATTTAATGGAAGAAGAATTGCAAGGGGTTTTCCTCCTTGTGGGGTTTTCCCTTGGTCATTGACCAAATATTGTGTCTCTTGTTTCTTGGATGTCTTTCATTGTCGACATTGTATAATTCTTCTATCTACTATTGCTCTATTGTTATTGGTTAATTGAAGAAGTGAAAATTGTAATTTGGATGCTTTTGGAAATTATTGAAGTAATAGTTGCAACATAGAACAATTCGTGATGAAAAATTAACATGGTATCAAAGTTGAGGTGAAGACAAGCCCGAGAGACATAGAGCAAGAGCATCCATTTTCTAGTAGCTGATTGAGAAGTCATACTAGTTTGGTAAAAATGTCCACCTCATTCTTCAAGGATAATGAAAAGCTAACTGATGCATCTAACTTTGCAGCTTGGAAGACCAGGATTAATGTCACCTTAGATGAGTATGGTGTCTTGGAATATGCGGAAGGAAAGATTTCAGCACCACCAGAAAATGATCCCCAAGCTGTCAAGTCTAAGTACAAGAACTGTGAGAATAAAGCGAAGAAGATCATTATTGATTCTTTAAGAGATCATCTACTTGTTTATATTTATTCTTTGAAGACATCTAAGGAAATGCACGATAAAATTGTTGTTATGTATGAAGTGAACAATTTGAGCCAGATTATGGATTTGAAAAATCAACTAAAGGAATCTAAGATGCACAAGGGAGAGACTGTGTAATCATTCTTCATGATAATCGCTAGAATCAGGTATCAACTCCAGATTGCTCAAGAAATTGTATTGGACAGGGGATTGGTGATGACTGCCCTTAATGGCCTTCCTTCATCATGGGACATGTTCATTACTTCTATCAACAATAAGGAAAGGATCCCTTCTTTTGATGAGCTACTTGATCTATGCAATCAAGAGGAAAGATTGATGATATATAGGGGAAGAATTCAAAGGCCAAATGAAGGAGAGCCTACTGCCTTCGTTGCTCAAGGGAAGAAGAAGAATAAGAAGAAAGGGAAGGGAAATCCATCTAATGCAAGATGACCTCGTCAAGCGATCCGAGACTCCAAGGACTCAAGAAGACAAGATAGAGATGTTGAATGCTACAATTGTCATCGAAAAGGTCACTATGCTCAAAATTACCTTGAAAAGCGAGATGCTCGTAGGAGAAATACTTCAAGGTCCTACAACAAGAACCATGGCTACAACAACAACATGACATATGATAGAAGAGATGAAAGAAGGAATGATAGAAGAAGAAGAGACTCTCCCAATGATTGTGAAAAAGGCTATCATTCACAAAAGAGGTCAAGAAATGCTAGGTATGAAAGTAATGCTACTAATCAATCTAAATATATCCTTATTTCTGCACTTTCTAGTTCCTCTCCTCTGGATACTTGGGGTAGTTGGTTGGTTGATGATGGGGCCTCTCATCATTTCTCTGGGTATAAGGAAGTTATCTCTAATTTGGTAGAGAGGGAGTCAAGTTTGAAGATTATTCTTCGAGATAACTCCACTCATCCCGTTAAAGGCTTTGGGTCTATTAAATTTCACTTGGACTCAGGGGTTTTCTTCATGATGTGATGTATGTGCCGGGATTGAAGAATAATTTGGTACCCATATATGCTTTGGAAGACAAAGAAATGAGGGTTGCTTTCATCAAAGGAAAATATCTTACTTGGTCTGTTGGATCCTCTATGAGAGATGCTTTCACATTGGGATCTATATTTGAAGGACTCTATAGAGTCACTAGAAGACCCCTTCTAGAAATGGTCAACGACACAAATCATCAAAGTGACCTGTGGCACCGAAGATTGGCCCATCTCCACTATGAAGCACTTCCAAAATTGAAGAAGTTGGTCTCTGGGATTCTTGATGTTCAAGCTTAACTTGATGGAGTATTTCCATGGTGTGCCAGTGGGAAGATAATTAGGGGACCATTCCCCTCTAGCAAGAACAAGACGAACAACATCCTCCAACTCATTCATTCTGACATATGTGGACCGATGCCTATGCGTTTTCTTGGAGGCCATTTCTACTACATAACTTTCATTGACGATTTCTCCAGGAAGGCATGGATATATTACTTGAAGCATAAGGATGAGGCCTTCAAAATATTCAAAAATTTCAAGGCTTTGGTAAAAAATCAAACAGGGAAGAAAATAAAGGTCTATTGTGGTCTATTGTGGAAGAATAGGTCGATTGTGGAAGTTGCCTGAGCCATGCTCCATGATCAAAAGCTACCAAAGTTCCTTTGGGGTGAAGCAACAAATATAGCGATATATGTTCAAAATAGGGTGCCTCATTAAGCATTAGAAAATAAGACCCCCAAAGAAGTATTCATAGGTGTCAAGCCCGACATTAGTCACCTCCTTATATTTGGCTACCTTGTATATTTTTATGTTTCGAAAGACAAAAAGAAACAAGCTGGAAGCCACTGGAAGAAAAGGTACGTTTGTTGGGTATTGTGAAGATTATAAAGCATTTAGAATATATATTCCTGGTCAAAGGAATGTTGAATTAGCAGGGATGTAACATTCGATGAAGGCGTTGCTCTTGGGAAACCAAGGGACCTTCCTCCGCCTCCTCCTCTTGAGAAGGGTGATGACATGGATATTCTAGAATGTCCTTCTGTGCCAGAATCTGAGAAAGATATTGTTGATGATCCCATGGAGTTTATGGACCCTTGGATCCTCCTCCATGTGATCTCTTGCCAGGAAGAGGCCACTTTGGCTTTGTGACACATTACAAGATGCTGAGAGACACATTCCTGCAAGAGGAACCTTTAGAGGAAGCAAGAAGCCGTTCAGGGACCAGTGATATGCTGTGGCAATGAGCAATATGTTTCAAGCTGAGCCTCCCACCTTTGAAGAAGCCATTAAAGAACAAGTCTGGAAGGATGCTATGGCCGAAGAATACAAATCTATTATAAAGAACGACGTATGGGAGGTTGTGTCGAGATCGAATGGGAAATCCGTGGTTACTTCAAAATGGCCCTGCAAAATCAAGCATGGTGCTGATCGAAGCATTAAAAAATACAAGGCAAGGTTCGTACCACGATATACCATTGTTGGAAAGGATCCACCAAATGTGCCACATACAAGAGTTGGAGACAGAGGCACACCTCATTTTTAGATTACCCATATACCATGAGATCAGAGGATGTTATCATTGCCTTTATCAAGGTTCAAGAGGCTCCCTTCCTACCTTCTTCAAGCACTAGGATCATCAATGCTTAGCCCTCTTCAACAGGGAAATTTTCAGCCACAAATCTCAGTTCCTACAAACCATGCCTCACCTTGGGATGACCTACATGATCACCTCTTCCTTTCATGTGGATTTTCCACATTAGAACCACAAGCAATGGGCAGAAGTTCATGGTGCACTAGACAATAGAAGGGTGATCCGAGTCTTTTCTTCGTCTCCCACTTCGGGAGATCAACCAATATCATCAAGACCAGTTCGATGATGCTAAACTGTACATTAGCTCACATGTTCTTAGAGCACCAAAAGAACAAGGTCCTTACAGTTTCATAGTAGGGCACCCCTAACCCATCCAATTACCACCTAGTTCCATACGAGTGACTATATATCAATTAAGAGCTTCTTTTGTTTGACCTTAGCTGCTAGGAGCATCCCTCGCTCCTACAGCCCCCCAGGATCATAAGGCTAAAGCCACCGTCAGTTTCAGGGGATTTCAATAGTGAGCCAATGTCTAGTTCGCCTCCCTTTCCATCGTCATCAAACTCAGGAGCCCTTGACACCTTTAGCTCCATTGCTAGATCTCCTATCTCACTCATTCTCTCTTGGTAGACTATTGATTATTTTGTATCATGCCACAGTCTTTTATATGCACGTCGCGACAACAATAACACTTGTTTGTTTCATTCTTTATGTTATTTTCAACATTTTTCTAGGAGTTGCACTTGCACTCCGACATTCTATTTATATGGTTTTTACTCTTCTTCAGTCCCATTGACCTACTTTTGTGGTCATTTGTTGGACTTTTGATAAATTTATCTTATCTTATCTCAATCTAACCCTAGCGGCTTTCAATCAATTGGAGATATAAGGTGAAGCAAAGCTATACTAAGTTTCATAGATGGATACTTGCTGACAAATTTTGCAAAGGATATTTTAGAGCCATAAAATATTCAATGTATTAAGAAAACTTCATAGACACCATAATTCTACAATGGTTGCAAAGTGGAATAGATATTCACAATAAAATAGGACAATTCACCATAGCATGACTTCATCAATCGAAGAGAAAATCCCTCCAAGCAATAATATCCTCCCCAAGACAATTTGCTACCTTAGTGCTCTATTGCATCCAAGAGAAAATAATACTAGTGCAGAGTCTCTCTAGATTAGTAAATGAGTGTTTGTGACAATGAAACTTCCTAAATCGACTTCCCACTACTTATATGAGGCAACAAACCTCGAGCATGATCTGGCAAAGTATAGTCACATAGAAGATGCTTGAAATTCTCAGAACGATGAGAAATGGGGAATAGACCATCTGACAACCCACTTTTGGCTAGGTGGCATTATCTTAATATTAGCAAGGTTGACTTCCAAGCATCTGCAATTAGCAAAATGTAGCAGAGATTGTAATTGCATGCATCTGCAATGAGCAAAATTTAGCAAAAAATTGTAATTGCAATGCATTCCCTTTTGAGTGCTATATAAAATATGTGAAGATTGCAAGTCCATATTTTTGAACATTTGCTGTATTGTACACTTTGTTAGAGCCTTTTGAGCTGAAACTGTTAAAGGAAGCCATGATGCAGATCTGCTAGTACAGGTTAGGTTAAGAGGATAATAACAGTAAGATGAAATGAAATCATATTGATGTCTAGGAATGACCAAAATAGTTCAATGGGACTTAGAAGAACAATAATTAACAACAATATGGAGTTACTAGAGGATCACCCGAAAGCGAGAAACTAGAATGTAACATCTAGACTGTAGGATGAGTAGACAATAAGGTGGAAAGGGGTTGAACCAAAGAAGGTAAACCCTAGACACTGTAGTAGATAATATATCTGAAAAATGCTCCCATAGGAACAGAAACTGACTTAGTCATGACTCATGAGTAGAATAATGAAGAAGAGCAACATAAGTCAGCATCAAAATCAGAAGAAGACCCATCATCGCTGTGAACACCATGAACATGTCAATGCTGAGCTTGATTATGTCCTCTAAACAGTCATCGATTCATCTAGTCATTTTGAGATGGGAATATGAAGAAAGATAAAAATGAAATAGAATGCATGTGGAACAATGTTCAGTTTTTTTATTGGTGCATTCATATTGAATTTTAATTCTATGCTCCTATTTTGTTTTAGTGTATAAAACTTTGGGACAGATATATTTGATCTGGTTTTTACTGCAAGAGGACTTACTGGTTTATATATCCAGGGTTGCATGATTTGTATGATGACAAAAAAATATGCTGTCTTGTTTTATTCCAGGTATTGAAGAGGAAGCCTAAATCATCACTGCAGCAAAATATGGAGCATATTGGTTTATCTGATATGGCATTTTCTCACATTGACAAGTTCAGGTGTGGCAATTTTTTCTTTTATATGATTTGTGGAGGGAAAATCCAAGAGGTTTTGTGTGCACACGCCTATGTTGGAGCCAGATATTACCCACTGAGTTGTAGGGGTGACTGAAGGATCCATGCACCTGTGATTCTGATCACAGCAAGTAGTTCCACAGATGAGATGTTTGGATTATCCATGGATGTTTGCCAAAGACCTTTGTAGAATTTGCTAAGCTAACCTCCATATGTCAGGTGTTTGATGGAGATTGTACCAGATAGTGTTTTACCTTATGTTCTTCCTGTCACATACGATAATGTTGCTTCTTGGATGAGGGTCATGACCACTAGCGATCATTGGTGTATTCTATAATGGCTTCATAACTGTTGAATTGTTCCCTTACTAGGTTGTTCCATGGTGTGTTCATAATTTACTTTTAGATAAGTGTGTCCTATGAGTTGAGCTTTACCACCAGTGACCTAGGTAGGTGTTTCATATCATTTCCTTCATTTTCCCTAGCCATTTTTAACAACCCATCATTTCATCAACATTTTCATGCATTTGTATCATTTCCCTTTTTCATGATTGACTTACTGTATGTCATGTGGCAAGGTCAAATTCTATGATAGGTCCAATGTATGAAGATGTTTGAATCAAATCAAAGAGCTAAAATGCTTGAGGGAGAAGCAACTAAAGTCATATTACTATACACACGAGCCATGCCATCTTGCAAAAAAGCCTTAATCCCTAAGTTCCATTCTTAAATTAAAAAAAAGGAACATAGAAGAAAGCACCAAGCAAGCATAAAAGGAAAAGAAGAAAAAATAATATAAAAAAGCTAATAAATGGTAACTCGATGCCAAGTGCTTCCTCTAAAGGCACACTAGTGGAAACTTGTTGAAATATGTAACTAGGTTCGGTGTTCATAATGACATATGTAATCATGTTTTTATGAATTTGATGTAAAGAGAAAAACAAAATTATTATTGTCATTCTTGAGGCATGGGTTTCATGCTCAAGTTTATTTGATTTATAGGTCAAGCACCCATTGAGTGCTTCTTGGGCTTGTCTTTGAGTCTACAAGTCGTAAAAGAGTCATTATCATGTATGGAAGATTCTTTTGGGCATGTTACATATTGTAAAGAAGGTTTATTTGAGTCAAAGTTAGAATAAAAAGCCCTCCAAAACTTTGTCAAATGTGCAAGCAACAAATCGACCTTGAGGGAGATGTCAACCTACTATAAGAGGACAAGTTGACTTCAAGACAGGGCTATTTGACCACCATCGAAAGCTATAAATAAGTAGCACTCAGCCTCATTTGAAACACACACAACAAGTTCGATCAAGAAGACAAGAAGACCTAAGAAGAGCGAAGAGAAGAAGGAGAAACAAAAGCAGAAGTAAAACTGAAATTCCGACCTGTTTTGGGCTACCTCTCTTCACACGTGCAAGATCTAGGGTATCACTTTATTGTAGTAAGGACGAGTTGCAAAGGAAGACAAGTTTGCAAGCCAAGTAATCAAGGAAGAGAGGGTTGCCCCAGCGAAGAAGAAATGAATCGAAATTCACCATAAATCCCTCACATGTGCTACCTATGGTGTCTGCAGCAAGGGTTGATAGTTGCACGCCGAAATTATAGTCAAAGTTGCAGGTCCGAAGTTGACCTCAAAAGAAGGGTTGCAATAGTTGTGAGGCTGGTTTGAATTGAGTTGATTTCGCTAGAAGAAGTTCTTCAAAGGAGAGGTTTTACTTGGTCTTGGAGGGGTCTTGGTCAAGGGTCGTAGGTCTTGGAATTCGTCATTTGAAGTTTTATAAGAAGAGAAGATTTCTTGTGGGTTTTCCTCTCAAGAGGAGAGGTTTTGGCCCTGGATGATAGCCTATATCTTGTGTCCTTTTTGTCTCATTGTTCTTTATTGTTTGGTAGCTGTTTGATGATAAGAACACTAATCATAATCAAGTGAAAGAAGAAGCTAATCAAGTTAAGTAAAAATACATTACAAGCAATTATCAAAGTAAAGAGAAATTATCTAATCTAGTTGCCCCTAGATCTCTGAACAAAACTAATAATAATAACCCCTAACTTTTGAAGGCTAAAGTGAAGACCTCTTATTCACTTATCCTATATGATGATGATGGGGAAGTCATGAAGACACTCTTTCCATGGTACCACCTTTCTCATGTCAGCTACACCTAGCTTAGAGTGTTTGGAATGCATCTTGTCTTGGGGGTTTTCACATGTAATTAAGGTTAATGATGTCCCATTTAAAGAAGTCCCTAGGGTTTGTAAGAGGAGACTATTGCTTTCTCACCCTCTTCATCAACGCTGTCTCCATTGAATTTGCCCAAAAAAAGTCCATTTCTCTATTAGATCAAGGAACAAGTATGGTAGTTGTGGATCAACCTCTTCTTTATATATTTTCTCTCTCTTCTCTCTAAATTCTACGTATCTAGGGTTAGGGTTAGTTTTTTTGAAATTATGCTAAATATTAATTTAACCTAATGTGTTATTGACCTTTTAATGGGGATTGGATTGAAAAAGGAAAAATAAGATTAATTGCATAATAACACCTTCTAATCATGGTCATCTTTTCTGTTATTGTCTTTTGCATGTTTTAGCCATAAAACCTCGCTTGCATACCCTAAACCTTGCATGCCTAATTGATAGCCTTATAACTTTATTGATCCATCCCTGGAGGGTTATTTTTTCTAGCTGTTATATCACATTGCAAGCCATATCATTGAATATCTATCAAACCCTAACTTATAACAACTTGCCAATCTATCGAAGAGGTTCGAGGATAGAGTACTTGAACCCTGGTAAAGATCATCTCAGCCTTCTAGGCTTTGCCAGTAGCTTGTTCCAATTTATAGAACTTGCATTGGCTTAAACGTTTATCGTTGAATATCCTTTAGGTGAATTAGATAGGGAAGCCTCTCTTGTTGCCATAAGGTCTAAATTTGCCTCAGGGAGCTTTGTAGTAGGCTTGCGAGATTTTGTGGCAATAGGCGAACATATCTATTGTTGTTCTCCTGTACCTTTCTTATATATATATATATATATATATAGAGAGAGAGAGAGAGAGAGAGTCCTTTTATCCATCATGAGGAAAAGCTAGGAGCTAAATGCCAAGGCACATGAGGAAACTCTAGGAGAAGATAAGGGGAAAGAGAGATGTTTTTGATGTTTTTGGAGAGAGTGTTCTTGTTTGATGCTAGGGTTATTGCTTGTGAAGACTTGGGTTTGAGCTACACATGTAAACTCCAAAGAAGAACATGACATTGAAGATGGTGATTGTTGTTATGCCTCTTGTTGTAACTCTAGCTTTTCTACCTTACTAGAAGACATAGACAACTTGCATGATTTTAGAGATTTGTTGTTTTGGGATGTAATATTGGGGTAAGATTATGGCATTCTTGTATTCTTGACAATCCATGAAGGTGTTTGTGCTTGTGATGATGCAAGAGTGGAAGACCTAGGGTTTGAGTATTCAAACCGTTGGATGGACATGTAGATATGGAGGCTAATACTAGAGTTGTCTACCCATGTACTTGTATCATGCAACATGGCTAGTGTTTGCAAACATTAAGGAAGACAATCATGCTAGTGTGAAGAGTTTGTGTGATCCAACCTTGTTGTTGAAGCGCAGGAGGGCTTGCCAAAGTTAATTCTTGCTTGTTGGAGATCTTTGTGAAATTTTCTGGTTACCCAGAAGGTGCTATTCACCCAGTTTATTATTTCTATTACTTATACACACCACGTTTCAATCTTCAGCTAAAAACAA
This sequence comes from Pinus tabuliformis, assembly GCA_031772625.1. Lineage (NCBI taxonomy): Eukaryota > Viridiplantae > Streptophyta > Pinopsida > Pinales > Pinaceae > Pinus > Pinus tabuliformis. The sequence goes on from CM062819.1 coordinate 1,347,526,808, forward strand.
TAAATAAAAACTTGAAAAACACCATTAACAAAATTAAAATTATAGCGGAAAATGTGTGAAACCAATCCCATAATGAAGACAAGTATTTTTGGACAAACGTCCCAGAAAAAATCCTAATGTGGGAAAACCAATTTTTAGATATGAGGGTTTATATTAATATCTTCAACAAAAACTAGTATTGAGAAATTACAACTGCTTGCCTGAAACTATCCAAGCTTGTTGGGAATCACAATTTCCGTTAGACCAAAACTTGCAGGTATTAGTCAAAGATCCCATTGCTAGAGATAAGGATCCACTAGAGGCGGTTAGTCCATGTCGCGAAACACACGGGGAGTGTTGGCTTATCCAATGTCCAACAATCTCCCTCCCAATGCAAGTCGAGTGTGTATCAAACTCATGACCTACGCTCTGATACCATTTGTTGGGAATCACGATTTCCATTAGACTTGTTGACCCTGCCGCCTACACCTTCCTACAAGTTAGTGAGAAAAGCCTTCAACCCCACAAGGTGTGGTTGGTGGTAGGGAACTCAGAGAAGGGGCTGTCAAATTAATCCTGACTCTCTTCGTTTGAGCTATCTCCTAAATTAGCTAAGGGGGGTGGTCCCTAATGAAAAGTTAAGTTAAAAAGGATGTGAGTTTCTAGGAGAATTGTTAGAGTTAAATAAATTATCTCTTTAAGATTTATAAGCAAAAAACTAATATGAGCAATAACCTTCATAAGATAAGCATGAAATACATAAACAACCAGTGCCTTCCAAGTATTTGCTCTTTAAGAAATGAAATTGTATTTTGCTTAAAATGAAGTGAAATGCTTTCAAATGGAAAGCCAAAATAACCCTGAAAAGTGAAACAATAAATTGTTAGCACAAGATATTATAAATGCTTTCAAGATGAATAAGTCTACAAATCAAAGCCTGGAAACTATCTTGCTCAAAATGATATAAAAATAACTCAAATGTTAGACCAAGATGACAACATGCAATTAAGTTTGCAACCCAAAATAATAGTACTTGAAAGTGAAATCAACCATTCATGACAATATGCAATTAAACCAAAAGATGAGTCAATTTCCAAGTACAAGAAAATTAAACTTGTTGCAAAATTAAAAGACATTACAATGCTTGCATCCAAAGTGCCTCTTGAAATAAGATTTTCATGTGAGACTTAAAACCAAGGCAAATGTGATGGAATATTGTTCTTGGTTCATTTTATTTGATTGGTGCTAAGGCAAAGTTACAATTGAACTCTAGTCCTCAGACCTCATCCTCGCCCAAATATTTGGATCTCACAATGAGGAGTCAATAGAGGTAGAGGGTCCCTAAAAGTCTATTCAACCAACTTAAGTTGGAGGTAAGTTTTAGTGAGGCTTGGGGCCTTCCTATACTAAAATGCCTAAATGAAGTGCAAATTGTGTTAATTCCCCAAATTAAACTAATGCTTCATGCAAATGATTCAAAGAGAAATAGTTTGCAAAACTTGAGAGCGTATGCATGTGGGAATTTAAATACAAGATTAACAAAATTTGCATGTAGAGTGAAATGTGTTGATTTTAAGCATGCACAATATGAAATTATAAGCTAGAAAGCTAAGAAAAACTAAAAAGAAGATTAAGCCACCCACAAGAATCCCTTCTCGAAATGAGGAAGGGGGATGCCATGGGAAAAATCCCAAGCTCCCTCCAACATTTTTTTATTATCTTTTATTAGTGCTTAAAGCGGGTAAAAATGCCTCTAAGAGGGCAGCCCACAATACGAGAGAGATCTTTACAAAGATGAGACTCTAACAAAGCTAGAATCTCTCCCCAAAAATATAACAACAACAAACTTGAAGATGGAAAAAACTCTCCAAAAGAGATTCACAAGGCTCAAATGGCCCACAGCCTAGATGAGTTTGCAAGTCTCTCCCAAGTGCTTATGGCCTCCCTAGAAATCAATCTTTGGATAGCGTGAGGGGGTCCTGCATACAAACAAGTGAGTAGTTTTCCAAAGCTTCTTCTCAAGCTTCTTGCTGCCTAATGTTCAAGCCTATGGGCTGCAAAACAATTTTTTTTTATCAATTGTCAGTGTAAAATTAGGGAAAATAAACCAAAACTAAACTTAAAATTTAATTTACAAAGTACTAGCTCAAATAATGGGAGTGAACCCCCATACTTGCCTAGCTTTAGAAATGACTCTTGAATAGGAGATATAACTTTGAAAGAACTAGAATCAAAAAAGTATTTTGAATTTTAAATGGATGATCAAGTAGCTATAGAGTAAGAAAACTCCCTTTTGCTCTTCGTTGGATGGAAAACTGAAAGCGAAAAAATGGCCGAGTCTTGGATCGCTGTGACTCTAGGAGTGAGTTGATCTAATTGAAATTTCTTTCACTTCTAGATGGATTCCTGCACACAATACAAAAGATCTTTTCTACACGCTTGAACATGTATTAGTTTGCACAAGATTAGAGCAATATAATGAATAAGATAAACCAAACATTCCTCCTAAAATGAATTGGCAAACTTATCCTTAGAATACTACTCTAAATCAATGACGTGCAAGATAGCTTGCACACATCAATCCAAGCAAGATGACAAGTATAAAGTATAAACTAATATTAATTCAATATGTGAAAGAAATTTAACACAATAGCAGTAGCATGAAAGGACATTACCCCGTAATGCCAAGAGAACACCAGCTAGATAACCCCAAAGTCTTGATTGTATTACGAAAGTATGCAAGTACAAAATGACAGAGTTTCTTCAAGCCCAATAGCTCATTACATGATGCAATATGAGAGCATACAGCTTCCTTATATAGAGAGTTGGGAGCAAATCCCAAGGAAGAATGCATGTGAGAACTGAACTTGGAGCAAATCCCAAGGAAAGATAAGTCAAGTTCGATGTGGAGAAGATAGAGACATCAGAACAAAATCGAATTCCATATGTGCACATCAAGGAAATCGAATTCCATATATGGCATAGTAAAATCATCCATGAGTGAATCCAAGTATCGTGATAACTCCAGTCAAAAAATGCAAACTCGAACTAACTGATGCCACATATGTAGATGATCCCTAGATAGCTCTGGGTGATTCCTCAATGTGCAACTCGTAGTCCTCCAGAGTGGAGTGCTAAGAGTAGAAGAACCTGAGATAAGTGTGAGATGAGGTCACACCTAATCTTCAGTCTAAATACACTGTGGAATATTCCTTCAGTGCATAAACTCCTCCAATAAATTCGATTTTCCATGTGCAGCTGCTGCTTTATCTCTGGGAAATTCGATTTTATGAAATAATGGTGTATTTATGATGTAGTGTGCTCAGTCATCTTCCACATGTCTGTTGACTCAACTCTTTGACTTAGGAGAATTTCCAAGTCATTTCCACGTCATTTTGTCACATGGCATAATTTATTTCTCTCTATTGTATTTACTTCTAGCCTAATTAAATGCCACAATTTCCACTAAACTTAGGAAATGTGGATATTGAGGGTCCAAAACGCATTTTTGACCCCTCAAAGTGTGTCATAGTAGAAAGTTGAGGGTGAGAAGTGTAATTTTGATTACTCATACACCATACAACTTCTCTAGACTACACTTATTGCAATTTAAATACAATTTTATTTGCAATTTTTGACCTGCGAAAAATCTAAAAAATTTAAAAATGAGTACCTAAACTTAACCAAATTCCACGATTTTTTTTGTGTGATCTAGTATGGTATTATACATCGACTCTAGACACTAAGATGTGTTAGGGGCTCAACCTTCAAACCGTCACCCCAACTTTGGGGTAAAAAGTGAGTGAAAAAACCCATAAAATTATTTGCCTCTGAGAAAGAAGGGATCATTAATTGGATAAAAAAAACACTCCAAGATGTACTCGTTTGTTGATCAAGTCCCAACATCCTAGGCCTGTTACAGACTCAAAACTCATCATTACTAGTATCACTTATTACAATTCCTCGCAAGGTGTGGAATTTGGGTACAAGAAAGATGATGAGAAGATAGAAGTAGAGTTAAAAAACTCTGTTGACTGATGATATCTGATGATACAAGTGTCCTCTGGATCATCCTTGGGCATAGAGTCTTCATATAATCATCAGGTGCCACTCCCGTGGTCAACAAGACCAAAACTCGCAGGTGTTTGTCAAAGATCGCACAGCCAGAGATAAGGATCGACGAGAGTTGGTTAGTCCATGTCGCAAAACACACGGGGAACGTTGGTTTATCCAATGCTAACAGAGCTCTGACAATAATTTTATCTTTACTTCTGAGCAAATCGAACTGGGAAACTTCACTGTCTCCATCTGTAGATCAGCTCGTCCCTTTCTAACAATTCACACCACCCTTTGGAACTTGCACTAGCAGCCTCCAACAATTCACATTGGCAATTTGGCAACCCCTGGAAATTCACACTGCCCTCCCCGACAATTTGCATTGTCACAGGAAACTTAATCTTCCCTTGTTGACAAATTGCACTGCCTTTGGGAATTTGATCTAGCAATTCGCATTGATAAACTAAAAATCTCTAATTGGCGAATTTGACCTCCTTCTACAAAATAGTTTGGCCTCTTTCTATCACTCAGAAACTGGAAACCTTTGTGAAGAATATGTTGAAATTTCTAAATTTACTTACTTAGAAACCCTCCATGCACTTTATCTGATTTATTTCTACCTACTTGTTATTTTTCCTTAACAAGTTATTTACAATGTAAATACTGAAAATAAACACTAGTGCATGCTCAACATATTACAAATCAACAACTAAAAGAAATAAGAACAAACACACCATATGACACCATTATTTTTGGACTAATGTCCTTGGAAAAACTCAATGCGGGAAAACGGTGCAACTATCTGAGGGTTTTCTTATTAAGCAATATCAGAGTACAATCCGAGTTCTGAAATTGGCCTACCCAACAGAGAATTTCCTTAATAGTAATACCTCTTGGTTTCTGACAAATCTACTGGCTGAAACCTCGGATAATCGTTCCGATAGCTAGTCAGCACTAATCTGCCCCAGAAACCCCAACGTCTGTCCAATCTAGATTGCATCAGCTTCTCCTAGCCCAACACTGGCACTGTGTCAGCCCCAGGAGGCCCATGCGTCAGCTCTCTGAACCTCTGCATCAGCTATGCTGGCCCCTCTGGTGCTTTGCGCAACACTTAGCTGCCTCTGCGTGGCCCTGCTTGAGCACTGGCTGCTCTTGCGTCTCTCTCTTTGGTTGCTATGCTGCTATCTCGACACTATCTCTGCCTCTCTGTCTCTCTGTACTCAATGCCCCTCGGCTGCTCTCCCAATCACTGATTATATCTCTCTTAGCAAACCCCGCTTTAGAGAATAGAATGATTGATCACTCTGGTGTGCTCTCCAAGTGACCCTCAAGCCTTCTCTTATACTTTTCCTGTTGACATCTCAATGACCGAGATTAAGTCCCCAATCATTGGCTAAGATTAGATCTGGCTTGATCCATGTCTTTTGGACCATTCTAACACAAAATCATATTAATACACATTAATATTTTATTTTCCCTAAGTTTAGACTTAGGGACTCCATTAAAAATATTATTTATTTTAATATCTCTTGATCTGTTTAGAATTTGCCCAAACCCTTTCTGGGTATTGGAGATCTCGTGTGCCCCAACCTCTCCACCAAATTTCGTGGCTAGAGGACATCCGATGCTACCCCAAATCAACACTCCCTCTTAGCGAGGACTGTGCTCTAGCAATACTCGTCACTGATTACTACTCTGATCATCCGGCATCGGTACCTGTGCTGATGCTAGGCCTCCCAGCCCAACATCCTCTGCACTGTTGCCTCTTGTACTGCTGCCCATGGTTCTGCCATTGCCACTGCTGTATTTGTACGACAATTTCCTCTGCATCCGTGCTGCTGTTGGTCCTTTCTCCCAACACTGCATCCGCACTGCACCTCCTCTCATCATGTTGCATCGTGTCGCCCATTGCTAAACTACAACTCAGTTGCTGAGAAGTAAGTAACTGATCTCCCAACTGACCTCCCTGTTGGGCAAGAGACACCCACAGATGCTAAAGCTCCGTCTGCCGCTGACAAGTGCTCCCTCTCTGACCTATGCGCTGCTGCAACAACTCTCCTGCATCTCCCATCGTTGCACACCTCTCTGTGCCATCCTACACTGGTGCAACACTCTTGTGCCTCTCGCATTGCTGCAGCCTGCTAGCCTCTCTCTGTCTTGGGACTCTGCACTATAGCTCTCTCTGCCGCCCCATCCGCATTTGTCTCTACCCACCCAGCCAATCCTGCTACTCTTCGTCGAGGCTTCCGTAGCAAGGTCTAATCCAAGAGGCTGGGTACCTCAAGGATCCTGCCCCTCATCGCCTGCAGTCCACCTAACTACAGCTCGATGTCTCCCCACTTCCTCCCAAGTGGCATGTGTGCACTCATGGCACAGTCATCGTTTGTCAAAACATCCTTCTCTGCCCATGCTGGCACTGCCTTAGTCTCGGAAGACTCTCCCTTACTCTTCTTCCTTGGACACTGGGTCACATAATGACCTAGCTCCCCACAATGGAAGCACTTGATCTTGGAGAGATCTTTCTTCTTTTGCTTCTCCTGCTTTCCCTTAGATGGTAGGGCCACATCTTCCTCCTCCTGCTTGACTTTGATCCCCTTGCTGTTGCTACCTGTCTTAGACTGCCGTCTGATCTCTTCCTGGCGAAGAGCTGCCCACGTCTCGTCCCAAGGTGGAAGTGTCTCTTTGCTCTGTATACTCTGGACAAATACTTCCCAATCTTCTAAGACAACATTCAGGGTTGTCCTCACCATTAGCTCCTGATCCAGTGTCGCTCCTATAGCAGTCAACTGGTCTCGGATCTCATTCAGTCCTCCGAGGAAGGTGTCAATTGGTTCTCCCTTCTTCATCTAATATGACCTCATCTGATTTTCCAGCAGCATTCTTCTCTGCACAGAAGTATGTTGGTACAGCTTCTTGAGAGCCTCCCACATCTCAAATGTTGTTTCCTTCTTGGCTATATGTGGTACTACATGGTCCTTGACCCTGTCAAGGATAATGCTCTTGTTCCTTGCCATCGCCTCCTCGTACGTGTCATTATCACCGGGGTCGACTGGGACAGCTATTACCTTCAAGGCGAAGTTCTTGACACGATTCCTATCAAGCACTGATAAGATTCTGGCCTTCCAGACTGCGAAGTTCGATGCTCCGTTTAGTCTATCCTGGTCTCTTACCCCGTGTAGTGCCATGATGCTCCTCTACTTCCCTCCTAGAAGTTCTTTGTTCGACTCCTCTAAGTCTCTACTTCCCGTCTGGAAGTTCTCTTCTGGACTCTCTCCGAGTCCTGATTTCCCTCCTGAAAATCCTTCTGCTGCTTGTCGAGATGCCCCCTACTCTGATCATCTTGTGCAACTGCACTACTAATCCGGGTTCCTCGGCTAGAAACCCTTGGTAACAACTCCTCTGGCCCTGCTCTGTCAGGTACTGTTTTGACTACAGTACCTCACCAACTCCACTTTGCAATATTCCTGCAGCCTTCTAGGCCCCAACAACTGCCTCTCTGTGAACTGCGTCAACCCCTCTCTGCTTCACACTGGCTTTGTGTCACCTTGGATGGGTCTGCGTCAGCCCTGGGATGCCTTGTGTCAGCCCTTTGGCCCTCTGCGTCAGCACTGTTGGCTTCTTTGAGGCTCTGCGCAGCTCCCGGCTTCCTCTGCCTACCCCTGGCTGGCTCTGTGTCACACTCCTTGGCTTCTGCGCTGCTAGAAACAACTTCTGTCACCTCGGGACAACTTTTTTCTACTACTATTGCTCCGCTCGACTGTTGTCTTTTAGTCCTCCTGTGATCTGCAATCACGCTCCGATACCATGTTGAGGTTTCTAAATTTACTTAGTTAGAAACCCTCCATGCACTTTATCTGATTTATTCCTACCTACTTGTTATTTTTCCTTAACAAGTTATTTACAATGTAAATACTGAAAATAAACACTAGTGCATGCTCAACATATTACAAGTTAGCAACTAAAAGAAACAAGAATAAACACACCTTATGACACCATTATTTTTGGACTAATGTCCCTGGAAAAACCCAATGCGAGAAAACCGGTGTAGCTATTTGAGGGTTTTCTTATTAAGCAATATCAGAGTACAATCTGGGTGCTGAAATTGGCCTATCCAACAGAGAATTTCCTTAGCAGTAATACCTTTCGGTTTCTGACAAATCTACTCGTTGAAACCCTGGATAATTCTTCTGGCAGCTACTCAGCACCAATCTACCCCAGAAACCCCAGTGTCTGCCCAATCTGGACTGCGTCAGCCTCTTCTAGCCCAGCGTTGGCACTGCGTCAGCCCCAAGAGTCCTTGCGTCAGTTGTTTGAGCCTATATCAGCTACGTTGGCCCCTCTGGTCCTCTGTGCAACACTTAGCTGCCTTTGCGTGAGCACTGTCTGCTCTTGCGTCTCTCTCTCTAGCTGCTCTGCTGCTATCTCGGCACTATCTCTGCCTCTCTATCTCTCTGTACTCAATGCCCCTCAGCTGCTCTCCCGATCACTGATTCTCTCTTTCTCTTAGCAAACCCCACTCTAGAGAATAGAATGACTGATCACTTTGGTGTGTTCTCCAAGTGATCCTCAAGCCTCCTCTTATACTTTTCCCGTTGACATCTCAACAACCGAGATTAAGTCCCTAATCGATGGCTAAGATTAGATCTGGCGTGATGCACGTCTTTTGTACCATTCTAACACAGATTCATATTAATACACATTAATATTTTATTTTCCCTAAGTTTAGACTTCAAACTCCATTAAAAATATTAATTATTTTAATATCCCCTGATATGTTTAGAATCTGTCCAAACCCTTTTTGGGTATTGGAGGTCTCATGTGCCCCAACCTCTCCACCAAATTTCGTGGCTAGAGCACATCCGATGCTACCCCAAATCAACAGAATAAACTCTGGCAAATTTCTTCCCAATCACTACTGCTAAAATTCTCTTAGTGTCTCTCTAAAAAATCACCAACTCGATGTGTCTCCAAAGTTGCCAAATGATCTCCCTTTATAATATCTTATTTACAAATGAATGGCCACAATTAGAAGTTCATTTGATCCAATCGATGGCTAAGATCAACTTAGAAACTTTCTACAAGCTTCTAGAGGAAAATCTCTTATCCCAACTAATGCCAATTAATTATCCACTTTTCTTAAGTTTAGACTTAGGAAATATCTAATAAATCACTAATTAACATAATTAAGATATTTCCCTTAGGTGAAACTTAGGATATATTACATGGGCATGGATATAATTAATTCCTCCGTGTTTGTAGCCTCAATGATACCTCTCAAGGCTAGAACACCAGTCCGAGCTACAATATTTAACGATTTTTAGTGATGTCTAGGTTTTTCATTGTTTTGCCTTCTTGGGTTTTGGAGAGCTCAAATGCCAGCGTTATGATAATGATATTATATATATATATAAGAAGTGTTCTATACTTGTGTAATTGGAGATTTGATTTTCAACATTCATTGTCTTCTTGATCGTACATGTTGGTTTGAGATATTTAAGGGCTGAAATTGTTGAGTTATTTGAGAAAGATCTCGAAGATAATAGAGCATATCTAGTGCTGTAAATCTGCAGCAATTATAAGTGATTTCAGATCTGGCTTGTGTTTGGAAAAATGTGCCCTAAGGGTTAAAATTTGTTGGTTGTTTGGTATATTTTCTCCTGGGCTGCCTAGGTGTTGGGTTGGAGTGAAATGAATATTGTCCATTGTTTGCTATAAATTAATACCTTATACCAGCACTATGGCTAAATCTGGAAAATCTCTTGTGTGGTGCAATTTTTGAATTGCAATAAAAGTTAGGAAGAGCATAAATTTCTACACGGTTTCAGAGTTTTTGTGGCTGAAATCAGTTTAGGTGTATAAGAGTGTTGGTATTTGAGCTCAGAATGGCGGGTATTGGTCCTTGACCTTATTTGAGATTATTGGGTTGTGAAACCCTGTTGTGTTTCAGATGAGCACTTGCACCTGTGAGAGGTTTTGATAGGTTGCAATGCCAGTTTTTCTTGTGTTGTGATCATGCTGGTGGTCAGAAACTGTTTACAGGTTTCCTCCCAAGCCTTTACTTCTTGCTCGAGTATTGGATACCCTGAATACTAATGCATATTTTGGCACAAGGCAGTCAAGCTAGCAAGAAATACTAAAATGGGGCATTTGGATTGGTTTAGATCAATGTCACATGGTTCGGGTTCGAATTCGAATTCGATTACAATTAAGTTCGATTCGAGTTCGAATTTTTCGATGAGGTTCGCCATTAGGTTCGTTCATGTATATAATTTTAAAAATATATATAATAATTAAAATTACATAAATCTTTTATATTCATTTATAATTAATATATATTTATAATTTTTATCATATACTATATCAATAAATTTATAATTTTTCATAAATATACGTTATATTATTTTATAATATTTAAAATAACAATACCCTAATTTCGTTAATGTAATATAATTTAAAATATATTAAAAATAATTCTTGTAAAAATATATAATTTTTAAATTAGGTTAACTTATATTTATTATTATTATTATAATAATAATAAAAAATATACATTAGCCTATAGTAATGCCTCATATAAGCTGAGTTCAATACATTGTAATGTGTTAACATATTGTATTGCTTGTAATACATGTACGTTGAGTTCATTGTAATATTGTAATACTTATAGAATTATAATAATGTTGACGCCTTATAATATAATGCTTTTAACACATTATAATGTATGTACGCAGATTTCGATACTGCAATATATTATAATGCTTGTAAAATTATAATAATGTCAACGCGTAAGCAAACAAATTTGAACCATGACTCGGAAATCGCACACAAGCTTACTGGGAGATTGGGAGATTATGTGGAATACTGTACAAGTTAGAACACAGTAGCAAGAACAGAACCTTCTCGAACCTAAATCTTAGGGTAATAACAATATGAATGCCGTTATAAAATTAATGCACGCAGCAGGAACCGAACCTTTTCGAACTTAAACGAACCTTAAGATTTTTTTTGAAATTCGACGAATTTCGGAACTCAACCTTTGGGTTCGACGAACCCTGTGACACTGGTTTAGATCATTCAGTTATGTGTCATATGAGTTTTATTAGTAGGTTAGTATGTCTCCACTAGAGAGGTGCAAACTAGTAGATAACGTGGCAAAAGCGAATGATTTGCTAGCAACATTATTGAAAGTGTTACGTCAAGCTCAGTTTGTGATCTCATTTTGTTTGTGTTGATATTTCTTTTGGTTGTTCTGAAATGCTCTATAGAAATCGGTAACGACTTCAAAATTCAAATATATATTAGAGATTCTCAAAATCATGGGTGACTCAGGAAAAGGTAATCCTATTGATGGCAAGCAATCTTAATTTGCAAGCAGCTCTATGAATAGCATTTTTTGTAGTCCAGTTTTTGGACTTTAGCTTTGTTTTTGTTATTGTGGTGTACTGGATACTGGTGAGTAATGGCTTTGAATACAATGGGTTTCTGTTAGGAGATTAATAATTTTCTAATGTTTTATTGGCTTGATTGGCTTTATGTTTCTGTTATACTAGCTTCTAGGTACGGGCATCTCTTCTTGAGAGAAATTATTTGTATCCGTTTCTTAGAGAGTTAATATTTCTGTGGTGAGGGTTATCTTTAGGATTGTTTGAAGAATCCACTGTTTGACACATTGTTTGTTGATGTTTCGGATCCATATCAGGATCCATCTTTAGGATGCAAAAGGTCAGAGAGAGAATAGGAGAAGAGAAACACATAAATACATACAGGAAACAAAGACGTTGGCTCTATACAATAGAGAAGACATCAGGACAAAAGAAAACTAAAGGAAAACATAACCAGAAAAGATAATAGATATAAAACAATAAATAATAATAAGAAGATAATATAATAAAATAGATACATTACAATTAATTAGTTTCTCTTCTATTCTCTCGCTGACTGTCCTGAATATGGATCCTGACGTGGATAATAAATGTAGACAAACAATGAATGAAGCTGTGGATTCTCTGAACAATCCTAAAGACATCTGTTTCTTCCTTCTGGAATCATGGGAGGCCCTGAGAAAAAATTATTGAATCTGGATTCTCACATTTCTATATTACAAATCTTGTTAATTCCTTTCAGAAATTGTTTTGGCCTTGGTGATGCACGACTCATTAGTTAAGAGTAATTCACTGAAGCTCTAGTGATGTAGGTTTTTGATTTTTGTACATGTTCAATGCTGATTTTAGAACATGAATGATTTTTTGGCAACAGAATACTTGCATGTGGTCTGGATGGCAATCTACATCTATGGGACAGACGAGCTAGCAAATCATCATGTTCAGTTATGTCTGTTCCATCTCCTTTATGTCCCCTTAGCAGTCTTGAGCTGACTTCTGATGAACAGGTCTGAAGCTGAAACTCTTCATACCAAGAATTTTGATAAATTGATAAATAGCATCAAGGGATTAAGCTCTCGCTTTTATACGCTCTCAATTGATTTAAAACATGATGACTAATTTAAATTGATTTTGTTAATTCGCATGAGACAAATTGTTCTGTGTGTGTAGAGATCATTCCTTGGAATACACCTTTTGTCAGTCTTGTGCAATGCTCTTAACAGAGTAGACAATTTGTAATTAGTTTATTAGATTGAGATTATTAATTAAATCTCCTGTGGCATTTCCATAAAATCTGATATTTATTGTAGAAGAAACAGATCATAATTGTTTTGAATTCACTATTCATGCATTCAAGTTCAATTTTAGGAGACAATAGAGTCACACATTACTTTATTATCTACAGAAATTAATATTATATCCATTCTATCTTGCTGTGAACATTTTACAATAGAATTTATATGACACAATACAATCACTAATTTTCATCAACTGATAATTTATAAAAAGGAACAAAATAAACTTACCTGTTCAAGTAGTGTCTAAGTCCAAGGTTGAATTCAGCTACAGGTGGTCTTCTATGGTTGACGCAACTGGTGGGGGACAAAAAACTCCTTCAAAAAAAAACCCTCATCCAGAAAGGCCAAGGAGCCCTGAGTTTACCATCATAAAATTATACTAGCTCCCTTGTCTTCTAAATTTTTTTTGTCTAAGTCACAATCAACTCTGCACTGGCTTTCTCCCCCTCTTGGCCTGACAGTCACTATCAGGGCCATGTAACAGCATACAGACATAATTTTCTTATCTCAGTCAAACAAGGAATGCAACAGCATACACAAAAAATCTTATACACAAACTGCATACCAGACTACTTGGACTCAACCAGCGAGAATTTATTCACATGGAAAGAATGGGAGAAAGAGGGAGATGACGAAGACAAGCTCCTTAATGGCATACTTCCCCCTTTCTTCTTTTCATTTTTCATTTTATTTATTTATTCTTAAATCCTTCCACAATAAGCTCCATCTTATTCTCACACGCGACCCATATTCTTCCCCACCTCCACAAAACATACAATAACCTCTTTCAACATTAAAAATTCAGCATTTCTCACGGAGGAGATGGGAACTTTGTTATGCCCTTTGCCAGTCCCTGAAAGCCTTTTATCTGTCCCTTTTTCCTCGATCCCATACCATTTCACCTGGTCTTAGATCCCCAGACCATGTTCTCAGACACCACCTCCCTTTATGGTATTCCTAGATAACCTCCCAGCCTCATCTCCTCTGCCCCTCCACTTGCCTCCTTTTCTCTGAGCAGGATATTAGGAAAGCACTGATAGCTATGTATACCAACAGAGTAGCTGTTAAATTTTGTGGTCACTAGACTCAGTGCACCCACACACACACCAGATCTGATAATAGTATTAAATTAACTTTAACCCAAATAATTAACCGAAACACACTGATGTGCCTAACCTTTACACAACAGAAACTTTAAAACTGACAATTAGATCATGCACAATAACACATTAAACACAGTTTTTGTTGATGTTTTTGCCACATTGGGCAGACATTCTCCCACAGGGTCATGTTGATTTGACTAGTGGGGGAATGGTACATTCACCCATGGGGCCATGCTGATGGTTAGGGGTGAATGGCCTAGGGGCAGACTTTCTCCTGCGGGGTCATGCTGAATTGACTAGGGGAGATTGATACATTCACCCATGGGGCAATGCTGATTTGGCTAGGGGTGAATGACCCATGATTGTTACATTGTGCCCCAAGATGGAGAGATTTATTTTTTTATAGAGTGGGTTTGAGTTGTTTATTGATTGAGGTTTTTCACCCAATAGTGGGGTAAGCAATTCTAGTCTAATGTTGAGTTGTGATGTAGGATCCATTAGTGAAGGGGTTTCTTGTGATGAGAAGCCACCTTGATGGGTCTCTACTCAACCTTATAGCTCTATATAAACAAACAACGTGTGAGAGGTGTTGCCGCCTTAATTCACACCTAAGATTATCATGGTGAAAATCTTAACTCCCCTTGGTGTGGCTTTGGGAGCAAGTTTAGAGTTGAGGGTGTCATTCAATTCTCAACTACTCCGTCTAGGCTTACTCTTAGTGAAGCCAAGGGGGGTGGACTCCAAAAGATATCTAAGGTTCAACTAGGTCAAGTTTAGCAAGTCAGTTTTCAAGGGGTTAATACAATATGATCAATATACCATTCAAATATGCAACATCAATTGTAATTATAGGCTCAGTGAGCACGTATATTCACAAATATAGCATGATAAGACCAGTGCCCAAATATAGATACTTGGTAACGGTATTCCAAGTAAAGATTTAACTTTGCAAAAGCTTGGAAAGGAAAACAAAGTGATACAAGATAGATGCTTCCAAAAGTAATGCTGGCAAGTTATAACTTTAGCGAGTGCAACAAATGGAACAAGTGCTTGAGAATGAAATAAATGCTCATTAACTTGGAAAATGCTTAAGTGATAAATGTAGCACTTGAAAGTGTTCGAAATATTAAGAGGGGGGTGAATCAATATTTCCTTCCAATTAGTTAATTTTTAACTTCATAGAGCATTAATTATCATTATCATTAAATAAACAAAAACATTCATCACATCAATAAACAACACCATTCAACAATGCACAAACATCAAGACAATTGCAACATATTTTTAGATGGAAACCCTTTAGGGATAAAAACCCCCGAATGCTTCTTAATATTTGTCTTCAACAAATTTACATCAATTAGGAAGCTCCAACTTCTAATATTTTCAGCTCCAACTAAAGGAGGCTGCAACCCCCTGGTTTACAGGCTCCAACCTGAAGGATGCTCCAACACCCTGGTTTACCAACTCTAACTAGAAATGCTCCGACGCCCTATGCAGGCTCCAACCTGTCCTAACAACACCCTGCTGCCCTGACGTGTTCTTAAGCTCCAACCTAAAGGAGACTTCACTCTCTTGCCTTGCACCACCTTGCTAACCTAATCCACTAACATACCACATTTCATATATTTTCAGTTTGGATTCACTTGTGCTTAAAATCAAAACAACTGCTATCTCTGTCAATGTGCAAAACCTATTTGAACATGTAGAAAAAGTCTGCTCAACATCTCTATCAGTAACCAATCTAATCTGTGTGACATAAACTCTGCTCAAGATCAAACCCTAGGCAACATAAACTCTCATTGCCAAGTCCACTGCTATTCTCAACACATGGACCACACCATCCTCTAAATATCAACAACAAACCCTAGCATTAATATGGAACAAATCAACTTATACTCGCAACCCTAGCTGCTCAAATCAACAATACATTCGTTATCAATCTCAACTCTCAACAACATCAGTCTTAGGCTTTAGCCTTGTCACTAGGATTTTGAGGAGTTTTATGGGGGCCAACTAGGTTTGCTTGCCTTTTTTCATCATCAGGATCAGTGCCACATAGTTTGATCTTGGTTCCGCTGTATTCCCACGATTTCCGTAAAACACAATTACTAATGGACATATTTTAATTAATTATGCTTAAGGTGTTGTTTTAGGCTAATTACTTGGAGAAACACCTTAGTGTAATAGCTCAAAATCAGGATGAAAATATCTACAAGACAAAATGATGAAAAGGGACTTTGGGAGGTTGGTGTGATCATGGTGGTGATTTAAGCATTTTTTGGAGATAAAATTGACATTAATTAGTAATAAAAAGTCACTTATTAAATAAAAGGAGAAAAAGTTTTTATTTTTATTTTTTATCTGAAGGGTAAATAAAAGGGGGCGAAAGTCGCTTGGAAAATACGAGGAAAATGCACTAAGCGACTTATTAATAAAATAATAAAAGGAGATTTCTAGAAGATTGGAGAAGATCCGACAAAATCTTATAAAAAGGGAGAGAAGGGCATTTCTCATTCATTTTGGTTTATAATTATTTTTAGTGATTAGTTTAGAGCTCATGCGAGTTTCCTCTCAGGGGTTTTAGGTGAGACTCTCAAATTAGTTTTGGTGGACATTCATTTTACACCCTAGCTAGTATTTGGTCAATTTCGGTGGTGATACATAGCCACCCTAGTTGGCCTTGCGGGGAAAGCCACCCTAGTTGGCCGGTGCGAAATCCCCTTAACGAAGTGCCTATAGTAGTTGAATAAATCCTTCAATCCTTGTAACTCTATGAGGGTTCACGGTGTTGGCTAATCTAATATGGCCTGGATTATCTCCAAATGCACCTGTACTACGCTTTGATCACATGGCCCAAATACATGATCTCTATCATGCCAGATTCACTTTTTGACTCCTTGGCATGTAGTGACTACTCCTCCATGATACCCAATATTGGTGGAAACACTAAGAAGGGGGTGAATCAATATTTCCTTTTCCTTTTATAATTGGCTAGTTAATTTACTTGAACATTCAAAGCTGTTGGACACCTAATCCTAAAGGGTTAGTGTGGAAGCCGAAAAGACTAAGCAGTCCAAGAGACCTTGGGATCTGAAACCCAAGAGTCACAACATTGTATTATAAATGTACATCTCCTGTTAATAAAAAAATGAACTCACATGATTTATCTTTCCTATTCTATGTTTTCCATGTGTGTTTAACATGGTATCAGAGCCGCTTGTTTTTCTGTGGCCTGTTATGTGCATGTCATGTCAGTCTTGGCCCTCTGCCATATTCTTTTCCAGTGCTCCTGACATGTTGCCTCTGCCATATAACGCATCTGTCCAAGCCGTTCTGAGATGTCTGTCTTCCATATTCTATTTATGAGACCTGCGAGCTCTGCCAATTTGCTGACATTAATTATTGCCACCGCTCTGCTCCATTGAATCGTTTGCACCAAACGTGTTCAGGTCGGTTCCACAGGCGCGAAAACGAACATCTAAGGGAGGATTTAAAGGAGACCCATTTTGCCGTTCTGGACCTGCATTTCCTTCGCCACTTGGTTTGAACGCTAGAGTTCGTTCGCTATGAGATTCGACCGAGTGACTATTCCTCTGGTTATCACAGTCGTCTGCAATAAATAAATGTGTTTTATAGTATCTGGTTACCGTAATCAAAACTTTGCAGTTTCTCAAAGACTCGCAAAGAATTTCATCGTGTCCTCTAGCCGTTAGTTGGTGCTGAGTTTTCAAATGGTTATTATTATTATCAGTTGCTCGGGTTTCCATGCTGAAAACAAATTTTCTGTTCGATAAAGACCCATAGAATCTGCATCCAGAATGAGATGATCTCCTACTCTCTGTTTGAGATTTCCCTGTTTAAATTCTCAGTCGTAGTTACATTTTGCGTAGGTGAGGGTGATTGGAAGTCAATTTGTTGCTGCACCGTCATCAAAGTGGGTGATTGGACGTGCTGCTGCGCAGTCACTGCGGCTGGAGAAAGCAATAGTCCGGGAAGCGTCCCATGTAGCACGTCCCTGTTGATGTTCATGACTGTGCCAACAGTAACGCAAACGGTATCGTACGCTATGAGGCATACAACTGTCCCTCCAACGTGATTACCTTGCGCGTTTGTTAGAGTGACTTTGAGTCCTGTACCTCCCTGGGTATCAACGCCGCGTGGGAATGCTCCAGAGTTCTAATTTTTACAAGAAATCGTTTCAATGCCCCTTGCACTATACGCAAGCGACCTCTACCCATCTGCGTCTTAGTCATGGGCCCCGTGGGTCTTGAGGTATCAGTTCAAGGCAGTGTTCAATAAGCTGTAGCAGACTTGAATTCACAGTACATTTCTTCATACATGTCCTTCAATCAAATATGAAATGCACTCATCGGGTTTCCTCTCATTGAAGCCGCTCCTCCTGCAATAACTAAAGTTAAAGTTTATGCTTTAGCCAATGTAAATGTGGCTGAAGAAAGACAACGCTACGCCCATCAAAACGTCCAAGAATTTCAAACTTTTGAAATACTCAAGAGGGTGGTTGTTCATCAATCTCTGTAAGTTCTGCTATTTCCCTGGCTACCTTCATAGGTAATGTGCTTACTCAATAGTGCAAAAACGTTGGTATTGGCATATCGACCTTTTGATACCTCTCAGCGCGTAACAGATCCACGGTTAGGATGGATCTGGGCTAGTGCATATAGTCCATTTCAGTTGCTAGGTATCATGAAATTTTGGAATCAGGGTTTTATACCGAGTGTTTAGCCCGGATCCTTGCATGGAGCGTTTGGCTTGGACAATGTTCCAGTACATTGTGTGATTGTCTATTATAATGTTCTAGCCAGTTTACATATTGAATGCGCTGTGCGCCGTTTTAAAGTGATATATATACGGTGATATACAGTGATATATATTGAATGCGCTGTTTTAATATTGAATGTGCGCTGTTTTTAATATTGAATGTGCGCTGTCCAGTGGTATTTGAAACCATCATATGATCCTGCTATTAGTAGTTTTTTTCTTCTCGACTTTTGAACATTTGCCAAGCACTTGGGTACGGGTTTGTCTGATGAGAAAGGAGACCGAACCCCTTCTTGTGTGATGTAAAGCTTCAAAATCTCAGGAGAAAGATTTTGTGGGTAGCCAAAGTCCATGATCTCATCAAGAAGCTCGTAAATTAGCACAAAATTATTCCGGATGGCATCTTCATCGAATGCACCACCAAAGTAGGATTTGAACAGCGCCACTGCCTCAACCACAAACTTTAAGGCACAGGCTGCATTAGCATTGCTACTGACAACAATCACAATATAGACATTGGTGATTACAATAGGAGCAAAGGAGTTCCGGATGCCTGGAAGACCGAATTCCTCATCATTTTAGGAGGCTGAGATTTATTGGGGATCATTTGTACTACTGCTAAAAGATCAAGGGCGCATTCAGTAAGGACAAGTCCAAGCCTTTCATTCATTAAAATAATGTTAAAACATGGTTACATTGTTTCATTGAATTTTGGTCATATATGAATGATGTTTATTTAGTTGATGAGCATCTGAATGATTTGAGTCATTGGGTTTAAGAAGTTATGAATTTTCCTATTGATGAGTAGATATTGGAATTGAGATAATTCCATATATGATGGCTTTTAATGAAAGTAAGAAATCAATGGTGAATGATTTTGAATCACATGAAAGATAAGCTTCCGCATGCAATGGTACAGTTGTGAAATTGCCAGCTATTGAGGTTTTTTGATTTGGGTAAAAAGCTGAGATGCATGTTACTAGTCCGTTTTAAAGAACCTGGATTCTGGGAACTTGTTGCTGACGCTGATTTGAAAGTGAAGGAATACTTGAAGGATCCAAACAAGTTTGCAGTTGCTGCTGCCCCAGTGTGGCTTTGTATTTAGATTTCATTATAGTGCATTGATTCCTTGATTCCAGTGCTGAACTGATTGTAATCTTTTATATTGCACACTGATCATTTGCTGACATTTATAAAGGGTATTGCTGTGTACTGTGAGTAGATATTACTTTTCTGCATTGAGTAGTAGTTGTGATCAGTTTGTTAAGGTGTAAATCAGACATTGAAGAAAAAAAAATGGCCAGAACCAGTGAAGTATTACAGTTCCTTAAAACTCTGATATTATCTACTGTTGATGACACATTACAAATCAGCAAAGGATCTCTCTCAGAAATTCAGACATGTCTACAAAATGCACAGGAAAAGATCGATTTTTTGCAGCTTGAATCACAGCTACAGCAAGAAGAGCTACATCAAAATAGACACCATTCTGAACCTGTTTATGTTCAGAAAATTGAAACAAACTCCCATAAACAGCAAGACACTAATGTTGCAAATTCTGTGCCTAATACAACAACAGATTTACATGCAGATGCAGAAACTCAGTCTGCACTTCCCAAGCCCATCATCAGACCTTGGGAACAGCTTGTCCACAACAAGCACAGAACTGGTCTTGGATATGACAAGGACTTGTCCTTTCATATTCCAGACTATGCCAAGCCCATTCAGTTTCAGAGTGCTGGATTCATTCATGACAGTTCACTTGCTCTTCATGACAGTTCACTTGCTCCTCATGACAATTCACCTCCAGCTGTTCTAGATTCTGCCCCTCTTCCACAGCAACAACAACAACAACAACAACAACAACAGATTGAGAAATGCCAACACTGTGATCGAGTTGGCCATCTGAAAGATCACTGTTTTGATCTTCATCCATGTAAGCACTGTCATAAAACCAGTCATTCTTCACACAGATGCTTCAGAAACAAACGTCCTGCAAGAACAAAGATTCATCTTGGATGGATCGCTTCTTGGCAATGGGCATCAACAACCAAGAAGATATTCCAAACACATATCAGAATTTGTTCCAGAGTATTGAACAGTCTTGCAGTTGAGTTTTCTCCATCATCTCACCTTGTATCTGACAGGGGGGGAAATGATGGTCATCTACAAGCTTCAAAGTCACATCAAGCGAGCCTGAGCCACAACCTGCCACACCAGTTTCAGAGTTGTAGCCAGAGACAAAGATGCCTGAACATGCCTTCAGTTGGCAATCTGGGACACTTCCTCTAGCAGAAGACTCCAACTTCTTGCCAGTTTTGGAAGAGTTCCAGGAATCGCAGAGTTGTTGGTCATCCTTAAACCATCAAAGATTAAGGACACTTCCTCTAGCAGAAGACTCCAGCTTCTTGCCAGTTTTGGAAGAGTTCCAGGAATTGCATTAAGCATTCCAGAGTTGTTGGTCATCCTTAAACCATCACAGATTGAGAACACTTCCTCTAATAGAAAACTTCAGTTTCTTGCCAGTTTTGGAAGAGTTCCGGGAACTGCACTAAGCGTTCCAGTGTTGGTGGTCATCCTTAAACCACCGCCCTTTATACCAACATTTCATAGAGCACATTCAGCCTAGTGCTGCCATGCATTTTTGCACATTTTGTATTACAACTCTCTTCTTGGACTCATACATAACCCTTCGGATTAAGGGGGGGAATGTTGGACACCTAATCCTAAAGGGTTAGTGTGGAAGCCAAAAAGACTAAGCAGTCCAAGAGACCTTGGGATCTGAAACCCAAGAGTCATAACATTGTATTATAAATGTACATCTCCTGTTAATAAAAAAATGAACTCACGTGATTTATCTTTCCTATTCTATGTTTTCCATGTGTGTTTAACAAAAGCATACATAGAAACATGAAAAACATCTCATCATCATCACATCAAATATACTGTACACAAGAATGACTCGATATTAAGCTCAGTTATATATGAATGGACATACAACAATTTCCAGAGAAATCTGGAAGGAAGTACAAGACTCCCAAGGTTTACCAATCAAGCTGGAAGGAAGAAAAAGCTTCCTGAAGGTTTGGGCTCCCGTACTAAGGATAATGGCCCAAGTACAATAAGTCACTCAACTACTGCCACTACAACATCCACTGCTTCTATTGCTGCCATGCCACCACTGTTCACTGCTTCTTTTTGCTGCTATCTCTACTACAACTGCCATTGATGACAACTCCCTCTCTCTGTTGCTACCACGGTTGTCCAACATTGTTCATTGCTGGTACTTCTGCTGCTCATTGCTCTTCATCACTGCTACAACATACTATTGCTGCCTATGTCAACTGTTGTTGTTGTTGCTGCTGCTGTAGTCACTGCTACTTACTACCTTTGCTACCACACTCACTACTATTGCCGATACATATCATCAAGCCACTACTACTGCCACTGTACTCCCTATGCTACTGCTCCCATAGTCACTTCTTCTGCAAGCGACCGCTGCTACGACTTCCACTGCCACCACTTTCACTGCTGCCACTCACTATCACTGCTGCCCAATCTGTCCTCTGCTCATATTGCTACTACACATATCAACTTACCTCTGCGTTTGCTCATCCACCGTAGTTATGTTGCATAACATTTCTTCTCATTATGCATGTTGAGCCCTAAACAATAACATGTCACATCAACTATACATCAAGGTCACAAGATCATTGCTTCCATGTCACTGATGTGTCACTAAGGTCCTTGTCAAAAACCCAGAAAAGCCCAAAAAGGGTTTGTCCTAGTTTTGACGCTCCAAAATTGACCCCAAATGCTTGGCCTTCCTCCACAAGCAAACGATGTAGCCTATAGTAGATGTTGTGTTTGTTGGTTTGCCAAAATGCTGGAAAAGCCCCCACAATACTTTCCCGGACTCCACCTCAAGTTTTAGGCCCAAACTCCCTTCACCCCTCAACTCCCAAGTGTGTCTCCTCCAAGCACTGCGCAGTCTCTGCACTACTCTACTAGTTTCTCCTCCACGCAAACTCACACTCCCATGGTTGGAACAAGCCGAAAAGGATGGAACTCCCTCCTTGCGTTGGCACTCAAAGTCCATCGAAGCAAGGGTTGAGATCTTCGGTCGGAGACACTCGTGTGCTAAACAACACTTGTAGACTTGGCTTCCACTCAAGTGTGCTATGTCAAAGACAAGTTTATGAATATATGAATGAATGACCAAAATGAATGCGTCTTGCTCTATTTATAATTCGTGGCTCCGTTTCTCCTTCTGGTCCCCACTCTCTTTCTCTCTCCTAATTCACACTCCCTTCTATTTTCCCTCTCTTCCAAGAGCGTGAGTTGCCTCCTTGGGTCGAATTTTTTTTCTTGTGGTCCACACTTTCCACTAGAGCTGCAATATTCTCTTTTCCTCGTAAGTCCCGGTATCGAAATTATGTCCTCTTCGCAAACTCCTCTCTAATGCTAACAATCAAAATTGGGGATATTACAGTCCTCCCCACCAAAAACTGCTTGTCCTCAAGTAATGCTTGAACCAACATCTCCTCTGTTTGCTAATCACCCCTATCACCATAAGTAATTCCGGGGTCCAAACCTGTCACTGAGTCATCCTAGGTCTCTGCACTTTCCAAACATGAAAGAATCCCTCAATACTAGGATCCCAGTCCATCTTATCCTGGTATAAGTACAAGAAGTCCCCTGTATACCATCAATGAGTAGGGGATCATGATAATGTGGCACTGTGCCAAACTCCTCGTGAAGCTGTCCTACCACGTAGGCCATCCCATGTACTCAGGAGTATACTCTCGAAGATACCACCTAATCCCTGCAAAGATAGCATCTCGTGTGAAAATTATATCACTGGAACAACTGATTAATTTTACCTACTTATTTCCCAATAAGTTATTTACGAAAACCCTTCAGTAAACATTAAAATAAATTCTGTTGCAGATATCACACCATAATACAGAAATAAATACATGCATAAGAATCAAACACATCAACATAGATATTTTGGACAATTGTCCCCAGAAAAACCCAATGCGGGAAAACCGATGTAGTAGAGGAGGATTTTATTATTTAGCAATTCTTCAGTACAACTGGGTGCCAAACTAGCTTACCCAACAGAGAAAAAATTCTCCAGCACTTCTCATAGACTCAGTGTTAGGCTTGCTAGCCTCTTTCCAACTCCCAGACCCTTTGCGTTAGCTCTTGTCTCTCTGCGTCAGCACTGGGCCTCTTTGCGTAACCCATGCAGGCCCTCCAGGGACTATGCAATCTTGCTGCCTCTGCGTCTGCCTCTCTAACCTTTGTGCTGATCCTCTGGTGTTGTTCCTAACTCTCTGTTTGATACCCGCTACCTCTTGTTGCGCTCTAGACCTCTAGTTTGAATTTCTCAGCTAACTCTGCTCCAGAAATCGAACTGACTGGTCTCCCTCAGTGTGTCTCCAACTGACCCTCAAGTCCCCTTTTATACTTTTCCTGTTGATGAATCAGCGGCCTAGATTAAGTCCCTAATCAACGGCTAAGATTAAAATAGACTTGATCCTTATCTTTTGAAAGCTTATCATCCTTATCTTTATTAATACCCATCAATATTTTTATTTCCCTAAGTTTAGACTTAGGAACTCATTAAAAATATTAATTATTTTAATAACTCTTCATCCGGATGGATTTTTCCAAAACGATTTCTGGGTTTTGGAGATCTCATGTGCTTTAGCTTCTCCACCAATTTTCATGGTTAGAGCACATCCAACGCTACCCCAAATCAACACTCCCTCTTAGCGAGGATTGTGCTCTAGTAATACTCCACACTGAGCATGACTCCGATTATATGGCACCGGTACCTGTGCTGATGCTGAGCCTCCCTACCCAACATCCTCTGCACTGCTGCATCTTATATTTCTGTCCATGGCTTTATCGCTGCCACTGCTACATCTGTACTGCAACTCCCTCTACATCCTTGCTATTGTTGGTCCTTCCCAACACTGCATCTGCACTGCAACTCCCTCTACATCCGTGCTGCTGCTGGTCCTTTTTCCCATCACTGCATCTGCATTGCAACCTCTTCTCATTAAGTTGCATCTTGCTACTCTAACTGTTACTGCATTGCAACCTCTTCTCATTAAGTTGCATCGTGCTACTCTAACTGCTACTGCATTGCAACATCATACCCATTTTTGCTACTGAAATGGATTCTTTATCATCCCCATCTTCTCTCTAAACTAATTGAACTTGGTTATTCCAAGGGCCTTGGTAAGGATGTCTGCCACCCGTTCTCCTGTAGGAGTTTAGCTCAATTGTACAACTCCTCGTTGGACACAATCTTTGACAAAGTGACTCTGAATATCAATATGCTTTGATTGATCGTGAAATACTGGATTCTTAGAGAGCTTGATGCAACTCTGGTTATCACATGTGATCCTGGTCACCTCCATCTTCCTTCTAAATAGGTTCACAAGCAGTTTTCTAAGCCATATGGCTTCACACGCAGCTGTGCTTGCGGCCATATATTCTGCTTCAACTGAGCTCAAAACTACGGATTTCTGTTTCCTACTACACCAGGAGGTCATTCCTAATCCAATATTGAAATAGTACCCAGGGGTACTTTTCCGATTCACTGAACTTCCAGCCCAATCTGCATCGGTAAATCCACTCAATCTGATATCCTTACTCCTGGGGTACAAGAATCTATAATCGACCGTTCGCTGTGTATATCTGAGAACATGTTTGGCTGCTGCCCAATGCGCCCTCTTCGGTTCCACCATGAACTGATTGAGGGTGTTGACAGCATAACAAATGTCTGGCCTGGTATTGACCAGATACATCAGGGACCATATGAGCTGCCGATATAAGGTAGGATCAACATCCTCGTCTTCTGATGC
Source organism: Pinus tabuliformis (assembly GCA_031772625.1). Lineage (NCBI taxonomy): Eukaryota > Viridiplantae > Streptophyta > Pinopsida > Pinales > Pinaceae > Pinus > Pinus tabuliformis. Next base: position 1,347,552,289 of record CM062819.1, read on the forward strand.
ATCAATTTTCTTCTAGTTGGTGATCATTGGAGTAAGCATGGGTCTACAATCCTCCATCTGAATCTCTTCAGAATTTCTGTAGCATATCTCCCTTGCCCAAGGAAGATCTCCCTGTTTTGCTGCCAAACTTCCAACGCTAGGAAATAATGCATTTGTCCCAAATCCTTCATGTTGAATTCTGTGGCTAGATTCTTCTTGCAGTCCCCGATGAGCTTGGATGATCCTGTCAGGAAGAGATCATCCACATATAATACTAGGATCTCTACAACCAGATAGTATAGATTTGGATCTGCGTCACTCTTGACAAATCCCATCTTCTGCAAATAGCCATCAATTCGACCATATCATGCTCTAGGTGCCTGTTTCAACCCATACAAGATTTTCTTCAAACTGCATACATGAGACTTCTTCTTATGTGTCTCAAAGCCTTCTGGCTATTCAATGTATATTTCTTCTTCTATCACCCAGTTCAGAAATGCCGTTTTGACATCCATCTGATGAATCTCCCATCCCATCTGAGATGCAAGAGGTATCACAGTTCTAATATATGTATACCTGGCTACTGGGGTGAAGGTCTCTTTGTAGTCAGTTCCTTCCTTCTGAGCATGCCCCTTAGCCACAAACCTGGCTTTGTATTTTTCCACAATGCCGTATGCAACATATTTAATCTTGTAGATCCATCTCGAACCTACCATTGTTCTGTCTTGAGGCCTTGGCACAACCTCCCAGACATTGTTCACCATTATGGAGTTGTATTCTTCTACCTTCGCATCCAACCATACTTGATGATGAGCAGCCTCCCCATCCTGAGCTACTAATGCTTGATATCTATTTGGTTGTTTTCGCTCCCTCTTAATGTTTCTTGGTGCACCGATGAAATCCTTTGCATCTCGGAGAATCTGACGAAGTTCCCTGCTCGTTCTGCCTCTGGTAGCAAGTGCTTCTGTTAGCTTCTCCTCCTCCTGTGATTCTTCCTGATCCAAGGAAGAATTCTTTATTTCCGTTGGTTGAAGAGGTTTGACCAACGACTCACCTTTTGATTGCTCCTTGGAAGGCATTTATCGAGATTTTTTGAAAGCCCTTGTTCCATGAACTTCACATCTCGTTGAACTACTACCTTCCTGCTCCCTGGAAGATAGATTCTGTATGCCTTAGCGTTCTCGCTATATCTCACTAGATATCCCTTTTCTACAGTTTGATCCAGCTTCTTCCTCTTTTTCTTGGGTATGCGGCAATATGCTAAGCTCCCAAATATCCTGAAATGACTGACTTCAAGTGTCTTCCCTGTGAAGACTTTCTTTGTCGTAATCTTGCCCAATGCTCGATGAGGAGTTCTATTCTGAATATAGACTGCCATGTTGCATGCCTCTGCCCATAGGAACTTTGGCATATCCTGATCATACATCATGGCCCTAGCTGCTTTTAGGATAATCCTGTTCTTTCTTTCTGCTACTCCATTCTTCTCCGGATTGTAAGGAGCTGTCCACTCTCTTCTTATGCCCTCTTTAGTGCAAAAATCAGTGAAGTCCTTATTGACATAATCTCCACCATTATCTGAGCGCAAAACTTTTATTTTCTTCCTTGTTAGATTCTCCACCAGAGCCTTGAACTCTTTGAATCGATAGAAAACCTCGTCCTTGGTTTTCAGAAAATAAATCCAAGTTTTCCATGAGTGGTCATCAATGAAGGTGACAAAGTACTCGGCAGTCGGCACCACTAAGAGCTTTAGTGGACATAGGTCCGGAGATATCTGAGTGTATCAATCCTAGTACACTCTTGGCCCCGTGTTTACTTCTAGGAAATGCTGCTTTGTCATACTTTCCCAGAGCACATCCTCTGCATACATCATCTCGTTTTGTGCTAAGATCCGGAACTCTTGTTACAGTTTTCCTGAGAATTCTCAGAGCACCATGATGCAAATGTCCTATTCTTCTGTGCTATAGTTCGTTCAAATCCTTGTCTCCATGACTTCCTATCAATGCCATGGGTGATTCTAGTTGTAATATGTACAACTTGTTAATTCTGATTCCAATCTGCACTTTCTTTTTCCAGCTCGGGTGTTTGATGTGTACTTTCTCCTTGATGAAGAAAATGTTATAGACCTTGCACTGAAGTTGCGACACGAAAAGTAAGTTCATCCCCAAATCTTGTTACATGCAACACATTGGTAGCATGGAACTGTTCTCCCATTTCTGTTTGAAAAACTATGGTACCCTTCCCTACTGGAGTACACTTTGCCTTATTCCCTGTGGTGATTTGAAAATTCATCCTTTCCTCTTGATAATCTGAGCAACATTCCCAGATTTCCGTCACATGCCAAGAGGCTCCACTGTCTATATACAATATCTCTGATGATGCAGAGCTAGTCACACAAGCAACTTCTTCTTCCAATATGGAAGCCAACATAGAGAAGTCAAAATTGCTGTCTCTTGTGCGATTTTCTGAAAATCTGTGCGAGTCTCCTAACGTAGATGCTGCTGCATCATGATCTCGACCCATAATTGATTTTCCCTTCCTGTCTCTGATTACTTGCTCTGATACCATTTGAAAATTCTATCATTGCAACAATTGATTTGTTTTACCTACTTATTTCCCAATAAGTTATTTATGAAAACCCTTCAGTAAACATTAAAATAAATTCCGCTGCAGATATCACACCATAATACAAAAACAAATACATGCACATGAATCAAACACATCAACATGGATATTTTGGACAATTGTCCCCGGAAAACCCCAATGCAGGAAAATCGGTGTGGCAGAGGAGGATTTTATTATTTAACACTTCTTTAGTACAACTAGGTGCCAAATTAGCTTACCCAACAGAGAAAAAATTCTCCAGCACTTCTCACAGACTCGGCGTTAGGCTTGCTGGACTCTGCGTAGCTCCAAGGCCCTCTACGTCAGATCCTGCCGCTCTGCGTTAGCACTGGGCCTCTCTGCGTCACCCACGCAGGCCCTCCAGTGACTACGTAGTCCTGCTGCCTCTGTGTCTGCCTGAGAGGCTCTACGTCAGCACTGGGCCTTTCTGCGTCACCCACGCAGGCCCTCCAGTGACTACACAGTCCTGCTGCCTCTGCGTCTGCCTGAGAGGTTCTGCTTCTGCCTCTCTAACCTTTGTGCTGATCTTCTGGTGCTGTCCCTGACTCTCTGTTCTGTACCCGCTACATCTTGCTGCGGTCCAGACCTCTAGTTCGAATTTCTCAGCTAACCGTGCTCCAAAAATCGAACTGACTGGTCTCCCTCAGTGTATCTCCATCTGACCCTTAAGTACCCTTTTGTACTTTTCCTGTTGATGAATCTACGACCGAGATTAAGTCCCTAATCAACGATTAAGATTAAAATAGACTTGATCCTTATCTTTTGGAAGCTTCTCATCCTTATCTTTATTAATACCCATTAATATTTTTATTTCCCTAAGTTTAGACTTAGGAACTCATTAATAATATTAATTAATTTAATAACTCTTCATCCGCATGGATTTTTCCAAAATGATTTCTGGGTTTTGGAGATCTCATGTGCTTTAGCCTCTCCACCAATTTTCATGGCTAGAGCACATTCGATGCTGCCCCAAATCAACATCTCGCTCACGTGAGCTTCTCCTGATATCATCCTGCTAGACCACCTGCCATGCTAATGAAGTTCTGCATGCCATCGGTGACTCACTAAAGCCAAATGGAAGATCTGCATGATCTCCCCCTATAGTAGTCAGCTCATCCCTAAAGGTTATTGAGTTGTGAAGAGCGGTGATGATCATGTCCCTTGCTAATCTCACAATGGTGCCACCATACTGAAGCTGCGCTACTCTGATTATGACATACTCCCCACCGTGTACGGACTATATCCTCCTCTCATGAGGTCTAATGGCGAAAGATCTGTGAGAGCCAAGCTCGTCCTGCCTGGGCATCCCCATGATGCCAATATCTACCCCTCCACTGCCAATCTCGACCCTGAGCTATAACAAGATAAGTCTGCCTCGCCATGCTGTGGAGATCTTAGTGATCCCCCATGTGTGAAACCCAAAGTGAACTAAATCACCCTCTGCCACGACCCTGCTCATCACAAAGGGGAGTGATCCACCTGCCAATCGGGTCCCTGGATCCCCCAGACATACAGGGAGCTCATAACTCCATCTCCTCACAGGATGTCGGTGCGTAGTGCTGCTATCTACTAGAACCAATCTAATCCTCATCTCTGACCCCTGTATGTATCCCCAGGGTGGACCTTAAGTATCAAGAGTATGTCCCACACATGCGAACTTTTCCTTCTCCTGCCATAATACGCAGAGAAATCTGCTATCCCAACTTCTGACGATACACCTGGACATTGTTCAGAGTCTGGGTACCCTCCTGAAGACGAAGTCTACCTTTCACTATCGCCCAAGTGTGAGCTCAATGGTGGAACATATGCTACCTCGGCTATTAACAACTCGTGCACCTACCAAGTGTCTCAATTGGAGGGTCTCCCACTGGCTCATGACACGCGGTGTCTCATCCAACTGTTGTTAAATTATGGTATGTTCTATGCTTAGAGCAGTTTACTTATTTTTCTTCTTGTTACCCACAGATTAGCAATGACATAAACATTAAGTAAAGAGCAGATAGAACATTAAATGATCAACAAAAACCAAGCCAAGACAAGAGACACAAGATGTGGCGGCTAGCCAGGGACAAACCCCAATGCGGGGAAACCCTTTGATCAAATCTTCTTTTATCTTCAATAGTTTAGCAAAGAGAAAGAGTACAAAATCTGAATTCTGTAATTTTATATCAGCAGCAGCAAACTCTAGATCAACAAAGTCAAACTTGGTCAAACTAGTTGAAATTGGCCTCTAAAATGCTTGGTCAATTTCTGGTCAACTTGTCGTCAAACAGCCTGAAGAAACAGCCGTTGAACAACCCAAAAGTACAGTCAATTTACAGATTTCTAAAGTCAACTTGTAGCCCTAAACTAGGGTAGTCAACATCGGTCAAACCAGAGGTCAGATCACCTCAGTTTTCGTGCCAAAAATTGTGGCCTGCCTAGAAGAGGCAACCGCACCCAATCCGCACTTCTGGATGGTCAAACTTGGTCAAAGAGATGACCTGCTGCCCTATTTTTGCATCTTCCTTGCCCTAAGACATCTTCCTTTCGGCCACACGTGTGAGAGAGAGAGGCTTCTTTTATGCGTTGGAGAGAGAGAGAGAGAAGATGAGTGAATGAATTGTCCAAATGAGGAGGAAGGCTCCTTGTATTTATATGCAAACGTTGAGGATGAATAGATGTGACTGTTGGGCTTCTGAGTCTACATAAGTTCGCTCGCTGACCTTGACAATTTGTCCATAATCAAAATAAATTCATATCTCCATAAATACTTATCGGAATCGGATGATCCTTAGATGAATTCTACACCTCTCGATGAGAGGAATCTAGGAAAAATATCAGTAGCCATAAATAAGGTGATCCACATGGAGTTTGGCCCTAGTTGCCAATTTTAACACTCCCTCTCAACTAGAGAGAACTTCATCTACAATCCGTAAGATCGTCGCTGCTATCCATCCATGAAATGCACTGTCTTGTACAAATTGACCCCACTCTGCTCTGCTCGAAAAATGAAGAAAAAGAAATGATCGAGGATGTATCATACCATCCTCCACTGACCCGAAGTCAGTCTCAGAGTGTGAACCACTCTCACTGATCCCAGATCAGTATCATTTATGCCAGATCAATGGTGGTCATCCTAGTATAGGGAGTAAGGTAGATACAGTGATGTGTCCATCGATAGTACTACTATGGTCCCTATCCTCATTTCCCTGCTCATTGATCAGATGAGAGGTACTTCCCATGAGTCCCAGACTGCATGGGTAGGATGCCTCGCTAGGAGAACTAATCATCCTGTCCACAGGAGAACGAATCATATTGTCCAGTGGATTCCACGGAGAACTAATCATCCTGTTCCATAGTCGCCACGGAGAACGAATCATCTTGGCCCACAAGAGAACTAATCATCCTATTCCATAGTTGCCACGGAGAATGAATCACCCTGTTCCACAGTCACCATGGGGTGTCACAGGGGAAGGTTGAACGTTTACCCTGTACATAGTGCACCAACAGGGGATGGTGAGTCGCCTTGTGGTCACATGTCGCTCTAAGAAGTACCTTGCGCCCCCTGGAGCTCCTAGAGCTCAATTCATCATACTCGACCCTCATAAGAGGGTTTTTGAACGACACCAATCGTTCTCGGAAAGTCAGGAATTTGACCTTTCCTAGTGGCTTTGTCAAAATGTCAACGACCTGTTCATCTGTACCGATATGTTGGAGCCTTATTGCTCCTCGCTGCACCATATCTCAAATATAGTGGTACATGATATCGATATGCTTGGAGCGATCATGAAATACAGGATTCTCTGATAAACGGATCCCGCTCTGGTTGTCATATAGGATTACAATGGTATCCAATGTAAATCCAAACAGCTCACTGAAGAGATTTCGCAGCTAGACTGCCTCACATGAGGCCATGCTAACAACAATGTACTCTGCCTCGGCAGTGCTCAAAGCCACCAACTTCTGCTTCCTGCTCATCCAGGGTATTGAGGCAGATCCCAAAGAGAAACAACACCCGGAAGTGCTCTTTCGGTCCACCACACTGCCTGCCCAATCAGCATCTGTATACCCAAGTAGTCTCACATCTCCGGCTGTGTATCTCAACCCATGAGTGATTGTGCCACGAAGATATCTCAACAGATTCTTGGCACCAATCCAATGTGAGTGGTGAGGCTCAACCATATGTTGACTGCAAAGCATATATTTGGGCGGGAGTTCACCAAGAACATTAATGCTCCACGAGTTGACAATACTTGGTAGCATTTCATAAAACAGGTTCGGCAACACTACCGCTTAACTTCTTGAATTCAAGCTCCATCGAGGTAGTTACGGTCTTGCAGTCCACCATGCTGAATCTCTCCGATATCTTCACCACATATTTTCCTTGAGATAGGAAAATCTCCCTTGGTTTCTGCTAGACTTCCAGTCCTAGGAAATAGTGCATAAGTCCTAGGTCTTTCATCTCGAACTCAGATGCCAACTCCCTCTTACATTCGTGAATGAGAGGGTCTGCACCTGTTAGAAAGAGGTCGTCAACATATAGCACTAGTATGAGAGGCTTGTCATCTATAACCTTAAAGTAAAGGTTAGGGTCAACTTCACTCCTAGTGAATCCCAACTTCATCAAGTAGCTATTGATCCTCTCATACCATGCTCGGGGTGCTTGCGTTAGCCCATAGAGGACCTTCTTCAACCTGCACACATGAGATTCTCGATCATAAATCTCAAATCCTTCGGGTTGCTCCACATAGACCTCCTCTTTGATCGAACCATGTAAGAACGCAGTCTTGACATCCATCTGATGTAGGTTCCATCCTTGCGAAGCAGCAAGGGCTATGATCGAGCGGATGGTGGTATATCGGGCAACAGGTGCAAATATCTCGTCATAGTCTATACGTTTCTTCTGGGAGAAGCCACGAGCGACAAAACGAGCCTTATACTTTTCCGTACTTCCATAAACTGCATGCTTTATCTTGTAAAGCCATTTTGAAGTGACAACTGCTTTGTCCTGGGGTCTGGGGACCACATCCCAAACATCGTTTTTCATAATGGACTCATATTCCTCGGTCATAGCATCCTTCCATACTTGATGCTTGGTAGCATCTGTGAATGATGAAGGCTCATTTTGGATGATCGTTCTCATGATGGTCAGGTATCCCTGATACCTGTTTGGCTTCTCACTTTCACGAAAGGTTCCTCTGGGTGCAATGTGTCCTGTAGCATGATCAAGTGTCCCCCTAAGCCATGAAGGCCTCTTCCTAGAAGAGGAAGGTTTTTGCGGAGGAGGATCAATAGGATCCATAGGTTCTTCCACATTGGGCATCGTCTCATCTTCCTTTTCCTTCGTTTCCCTGGTGTCAGCGTCTTTAGATCCCCTTAAAGTAGGAAGGTTGTCTACCTTGCTAAGAGCCATATCTTCGTCAAAGGTGACATCAAGACTAATCTCGACTTCCCTTTGACCAGCTATTCTATAATCCTTAGTATTTTCGCTATAGCCCATGAAGATTCATTTCTTTCCAGATGCACCCAATTTATTCCTTTTCTCTTTTGGCACAAGAAAATATATAGGGCTTCCAAAAATTCTAAAATGAGATATGTCAGGTTTCTTACCGGTGAACATTTCTTCGGGAGTCTTGGAACCCAATGTTTGATGAGGGCATCGGTTTTGTACATATACGGCGGTATTTGCAGCTTCGGCCCATAGAAACTTCAGATGTCTTTGATCATGGAGCATAGCACAGACAACTTCCACAATTACACGATTCTTCCTTTCCACCACACCATTCTACTTAGGAGTATATGGTGTAGTAGTCTCCCTCTTAATGCCAGCCTCTTTGCAAAAGTCATGAAACTCATTGGATTCATATCCAGTCCCATTATCAGTCCTTAAGGTCTTGATCTTCTTTTCGGTTTGATTCTCAATCAAGGGTTTGAAGTGCCGAAACCAGGAGAACACTTCATCTTTCTTTTTCAAGAAGTATATCCAAGTCTTGCGAGGATAATCATCTGTAAAAGTGAGGTAATATAAATATTCTCCCAAGGAGTTCACAGGCATCATACCGGATATGTCTGAGTGAACCAATTGCAGTATATTAGAGGTCTTGCTTTGGCTTGAGGGGAATGGTCCCCTTTTGATCTTTCCTTCGGCACATCTTGGACATAAACCTTCTTGCTCTAATCCAATGTTACTTGGGAGCGGGAGCGACATTTTCAGAAGCTCCCTGTTTGGGAGCGAATCCTGGAGTGTTTTTTATATAATATATATATTTTTTTATATTTTGATACATATATGTCAACAAAAACATGTAGAATAATGAATTAGATATAAAAAACATAAAAAAAACATAGATTGAACCATACAACAACAATCATCTAGAAGTTATCTTCATCAACCACGTCCGCAAGTTAGTTACATAGTAACATACAACATATTGAGTCTCATGATTCATCAATCATAAAGTTTCAAGCTTTCAAAATTCAATATATAACATTTATCATCATTGATCACCAAAGTTGTACTTGTAAGCTAAGTGTAACCATTACAACAAATAATATCTAACATGAAATGAAATGAAACAACTTTCAACTTTCATGAAGCATCATATTCATAATTCATTACTAATGAGTTTCTAATTGCCAACTTCAAACTTAAATTGTCATATATTGTTTAAAAAAATATCATAATAAATATGAAAGAGTCAATAGTTATAAAAGTTACTAGAAACTAGAAAAGAGAAGTAAATCTATTATCTATTTCTTATGCTTGGGCCTCTTGCCACCACGAGAAATGTCTAATTTTTTAGTCTTGTTGGAAAATCAGGGTCTTTGTCATTAATATCACCCTCTAAGCATTAATATGCAGAGGTATCTTTGTCATTACCTCTGTATCTGTATAGGGATCTTTGTCATTAATATCACCCTCTAAGCATTACAATAAGATAGAACAAGCATAGCATGTCAAGTCAAGATTTTGTTTGAGTGATGCGTACATTTTTAGGAGGGTCATGATAGAGGAGTTCGACAACCAATGTCACTAACATCAAGGTACATAGAGGGATTGGTGCTCTTGATTAAATACGAGTTCCATACCCTAATACATGACAAAATTCAATGGAAACATTACAATCCCCCAATCCTGAAATCCTGAAAAACTGATAAGTCTGCTGGATTTTGAATGAAATCTAAAATTCTACTTTCTCCATATGAAATCCAATGAGGCCAGAACCACTCTCAAACATCTTGAGTCATTTCATGGTAATGTTAAAAATTTATGTAAAAGGATGAAAATGAATATTAAGGAGAATGTCACTTTTACTTTAAGAATTTAACATCACCATGAATAGCATATCAATACTAGGGCCTAGACTTGATCATTAAGCTGTCCCACTCAAAAATTATTTGTTTCTTTAAAAAAAATTGCATTTCAAACATTACTACAAAAAAGAAATTGCAAAAAAGGCAAAACACTCCCGAAAACGCAGGGAGCGAAATTTTTTTTAGGGAGCACGCTCCCGAAATCGCTCCCATTTCGAGAGCGATTTCGGGAGCACGCTCCCGACCCGCTCCTGAGTCGCTCTCGCCCGGAGCGCAGATTGGGAGCGGGAGCGAGGAAGGGGGGAGCGCTCCCCCGCAACATAGCTCTAATCTGAACTCAGGCATCCCGATCACCATTTTTCTTACATCGGGTAGAGCTTTATAATGAAGGTGAGCAAACCGCCGATGCCATAGTTCGGATTGAAGAGATGTGTCACAAGACATGACGCCCAGCGGATTTCCTCTGACCTGATATAATGAATCAACTCAAAATCCTAGAGTAAAAGCATCTTTAAAGTTCTTTTTCCATACATGTACCTTGCCATCGTTGAAGGCCACCTTGTAGCCTTTGTTTTCCATTGCCGAAATGGACACTAGGTTCTTTTTGAGATCAGGTACATATAATACATCTTGTAAGTGGATGGTATTACCCTGATTCAATTTAAGAGTGACATTTCGTATGCCTTTCACAGGATATTTTGAATTATCTCCAAGAACAATTTCCAGGTTGGTTTCCTTCTCTATCAGATTATAGAGAGCTTTTTTGTAACCAGTGAAGTGCCTTGAGGCACCACTATCAATAAGCCAATTTCCCAGAGAATTGGGGGAGCAGTAGTAGATAAAACTGTTGGTAGATAATATTCATCTTGCTTATTGTTAACAGTGTTAGATTCATACCTGGAATTTCTTGTCTTCTTGAATGGTAGTCCTCTTCCTTGATTTCTGGCGCTTTTTTTACCTCTGCCATTTGACCTGCCATTCCTTTGATTGCCTTGAGAGGGATTTTGATTATTGTCCTGGTGTGAGTCCCTTTTATCAGGGCACTCCCTTGCATAGTGACCCATTTTATTGCAATTTTAACATCGTCCTTTTTTTCCACCCTTTGGTCCAGCCTTTCTTTTGAATTTAGCCCCGTAATTGTGTCTTCTTTTAGTATGAGAAGAAAAGGCAGAGGGATGACCTTTAAGTATGGGCATTTCTTGCTCTTCCATCCTTGTTTCTTCTTGAATGCATCTGACCATTAATTCCTCAAATCCAGGAATTACGTTATTGTTGAGAAGAGTAGTCCTGAATATATACAATTCAGATGGCAGTCCTCCAAGAGTTGTGAGTGTCATTTCCTTGTCAGGAATTACTTCCCCAATAGATAGGAGATTGTTCTTGATCTCGGTGATCCTTAAGAAATATGCTTGCATACTCTCATCTTTGCCCTTCTTAATCTCCTTCAGCTTATTTCTAAGAAACAAGACTTGATTTGCATCATTAACTTTAAATAAACTTACCAGTGTATCATAGATTTCCTTGCAGGTGTTCAGCTCGGAAACATAGGCCACCAAGCGCTTGTCGAGGGTATCGAACTAGTATTTAATAAAGAGCACCAAACCCTCTATGTACTTTGATGTTAGTGGCATTTGTTGTCGAACTCCTCTGTCACGACTCTACTAAAAATGTATCCATCACTCAAACAAAATCTTGACATGACATGCTATGCTTTTTCTCTCTTATTTTAATGCTTAGAAGGTTATATTGATGACGAAGATCCCAATATAGGCAATGATTTTGATGATATATAGGCATTTGTTATAGCATGATTTCTTTTGGATGCTAGAAGCCATCTATAGCTTATTCGTTGATGTATTTTTGGTTCAGAGATAGATTGCACTCGATGCTATTTTGGTTATGTGCACCCTTACGTGTTATATAAATGATAACTATTGCTTATTTGTGTATAAATGGTTTGGATTCATATGGATGCACATCTATGTATATGTTTTTCTTTAGAATTTGAATATTTTATGTGTTTTTGGTCAACCGTGTTTTTGGTCCAGTATTTTTGCCGGTTCTGGTCTAGTTTTGACTGGTTTGCAGTCCACAAAGTTTTTCGGTTTGATCATTGGTTTGGTTTTGGTAACATCATGCTATGTTAGATGTCTGAGGATTATTTTGAGCTATAATATGGGTGTTGCTTCCCTCAACATGATCCCCATTGTGATCATTCGACATTCTTGCACCATTTTGGTTGGAATTATGTTGGTTCCCTTGAATGCTTTCCATAAACTGAGTGATAACCAACACCAACTCTTGCTGCCCTCTTGCCAACCCATTTAGGGCATTCATAACACTTCCAGGTTGTTATTTTTTGTCACCCATTTTTTCTTCTCCTTCTGATTCAGAATGGGGGAGGTCTTTACCCTTTCATCAAAGTAACATGTGCTCACAGGCTTGTAGGAAAACCAACTTTAATACCATTGTAATATCCCTTGCTAACATAGGCTTACTCAAGTTGCAATTATTATTTTTTTTTAAATTTTTCTTTCATGTATTTTGTGAAACACTTTAGAATTTAAACATTTCTTCAAACACTTGTATGCAAACAAGAAGAGGCTTTTATTGTAGAGACATTTCTTCAAACATTTTGCATGCAATTGAATTGAAACCCTTGTTCAATAATTGAACGCAAATAACAAAAGTAATTCAATCAAATTTTATTACCCTTGTTCATGAAATTACATGCAAGACAACTCCTTAAAGATGTATAAATTTAATTATTAAAACCTGTGGATACCTTCGGAAAATGACAAGTATTGGCTGAAGAAATATGGCCCCTCCAGAGAAATGTGTCCCCACAAGAAGAAGATCACAAGCTCCTTAAGGAACTGGACATCCACAATAAAATTTAACTTCCTTAATGAAATTGGCCCTCACAGAATTAATTTGGCCTCCCAATAAAACTTGGGTTCCCCATTGAACTCGGCCTCTAGAAATCAAACTAGCCTTCCCGACTGAACTGAACCTCCACAAATTAAACTCTGCTCCTTCAATAAAATATTGCTTCTAGAAATCGATTGGCCTCGAGCACTATTTTAAAAACCGGCCGTTTCGACTCGGATTTGGCCGAGTTGGTCCGAGTTATAGCCCAACCGGGTTGACTCGGGTTTTGAACCAGACCGGTCGGCCCGGTTGTTACCGAGCCGGCCGAGTTGGCTAACGACTCGGCTGGCTCGGTAACAACTTGGCCGGCTCGGCCGAGTCCGAGCCGACTCAGCCAGCTCGGTAACAGCGGCCAGTCAAGTCACTTCAGCAACATTTGTCTTTGAAATTTCATTTTTGGGGACTCCCTGGGCTTCCCTCTCTGACTCATGGGTTTCCCTGTCTGACTTTGATCCCTAGTATTGATATGCTATTCATGGTAATGTTAAGTTCTTAAAGTAAAAGGATGAAAATGAAGAAGAGTGGTTCCGGCCTCATTGGATTTCATATGGAGAAAGTAGAATTTTAGATTTCATTCAAAATCCAACAGACTTATCAGTTTTTGAGGATTTTAGAATTGGGGGATTGCAATGTTTCCATTGAATTTTGTCACGTATTAGGGTATGGAACTCGTATTTAATGAAGAGCACCAATCCCTCTATGTACCTTGATGTTAGTGACATTGGTTGTTGAACTCCTCCGGGATTCGCTCCCAAACCAGGAGCTTCTGAAAATGTTGCTCCCGCTCCCGTTTTCGCTCCTGCTCCCAAGTAACACTGAGCTAGATGATGTTGGCAACTCTAGCAGTAGCCAGTAGTACCGGTCACAGACTTTTGTTGTAGAGGCCATTTCTAGCCTCCTTGGTTATGTGTTTTTGTTTTGATCTCTATATCATCATCGTGTATGTATTGGACAGTGCACTGGGTGCCATTTTGATATAATGGATATTTTCATGTGTTGTCTTCTATTTATATTCTAATGCTGTGTGTTTGGAAACATGAATGAACATCTTTAAAATGATGTGTTTTTATAAAAAATAAATATTTAATGTATTTTTTACAACGACCGAGTCATTGGAATCGAGCTGGCCGAGTCAATACCGAGTTGGAGTCAGAGTCGGAGTCGACCCTCGGCCGTGTCGGAGTCGGAGTTGGAGTTTTAAAACATTGGCCTCGACACAATAAATTTGGCCTCCCTTTAAAATTCAGCTTTTACAAATGTATTTGGCCTCCACAATTTAATTTGGATTTCCCCAAGATAAATTCGGCCTCCTTAAGGAAATTCGTCCTTCCCAAAGACCTAATTGAGCTTCTACTAGATTTCATCTCCTTTGGCAAAATTTATCTTTCCTTTAGACGTTGAGTACATGTGAAGAATCTGAATGATTGCTCCTCCTTGACTAGCTACAATGGATGTGTCTCACCACAAAAACTAATCCTCACTAGGGCTTTTGCCCTTTACTCAAAAGCACCAAGAACTCACCAAAATCATTTATAAAAATAATCATTACATCATCAAAAGTGAACTCCAATTCCTCTTTTTATAACTTTATCATTAGAATACCATGGGTCATTTGCTCAATAAAATAACACCCCATTTTAATTTAATTACTCAACATCAGAATAGAAATGTTGTTTTTTTTCACCCAAATGACATTAATTAATTAAATTAATTGATCTCCTTCTTTCGACTATAGCCTACGGGAATCAAATAGGCTACTAAGTCAACTCCTGTAGTCATTACTCAAAAAGGGACATGACACAAGCATCCACTTAGCAAGCTATCTGAATTGTGAAAATCCATTAAGTTCTATGTCTCATGTACCAATACATCTTAGGCAATCAAGGGGCTGAGTGCACACCATGTATCGCAATTCTGATTGAGCACCCAAAGGATGGTGCAAACACTTTTGGAGTAACTGCAAAAGTTAACGTGTACAACTTCTCAGTTTCTCATACAGCACAACCATACTTTAAAATAGAAAATTAAAACAGAATACTTGTAGGTGTTGTTAAAGTGCATCAAACTAAAGAAAAAAATGTTCCAAGTTATATGTGGCTGATCCACTATTAATGGGAATGAATATCCATTTCCTTATCACGGGCACACCATTCTCATGAGTAGCAGAATATTATGAAGTTCTGGATAGTTTAACCTTTTCACCAAACACATATAGTAAGAATAAAGTCTATGATATAGCCATTATGTGCATATCAAGTATTATGGACTAATTTAGTGATTTGCACATGGGGAGGGAAATATATGTTTCAAAACTTCTCAACACTATATATCGATGTAATTTCAGTACATACATGATGGACTTCATGAGATGCATGAAATCTCTTCCAAAATTGCCAAAGGCATGAAATTTCTTTTTACAGATGCACTAAATACAAATTGAATAAGAGAAATTACTTCAAGAAAATAATATAATTGAATTATGTAGCATCTTTTCCATCCCATACAATTTTAATTATGATACTAGAGTGCTCAGGATTCCATTCAATGCAAACCTTAATAAAAGGGCAGGATAAAGTATTAATCTCATGGCATTAACCATTTGGATTTTCTGCTTGATGAAGTTGCAATGGCTCTAATAATAAATAGGCCTCAGATCTTGATTTTTTTTGGAAAATTAGCGTAGAACATCTTACTTCAATAATTTTTCTGACATGAGGAGCACTTAATATAACTTAACATTCGAATACTTCATGTTAAATACAATTATGCAAGAACACTTAACATACACACACACGCGCACATATATATTTGGATCATAAGGTGTTACAAAATGCATGTTTCTATCATATATATGAATGAGATTATCAATTCGTTTCTTTATTATGTAGGTTGCAATTGTTGGAAGTAAATATGGTAATGTTTATGCTTGGGATCTTCGTGGAGGAAGAACATCTGCTGCTTTTCTGTCTCATAAGGAGGTATGAAACTAAGGAAGGATATATGCAAGAAGAAATGGTTTGATTTCTTGTTTCTGCATATTATGTTTTCACATTATTTCTGCATTTATGTTTTTACATTATTTCATTGTTCATGTTATTGGAAACAACTCAAGTGAAAAAAGTTTATGCTAGAATGGTACATGTTGAATCACAATGTTCGGTCTTTTTAATAGCGTATACATATCTATGGTGTTCTTATGCTGATTTGTGTTTTGTTGCCATCTATTTATTTATGGCTTCAGAGTTTGGTGTGAAGGACTAGAAACAAATAGTTGAGAGGCTTGTTACGACAAAGTAAATTCCTTTGAGATAAGATAAGATGAGATATGAATGTCCGACAAATGACCACAAAAGTAGGCCAATGGGACTAAAGAGTACAACTAGTATGAATACAATGTGGAAGTGCCAACATAATTCGTAGAAAATGCTGAAAATAATACAAAGAAAGAA
The DNA here is from genome assembly GCA_031772625.1 of Pinus tabuliformis. Classification (NCBI taxonomy): domain Eukaryota; kingdom Viridiplantae; phylum Streptophyta; class Pinopsida; order Pinales; family Pinaceae; genus Pinus; species Pinus tabuliformis. Next base: position 1,347,568,566 of record CM062819.1, read on the forward strand.
ACTTGCATGTGTAGTATCAAAACATATGTATACAATTGTGATGAATACACAATATTGCAAAACACTAAGTGAGTTTGCCAATGACTAGAAAGGTGGAAAACCCAAGCAAAGAACTTGTCAAGAGAGAGAGAGAGAGAGAGATAGAGGGAGATGAGACAATGGGGCCAATTATGTCAATGTCTCCCAAGTTTGATGGATGGGGTGAAATAGGCAAGGGGACATTGGCTCCTTGTTGAAGTCTTCTGGAACGATTGTGAAGCCTAGCTGCAAAATCTAGGTGAGTGTACGGGTGAGGTATTCTCCTAACATCGTAGGTTGGACGCAAAAAATGTCAAATGGATCTCTCATTGCTCCTCTAGATCTGGGATATAGTTTGATGAGCAGGGTGTATTCTACTCTAGATTTATTTGGAGTCGATCCCTTCAATGCTTTGAGGATGTAATGTCCCCATTGTCAGTTTTCTCTACAGTACACCCATGACGGATTTCCAAGGTACATGGTGGTTGTTGATTTGCGGTAGCATCGGATGTGCTCTAGCCACGAAATTTGGTAGAGAGGTTAGGGCCCATGAGATCTCCAATACCCAGAAAGGGTTTGCGCAGATTTAAACAGTTTGGGAGATATTAAAATAATTAATATTTTTAATAGAGTCCCTAAGTCTAAACTTAGGGAAATTAAAATATTAATGTGAATTAAAATAAAACTGTGTTAGAATATTCCAAAAGGTATGGATGAAGCCAACTCTAATCTTAGCCTTTGATTAGGGACTTAATCTCGACCGTTGATATGTCAACGAGAAAAGTATAAGAGGAGGATTGAGGGTTGCTTGGAGAATACACTAGAGTGATCAGTGATTCTATTCTCTAGAGCGGGGTTTGCTAAGAGAGATAGACTCAGTGATCAGTTGCAGCGAGGGGTAGTGAGTACGAGGCAGAGAGGTAGGGACAGGGCCGAGAGACCAGTGCAGAAGCAGAGAGAGGCAGATGCAAAGCCAGAAGGAGCCACGCAAAGGCAGCAGAGACTGCGCAGAGTCAGAAGGGCCTGCGTCATCCATGCAAGGGCTACAGGATTGACGCAGAGGGCTAAAGAGGCTGTGCAGAGCCTTAGTATATTGACACAGAGGGTTTCAGGCTGGTGGAGAGGCCAGCATGGCTTACGCTGAGCTTCAGATTGTGCTGGAGAGGGATTTCGTGGAGCGGGATTTTCAAATACTTGTTTCCAAAGAGAGGTATCGCTGCCATATTTTTTTATCTTTGTCGGGTTAGCCAGTTTGGCACCTAGTGTACTCAGAAAAGAGCTGCTTAATAATAAAACCCTCAAATAGCCGCACCGATTTTCCCACATTGGGTTTTTCCTGGGACATTAGTCCAAAAATAATGGTGTCATTTGTGTGCTTCTTTCTGTTTCCTTCAGTTGATGATTTGTAATGTGTTGATCATGCACTTTTATTTATTTTTAGTATTTGCATGGTAAATAACTTGTTAATTAACAGAACAAGTAGGTAGTAATAAATTAGTAAAGTGCATGGAGGGTTTTAACTGTTAGACTTAGAAACTTCAACATGGTATCGGAGCGTGTTTGCAGATCACAGGAGAACTAAGGACATCAACAGAGTAGAGTAGCAACAATAGAAAACAACTGTCCCGGGTGACAAAAGCTATTCCTAGCAGCAAAGCAGCGAAGAAGGGGTGACGTAGTGACTGCATCATCAACTTCGAGCCTAGAAGAGGTTGCGCAGAGGCTGAAGGAGGCAAAGACAGGCTCATGTAGAGCCACGCAGAGGCTTGGAGGGCTGACGCAGTTGGCTGTTTGCCGGTGCCGGGACTGTGTAGAGCCTAGGAGCTATCACCTTCACGTTGTTGGGGTTTAGGAGGCTGTGGGTAAGTTGCAGAGTGGAGCTAGTGGGGTACTGTAGTTAGAACAATACCTAACAGGGCAAGGCCAAGGAGGGAGTTGCTACCAAGGGTTTCTAGCCGAGAAATCTGGATAAGTGGTGTAGTTGCATAGACGATCAGAGTAGGGGGCATCTCGACATTGACATAAGGGTTTCCAGGAGGGAAATCAAGTCTTAGAGGGAGTCACATTGAGAACTTCCAGGAGGGAAGTAGAAGAGCAACATGGCACTACATGGAGTAAGAGACCAGGATAGACTGGATGGAGCCTCAAACTTTGCAGTCTGGAAGGCTAATATATTATCTGTACTTGATAGAAATCATGTCAAGCACTTCGCCTTGAGGACGATAGCAATCCCAGTTGACCCTGCTGATAACGACAAGTACAAGGAGGTAATGGCGAGGGCCAAGAGCATCATCCTTGACGGGGTCAAGGACCATGTAGTACCACACTTTTCTAAGAAGGAAACGGCAAATGAGATGTGGGAGGCCCTAAAGAAATTATACCAACATACTTTTGCGTAGAGAAGGATGTTACTAGAAAATCAGTTGTGGTCATACCAGATGAAGAAGGGAGAACCGATCGACACCTTCCTTGGTCGACTGAATGAGATCCGGGATCAACTGATTTCCATAGGGGCCACGCTGGATCAACAATTGATGGTGAGAACAGCCCTGAACGTAGTCTCAGAAGACTAGGAGGTATTTGTCCAGAGTATACTGGGCAGAGCGACCCTTCCACATTGGGAGGAAATGTGGGCGACTCTTTGCCAAGAAGAGATCAAAAGGCTAAGCAAGGCAGGAAGCAGCGGAAAGGGGATCAAAGTCAAGGAGGAGGAGGATGTTGCCCTAGCATCTAAGGGAAAGCAAGAGAAACGAAAGAAGAAGGACCTCTCCAAGGTCAAATGCTTCCACTGTGGGGAGCTGGGTCATTATGCGACCCAGTGTCCAAGGAAGAAGAGTAAGGGAGAGGCCTCCGAGACCAAGGCAGCGCCAACAAGGGCAGAGAAGGAAGTGGAGACAAACGATGACTGTGCCATGAGTGCACTCACGCCACTTGAGCGAAAGTGGGAAGACATCGAGATGTAGTCAGACGGACTACAAGCGATGAGGGGCAGGATCCTCGAGGTACCTAGCCTCTTGGGTTAGACCATGCTATGAGAGCCTTGAAGAGGAGTAGCAGGACTGGCGGATGTGGGTAGAGACGGATTTGTATGAAGCGGTAGAGAGAGCTACAGTGTAGAATTCCCAGAACAACGAGAGGCTAGTTGGCCGCAATAGTGAGAGAGGCACAAGAGTGTTGCACCAGTGTAGGATGGCACAAAGAGGTGTGCAACGGTGCGAGATGCAGGGAGTTGTTGCAGCAGCGCAGAGGTCAAAGACGGAGCACTTGTCAGCGACAGAGGGAGCTTCAACATCAGGTGTAATCTAGCTTGATAGAGAGGTTAGAGTTGGGAGATCAGTTACTTACTTCTCAGTAACTGAGTTGCGGTGCAGCAGTTAGCAGTGGTAGTGCTATGGGCAACACGATGCAGCATGATGAGAGGAGATGCAGTGCAGACGCAGCAGTGGCGGTGGCAGGGCCATGGGCAACATCACAGATGCAGAGGGAGCTGCTGTACAGATGCAACAATAGTAGTGGCAGAGCTATGGGCAATAATACAGGATGCAACAATGCAGAAGATGATGGGAAACAAGCCTGGGATCAGCACAGGGACCGATGCCAGATGATTAGGGTAATACTCAGTAAGGAGTATTGCTAGAGCACACTCCTCGCTAAGAGGGAGTGTTGATTTGGGGTAGCATTGGATGTGCTCTAGCCATGAAATTTGGTGGAGAGGTTAGGGCACATGAGATGTCCAATACCCAGAAAGGGTTTGGGCAGATTCTAAACAATTTGGGAGATATTAAAATAATTAATATTTTTAATAGAGTCCCTAAGTCTAAACTTAGGGAAATTAAAATATTAATGTGAATTAATGTAAAACTGTGTTAGAATGGTCCAAAAGACATGGATCAAGCCAGATCTAATCTTAGCCGTTGATTAGGGACTTAATCTCGGCCGTTGATATGTCAACGATAAAAGTATAAGAGGAGGCTTGAGGGTCACTTGGAGAATACATCAGAGTGATCAGTCATTCTATTCTCTAGAGCGGGGTTTGCTAAGAGAGATAGACTTAGTGATCAGTTGCAGTGAGGGGCAGTGAGTACGAGGCAGAGAGGCAGGGACATTGTCAAGAGACCAGTGCAGAAGCAGAGAGAGGCAGATGCAAAGCTAGAGGGAGCCACGCAGATGCTACAGGAGTGACGCAGAGGGCCAGAGAGGTTGCGCAGAGCCTCAGTAGGCTGATGCAAAGGGTTTCAGGTTGATGCAGAGGCTAGTAGGGTTGACGCTGAGCTTCAGGTTGTGTTGGAGAGGGATTTCATGGAGCGGGCTTTCCGAATACCTGTTTCCGAAGAGAGGTATTGCTGCCAGATTTTTTATGTATGTCGGGCTAGCCTGTTTGGCACCTAATGTACTCAGAAAAGAGCTGCTTAATAATAAAACCCTCAGATAGTTGCACCGGTTTTCATGCATTAGGTTTTTCCGGGGACATTAGTCTAAAAATAACGGTGTCATTTGTGTGCTTGTTTCTATTTCCTTCAGTTGATGATCTGTAATGTGTTGATCATGCACTTGTATTTATTTTCAGTATTTACATGGTAAATAACTTGTTAATTTACAGAACAAGTAGGTAGGAATAAATCAGTAAAGTGCATGGAGGGTTTCTAACTGTTAGACTTAGAAATTTCAACAATGGTCGGGACATAGGAGCAAGATTACGTCATTAGAGGTGCCAAAGCGGTTTTGAGGGGTTTTATGGGGTTCGACGATGTTCACTTGGTATATTCCATCAATAGGGTCAATTCCACACAACTTGCTTTTGGTTACGTTACATTTCACATCTTCATCAAGGCATCCACTTTCCTATTATGGAATTCGCAACCTTGGTTCAAAGCGGTCTAATTTGGGACAACTTGAAAATAGTTTTAATAATGATGCTCCGGAGAAGGCAAATGTAGCTATAGGTCAATGCATTTATGCAAATGGCGTCCCTTTAACCTTGTGGGATCTCCTTATTGGGCAATGATCATTAAAGCAGTGAATGAAGCCCCAAAAGGATACAAGAGCCCTGGGTATGGGAAGGTCCGCACTACGTTGTTGAGCGCTGAGAAGTTAGATTTGGAGGCTAAGTTAAGCCCCATTCGTAATTCATGGCACATTTCATGGATGTCCATCACTTTTGATGGATGGGAAGATCAAAGTAATAGGCCTTTGATCAATGTGATTGCTCAGAGCCTCAAGGGGGCAATGTTTTTGAAGGCAGTGGATTGTGAGGGGCAGTTGAAAGATTCCCAATTCATTGTTGACATCTTGATTGAAGCAATTGAATTGGTGGGGCCAGAAAATGTTGTCCAGGTAGTTACTGACAATGCAACGGTGTGTAGAGTAGCAGGCTTAATTCTTGAAGGCAAATATCAGCACATCTTTTGGACCTCTTGTGTTGTACATTCATCGAACCTCATGTTGAGCAAGATGGGGAAGCAATTTGTGTGGATTCGAGTTATTTCTGAAGAGGCAAATGTAATTCAAGCTTATTGATTTCTGGTAGCATCGAATGTGCTCTAAGTCTCAAATTATGCAGGGAAGCTTAGACACATGTATTCTCCAATGCCTAGAAATCGTTTTGGGAAATTCCACCAGGAGAGAGTTTTATTAAAATAATTATTTGTTTTTAATGGGTCCCTAAGTCTAAACTTAGGAAATTAAAATAATTGATGGGTATTAATCTAAACTGTAGGTGAAACTTCTAGAAGAAGATAGAGATCAAGTCAATATGATCCTAGCCATTGATTAGAATCTAATCTAGATCGTTGATTGATCAACGAGAGGATTATACGAGAAGGCTTGATGGGCACTTGGAGAACACATAAATGGGAGATCAGAAGTTCGATTTTCTAAAGCAGAGCAACCGTTGGAGAGATTTTCGATAGTGATCTTTTGTAGTGAGGGGCAGGGATAATATCTGGAGGGAAATCTTTCCCGATTGGAGAATACTCAACAGAGAAGGCAGAGAGTGATTGTGCAGTGGCAGCGCAAAGCTAGAGAGGTTGACACAGGGTCACATAGAAGCCAAGAGGGAATCCGAAAATCAGCTGAAGGAATTGATTGTAGAAGCCAGAAGCTAAGGTGTGAGACCGGGAGGTGAAAATCGAATTTCTTGAGTAGCAAATTGATCAACTGAAGGGGTGACGCAGTCCCTAGATAGGTTGACGCTGGGCTGACGCAAACACTGTGTAGAGGCAATGCAAAGGCAGCTAGGGGCTAGATCAACCAGGATTTCCAGTGTAGTTTGAGGTAATCTCACAGATCTCTCTATCAGTGATATTCTCTGTAACTAGATTGCCGGGAAGGCATCCAAAAGTTGTATTCAGAAATTACTACTACATAATAATAGAACCCTCAGAGTTGCTGCACCAGTTTTCCCGCATTGGGTTTTTCTGGGGACTTTTGTCCCCAACTGTGTCATTTGTGTGTATCTTTCTCTATTGTTTAGTTTCTTGTTTCGACATATTATTTTAGATAGTGAATGTTGCAGTTGTATTTACTTCGATATCTACTGTAGAACACAGTAAATAACTTGTATGAATTAAGAAGTAGGAGAAGTAACATTAGTTTGCCGTATTAGGAATTCCGGGTTTAGGAATTTTCACAAAGCCTTCATCACAAACCACTACATGTCCCATGGAATTTACAGGGAATTTGCGGGGTTGGAGCTCCTTAAGGTACCTAAACTTTAAAGTTTATTTCATAAATTTTAATTTCTATGGCTCTAAATTAAAATATGTAAATTGGATTCTCGAATGTCATGATTCATGAATCATAAGAGGTGTTCAATCAATTATGATTTTTAATATATTGAAACATTGGCACTTGCAGGTTGCCGAGACTCGTTTTGCATCTCACATCATAGTCTTAACAAGGCTTATGCAGGTGAAAGAAGCATTACAATCAATGGTATGTAGTCCTCTTTGGAATCAATGGAGACAATTCCAATTTGAAAGAGCATAAGCAGTGAAAAGGTTGGTTGTTGATGATGAATGGTTGGATAGGGTGGAGTACCTCTTGGCATTTACTAAGCCAATTATGGATTTTCTCTTCATGTTTGGCACATACATGCCTAATTTTGGAGAGGTGTATCAGGGCATTGAGTCTGTGATAGAGAAGATAAGGGTGGTTATAAATGCCAAGCATAATGACTTAGATGAAGTCTTTTACAGAGTAGTGAAAGATGTATTGACCAAAATATGGAATAAGATGGCTACCCCATTGCACCTTTTGGCCTATCCAGTGAATCCAAAATATTATTCTGCAGAGTTGCTAAGTGATTCAGAAAGAACCACACCAAACAAAGACCCATAAGTCTCATAAGGATTTAAGAAAGCTTTTAGAAAGCTATTTGTAGATCTTAAAACTGGGATTCACGTTCGTTTAGAGTTTGCTGATTTTGTGGGATCAGAGGGTTTGGGCGTTGATATTGATTCTATGCAGGACAAGACCAAATTAAGTCCAATTGATTGGTGGAACTACTATGGTGGGGAACTTCCACATATCGAAAAATTGGCCATCAGGATCTTGTCACAGGTGGCTAGTTCCTCTTTAGTAGAAAGGATCTGGAATACATATGGCTTCATCCATTTAGTGAAGCAAAATAGATTGGGCTCAAAGAAGGCTGAGGAACTAGTTTATGTTCATTCGTACATTCGCTTTCTGTCACACAAGAGTGATGAATGTGAAGCCCTAGATTTCAGAAATTAACATACATTAACAACATTTATGCTCAAAATATACCAGTGTGTGTGTGAAGCCCTAATTATAACAAATTTAATGCTCAGTAACCCTACAATGAATTTTAAAGAAAAATTTATCAATTCATTGGTGAGTACTTACTTACCAGGGATTTTGTTTGGAGATCTTCCTGCGCTGTTGTCGCTCCCAATTTCACTACCAAACCACCCTTTTTTCCTCCCATTTTATCTAGGGTCTACCTATATGGTCCCTAGATCTAAAAGACTTCAAATGGAGATCTTCTGGCCCCCGTGTACGAAACTCCAAGAACAATCAAGCTCAATTTCCCTCTCTGTTTGTGACTCTATTAGAAATTCCTAGTCTGTCTCTGTAAAACTACAAAAATAACTTCCCCTCGTTATGGCCTCCTCGACTCCCTTATATACCCAAACACACCGTCTTCCAACCTCTTTGATGTTAGTCTCCTCCTTCCACCATTTCCCGATTCCTTTTTGTTAATTTGAGATAACAATGGTATGTTCTATGCTTTAGCACAATTTACTTCAATGTTCCTTTAGCAACCCAATGACAATTTCCAATTATGTCCAATAGCAATCACATTAACTTAAATACATTGACAGTAAATGCAGATAGAACATAAAAACATGTGCAAAAGACAAGCCAAGACAGGAGGACACAAGATATGGCAGATGCCAGGGACAAATCCCAATGTGGGGAAACCCTTTGATCAAATCTTCTTATTATTCTTCAATAGTTCAACGGAGAGAGAGACTGTACAAATATTAGAATTACATGCCCAAAATAGTCCTACCAAATCAGCAGTCAACGACAGTCAATGCAACACTAACTAGAAAGTCAATGGTGGTCAAAGCAACCCCAAAATGTCCTCCAAGTAGCTCGGTCAACAACAGAAGAATTCAGCCTTCCAAGAGGGTCAAAGTCAACGCAAAAACAGTTCGGTCAACCCAGTGAAATGCTATTGTAATTTCTGTGGTCAACAGTTGAAGTCAACGCTGAAGTCAAACTAGTGAAACTATCCCAATCACCTTGAAAACTGTGCCAATCAATTTGGCTTTTAAAAATCAGAATTTTGCCCTCAAGATCGAAGTCAAAGCTTGGTCAAACAATCTTGGTCAACACTGACTTGTTTCCTGAAATTTTCGTCTAGCAGACTAACCCCAAAAATCATCCTTCTCTCACACGTGCGAAATAGAAAGAGGCTACCTCCAAGCTGTACGAACCAATCAAGAGAGGAGAGAGAGATATGTGATGAGATGAGTGATGTCCAAATGAGAGAGAGGTCACTCCTATTTATACACTTCGTTGAGTGTGAGGAGACACATCTATTGGGCTTCATGAGCCTACATTTGACTAAGGCCGACCTTGACAATTTGTCGAAGAGAAAGAATAATTTCAAAATTCCATTTAGTACAAATATCCACCCAACGATGTCACATGCAACATACCTGATAGATCAGAATGGACCAATTGAAGAATATCGGTGGGTTGAGTTTCACTTGAGGGGAATGGTCCCCTTGTATGTTTTCCAACTTCACATCCCTAACAAACACCTTCATGATTTAAGTTGAATTCGGGCATACCTGTGACCATCTTCCTTACATCAGGCAAGGCTTTGAAATGAAGATGAGCAAATCTCTAGTGCCATAATTCGGATTGAAGAGAAGTATCACAAGTCATTGCTCCCAACAGACTTCTTCCAACGTGATAGAGACCTTCAACCTTGAATCCAAGAGTGAATGCATCTCTTGGGTTCCTTTGCCAAACACAAACCTTCCCATCAAAAAATGCAAACTCAAAACCTTTATCTTCCATTGCAGAAATAGAAACCAAGTTCTTTTTCAGATCAACTACATATGGCACTTCTTGTAAATGAAGAGTTTGACCTTGATTTAAGTGAAGAGTAACAATCCCAATTCCTTTCAGGGGATAAGTGGCATTATCCCCAAGTATAATTTCCATATTTGTCTTCTTTTCAATCAAGTTTGAGAGAGCCTTTTTGTACCTAGTGAAGTGCCTTGAGGCACCACTATCAATCAACCAATGAACTAATGTATCCGGAGGAGAGGCGGTGGTGAGGGCAGAAATAAGATAAAATTCTTTTTGCTTTACAACATTAACTTCTTCATTCCTAGAGTTTCTCGACTTCTTGGGAGGACGACCATTTCCATTTCAAGCAGCGGGAGCATTCCTCTTTCCTTTGTTGTTGAACTTGTTGTTCCTTTGATTGCGATTGCCCTTGAAGTTGTTGTTATTGTTGTCATCATCTCTTGGAGTATCCTTTTTGTGAGGACACTCTATAGTGAAGTGGCCAAACCTGTTACAATTGAAGCAACTTACTTTTCTTCCTTCTTTGAATCCCAGTTTGAACCCTTGTCTTTGATTCCTTGGACCAACATTGTTCTTCCTCTTAGAATGAGCGGAGAAGGTGGTAGGGTTGTTTCCTTTTGAGGGCTTGTCTCTTTCCATCATCCTTATTTCTTCTTGAGTACATCTAGCCAATAATTCATCAAATATCGGAATCTTGTCATTGTTGAGGATGGTGGTGTTGAACACATCCCATTCTCTTGTAAAGCCTCCAAATGCAATAAGAGTAAGCTCCCTGTCACCAATGACTTCTCCAATACGGTAAACGTCATAAAGTAGGATTGGATGGATTCTCCTCTATCCATCTTGATGTCTTTCAACTTGTTGTTGAGAAAGAGAACTTGACTTGCATTATTTACTTTGAACATCCCAACCAGCTTGTCATACATCTCCTTAGATGTTTTCAAATTAGAAATATAGGCAACCAATGGCTTGTGAATAGAATCAACAATAATTTTCTTAGCTTTAACTTCGCCTTTCTTTTACTTTGTTTGTGCGACTGCGGATACATTTGAAGGAGGCTTCACTGCTCTTCCTTTGACATAGTCCATAGCATCATTTTCTTCCAATGCCAAATCTAGAGTCATCTTCCATGCATGATAGTCGGATTTGTCCTTAAGCATGTCCTCAGATTTGAAGAAAGATGTAGTCGTCATTGGGACTAGTTCCAAGTCCCTGTCCAACAAATTCCCTTATTGATTGCTTTTCCTCACTATTGCTTGGGCTTTGTCTCCACCTGAGCTCTGATACTGTTTTAATTTGAGATAACAATGGTATGTTCTATGCTTTAGCACAATTTACTTCAATGTTCCTTTAGCAGCCCAATGACAATTTTCAGTTATGACTAGTAGCAATCACATTAGCTTAAACACATTGACAGTAAATGTAGATAGAACATAAAAACATGTTTAGAAGACAAGCCAAGACAAGAGGACACAAGGTATGGCAGATGCCAGGGACAAAACCCAATGTGGGGAAACCCCTTGATCAAATCTTCTTATTATTCTTCAATAGTTCAATAGAGAGAGAGAGTGTACAAATATTAGAATTACATGCCCAAAACAATCCTACCAAATCAGCAGTCAACAACAGTCAATGTAGCCCTAACCAGAAAGTCAAAAGTGGTCAAAGAAACCCCAAAATGTCCTTCAACCAGCTCGGTCAACAATAGAAGAATTCGGCCTTCCAAAAGGGTCAAAGTCAGCCCAAAAACAGTTTGGTCAACCCAGTGAAATTCTGCTATAATTTCTGCAGTCAAAGGCTAAAGTCAACGCTGAGGTCATACTAGTCAAATTGTCCCAATCACGTCGAAAACTCTGCCAATCAATGCAGCCTTTAAAAATCGGAATTCTGCCCTCAAGATTGAAGTCAATGCTTGGTCAAATAGTCCTAGTCAATGTTGACCTGTTTCCTGAAATTTTCGATCAATAGACTAACCTAGAAAAGCATCCTTCACTCACATGTGCAAAGTCGGAAGAGGGTACCTCCATGCTGTATGAACCAACCAAGAGAGGAGAGAGAGAGAGATATGTGATGAGATGAGTGATGTCCAAATGAGAGAGAGGTCACTCCTATTTATACACTTTGTTGAGGGTGAGGAGACACATCCATTAGGCTTCATGAGCCTACATTTGACTGAGGCCGAGATTGACAATTTCTCCATGAGAAAGAATAAATTCAAAACTCCAATTCTGCTTGTCAAAATGAGATGATCATTGTATCAAAATTGGACCTCTCGAAAATGTTGATTTGGGGTAGCATCGAATGTGCTCTAGCCATGAAAATTGGTGGAGAGGCTAAAGCGCATGAGATATCCAAGACCCAGAAATTCTGTGGGGAAATTCCACCCGGTTAGAGAGATATTAAAATAATTAATATTTTTAATGGAGTTCCTAAGTCTAAACTTAGGAAAATTAAAATATTAATGGGTATTAATATAAACTGGGTGAGAATGTTCTAAAAGATATGGATCAATCCAAATATAATCTTAGCCATTGATTAGAGATTTAATCTTGGCCGTTGAAGACTCAACATAAAAGGTATAAGAGGAGGCTTGAGGGTCAGTTGGAGACACACCAAGATTGATCAATCAGTTTGATTTTCTGGAGTGGGGTTTGCTGAGAAAATTCGAACAAGTGATCTAAGTTGCAGCGAGGGGTAGTGAGTGCATAACGGAGAGGTAGAGATAATGCTGAAGGACCAACGCAGAGTCAGACGAGGTTACGCAGAGCCAACAGGAGCCACGCAGAGGGCCAGAGTGACTGCACAGAGGCCAACAGGGCCTGCATGGGTGACACAGAGCAGCAGAAGGCTGACGTAGAGGGCTTCAGAGTGATGTGGAGGCCAAGAGGGATGATGAAGAGCCTCAGAGAAGCGTTGGAGAAATTTTCGTGGAGCAGGCTTGTTGAAGATTTGCTTTCGAAGAGAGGTATTACTGTCAGATAGATATCTCTATTGGGTGAGTCAGTTTGACACCCTAGTTGTACTCAAGAAAGTTGCTTAATAATAAAACCCTCAGAACTGCTACACCTGTTTTCCCAAGTTGGATTTTTTCGGGGATGATTGTCCAAAAATAACGACATCTCTTGTGTGTTTGTCTATTCTTTTAGTTGATGATCTGTAGATGGTTGAGACCACATTTGTGTTTATTTTCAGTATTTATATGGTTAAATAACTTGTTAAGGGATAAAAAAGTAGGTGAAATAAATCAGATAATGCAGTAGGAATTTCTGATGTGTTAGATTCAGAAAAATCAACAGAAAAGAGGATTCCAATGCAATAATCATTTCCATCATATGAGCTGTCCTAAGGTGTAATTTGGCCCTAGTTGCCAATTTTAACACTTTTGTTGTTACTCTCCTACCTTCTCGACCCTTCTTTTCCCTTTGGTTAGAGGCGGTTATATTCATAATTGCAATGAAGTGTTGAAATAATTTATTTATTTAGTTAAGGAGTTAATAATATATTGTCTTATTTAATTTTTCATATTAATTAAGTTGCTTTATTTATAGATTTAAACAAATTACTTTATTTTAACTTTTAAATAAATTATTTTAGTTACTTTAGTTTAATTATATTATAAATTAAATAAATTTAATTTATAATTCATTATACATATATATATGTTTTTGATTAAAGGATTATATATAGAAGGTTGGTGCACATATCAAGGACCCCACTCAATATATTTATTATATTCTGGTTATTATTTTACTTTGATAATCAATTCATTAACCTAAACTTAGACATTTTCTAATATTAGCCAGCATGTATACTAGTGCAATACATGCGGTTCATGCATATGTAGCTATTGTATGGATGCCTCATATGCGTGCTAATATTCACATTCTGTTTGTAATTATAGGTCGGTCATTACAATGAATACAAATTTGGCCCACCAAACTATGGGCTGTGGAATCAGAGTTGCCTAACTTGGATATGACGTTGAATGCGATGTATTGTATGACTTTGCTTGATGCGGAGGCACACATAGTTGGATCTTCAAGTGGACATGGCAACAATGCTCCCACTCCTGGAGAGGACATGGATGAAGACATATTTGATGATATAATTTATCATTTATGATGATGTTTTAAACGTTTGAACAATGAACATTGAATACCATAATATGCCATATGATAGTATCATAGTAGACTGCCAGTCATAGTTCATTTTGTACTTTGTACTATGTAGTGTGCATTATTAAATTTCATGATGATGTTGTCATGTTGATTGAAATTTGGAACAGAACCAAAGAAACTTGATGATATGTTAAATCATGAATGTTATAATTGTTAGTTTTTGTAGCATCGAATGTGTTCTAGCCACGAAATTTGGTGGAGAGGCTAGAATACATGAGATCTCCAAAACCCATAAATCGTCTTTGGAAATGGAAATTTTGTCTAGAAGTGTCTCAATCAGATTATTTATCATTTTTTAAATATTTCCTCAATTTAAGCTTAAGGAATATGGTTAATTAATCAATATTATTTGAGATAAGGTGAGAATCATTAGAAACTCACACAGATTGAGCTAGAGATGATCTTAGCCATTGATTAATTTCTAATCTTGGCTATTGGTGCTCCAACAATAGATTATAAGAGGAGGGTGATGTGGTGATGGAGAATACACTAGTGCAAATACTCAGTTTCCCAGGCAGTTCGATTTTTTTAGTAGCAACAACTCAATAGAGAAGATAGAGCCAAAGGGTGAGTAGCAAGTGGAAGAGGAGGGCAACAACATTTCAAGAGGAAGGTTTCTAGTCACCGATAGAGGCAAAGGAGGGAAGATCGAAATGATTAGAGGGCCAGTGTAAGTTCCGCATAGAGGGTGACACAGGGAGCAGGCTAGGGAGGCAATTTCAGAGGCAAAAAATTGATGTGGGGTGAGAGAAAATTCTCACGATAATTTTGCTAGTATTTTCCCTAGATTAGATTGTTAGTTGAGTATCTAAATTATTGCATTCAGAATTGCTGCTGAAGAATAATAATAAAACCCTCATTTGCTGCATCGATTTTCCCTTATTGAGTTTTTCCGGGGACAATTGTCCAAAAATAATTGTGTCAAAATTCTTGTGTGTGTGCTAGAATTTCTTAATTTTCAGTATTTTATTTTCCCTAGTATTTTTATGGTGAAAATTGCAGGTGTGATTTTATTCGTTGTTTGCAGTAGCAAAGAAAATGCATAATTAAAATTTTTAGATAGAAAAATAATTTCCAGTTGTTGCAATAGCTAAAAATTTTACATGGTATTAGAGTGAGGTTGATCAGCTAGAGAGATCAGGAAAACGAAGGAAAGGAATTTCGCTGCTCAGGAAGGGTGGCAGACCGAAATTCCCAAAGGCAGCGCAGTATTTTGCCAAGGGGCTGAGTTGCTTGAGGAAAAATTGATTTTTCTGAGGGGCAGAAAAATTCGATCCTTAAAAATCGAGTGATTCCAGATGTAGAGGGAGTAGTTAAGTACCTTCGTTGGGCAGATCTCTAGCTAGACGCAGAGGGTTTTGCAACAGTTTGCTAGAGCAGAGCCAACGTCGAGGTGTTAAAGAGGAAAATCACACTATAAATTTTTCAGCATAACCATGGACAAAAGTAACATTAAGGAGACTTCAGATTTGTCTTCTAGATTGGAGGACGAATTTGCTTGCTTAGCAGGATCAACTTCACAAGGAGTTTGGTATATAGAGAGTGGAGTATTAGCTCACATGACAGGGATTAGAGAATATTTCTCTAGCTACAAAGAGGAGCAGATGGAGTTCCAAATTACTATGGGAAACATAACGAAATGTACTCTAGTAGGGAGAGGTACCATAAATTTCCAGAGGGAGTCAAGAGCAAGGACCAACACTACAGATGTATTGCATGTGCCAGGATTGGGTATGAACCTGATTTTAGTATCCCAGTTACAGGATAAGGGGTATGATATTTAATTCGTAGGGAAGAAAATGTATTTCAAACTCCCAAGCTGGAAAAAGGTAAGACAAATTGGAGTTCGAAGTAATAGATTATATCGGTTATAGAGTGATTCTCGAATGGCAGTAATAGGCAGTGACAGTAGCAGTGGGAAGGAGCTGAATGAGTTATGGCATAGGAGAATGGGACATCTACACCATGGAGCACTCAGGATGTTGTGTGAAATGGTAATGGGGGTTCCAGAACTTGGCACGGAACACAATGATGTGTGCAGAGGATGCGTACTTGGGAAGTATGGTAAGGCATCATTTCCAAGAAGTGACAACAGAACTAATGGCATGTTAGGACACATAGATTCAGATATTTGCGGCTCGATGTTCACTAGAGCTCTCAGCGGCACCGAATATTTCATCACCTTTATTGATGACCATTCTAGGAACACCTGAATTTACTTCTTGAAGACCAAAGATGAGGTCTTCGATTGTTTTAGAGAGTTTAAAGCTTTAATGGAGAATGCGACAGGGAAGAAGATCAAGGTGCTTCGCTCAGATAATGGTGGAGAATATATTGATAAGGACTTCATAGATTTTTGTGTGAAGGAAGGCATCAAGAGAGAATGGAAAACTCCATAGAATTCACAACAGAATGGTGTAGCAGAGCGGAAAAACAAGACCATTGTTGGAGTTGCAAAGGCTGTGTTATATGACCAGGATCTACCCATATTTCTATGGGTAGAAGCATATAACACAACAATATATATTCAGAACGGTACTCCTCATAGATCCTTGGGG
Organism: Pinus tabuliformis; assembly: GCA_031772625.1. NCBI lineage: Eukaryota > Viridiplantae > Streptophyta > Pinopsida > Pinales > Pinaceae > Pinus > Pinus tabuliformis. The sequence goes on from CM062819.1 coordinate 1,347,584,893, forward strand.
AAGAAAACGCCAGAAGGAGTCTTCACAGGGAAGAAGCTAGAAGTTAGGCACTTTAGAATTTTTGGCAGTGTTGCTTATTGCCACTTGCAAGATGATAAATGTACCAAACTGGATCAAACTATAGAGAAAGGGTTCTTCGTTGGGTGCAGCGGAACCTCAAAGGCATACAAAATCTACATTCCTAGCAATAGGAAGATTGTAGTAAGGCAAGACGTGAAGTTCATGGAGGACCGAGCTTTCAGGAGATCTCGTGATATGCCTGTAGGTGATCTAATTCAGTTAGCAGAAGCTCCTTTGGTCCAACAGTAGAGGAAACCACAAGGGCAGCTGGTGGGATAGGCAGGAGGATAGTCATAAGGATCAAGCGCTGTGACCAGTACCAGTATTTCCTCAGGTGCAGGAAATCCAGGGAGTTCTCAATAGATGGAGTTGCAGAGGCAGGATGAGGAGGAGCTGGCTGAACCTCCCACGAATAGTGTTCGAGCAAGCGGTGAGGTTCGTCAGACATTAAGATATGTAGAGGAGTTTATTGAAAGTCCTAAGACGAACGAAAGACAACGTTCACAACCTGATAGGTACCAAGCATTGGTGGCTTAGGTTGCAAAACCTTCCAGCTTTCAGAAGGCCACACAACATCAAGTGTGGGTAGATGCCATGGTAGAAGAGTATAACTCTCTCATGACTAATGATGTTTGGGAGGTAGTGCCAAGGGCAAAAGACAGATCGGTTGTAGGTTCTAGATGGATTTATAACATCAAATATGCGACACACAACAATGTGGAAAAGTAAAAGACTAGGTTCGTGGCAAAGGGGTATGCACAAAAAGAGGGGATAGATTATGAGGAAACCTTCGCCTCAGTTGCCATATACACTTCTATTCGGTCAGTTATATCCTTGGCAGCTGAGATGGGATGGCAGATTCACCAGATGGACGTCAAGACAACCTTCTTGAACGGGCTGACAGAGGAAGAAGTGTACATAGAACAACCAGAGGGCTTTGAGACTCATGAGAGGCACACTCATGTGCAGATTGAAGAAAGCCCTATACAGACTCAAGCAGGCTCCTAGGGCATGGTATGGTAGGATTGGCAACTACTTCGAGTAGATGGGATTCGTCAAGAGTGACGTAGATCCCAAGCTTTACTATTTGATGGTAGAGGGTGAGCCACTCATTCTAGTTTTTTATGTGGATGATCTCATTTTAACAGGATCATCAGGGCTCATAGAGGACCGCAAGAGGAACCTAGCAACAAAATTTGACATGAAGGATTTGGGGTTTATGCACTATTTTCTAGGATTGGAAGTGTGGTAGAAGGATGGGGAGATCTTGCTTGGGCAAGGAAGATACACGACATATATTCCGAAGAGTTTCAAAATGCAGGATTGCAGACCCGTGTCTACGCTCATGAACACCAATTGCAAGAAGATAGATGCATCAGATGACAAGGATATCGACCCCACCTTGTATAGACAACTTATTGGGTCTCTCATGTATTTGATCAACACTAGGCCAAATATTTGCTTCGCAATGAATACCCTAAGTCAGTTCATGGTAGAGTTGAAGAGGGCACATTGAGCAGCAACGAGGCATATTCTGAGGTATGTTCGCGACGCAATCGAGTATGGGTTGAGATATACTCGAGGGGATGACGTTAGTCTTTGTGGGTACACAAATGTAGATTGGGCAGGTAATTCAATGGATAGGAAAAGTACCTCCGGGTATTGCTTCAATGTTGGATCAACGATGGTTTCTTGGTGTAGCAAGAAGCAAAAGTCAATAGCACTGAGCTTTGCAGAAGCAAAGTATATGGCAACCAACACAGAGACGTGCGAAGCTATATGGCTTTGGAAGATGCTAGTAAGCTTGTTCAGGCAGAGGATGGAGGCGATCAATGTCTATTGTGATAATCAGAGTGCATAAAGCTCTCTGAGAATCCAATGTTTCATGACAGGTCGAAGCATATCGATATTTGGTGTCATTTCATCAGAGATTGTGTACCAGTGTTACTTGCGAGAGGGAGCGAAAGTGGGGAGCGGGAGCGACATTTTCAGAAGCTCCCAGTTTGGGAGTGAATCCCGGAGCGATTTTTTAAAAATATATATATATTTTATATTTTTTAATTTTTGATACATATATGTCAACAAAAACATGTAGAATGATGAATTAGATATGAAAAAAATAAAAAAACATAGATTGATCATTGAACCATATCACATCAATCATCTAGAAGTTATAATCTTCATCAACCATGTCCACAAGTTAGTAACATACATATTACAACTGCAACATATTGAGTCTCGTGAATCATGATTCATCAAATTCAATCTTAAAGTTTCAACTTCAAGCTTTCAAAATTGAAAATTCAATATATAACATTTATCATCATTGATCACCAAAGTTGTACTTGTAAGCTAAGTTTAAACATTACAAGAAATAATATCTTAGATATTTCTAAGTTCTAACTGTTAACATGAAATGAAATGTTGTAAAATGAATTATGAATAATGAAATGAAATGAAACAACTTTAGTCTTTCACGAAGCATCATATTCATAATTCACAATCATTACCAATGAGTTATAATTGCCAACTTCAGACTTTCATTGTCACAGTCATATATTGTTTACAAAAAATATCATTATGATATGAAAGAGTCAAGAGTCAAGGACTCGAGACTCAACAGTTATGAAAACTAATAGAAACTAGAAAAGACAAGTAAACTGTAAATCTACATGTGGCCCTTGCCACGAGAGTCTCCTGTATGAGCAGGTCGTAGTGGTCTTCTAGGAGTCTCCCGCACAGACCGATGACCAGAACTAGAAGGCACATGCCCTCCACGTGAGGGTGTAGATGGATGTGGCGACTACAAAGGAACAAGACTCGGAACTCGAGCACAGCTATTGGATGGTGGAGGTGGCATGGCTGTTGCAGCTGCTTCATCTTCATCCCTTATAAGTTCCTCTTCCAGTTCTTCAAGATGTATAGTGCCATCCTCCAAATTGTCATCCTCTGGGTGGTTGTCCCAAATTTTATATGTGGGATCCTCATAAGCCCGATCACAGTAATGACTCAACAACCTCAAGTTGTAGTGCACATAAACCAAGCTTTCTGCCCGGTTTTCATTGAGTCTATTTCTTTTCACATTATGTATGAAGCTATAGGTGCTCCAACACCTCTCTGCAAAAGAAGTATTTACAACCTGTGATAGAATTTTTTTATCAATTTTGGCAAAAGTCCTTGGCCGCCATATGTTTCCCACCATGTGAGAGAATCAAATCTGTCTCTGTCTTCCATTGCATGGAAGGTACCAAACAAACCAGTGCCATTGAAGTATCTGCCTATTTCAAGGCGCACAGCTGCACATTCCTCCCTGTCAGGTACCAACTTTTCTAATGCATCCAAATATCCTCTAGTTACCTCTGCATCTAAATGGGGTTTGGTCCTAATCCCACCCCCTGGTGCACGTTGGCCCAACCAAGATGTAGAGTAGTATTTTGGCATAAGGATATACACGAAGCAATGTAGTGGAATATTAAGTTTATTCCACCATACACACACAATCGTGAATTAGTTTGTACAAGTCAGTATCTTTGTTATGAACAATATCTTTTATTTGCCCCAACATGGTATCCATTTGCTCATACACCTCGCCAATCACTGGTTTATCTGTATCTGCAAACCAAATCATGTGATAAATGGGCTTGGTGAAATCCAATACTTGCCTCACACTTGAACAAAGCATACCATCAAGAGCGGCCTCCTCCACCAGTTCAAAACCTTGCTTGTCAGCTGCATTTGTAGCCCTTTCCTTTAATACCTGCCAGTGTGGACTTGATACCATGCTAGCCAATGACTCTCTTACCTTCAAAAGGCGCCTGAAGGTCAGGTAATAGCTACCAAATCTAGTCTTCACAATCTTCAACAACTCCAATCTTGAGTGACTGCGGAAAAGGCCATGGGTATTGCTATGATTTGTAATAAATTTTATCATTTGTTTGCCTTTCTTGTACAAATCACCAATCCACTTGTTTGTTCATTTTTGTTCTTAACAACATCATGCATCAAAAGGTTCAATGTGTGAACCAAACATCCAGACCAAAATATGTTGGGGTATTTATCCTCAATAATTGCTCCCGCTGCCTTACAATTAGGAGCATTATCAGTGATGACTTGGATGACATTGTATGGCCCAATACGGTCAATTGTTTCAAGTAATGCTTCTGCAATGTTGATGGCGGTCTTGAACTTGTCTGAGTAATCATATGCATTTAGAAAGATGGCGCAACTAACAGACACAACAAGAACACTTATCAATGGCTTTCCTTTTACATTTGTCCATCTATCAGATACAATGGACACCCCATGGTCAGTCCAAGAACTTGTCATTCTATTCAAAGAATGTGATATTTTTGCTTTTTCATGATCAAGTCCAGCGGTTCTTGCCTTGTCATACCCAGGGCTCTTGTATCCTTTAGGGGCATCATTTATGGCAGAAACCATTTCGTGCCAATAAGGTGAGCGAAGAACATTGAATGGTATCCCACATGCATAGAGAAACCTATAAACTTTTGAATCCACATCATTCTTACACCCCTCATCAAGGAAATCTAATATGGTTCTACACCTTAAAGCTGGTGACCCTATGCCTCCATATCCACTGCCTTGGGAGGATGCTGAAGGAGTTCTTTGTGCTTGTGATTGTGAGCTTGGTTCAAAGAAACCCCTTGATTTTTTAGATTTGTATTGGGCTTCCTCCTCTTCCCTTATGTATTTGGCTCTATCTGCTGCTGACACAACTGCACAAGTTTTGATTCCTATTTGTTTATCTCCATCCCATGGCCTTTTTCCGCAGAGGTGTTTTCTGGCACGGGTGTATGAACCTGTGTAATTATTGTTGCAATGGGGGCAATGAAATTTAGTGGTTCCACCCCCTTTCCCTGCTTCAGGCCTGTTAACATATTTCCACAATGGGGTTTGGTCTTGTTTAGTTTTTTGAAAGTCATGTTCACCCTCCTCCAGCTCCTCCTCACTGGGGTTTTCATCAAATCCACTTTCTCCAACTTCTTCATCCCCCTCTTCATTTTGGCCCCTCCGTTTCCTACTCTCCAACACCATAATAACTAGAAAAGGGACCAAAAAGAAGAAAATGCCAAGAAATATAACCAGGTCCATGATGTTTGATATTTGTAGGCTCTTGAATCTGCAAAATTTAATGGGAATGGGAATGAGAAAATTAATTTAATTTATTTAGATTCATGATTCATTTACTAAATAAGTTATATATTTACTAAATTACTAACTAAAATAAACTAAATTACTAAGTAACTAAAGTTTAAACTACTAAATGACTAAATTACTAACCTCCTTGTAGGCTTGCTCCTTGCTCCTCGGCGCTCGCTCCTCGCTCCTCCTCGCTGCTTTGCATAATCTCCTTGCCTCTCCTTAACTCATTCAAGTCACAATGAAATAAAAAATGCCCCCCAAGCCCTTTTAAAACAAATTTTATTTTATTTATTTATTTATTTTAAATTAATTTTTTTGGCGTTCTTGATCTTTTTCGTTGTTTATTCGCTCGATTCGCTCCTGGCGGCGCTCGCATTGCTCCTGGAGCGAAAATTAAAAGCTCGGGAGCGATTGCTCCCTGATCACTCTCAGGCTTAAATTTTCGCTTCGGGAGCGACGGGAGTGGCGCTCCCGAGGTTGGTCCCTGTTTTGGCAGGGAGCGCAAATTGTTTTATCGTGAGCGCAGTCTTGACCCGCTCCCGCCCGGAGCGTGGATTGGGAGCAAGTTCGAAGGGGGGGGGGGCGCTCCCTGCAACTCTGTTGTGTACAAAGTGTAGTAGCCTAGCGATAGTATGTTCCTATGGAAGAGTAGGTTGCAGATATACTCATGAAAGCTCTAGGGAGAGCTAAGTTCGTCTATTTTAGAGAACAAATGGGTATGATGGAGAACCCATTTCAATAGCAGGGATAGGCTACCTTGGATGATTTTCAGTTGCAGATGTTGCAGTTGCAACAACAACAGATGAGAGGGAGTTGTAGTGCAGATGCAGTGTTGGTAACAGGTCAGCAGTAACATAGATGCAACGAATATGAAAGTTGCGTAGTGGTTGGTGGGCAGTATGGCCAGACATCAACAACGCGACAAAAGATGATATAGAGATAGGGTGTTGCTACAAGGTGCGCAGTAGCATTAGAACACTTTCCTCGCTAAGAGGGAGTGTTAGTTTTTGTATCATCGAATGTGCTCTAGCCACGAAATTTGGTGGAGAGGCTAGAATACATGAGATCTCCAAATCCCAGAAATTGTTTCTGGAAATTCCACCTAGAAGTGTCTCAATTAGATTTTAACCTTTTGTTAAATATTTCAGTTTCCTATGTCTAAACTTAGGGAATATGGTTAAATAATTAGTATTAATTGAGATAAGGTGTGAATCATCTAGAAACTCACACTGATCGATCCATAGATGATCCTAGCCATTGATTAAGTTATAATCTTGGTTGTTGGTGCTCCAACAATGGATTATAAGAGCAGGTCGATGTGGTGATGGAGGATACACCAATGCAGATACTCAATTGCCTAGGCAGTTCGATTTTCTTAGTAGCAGTAGCTCAACAAAGAAGATAGAGCTAGAGGGTGAGTATCAGATGGAAGAGGAGGGTATGAACATTCTGGGAGGAAGGTTTCAAGTCCTCAGAAGAGGCAAAGGAAGGAAGGAAGGCCGAAATTCTTAGAGGGCTAGCGTAAGCTCTGTGTAGAGGGTGACACGGGGAGCTCAGTGCAAAGGCTAGGGAGGCAATTTTGGAGATAGAAAGTAGTTGTGGGGTGAGAGAAAATTCTCACAATAATTTTGCTAGTATTTTCCTTAGATTAGATTGCCAGTTGGGCATCTAAATTATTGTACTTAGAATTTCTACTGAAGAATAATAATAAAAACCTCATTTGTTGCACTGGTTTTCCCACATTGGGTTTTTCCGGGGACAATTGTCCAAAAATAACCGTGTCAAAATTCTCATGTGTGTGCTAGAATTTCTCAGTTTTCAGTATTTTATTTTCTGCAGTATTTTTAGTGCGGAAATTGCAGCTATGATTTTAATCGTTGTTTGCAGTAGCAAATAAACTGCATAATTAAATTTTTCAGTTTGAAGAATAATTTCTAGTTGCTGCAATAGATAAAAATTTCACAATAATAATCACTAATGATGATGACAATGTATATGCTGAATTGATGATGATGATTTGTTTGTGTTGAATTCATGATGATGATTATGTCTTTTTAGATATAGAATCAAGATTCTAAAAGATGAATGGTAATATGAAGTTCTTATTTTGTTTTATATATGTGTGTGTGTGTGCCATTTTCTTGCCGTATCGTATCCGAATTTTTGAAAATTTGTCGTATCCGTATCCGTTCCCGTATCTGTTTCAGTGCAACTTAGCCCACAAGAGAGGGCATGGTTGCCGAGGTATCAGTGGACAACTTGACTGATTGTTTCATTCAATTTTTCTAGTGGAGAGATTAGGAATTTCCTCTAGGGGTAATCTGAAAGATAATAGGTAGCATTAGATGTCCTTAGGCATATGCTGCTTTTCATTATGATTCTAATTTTGGATCGGTGAAGCTTCAAATAGAAAAGCTACCATTATCACAAATTTTCTTATTTAGCCGTGTAGTCTATCTTCTTGAATGTTGTGATAAAATTTTAAAAATTTTAAATGGTGAGTGCATGTTTGTTGAGAGTTGATATTTTATTAGTTGGTTTTAATTCTTAAGAAGACTCTTATTTCTAAATTCAAAATATTTGAAACATACCCAAATTAGTGTGTAAATATCTAACATTGTTTGGATACATGCAAATACTATTTATATATGTAGTCAAGAAAAGCACCTCATGTATGTGTCTTCTATTTTGTTGTTGTTTTGTTATGAGTACATTTTAGATTAAGTGTTTTTATGTGACTCTTAATTTGTTTATGTAGGTGATGGGTTTGGTTTTCTAATTTACGACATATAGCAGCAGAAATATTTTAAACCATTTATGTTGAATATTCCTTAAAATCTTATATAAATTACTTCTCTGCAGGTCTATCACCCACCTTTGGCCACAATAAATATAGGATCACTGTTGGGGAAAATATCAAGTTTGAAGGTGACTAAATTTATTGTATTTTATTGGTGTGGCAGTTTAAGCATTATTGCTAGAAGATTTGCATCTTGTAATTTGTATATATGAACCTAAGCAACTTGGATTGAGGCTATCTAAAATGTTTTAAGTGAAATATCGAGGAGTTAAAGATACCTATTTTTGTTGCATAGCCGTAAACATTTGTTTAGCAATTGAGGCTTCACTTTCTTCAATTATTTTGGCTTAGTATCTTTTATATGTAAGGATTTTCTTAGTGTAGTGATTGAGGTGTTTTATTCCAACCATTGTCATTCACATACATGCGACATCTTCTCTTTTTGGTCGTTAGGTTCAATGGAGGTAATTAATGCCTATCATCCTGACTGCCTAGGATACTGTTTTCATTTATCATATTCTAGGTCTTTCAATGAAAACCTTTTGGTTCTATCCTTACAACAATGACAATAGTAAGGACCTAGTGATTATAAATTGCAACATTGTACTATCAATCAACTGCTTCCAACAAATTTTACACTCCATGTTCCATTGTAGGATCCTTAAACTCTAGACTTGAAGCACAAACCATATATATGATCATAAATGAAGGAAACTAGATACAAGAGATAAATAAGATGAAATATGTGGAATATACCCTTGTATTGTGATAGTTAGAAGAAAGAAAGCAATGTTCACTTGCCTTTTAAGGAGGGCTGACCTTTGCCAAATCAAATCAAATTAAACTGTCCTGTGACCAAGCCCAAGTCAAACCTAGTCAAGCTTCCCATGAATAGCCTCCAAAATTCAGTCAACAGTGCCTCAGAAATTTCGGCTTGCCACAAAGAATTTGTCCTTCAATTCTTCCAATAGATTTGTCCTTTTGGCAACCTCAAATTCGTCCTTTAAGTCCCGAAATTCTGCCTTAGGTCATATGAATTAGCCTCATATGTGATTCAAATTTTTTATATCCAAAATGGAGAGGATGAATGCCAATATATAGTTGTTGAATGAGCCGAATTGTTGTGTCCCTTCACTGGGGCTGACTTGAAGCCAACCTTTCATTTGGAGGCAAAAATTCACAATCTGAAAATTCAGATTTTACTTCTTTTAAAGCTGACTTGAAGTACAATTCATATTTGTCATTTTGGAGGGCTAAATAAAATTATGAAGACCAACCTTAGCCACAAAACTTCAACACTTCCTCTTAGCTAAGAAGGTTTTCATAATGACTTCCACAAATGTTCTCTTGTTGAAAATTTCTATATTCCAAGAAAAGGTTGAATGAGCTCAGCTATGTTGATGAATCCATCCAGCACATGTTCAACACCATAACGATGTGGAAAGCACCGTCGCATCAGCATCAAAGGAGGAACAAGTCACCCACTAGTCCTAGGGTTACCAACTCAACAAGTCGTCACTTGGAGACATGTCACAAACCCCACTTGACCCAAGGTGAACCCGGGGCCCATTTACCATTCTCATATGTCATCACATGTCATGAATGGTAAATACCTATTTAATGCTATGAGGCACAAGCTCAACCCACTAGCCAAACCCCATGACAATATGGTTAAAATCCATGATTGGGGGAGCAATCCAGGCTTTGAGGCTCACTGTGCCAATCTCCCCAACCATAAACAATGGTTTCCCATTCAAAATCCATGACCTAATGGAGCGATCCAGACTTTGATGCTCATTGGGTCAATCTTTGCAATCATAAGTCATGGTTTCTCGATCAAACCCCATGAGCTAAGAGAGCAATCTAGGCCTTGATGTTTATAACATCAATACTCCCTTTCACCAAGGGAGGGATTATCAACCACTCCTAGCTTGTCCCAGTAGTATGCCAACCTCATCCAAGGACAAAGGTTTTGATCATAGAAATACATAGGAGCCTCACTGCTCCATGTGCTTTGACTGATCATCACAGTTGTCTCTGCACTTGATCAAATAATCCTAAAGCTACTTGTCTTCACAACTTATCAAGCAACTTGCAGTATACTCTATTTTAGTAGTGTTGTCATCTTCCTGCTCATCATAGCAGATCCCCAAGTTGAATCTGTGAATCCTAGCAGTTGTACTCAACACATGCCTTGTCTCAGTCATAAACTAACTAGCTTTCTTCGTTGGATCCATTACCACAATTGCTTTCTAGTCATCTCGGTGATCCAGGTAGCTCCGTCTATAGCAGAGGCAAATATCTCTGCCATTGTTGCTCCCTTTGACAGATGAGTCCTTCAAATTTTGTTGGCTAACTTGTTTCTTCTGAACTAGGAGCCCTTTCAACGTGATTCGAGATATCAATACATTTTTTCTTCCTCTTTAAGATGAATCACTCAAGGGAGAATCCCCTTGTGACACATTTTGCTTCGTTCTTGCAATACTTCCATCTATTGCCAAAGCCTTGGTAGCCTTCACAGTGTACCCACAATGCTCACTAGGAGGCCATGGAAAAACGATTACAACCCAACAAAAGAGACAAACTGATTGTTTCTTGTGTATGTATTTTCTCTATGTAATTATGTGATAACTGCAGTAGAATTTATTTTAATATTTGCTGAAGGGATTTCGCCAATAACTTATTGTGAAGGATAAGTAGGTGAAATAAATCAGTGGCTGCAGTAGAATTTCAGGTTAGAAATTTTCACATTGTATCAGAGCAGAGATCAGGCAATAGGAGAGAAGAATCGACTATGGATCAAGAGCATAATGCAAAGCCATCAACTCAAAGGGACTCACGCTGATTTCCAAAAGATAGCACAAGATACATGGATCACGATTATTCTATGTTAGCTTCCAGACTGGAAGAAGAAGTCGCTTGCCTAGCAAGCTCTGCCTCCTCTGAGGTCTGGTATATCAATAGTGGAGCTTCTTGGCATATGACAGGAATTCGAGAATGTTTTTCAAATTATCAGGAAGAAAGAATAAATTTTCAAATCACGATGGTAAATAAGGCAAAGTGTATCCCTGTAGGAAGAGGAACTGTAGTCTTTCAAACCAAAGCAGGAGAGCAGCTTTGAGCAACCAATGTGCTGCATGTGCCAGGATTGAGGATGAACTTACTCTCCGTATCTCAACTTCAAAACAAGGGCTATGATGTTTTCTTCATTAAGGAGAAAGTATATGTCAAACACCCGAATTGGAAAAAGAAGGCCCATATTGGAATCAAAAGTAACAGGGTGTATAGATTACAACTAGAATCTCCAATGGCACTTATAGGAAACAATGGGGATAAAGATTTGAATGAACTATGGCATAGGAGGATGGGATACTTACACCATGGGACTCTGAGTATTCTCAGGAAAACAGTATCAGGAGTTCGAGAACTAAGTCTCGAACGAGATGATGTATGTAGAGGGTGTGCTCTGGGCAAGTATGCCAAAGCAACATTTTCCAGAAGTAACAATAGAGCTAAGAGTGTTCTCGGATTGATACACTTAGACATCTGCGAACCGATGTCCAAGAAAGCTCTTAGTGGTGCCGAACACTTCGTCACCTTCATCGATGACCATTCCAGGAAGACTTGGATCTACTTTCTAAAAACCAAGGATGAGGTTTTGGTCAATTCAATGAGTTCAAGGCCCTAGTGGAGAATCTGCTAGGAAAGAAGATCAAAATGTTGTGCTCAGACAATGGTGGAGAGTATGTTGACAGGGACTTCACCGATTTTTGCGTTAGGGAAGCCATCGGAAGAGAGTGGACAACTCCCTACAATCCAGAGCAGAATGGAGTAGCAGAAAGGAAACAAGACTATTGTGAAGTAGCTATAGAGAAATGCTGTATGATCAGGATATGCCCAAATTCCTATGGGCAGAAGCATGCAGCACGACAGTTTATGTGCAGAACAGGATTCCACACATGGCATTGGTCAAAATCATTCCATAAAAGGTCTTCACCGAGAAGACACCCGAAGTGAGTCATTTCAGGATATTTTGGAGTTTGGCGTATTGCCGTATACCCGAAGAAAAGAGGAAGAAATTAGATCAAATTGGTGAGAAAGGATATCTTGTGGGATATAGCGAGAATGCTAAGGCATATATAGTCTATCTTCTAGGGAGTGGGAAGGTAGTAGTTTGACGGGATGTAAAGTTCATGGAGGACAAAGCTTTCAAGAAATCCCGAGAAATGCCTTCAGAGGAGAAATCAAAAGACGATCTGTTGGTTCAACCACTTCCACCAACAGAAACTTGTACCGACAATTCTCCTAAAGCGAAAGCTTCAGAACAAGAGGAATATCAGGAAGAGGAAGAACCAATAGACGTACCCACTACTAGTGGAAGAACGAGCAAGGAACTCCGATAGATTCTACGGGATCCAAAGGACTTCGTTCGTGCACCTAGGAATGACAAAAGGGAGGGAAAACAGCCAGACATATACCAAGCCCTATTAGCTCAAGTTGGGGAATCGTCTAGTTTTGAGGAGGCTGTTCAACATCAAGTACGGGTAGATGCTATGGTGAAGGAATACAATTTTATAATGGTCAATGATGTTTGAGAAGTGGTACCTAGGCCTAAGGACAGGTCAGTAGTAGGTTTGAGATGGATCTACAATGTCAAATATGTTGCAGACAACATCGTGGAGAAATATAAAGCCAGGTTTTTGGTTAAGGGTATGCTCAGAAGGAATGGATAGACTACGAAGAAACATTCGCCCCAGTAGCTAGGTATACTTCTATTAGAACCGTGATATCCCTTGCAACACAAATGGGGTGGGAGATTCACCAGCTGGATGTCAAGACGACATTCTTGAATGGGCTGATAGAAGAGGAAGTATACATTTAACAACCAGAGGGTTTTGAGACACATGAGAAGAAATCTCATGTATGTAGATTAAAGAAAGTCTTGTATGGGCTTAATTAGGCACTTAGAGCATGGTACAATCAAATTGATAGCTACTTGCAGAAGATGGGGTTCGCCAAGAGTGACGCAGATCCTAATATTTACTATCTTGTCGTAGAGAATGAGCCTCTAATCCTGGTGTTATATGTGGATGATTTTTTCCTGATAGGATCATCCAAGCTCATCAAAAACTGCAAGAAGAACCTAGCCACAAAATTCGACATGAAGGATTTGGGACAGAGGCATTATTTCCTGTGGTTGGAAGTTTGGCAGCAGAAGGCTGAGATCTTCCTTGGACAAGGGAGATAAGCTACAGAGATCTTGAAGAGATTCAAGGTGCAGGACTGTAGACCTATGGCAACTCGAGTGATCACCAATTGGAAGAAGATTGATGCATCAGAAGACAAAGATGTTGATCCCACCTTGTACAGGCAGCTTATAGGGTCCCTGATGTATTTGGTCAATACCAGGCTAGGCATTTGTTACACTGTTAACATGCTTAGTCAGTTCATGGTGGAACCCAAGAGGGCGCACCGGGAAACAACTAAACATGTTTTCAGATATATACAAGGAACAATCGAGCATGGACTATTGTACACCCAAGGCAATGACATCAGGGTGAGTGGGTTCACTGATGCAGATTGGGCTAGAAGTTTAGTAGATCGGAAAAGTACAACGGGGTATTGTTTTAACATTGGATCAGGAATGACATCCTGGTGTAGTAGAAAACATAAATCCATGGCTCTGAGCTCAATTGAAGCAGAATATATGGCAGCTAGCACAACTTCGTGCGAAGCCATATAGCTTAGGAAATTGCTTGTGAATCTATTCAGGAGAAGGATGGAAGTGACCAAGATTTTGTGTGATAACCAGAGTTGCATCAAGCTCTCTGAAAGTCCAGTTTTTCATGATTGATCGAAGCACATTGATATCAGGTGTCACTTTGTCAGAGACTGTGTCCAACGATGGGCAGTACAGTTGAGGTACACTCCTACAGGAGAACTGGTGGCAGACATCCTCAGCAAGGCTCTAGGAAGAACAAAGTTTGTTTATTTCAGGGAGAAGATGGGGATGGTGAAGAATCCATTTCGGTAGTAGAAATGGATAGGTATCGCGAGTTGCAGTGCAGCAGTTAGCAGTGACAATGCTATGGGTAGCATGATGTAGCATGTTGAAAGGGAGTTGCAATACAGATGTAGCAGTGGCAATGGCGGTGTCATGGGCAGCAGTACATGGAGCAGTAGTGCAATGGATGTGGGGCAATCAACCAAGCATCAACACAGAGGGCTGATGCGGAGGATCAGTGTGATGCTTCTATTGTGAAGTATTGCTAGAGCACATTCATTGCTAAGAGGGAGTCTAGATTTTTGGTAGCATCGAATGTGCTCTAGCCTTGAAATTTGGTGGAGAGGCTAAGGCATATGAGATCTCCAAGGCCCATAAATTGTTTGGAGAAATTCCACCCGCATAAGGAGTTATTAAAATAATTAATATTTTTAATGGGTTCCTAAGTCTAAACTTAGGAAAATTAAAATATTAATGGGTATTAATAAAGATAGGAGTGAGAATCTTCTAAGAGGCAAGGATCGAGTCCGTTTTAATCTTAGCCTTTGATTAGAGACTTAATCATCAGTCGTTGATTCATCAACATGAAAAGTATAAGAGAAGACTTGAGGATCATTTGGCGACACACTGGCATATACTCAGTATCTCACGGAAAATAAATTCTCAAAGAGAAGGAGACCGATTTCAGAGGGAGAGTTGTAGGGTGGAGGAAGAGGAGGGCATCAGCAGCAGTCAATGGCTGAGGAGGAGGTGACGCAGGGACATTGATAGACAGCGCAAAGGGAGATGCAACCCTCACATAGGCTGACGCAGAGGGACGCAGAGCCATGCAGAGCCATGCTGAGTCACACAGAGTGATGCAGAATTGATGCAGAAGTGGGAGAAGGGTCTTCAAGGTGTCATAAAGTTTCCAGGGGAAAGTCTCAGGTGTTTTCTCTCAGTTTCTCTACAAAACATTCCTCGTAAAAGCGATTGTCACGAAAGATTAGTAAAACCCTCATCTGCAACGTCGATTTTCACACATTGGATTTTTCCGAGGACAATTGTCCACAAACATTTGTGTTAATATGATTGGTTCTTGTGTATTTATTTTCTCTGTGTAATTATGTGATAACTGCGGTAGAAATTATTTCAATATTTGCTGAAGGGATTTCGTAAATAACCTATTGTGAAGAATAAGTAGGTGAAATAAATTAGTAGTTGCAGTAGAATTTCAGGCTAGAAATTTTCATAGGAAGCAGCGAGGCATATTCTGAGATATATTCGCTTCACAGTAGAGTATGGATTGAGATATACTCGAGGGGATGATGTCAGACTTTGTGGGTACATAGATGCAGATTGGGCAGGCAGTTCAGTGGACAAGAAAAGTACCTTCAGGTACTGCTTCAGTGTTGGATTAGGGATGGTTTCTTGGTGTAGCAGGATGCAGAAGTCAGTAGCACTGAGTTCTGCAGAAGCAGAGTACATGGTAACCAACACAGCTACGTGAGAAGCTGTATGGTTTCAGAAATTGCTAGTGAGCTTGTTCAGGTAGAGGATGGAAGCAACCAATGTCTATTGTGATAATCAGAGTTGCATCAAGCTCTCTGAGAATCTAGTGTTTCATAACAAGTCAAAGCACATCAATATTCGGTGTCACTTCATCAGGGATTGTGTACAACGAGGAGCGATCCAGCTACAATATGTTACCACAGAAGTGCAGGTTGCAGATATACTAACAAAAGCTTTAGGGAGAGCTATGTTCGTTTATTTTACAGAACATATGGGTATGGTGGAAAACTTGTTTTAGTAGTAGGGACAAGCTATTTTGGATGCTTCTCAGTTGCAGTTGTTGTAGTTGTAGCAACAACAGATGAGAGGGAGTTGCAGTGCAGATGCAGTGTTGCAGTAGTTCAACAGGGTCAACAACAACACAGATGCAACGTATATCAGAGGTTCTCAGTGGTTGGTCTGCAGTATGACCAGACATCAACAATGTGACATGTGATGATGCAGAGACACGACACTGTCACATTATGTGTAGTAGAGCACTAGAACACATTCCTTGCTAAGATGGAGTGTTAGTTTTTTAGCATCGAATGTATTCTAGCCATGAAATTTTGTGGAGAGGCTAGAATGCATGAGATCTCCAAAACCTTGAAATCATTTCTGGAAATTCCAACTAGAAGTGACTAATTTAGATTATTAATCGATTTTTGAATATTTCCTAAGTCTAAACTTAGGGAAAATTGTTAATTAATTAGTATTAATTGAGATAAGATGAGAATCATCTAGAAACTCACGCAGATGGATCCAGAGATGATCCTATCCATTGATTAAGTTTTAATCTTGGCCTTTGGTGCTCCAACAATGGATTATAAGAGGAAGTTTGCAGATACTTAGTTGCCTAGGCAATTTAATTTTCTCAAAAGCAGCAACTGAATAGAGAAGATAGAGCTAGAGGGTGAGTAATAGGTGGAAGAGAAGAGGCAGCAACAAGAGGATGAGTTATTTCCAGTGCAGGAATGCGTGAGTCAAGGAACGCTAGTGTAGGAAGCACAAGTGTCAAGGTTGCTTATGGTATATCTTTGCCAGATTTTCTTGCTGTGGATTGCCAGTTTTCGACATCCAGATTGTATTCAGATTTGCTGCTGAATATTATTAATAAAAAACCTCACTATTGCACTGATTTTTGGTAGCATCAGATGTGCTCTAGCCTTGAAATTTGATCAAGAGGCTAAGGAATATCAGATCTCCAAGATCCAGAAATCGTTTGGCGAAATTACACCCGGATGAGGAGTTATTAAAATAATTAATATTTTTAATGGGTTCCTAAGTCTAAACTTAGGAAAATTAAAATATAAATGGCTATTAATAAATATAATGGTGAGAAGCTTCCAAGAGATGAGGATCAAGTTTGTTTTAATCTTAGCTGTTGATTAAAGACTTAATCTCGGCTGTTGATTAATCAACATGAAAAGTATAGGAGAAGACTTGAGGATCATTTGGAGACACACCGAAAGATACTCAGTCTCTCAAGAAAAATCAATTCTCAATGACGAGTGTTGATTTGGGGTAGCATCGGATGTGCTTTAGTCACGAAATTTGGTGGAGAGGTTCGGGCACATGAGATCTCCAATACCCAGAAAGGGTTTGGGCAGATTTTAAACAAATCAGGAGATATTAAAATAATTAATATTTTTAATGAAGTTCCTAAGTCTAAACTTAGGGAAAATAAAATATTAATGTGTATTAATATGAATTTGTGTTAGAATGGTCCAGAAGACATGGATCAAGCTAGATCTAATCTTAGCCGTTGATTAGGGACTTAATCTCGGCTGTTGAGATGTCAATAAGAACTGTATAAGAGGAGGCTTGAGGGTCACTTGGAGAACATATTGAGGGAGACCAGTCAGTTCAATTTCTGGAGCGGGTTTTGCTGAGAAATTGAACTAGTGGTCTGGAGAGTAGTGAGGAGGCAACAAGTACGAAACAGAGAGATGGGAGATCAACGCAGAGGCAGAAGAGGTAGACGCAGAGCCAGAGGAAGCCACACAGAGGCAGAAGAGGTAGACACAGAGCCAGAGGAAGCCACACAGAGGCAGCAGAGACTGCGCAGAGCCAGAAGGGCCTGCGCCATCCATGCAGAAGCTGCAGGAGTGACGCAGAAGGCCGGAGAGGCTGCGCAGAGCCTTAGTAGGCTGACGCAGAGCCTCAGTAGGCTAACGTAGAGGGTTTCAAGCTGACGCAGAGGTTAGTAGGGCCTACGCTGGGTTTAGAAGAAGTGTTGGAAATTTGTCTATCTGTGGGTAAGCCAGTTTGGCACCCTATTGTACTAGAAAATTGCTGAATAATAAAATCCTCCCTTGCTGCACTGGTTTTCCGACATTGGGTTTTTCCAGGGACATTAGTCCAAAATAACTGTGTTAATGTGTGCATATGTTTGTTTTTGTATTATGGTGTGATATCTGCAGCAATATTTATTTTAATGTTTTTTGAAGTAATTTCATGAATAACTTATGATGAAATAAGTAGAAAAAGTAAATCAGTTGCTGAAGTGATAGAATTTTCACATGGTACCAGAGTAAGTAAGCAGAGATAGAAAGGGAAAATCAGTTATGGGTCGAGACCACAATGTAGAGGCATCCACCTCAGGGGACTCATGCAGATTTTCAGAAGATTGCACAAGAGAGAGAGAGATTTCTATTTCTCTATGTTCGCTTCCAGGTTGGAAGAAGAAGTGGCGTGCATGACTAGTGTTGCATCATCAGAAGTGTGGTATATAGACAGTGGAGCCTGATGGCCTATGATGGGAATCAGGGAGTGTTTTTCGGAATATCGAGAAGAGAAGATGAATTTTTAGATCACCATGGGGAACAAGGCAAAGTGTACTTTGTAGGAAAGGGTACCATAGCTTTTCAAACAGAATCACGAGAATGGTTTTGTGCCACAAATGTGCTGCATGTACCACGATTGGGGATGAACTTACTTTCTGTGTCACAACTACAAGGCAAGGGCTATGATGTTTACTTCATCAAGGAAAAGGTATACGTCAAACACCCAAGCTGGAAAAAGAAAGTGTAGATCGGGATCAAAAGTAGTCGGTTGTATATATTACAACTAGAATCTCCAATGGCACTAATAGGTAGTCATGGGGACAAACACTTGAACGAACTATGACATAGAAGGATGGGTCACTTGCACCATGGAGCTCTGAGAATTCTCAGGAGCACTGTAATCAGAGTTCCGGATCTGAGTATGGAATGAAATGATGTATGCAGGGGATGCACTCTAGGAAAGTATGCCAAGGGGGCATTTCCTAGGAGCAACCACAGGGCCAAGAGTGTACTAGGATTGATACACTCAGATATCTACGGACCTATGTTCGTCAAAGCTCTTAGTGGTGCCGAGTATTTCCTTACCTTCATTGATGACCACTTGAGGAAAACTTGGATCTATTTTCTGAAAACCAAGGATGAGGTTTTTTGTCGATTCAAGGAGTTCAAGGCTCTAGTGGAGAATCTAATAGGTAAGAAAATAAAAGTCTTGCGCTCAGATAATGGTGGAGAGTATGTCGATAAGGACTTCACTGATTATTACGCTAAGGAGGGCATCAAAAGAGAGTGGACAACTCCCTACAATCTAGAGCAGAATGGGGTAAATAGGACCATTGTAGAAGCAGCTAAGGCCATGCTATATGATCAGGATATGCCAAAATTCCTGTGGGCGGAAGCATGCAACATAGCTGTCTACGTTCAGAACAGGACTCCTCATCGGGAATTGGGAAAGATTACTCCAAAGAAAGTCTTCACTGGGAAGACACTTGAAGTCAGTCATTTTAGTATATTTGGGAGTTTAGCATATTGTCGCATACCCGAAGAAAAGAGGAAGAAGTTGGATCAGACTGCAGAAAAGGGGTATTTGGTAGGATATAGCGAGAATGCTAAGGCATACAGAATCTATCTTCTAGGAAGCAGGAAGGTAGTAGTACTACGAAATGTAAAGTTCATGGAGGACAGAGCTTTCAGAAGATCTCGCGAAATGCCTTCCGAGGAGCAATTGAGAGAGGATTTGTTGGTCATGCCTCTTCAACCAATGAAAGTGAAGAATTCTTCCTCAGATCAGGAAGATTCTCAGGATGAGGAGGAGGAGCGAATAGAAGCACCTGCTGGTAGAGGAAGAACCAGCAGGGAACTTCGTCAGATTCTGCGTGATGCAGAGAACTTCATCGGAGAGCCAAGGAACAGTAAAAGAGAGCGAAAACAACCAGACAAGTATCAGGCGTTAGTAGCTCAGGATGGGGAACATGGCAGCTTCAAGGAGGCAGCTTAGCATCAGGTCTGGCTAGATGCGATGGTGGAGTATAACTCCATAATGGTAAACGATGTCTGGGAGGTGGTGTCAAGGCCTCAAGACAGATCTGTGGTAGGTTCAAGATGGATCTACAAGATCAATTATGTTGCGGACAACAATGTTGAAAAATACAAGGCCAGGGTGTTGGCTAAGGGCTATGCTCAAAGGGAAGGGATTGACTATGAGGAAACCTTCGCCCCGGTAGCCAGGTATACATCTATGAGGACCGTGATATCTCTTGCAGCCTAAATGGGATGGGAGATCCGTCAGATGGATGTGAAGACAATATTTCTAAACGGGGTAATAGAAGAAGAGGTATACATTGAACAATTAGAGGTCTTTGAGACTGATGAGAAGAAGTCTCATGTATGCAGACTGAAGAAAGCCTTGTATGGGCCGAGGCAGGGAGTGAGAGCATGGTACGGTCGAATAGATGGCTACTTGCAAAAGATGGGGTTTGTCAAGAATGACACGGATCCGAATCTCTACTATTTGGTCGTAGAGAACGAGCCACTTATCTTAGTATTATATGTGGATGATCTCTTCCTGACAAGTTTATCCAGACTCATTGAAGACTGCAAGAAGAATTTAGCCACAAAGTTTGATATGAAGGATCTAGGACGAATGCACTATTTCCTAGGGTTGGAAGTTTGGCAGCAAAAAGGAGAAATCTTCCTTGGGCAAGGAAGGTATGCTACAGAAATCCTGAAAAGGTTCAAGATGGGAGACTGTAGACCTATGGCTATGCCAATGATCACCAATTGGAAGAAGATTGATGCATCAGAAGACAAGTACGTCAATCCCACCCTATACCGACAGCTCATAGGGTCCCTGATGTATCTAGTCAATACCAGGCCAAATATTTGCTACGTTGTTAACACCCTCAGTCAGTTCATGGTGGAACTAGAGAGGGTTCACTGGACAGCAGCCAAACATCTTCTGAGGTATTTACAAGGAACAGTTGATTATGGGCTCTTATACACCACGGGGAAGGATATCAGGTTGAGTGGATTTACTGATGCAGATTGGGTATGAAGTTCAGTGGATTGGAAAAGTACCTCTGGGTACTGTTTCAACATTGGATCAGGAATGACCTCCTGGTGCAGTAGGAAATAGAAGTCTGTGGCTCTGAGCTCGTCTGAGGCAGAATATATGGCAGTAAGCACAACGTCGTGTGAGGCCATATGGCTTAGAAAACTGCTGGTAAACCTATTCAGAAGAAATATGGAGGCGACCAGCATCATGTGTGATAATCAGAGTTGCATCAAACTCTCTGAGAATCCAGTATTCCATGATAGGTCGAAGCATCTTGATATCCAGTGTCACTTTGTTAGAGATTGTGTCCAACGAGGAGCTATACAGTTGAGCTACACTCCTACAGGGGCACAAGTGGCAGATATCCTCACCAAGGCCCTTGGAAAGTCAAAATTTGACTACTTTAGGGAAAAGATGGGGATGGTAAAGAACCCCTTTTAGAAGTAGTGTGTTAGTAGCACGAATGAAGAGGGAGTTGCAGTGCAGATGTAGTGTTGGGAGAAAGGACGAACAACAACATAGATGCAGAGGGAGTTGCAGTGTTGGGAGAAAGGACCAGCAACAACACAGATGCAGAGGGAGCTGTTGGACAGAGGTAGCAGTGGTAGTGGCAGAACCATGGGCAGCAGTACAGGATACAATAGTGTAGAGGATGTTGGGCAGGAAAGCCTAGCATCGGCACAGGTACCGATGTCAGATGATCAAAGTAATACTCAGTGAGGAGTATTGCTAGAACACAATCCTCGCTAAGAGGGCGTGTTGATTTGGGGTAGCATCGGATGTGCTCTAGCCACGAAATTTGGTGGAGAGGTTGGGGCACATGAGGTCTCTAATACCCAGAAAGGGTTTGGACAAATTCTAAACAAATCAGGAGATATTAAAATAATTAATATTTTTAATGAAGTCCCTAAGTTTAGACTTAGGGAAAGTAAAATATTAATGTGTATTAATATGAATGTGTGTTAGAATGATCCAAAAGACATGGATCAAGCCAGATCTAATCTTATCCGTTGATTAGGGACTTAATCTTGGTCGTTGAGATGTCAATAGGAAAAGTATAAGAGGAGGCTTGAGGGTCACTTGGAGAACATACTGAGGGAGGCCAGTCAGTTCAATTTATGGAGCGGGGTTTGCTGAGAAATTGAACCAGTGGTCTGGAGAGCAGTCAGGAGGCAGCAAGTACAGAACAGAGAGACGGGAGATCAGCGCAGAGGTAGACGCAGAGGCAGAGGAAGCCATGCAGAGGCAGCAGAGACTGCGCAGAGGTAGAAGGGCCTACGTCATCCACGCAGAAGCTACATGAGTGACGCAGAAGGTTAGAGAGGCTGTGCAGAGCCTCAGTAGGCTGACACAGAGGGTTTCAGGATGACGCAGAGGTCAGTAGGGCCTATGTAGTGTTCAGAAGAAGTGCTGGAAATTTGTCTATCTGTGGGTAAGCTAGTTTGGCACCTTGTTGTACTTGAAAATTGCTGAACAATAAAATCCTCCCTTACTGCATCGGTTATCCCACATTGGGTTTTTCCGGGGACATTAGCACAAAATAACTGTGTCAATGTGTGCATGTGTTTGTTTTTGTATTATGGTGTGATATCTGCAGCAATATTTATTTTAATGTTTGTTGAAGTAATTTCATGAATAACTTATGATGAAATAAGTAGGAAAAGTAAATTAGTTGCTGCAGTGATAGAATTTTCACAAGGAGATCAGTTTTAGAGGGAGAGTTGCAGGGTGGAGGAAGAGGAGGGCATTAGCAGCAGTCAGTGATTGAGGAGGAGGTGACGCAGGGAAATTGAGAGACAACGCAGAGGGAGACGCTGTCCAGGGGAGATGCAACCCTCACGCAGGCTGACGCAGAGGGACGTAGAGCCATGCTCAGTCGCGTAGAGTTGCGCAAAAGTGACACAAAAGTGGGAGAAGGGTCTCCAAGGTGTCATAAAGTTTCTAGGGGAATGGTTGTTGTGTTTTCTCTCAGTTTCTCTGTAAAATCATTCCTTGTAAAAGCAATTGTTGCTGGAGATTAATAAAATGTCTGTTGCACTGGTTTTCACACATTGGGTTTTTCCGGGGACTGTTGTCCAAAAACAACTGTGTTGATGTGATTGGTTCTTGTGTATGTATTTTCTTTGTGTAATTATGTGATAACTGCAGTAGAATTTATTTTAATATTTGCTGAAGGGATTTCGTAAATAACTTATTATGAAGAATTAGTTGTGAAATAAATCAGTATCTGCAGTAGAATTTCAGGTTAGAACTTTTCACATGGTATTAGAGTAGAGATCCGACAACAGGAGAGAAGAATTGACTCTAGGTCAAGAGCATGATGCAGAGGCATTAACTCAAAGGGACTCACACAGATTTCCAAAAGATAGCACAAGAGACATGGATCACGATTATTCTATGTTAGCTTCCAGATTGGAAGAAGAAGTAGCTTGCCTAGCAAGCTCTGCCTCCTCTGAGGTTTGGTATATAGATAGTAGAGCTTCCTGGCATATGACAGGAATTCGAGAATGTTTTTCAGATTATCAGGAAGAAAGGATGAATTTTCAGATCACCATGGGAAATAAGGCAAAGTGTACCCCAATAGGAAGAGGTGTTGTAGTCTTTCAAATTGAAGTAGGACAACGACTTCTAGCAACCAATGTGCTACATGTTCCAGAATTGGGGATGAACTTACTCTCTGTATCTCAACTTCAAAACAAGGGCTATGACGTTTTCTTCGTTAAGGAGAAAGTATATGTCAAACACCCAAGTTGGAAAAAGAAGGCCCAGATTGGAATCAGAAGTAACAAATTGTATAGATTACAGCTAGAATCTCCAATGGCATTGATAGGCAGCAATGGGGATAAATATTTGAATGAACTATGGCACAGGAGGATGGGACACTTACACCAGGGGGCTCTGAGAATTCTCAGGAACACAGTATCAAGAGTTTCAAAACTAAGTACCGAACGAGATGATGTATGCAGAGGGTGTGCTATAGGCAAGTATGCCAATGTAGTGTTTTCCAGAAGTAGCAATAGAGCTAAGAGTGTTCTAGGATTGATACACTCAGACATCTGTGGACCGATGTCCACAGAAGCTCTTAGTGGTGCTGAATACTTCGTCAACTTCATCGATGACCATTCCGGGAAGACTTGGATCTACTTTATGAAAACCAAGGATGAGGTTTTTGGTCGATTCAAAGAGTTCAAGGCCCTAGTGAAGAATCTAACAGGAAAAAGGATAAAAGTGTTGCGCTCAGACAATGATGGAGAGTATGTTGACAAGGACTTCACCAATTTTTTGTGTTAGGGAAGCCATCAGAAGAGAGTGGACAACTCCCTACAATCCGGAAAAGAATGGAGTAGCAGAAAGGAAAAACAGGACTATTGTGGAAGTAGCTAGGGAAATGTTGTATGATCAGGATATGCCCAAATTCCTGTGGGCAAAAGCATGCAACACGACAGTTTATGTGCAAAACAGGACTCCGCACAGGGCATTGGGCAAAATCACTCCAAAAAAGTTCTTCACCGGGAAGATAGCTGAAGTCAATCATTTCAGGATATTTGAGAGTTTGGCGTATTTCTGTATACCCGAAGAAAAGAGAAAGAAATTAGATCAAACTGGTGAGAAAGGATATCTTGTGGGATATAGCGAGAATGCTAAGACATATAGAGTCTATCTTCCATGGAGTCGGAAGGTAGTAGTTTGACGAGATTTAAAGTTCGTGGCGGATAGAGATTTCAGGAAGTCCTGAGGAATGCCTTCATAGGAGCAGTCAAAAGACGATCTATTGGTCCAACCACTTCGACCAGTAGAAAGTAGTACCAACAATTCTCCTAAAGAGAAAGCTTCATAATAGGAGGAATCTTAGGAGGAGGAAGAGCTGATAGATGTACCCACTACCAATGGAAGAACAAGTTGGGAACTCCGACAAATTCTACGTGATGTAGAGAACTTCATTGGTGCACCCAGGAATGACAAAAGGGAGCGAAGACAACCAGACAGATACCGGACCCTAGTAGCTCAGGTTGCGGAACCATCTAGTTTTCAGAAGGCCATTTAGCATCAAGTATGGGTAGATACTATGGTGGAGGAATACAGTTTTATAATGGTCAATGATGTCTGGGAAGTGGTACCTAGGCCTCAAGATAGGTCAGTGGTAGGTTCGAGATGGATCTACAAAGTCAAACTGCAGACGATAGTGTGGAGAAATACAAAGCCAAGTTTGTGGCTAAGGGGTATGCTCAGAATGAAGGGATAGACTACGAAGAAACCTTCGCCCCGGTAGCGAGGTATACTTCTATTAGAAACGTGATACCCCTGCAGCACAAATGGGGTGGGAGATTCACCTGATGGATGTCAAGACGACATTCTTGAATAGGGTGATAGAAGAGGAAGTATACATTGAACAACCAGAGGGTTTTGAGACACATGAGAAGAAATCTCATGTATGCAGATTAAAGAAAGCCTTGTATGGGCTTAAACAAGCACCTGAAGCATGGTATGGTCGAATTGATGGCTACTTGCAGAAGATGGGGTTTGTCAAGAGTGACGCGGATCCTAATCTCTACTATCTTGTCGTAGAGAATGAGCCTCTAATCTTGGTGTTATATGTGGATGATCTTTTCTTGACAAGATCATCTAGGCTCATCAAAGACTGCAAGAAGAACCTAGCCACAGAATTCAACATGAAGGATTTGGGACAGATGCATTAATTCCTGGGGTTGGAAGTTTGGCCACAGAAGGGTGAGATCTTCTTTGGACAAGGGAGATATGCTACAGAGATCTTGAAGATATTCAAGATGCAGGACTGTAGACCTATGGCTACTCCAATGATCACCAACTGGAAGAAGATTGATGCATTAGAAGACAAACACGTTGATCCCACCTTGTACAAGCAGCTTATAGGGTCCTTGATGTATTTGGTCAATACCAGACCAGACATTTGTTCCACTGTGAACACCCTCAGTCAGTTCATGGTGGAACCCAAGTGGGCGCACTGGGCAACAACCAAACATGTTCTCAGATATATATAAGGAACAATTGAGCATGGACTATTGTAGACCCAAGGCAATGACCTCAGGGTGAGTGGGTTCACTGATGCAGATTGGGCTGGAAGTTCAGTAGATCGAAAAAGTACAACTGGGTATTGTTTTAACATTGGATTAGGAATGAACTCCTGGTGTAGTAGAAAGCATAAATCCATGGCTTTGAGCTTAGCTAAAGCATAATATATGGTAGTTAGTACAACTTTGTGCGAAGCCATATGGCTTAGGAAATTGCTTTTGAATCTATTCATGAGAAGGATGGAAGCGATTAGGATTTTGTGTGATAATCAAAGTTGCATCAAGCTCTCTGAAAATCCAGTATTTGATGATCGGTTGAAACATATTGATATCAGGTATCACTTTGTCAGAGACTGTGTCCGACGAGGGGCACTACAGTTGAGGTACACTCCTATAGGAGAACAGGTGGCAAACATCCTCACCAAGGCTCTAGGAAGAACAAAGTTTGTTTATTTCAGGGAGAAGATGGGGATGGTGAAGAATCCATTTCAGTAGCAGAAATGGATAGCTATCGGGAGTTGCAGTGCAACAGTTAGTAGTGGCAGGGCTATGGGTAGCATGATGCAGCATGTTGAAAGGGAGATGTAGTACAAATGTAGCAGTGGCAGTGGCGGTGTCATGGGAAGTAGTACAGGAAGCAGTAGTGCAATGGATGTGGGGTAGCAGGGCAAGCATCAACACAGAGGGCCGATGCGGAAGATTAGTGTGATGCTTCTATGGTGAAGCATTGCTAGAGCACATTCCTCGCTAAGAGGGAGTGTTATTTTTTGGTAGCATCGGATGTGCTCTAGTCTTGAAATTTGGTGGAGAGGCTAAAGCATATGAGATCTCCAAGACGCAGATATCGTTTGGAGAAGTTCCATCCGGATGAAGAGTTATTAAAATAATTAATATTTTTATTGGGTTCCTATGTCTAAACTTAGGAAAATTAAAATATTAATGGGTATTAATAAAGATAAGGGTGAGAAGCTTCTAAGAGACGAGGATCAAGTCTGTTTTAATCTTAGACGTTGATTAGAGACTTAATCTCGGTCGTTGATTCATCAACAAGAAAAGTATAAGAGAAGACTTGAGGATCATTTGGAGACACACCGACAAATACTCAGTATCTCAAGGAAAATCAATTCTCAAAGAAAAGTAGATCGATTTCAGAGGGAGAGTTGTAAGGTGGAGGAAGAGGAGGGCATTAGCAACATTCAGTGACTGAGGAGGTGAGGCAAGCACATTGAGAGACAATGCAGAGGGAGACGCAGTCCAGGGGAAACACAACCCTCATGCAGGCTGACGTAGAGGGATGCAGAGCCATGCTGAGTCGCGTAGAGTGACGCAGAAGTGATGCAGAAGTGGGAGAAGGGTCTGTAAGGTGTTTGAAAGTTTCCAAGGGAAAGACTTAGGTGTTTTCTCGCAGTTTCTCCGTAAAATCATTCCTTGTAAAAGCGATTGTTGTTGAAGATTAATAAAACCCTCATGTGTTGCACTGGTTTTCCCACATTGGGTTTATCCCGGGACAATTGTCCAAACACAACTGTGTTGATGTGATTGGTTCTTGTGTATGTATTTTCTATGTATAATTATGTGATAACTGCAGTCTAATTTATTTTAATATTTGTTGAAGGGATTTCGTAAATAACTTATTGTGAAGAATAAGTAGGTGAAATAAATCAGTGGTTGTAGTAGAATTTCATGTTAGAAATTTTCGCTATTTTCCCACATTGGGTTTTTCTGGGGAGATTTGTCCAAAAAGAACTGTGTCAAAATTATTGCGTGTGTGCTAGAATTTCTTAGTTTCCAGTATTTTATTTTCCGTAACATTTTTATGGTGAAATTTGTAGTTGTTATTTTATTCGTTATTTGCTGTATCAAATAAACTGTATAATTAATTTTTGAGTTAGAGGAATAATTTCCAGTAGCTGCAATAGATAAAATTTCACATACGATGCCACAAAATCTAACACTCCTGAATGGCGAGGAAGGTGTTCTCTCCCATAACATCTTCCCTCGCGTTGTTGATGGTTGACATCTGTAACATGCTATCATTGTCCATCAAGCCATTGCACCTACTCTGATTCATCTACTAACCCTATTGTTGAACCATCCTATATATGGGCTGCCACTAACACTGCACCGTGCCATCCAGCACTGCTGCCAACTCTCGCTACGCTGCATCTGATCTCATGCTACTGCTACTGCAACTACTGCAATTAAGAACTGATCTATGGATCCACTGTGTCCATGTACTGGCTCAACCACTGTCTCTTGAGTCTCTGACTGCAACTAGTATCTGCACTGTCTACTAAGGAACTTTTTGCACTGCCTCTGTCTCTGCTCCCCTCTAGTAATTGACTACAACTAGTCCCTCAAGAACTAATTGCGCCTACTGAAGCTGATCTTGTCGCTACTGAAAACTGTGGGCCCTTGTAGCCAATGTAATGATCCAAGAGGAAACATTTGTTTGATGTTATCCTCCTTGGACTCTGCCCAATCTTGCAAATCTGAATTACTATGCTCCTCCTCCGTCTGGAGATATAGTTGTTATCAATGCAAACTCCTCCAACCTAGAGGTTAACTCATCTATGTCAGTCGAAGCTGTGATTTGCTGTTCCCCCTTCTTTTCCTCATCTTCTTGGGACATTGGGTGTTGTTCTGACCAAACTCACCACACTTGAAGCATTTGATCTTTGACAAATCTTTCTTCTTCTTCTTTCCTCCCTTTGAGCCTTGTCCCTGATTGGGACCTTTCTTCGCCTTCCCTTTGGTTGCAAGGGCCACACTTTCCTCATCCTTCTCTTCTTTCGGTATCTTGATGTTGTTACTGGTACCATTTACGAGTCTAAGTCTCATCTCTTCTTGAGTGAAATCACTCCACAAACGATCCCAACTGGGTAGCATATCTCACCCAAAATTAAATTGGACGAAAGTATGCCACTCGTTGGTGAAACCATTGAGAGTTGTTCTTACTAGCTCGATATCTACTGGTTTTTCTCCAACGACTGCAAGTACATCTCTAATACTTTGAAACTTGGAGAGATGGGATGTAACACATTCACTCTTGTGTATTTTTGTTGCCCTAAGCTTTTCCTTCAAAAACATCTTCCGGTTCTCGAAAGTATCCTCATAAATCTTTAGGATGACATCCCACATTTCCTTTGTTGTATTCTTATCTGCAACATGTTGAACGATATGATCTTGAACCTCGTCGAGAATCATGCTCTTGAGTTTGGACATCACCTTGTTATAGTTCGCTACTTGTTGCTGATTTGTAGGTACAACTACAATGTTTTCTGCATACATCTTCCTACCTTGCTCATCTATCAGGAAGTTCATCCCGACCTTCCAGATGCCATAGTTAGAGGCTCCATCAAGCCTATGCTGATCACAGAGTCTTGTTGTGGCCATTCTTGCGAAACTGAAAAACTTAGGAAAATAAACCTTGAAGCCCCCTCTCTTCCTTGCGACCATGCTGTTGTTGCTCGCACTCCTTGAGGAATGTACAAATATGATTCTGCTTGCATCTGAATGTCCTTCTCTGAATAATGTATTTACTTCAGTTGTTCACTGAGACTACTCGCTTAATCTTCGGGATGTCCCACTCTGGGAACTGGCACACAATCTGCAATCTCGACAAATTGAATTGGCTACTTTGGCAAACTTGGATGAATTGCTGCAATTGGAATTTGTGGATTTCCTCCTAAACCTGGACTTGGAAACCCTTTGAGAAAGCTGGAAGTTTCCTTCAATGTGTGTTTTTCTCTTCCACCCAGTGTTGATCTGCTGCTGCAAAACTTCATGCAAATCAACTGCGCCTAGATCTGCTCAATGAACTGACTAAACTGCTCACCAGAACCCTCTATTCGGAAAATCGACACTTGTAAACCTTTGCAACTGAGGTTGATCAAATATTTTGCTGGCTACAAATTGAAAATCGAACACCTGCCTTTGCAATTCACACTTCTTGGTGGCTTGCACAGATATGAAGAAAAGTTCTTTAAAACTCCCTCTGAACTGCGAAATTTTCTCCCTCTTACTATTGAGTCTCCGATCTTTTCTTTATTGCTCTGATACCATGTGAAGATTCCTTGAAATTGCAGCCACTAGAAATTTATTCTTCTAATTGTTTAACTATGCATTTTATTTGCTACGACAAACAATGAATAAATCATATTGCAATTCCAAACAATAAAATTACGCTGCAAAAATAAACTGAACTGAGAAAACATATGCACTCACACAATAAAAATGACACCAATATTTTTGGACAATAGTCCCCAAATGAAACCCTGAAGGGAAAACCAGTGCAACAAATGAGGATTTATTTTATTGTGCAACATTAAAAATTATGAGTACAATATTTGGATGCCAATCTAGCTATTCTCTTGCAAAATAATTTCGCCAAAATATTTTTGAAGAAAATTTCCCCCTTTTTGCAAATTATCTCGACCTCCCTCTGACCTGCTCGAATCCCACTGAGAAGCTTGGCCTCTTGGAATTCGCACTGCGTGGTCTGGGAAAATCGTATGACTTGTTAGCTGGCTCCAACTAAGCCGTCTTGGCTCCCTCTGCTTTTGGAAAAAAATTGCTTGGCCTTCTGGAGCTCAATTAGATCTCTAACAGCTCTGCCAACCCTCTTTCGACAAATTGCACTGGGTTTTTGGCTACTTGCACTGGCTATTCGGCCTTCTTGCTGAAATATTTCGGCCTCCTTGCTCTGCTACTAAGAATCTCTGCTGGAATACTCTTTTGATGCTCTTCAATCTTATTTCTGCTTTCCTTTTGGCTCAAATTCTTCTTCCTTGCTTGAACTTTGCAGCTGGATAGCTCGATTCGCCAAGGAACTTTCTCTTCCTATGTCTCACTACTATGCTCAATGTAATCTATTGCAACAACTGGTAATTATTCTTCTAATTGATTAAAAATTAAGTGCAATTTATTTGCTACGGCAAATAACGAATAATATCACAATTGCAATTTCCACCATAAAAATGTTGCGGAAAATAAAATGCTGGAAACTGAGAAAATGCTAGCACGCTCAATAAAATTGACACAATTATTTTTGGACAAGTGTCCCCAGAAAAACCCATTGTGGGAAAATCGGTGCAACAGATAAGGGTTTTATTATTATGCAACAGTGAATAATCTAGCTACAATCTAGGTGCCGAAAAACTGCAATCCTCAGCAAGAAAATCTGGCAAAATTATTGAGGTAATTTCTCTCTCCTCCACCTGCAATCTCGACACAACACTCAGAAAAATTGGCAGTCCAAAACCCCTGCATAGACACTATACAACCTGTAACTCGCACTCTTGGAATCTGCCTATGAGTCAGGCATCTTGCCGCTGTTACTGTTGCAAGTGATCCTTTGATCCTCTGGAAAGTTTTCCCGGCCTTTGGAAGTTGAATCCAACCCCTGCTTAGTCAAATAGATCTACTACTCTAAAGCTACCTACGCAGTCCTTGCACAATCTCTAGTGGAATAACTCAACCTCCTGCTTCTGTCTCTTCGAAACTGGAAATCTTCCTTTGGACTGACTGTCTCTGCTCCCTTTGTCTTGCTTCCACTTTGGCTCAAACTCTCTCTGCTCAACTGCTGGATGCTTGATCTGCCAAGGAAATTGACCTCTCTGGTGTATATATCTCCAACGCCATTGACCTCTTATAATCTCTCGTTGGCAAACCAACGACCATGATTAGATCCCCATCAACAACTAAGATCATCTCTAAGTTGATCCATGT
This sequence comes from Pinus tabuliformis, assembly GCA_031772625.1. Classification (NCBI taxonomy): domain Eukaryota; kingdom Viridiplantae; phylum Streptophyta; class Pinopsida; order Pinales; family Pinaceae; genus Pinus; species Pinus tabuliformis. Next base: position 1,347,616,565 of record CM062819.1, read on the forward strand.
GAGTTTCTAAAGCAATCACACCTTTCTGAATTAATTATTGTTAATTGATCACTTTTTCTAAGTTAAACTCATGAAATATTTAATTATTGATTATAAATTAATTGAGACATCTCTAAGTGTTTTCTTCTGAAATTTTTTCTAGGTTCTACAGCTCTTGTGCCCCTTAGCCTCTCTGATCAAAGTCGAGACTAGAACCCCTGTCCGATGCTACAAAAACTAACACTCAAGTGTCTCATCTCCATCCATATGGACCAGCTCATATAATCTTTCATTGGATCACCAACGACCATGATTAAATCATATCAATGACTAAGATCATCTTAAACTCAATCTGTGTGAGTTTCTAGATCTTTCTCACCTTTAATTAATTACTATTGATTAACTAGTTTTCCTAAGTTAGACTTAGGAAAAATTTAAATGATGTTTAATTAATTTAATTAAGGCGTTTCACAAGATTATCTCGCAAAACCTTTTCTGGGTTTTGAAGATCTGATGTCCTTTAGTCTCCTAAACACAAATTGAGATTAGAACACCTGTTTGAAGCATAAAACTAATAGCTTGTAGGCTTGAATGTAAAAATACACAAGAGGTATTTTGTAATAATAATTTATTATATATAAAAATGTATTAGTGATGACAAATGTTACAATGAGGACCCGCATATATACCTAAGCAGGTGTCCTTTCGTGACCTTTCACGTAACTAATGATTTCTTAACATAATCATTACTTGATTACTTAGTATTTATATTATTTACATTTATTTATTTTGTTATGAATTATATTCATAACATAGCCCCTTCCTTTAGAAGCTTTGTCCTCAAAGCTTATTGTTGGCAATTGTCTTTGCGGTTGTCGTCTCGACATATGGAAATTCGCTGTCACTGGTGGCTAAGCGTCTATAATTCGCTAGTAACTCTATTTTGAGTCCAAGGTTGTCTTTCTTTTTATTTTATTATATATATATATATATATATATATTTTTTTTTTTTTTTTTAAATAAGTTTTTATTTTTTTTAAATAATAATAATAATAATATTTTTCTCTTTTATATATATATATATATATATATATCTTTAACTAATATATATATATATATATATGTATATATATATAATCCTAATTTTTTATTATTATTTAAATTAATTTAATTTCAATTATATAATCGAACTATTATGAAACTATATAGTATTATATATAGTTTTTATGTATAATCCATGGACGTCACGCCTGACTGTCACGCTATTTGACAGGGAGTCACGCCTGACTGTCACGCTGTTTGACTGAGAGTCATGCACTTTGACGGTGGTCACATTGTTTGGTAGTGATCGTGTTCCCATTGTATCTGCCTTTACCAACCGCATACCAACTGCTGTAGTTTCTGTACGAGCATGATTTCATCACACGTCATAGACGCCAAGTTTTTTATGCAAACTGGCTCATCGACAATCAGAACAATGACCAGTGTATTGGCGTCACAACGTTTTCCATGAGGACAATGGTGGTGCGGCAATTTTTTTTATTGCGACAGGTTTTGATGGACTTTGCAGCACGATGACAGATGCATCAAGAACCATCCGGGGATCCTCCCCCAATGTATATCTGAACGAATTTAGACCCCCACGACGCCAATGAATGTGACACTCATGTGATGGGTCACGACTAGTTTCTTTCTCGGTGTCGGAGAAAAGGGACCTCGACTTTCGATTGGCAGTGCAGGGAATGATGATGGAGGGCTTTAGGGGTTCCCTGCTCAGCACTTGAATCGATTTGCAAATTGTCCCCCCCCCCCCCCCCCCCCCCCCCCCCATGATCACATAGTAAGGGGCATTCGACGTGGTAGCAACGAATGCATTGTTGTCATGCACTATTTCCCAGAACTGCCGATTGGCAGCGACACTGATTTTAATTTCTTCATCACTAATTCTTTATAGAGTTGTGTTAATTTTGACACAGTAGGAAGATCTTGATGGTGCCTTCTTGCTGAAACCGAGGACCTATTATTACCGTTCTCACTATTGTTCCTATTCTCATTCTCCGAGTGATGATCTGTAGTTTGAAAAAACAAAATCTCCAACAACTGAAGCTGTATGGTACCTCTCATCTCCAATAGTTGAATCTAAATCAGTAGTAACCATAATTTCAACACTGGGACTTCTTCCTTCTCCCTCTTCTTGTTGGATAATAAAAGCTCCACCAACAGAGGCTGAATTTGTGTTGCCTGCATTTTCTTCTCTAACAGGTGACACTGGTTCAATCGCATCACCATCCAGTTGCAGGTGAGAGGTTTCAGTCGTCCATCCTCCTTCTAGTTCCATTTCTTTTTTTCCGTAAGGACTATGAATGGATGTTCTGCGATGCTCACCGAATGACGCAGATGGGTTTAACTTTCTTGTCTTATTTTGTGCCTTGATGGCACAATTCTGTGAATCTTTGACCATTCTATCCCGCTCTTCTTCAACATTGTGCAAAGCCTTAGCATTCCTTGCATTCTCATTTGACAGAGTTGACTCTTTATCTTGCCTTCCATACATCGCTCTTTTGACATTTAGCATCAAGATTGTGTGACTTCAAGAAGATTCTGTATTTAATATAGTGTTGGCTTCATCTTCACGTTCATTTGGTGAGGGATCCTCGTCCATCTTAGAGTCATAGTCAAGCATTGGTCTTTTTCTTTCTTTTTTATTCTTTGTGGAATTGTGATTGTTACAGCCGTCATAGGTAGTGTGAGTGTTGCAACTACTTGTAGGTAAATTGGAATTATCAGATGATTGTAATGTGGTCATTTTAGATTGATTAGAATTAGAGTGCTCCCCTTCTCCTTCACTTTCAACATCAACTTCATCTGGATCATCATCTTGATTTTTTTTTGTTTCTTCACTATTGCTAGTATCTTCCTTATTATCGATTTCCTTTTGACATGCTTTAACTTCTGCAAATGATTTTTCTAAACATTGAAATGCTTCTTGAATTTAACTAAATTGGCAAATAACGTTCAAAGATCCACATGATCTAGATTTAAACAGGAACGTAACAAATTACAAATATAACCATAAATACAAAGATGCAGTAGAAATAACACTTCATTTCATTAATATCAAATACTGAAATATGCTTACAAACCGAATGGAAATAAGACTAGCTCGGGCGATGGTAGCTTATCTCTGAGAAGAGATGTGGCAGCTACATGCCTCAGAATTGTGTTACAATGAGGCTCAAAGGCCTATTTATTATTGAGAAATAATGAAAAGCCCTAAACATACAAAAACCTAACCCTAGGAGATGAAGCGCCAAAACTGTGGGCCCTGTTTGGGTAAATTGGTACATCAACTTCTTGGGGTCGTAACTTTGGCATACGATCTCCGTTTGGCTCTCATACTACCTCGTTTCAAAGATCTCAAAGAGAAGGCTGAAAACAAACCAGCAAGCCGGTTTGGGACATTTCCGGTCTCTCTGTTTTCCCTAAAAATGCCTTTTAGGGCCTCAAAACGGCTCCGGAAGCTTAGGACCCAAAAAACTGCCAAAAATAGTAAACTGTGCTGCAATTAAGGAAACCGAAAAACTGAAAGAGACGGTGTTGGGGTTCCAAGTGGAATAGGCAGGTGGTCACCAATATCCACCTGGATCACTGCATGATTATATTGTGCACCATGGCTTTGATACCACTGAAGCATAAAACTGATAGCTTGTAGGCTTGAATGTAAAGATACACAAGAGGTATTTTGTAATAATAATTAATTATATATAAAAATGTATAAGTGATGACAAATGTTACAATGAGGACCCACATATATACCTAAGCAAGTGTCCTTTCGTGACTGGGCATGTCTAAAAGACATGCCTTTTCACTTAACTAATGACTTCTTAACATAATCATTACTTGATTACTTAGTATTTATATTATTTATATTTATTTATTTTGTTATGATCTATATTCATAACACTATCTGATGCTACAAAAACTAACAATGTTTTAGAACTTTTTCATGTTAGAGTTGGACTTGGCCAAGTTGATTGAGTCAACCATGCATGTTCTGATTTGGCCATCTAAAGGGTACATGGACTCATTTGGTAAATGAACTAGCTGAGTTCTATATTGAGGCAAGTGTGCAATGAAAGTGCTAGTGCATCTTTATAATGTTGGTATGGTTGGCTGACATACAATTTTATAGCATTGTTATGACTAGGATTGATCATTGTTTTAACTTTTTAAACTTCTTGTGTTTGATATTGTTAAACATTGTTTTTCATGCTTTGAAGCGTTTTGACTCCATTTGGCTCGAGGATATTGAATTCACCATCAAAACTTTCCTGTTTGCTATATGTGATTCTCGAAGAAGATTAAAGGATGATTTACCAATCACACATAGGGAATTGCCCCTTGTGCCAAAGGAGAACCCACCTAAAGTGAAGGGATACCCTACTAATTTGACATTGGGCAGGGTTTCTAGTAAGTTGCCTTAGGTTTGCACTCTTGCTTAGGCTTGAATATTTGATAGGTCCAGATTTAGAAGAAAACAAACATTGTTGAGGAAGAAGATATATGTTTCCAGTATATATCCTTTCCATCCTTCTGCTCTATTGATGTATATTTTTTTGTGTAAATATATATTGTTTTTTTTTGAAAAAAGCGCTTTGTTTTGATGTTTTTGAACTCTTGTATATTGGTCATCCTAGAGTGGGTGAACTTTCAAGTATTGATAAGTTGGTGATTAATTTGTTACTTTGTTTTAGATAATATTTGTTTAGTTAGAAAGAAAGAAAGAAATTATTTTAACGTCCACGAGGCTAAAGATAGCCAATGGGACAAATTGCTTCTTCATCTGCTTGATGTATTCAGCCCTTTTTCTCGACAAACTCCTCGCTAAATAGATTATCCCAAGCGCTAGCTGCCAGCATATCTGCATAACTTTCCCTGTTGCCTTTGAAGGCCTCACATTCTAAAATGAAATGTTTTTCTGTTTCCACTTTTCCGAAAGAACAAAAAATGCATACTGTTTCCTCCCACACTTCCTTTGGCCTTTTTCAACGCCCTGTTTCACAACAGAGTTGATGAGAATTAGTCCTTAACTGAGCAATAAGAGCTCTCCAAGAGATATTGGCCTCTATGTATGCTTTTGGTTGATGACTATGAGTGGGATTAAACACTTCAATATAGTAATTTTTCTTTCTTCCTATATCCTTATCCCAAGTACGCTTGTGGAACTTTTACATAATACAAGCTTTTATCTCTTTGCCATTTATGGGACATGCATTCAAACAAATACCCCTTTTACTAAACCATTTGTTATTTTGCTGCATCCAAGTTTTTTTTCTCTTGCGCAATCTATCATTAAAGACAACCTTAGGCCATCTACCATCTTCCATTTGCTCAATTTTTTTTAAATACCTCATGACTCGCACCATAGCAATTGCTTCAATAGGAGCAGTGCTTGTTTCACTTAACAAGATATCATAAGGAACTGCACTTTTAATTTTAATTTTGTTTGTAATCAAACGCTTCTGAAGTTTCTCAATTTGTCTCCATTGCATGTCGGATGTACTACTGGCCCACAGTTCACAACCATAGAGAATCACTAGAATCACTAGAAGCCCAAAAAGAGTTTGAGTGGTTTTCCAGTCCCATAACTCTGCATCTCTACACCTATTTTGAAAAGCGTAAAATGCTTTCCAACCCCACAAAGTTCTTTTCTTTCTACAACCATTCCAACTTAGATTTTTGTTGAAGTGAATTTTGAGGTATTTGTAATCCGCAACCTCTTCCAAAATGTTGCCTTCAAAGTAGAACTTATTTTGGTTATGTTTTCTTTTCTTAGAGAAGACCACTACTTTCGTTTTGCTGATATTGGCTTGCATCCCCACACTTCTACAAAAATGCTCAAGGAATAGTGAGTGCTCTTGCAAACCAAGAGCTGATTTAGCAATCAAAATAAGGCCATTTGCATACAAAAGAAGCCTTATAACAAGCTTGCCCAAATAGATACCATCACCCCCTTGCGAATTTAACCACTCCTCAAGCTTGTCGATATATAATCCAAAAAGGGTAGGAGACAGTGATCAACCTTGCTTGACCCCGATATTGCTTCTAAAACTTTCAGAAATGCCTGCTAAAGTTCTAATTTTGACTTTCACGTCTTTATACAGCGTATGCACAACTGCTCTCAAATGTTTAGGAACCCCAAGTTCCTCCATTCTGTGCCAAAGCTTCTCCCTAGGAACCGAGTCAAACGCTTTTCTGAAATCAACAAAGCAACAAAATACTTCTTCCTTTTTCTCCCAAACTTTCTCAATGATGTGCCTTAGAGTTATACAAGGATCAACTGTGGAATGTTCAGGTCTAAGACCTGCTTGCCCTTAGCAGGCTTATCTCTTTATTCTACCCACTAGCTAATTTTGTTTTCTAGCATGCTTCCAAATAGCTTTGCAAACAAAGGGTTTATCATGATGGTCCTATAATTGGAGGGATTATTGACGTCACCGCTCTTGAAAAGTGGTATTGCCAGACTTGTTGTCCAATCTGTGGGGAACCCTTGTTGTATGATGTTGTTGAATATTTTTGTAATGTGAGGTGCAATAATCTTTGAGCCGCACTTTAGATATTTTGCTTGGAGTTTAGCTAAGTCTTTTGCTTTTCCATCACCCAAATTCTTGATACCCATCTCTACCTCTTGTACCGTGAAGAGTTCAGTATTAGTGTTGACCAAGGGGGGAGGGTCAACCTTGGGACCCTGCTCATAGAGTTGTCTTGCATAGTCAAACCATTTAGACGCTGTAATATTATTTCCAATTTTTATCTTTTGCGCTTGGAGCTCCTTCCAAAATAATTTGGGATTATTTTTCCCAAGGAAGATTAGTTCTTCTCTCCTTGATGTTGGAAATAATACTGAGAGGGGGGGGTGAATCAGTATTATCAGATTAATCAAACTTTTCAAATGCCCAAAACATATACGCTACTTCAGTTAAGTGAACCAGCGTGTACACGCTACTGTGACGAAGTAAAACAGCGTATAAGCAGAAAACTCACAATTTAGTTGGCTTATTCTTCAATTAAGTGCATCAGGACATTATTCATCATATTAACAGTAAACATGTGCAGTATAACAGAACAGATAAAAAGCCACACACATGAACACCAAGATATAAGGTGGAAACCCAATGTGGGTGAAAACCACCTGCTGCAAGTTGTCTCTATCTTTCTTAATATGAAACTTCAGTTTACAATCTTTTGTACTGGTGCAGCCTTATACCAGTACGCAGGCTACAACCTGCAGAAGGCTTCAACCTTCTCTCGTTCTCCAAACTTCCTTGGAAGGGAGCTCCAACCCCTTTTGCTTTTGTACTAGCCAAGATACTAGTACGTAGGTGCTGTCCTACAATCTTCCTTCTTCCAGGTATCACTTTTCATACATTTTCAGACTTGGATATTCCTGAAGCACAACATTACAATCTGAAGACCACAATTCATTCAATTTTCACAACAGATCATTGAAGCATAAAACAACCAACTTTGAATCACTGAACCACTGAACCCTGTCAATCACCAGTTACCAGAACACAGAGCAGACTACAGAACTCTGTAATAACAGTCAGATCCCACTGTAAACCCAAATCAAGCTTCAAAAGATATACGCTACTTTAATGAGCAGAAACCGCGTATACACGCGTTTTTACCGAAGCCAACCTGCGTACAGATCTAAAAATAAACTTTCTCAACTTGCAGCTGTACCAGATATTAGTTAGACTCAGAACGTAACATTGCGACAATATGCAGATCTAGAAATACGCATAATCAACCATAACATGATAGTGCATTTCAAACCATTTGATCCCGATCTCTCCTTAGATCTAGTTCTCCATCAACCGATGAGATCTCTCCTTAGCTCAGATCAACCAACTCAGAACCTGCATATCAGATCTCTTTCTCTCTTAGATATTCATGCCTTGTCGAAAGATGATCTTTGCCTAATGATCTTCTTCTCCTTATATAGCCTTAGGCCTTTCTCAATACCAAGAGCCAAAACCATAGTAACACAATACCATCAACTTTAAAACTAGGGATCGACACGCCCGTCGAGACATAATGGTCCGAAATCATAGGCACAACTTCCAAGGTCTAACCACCATGAACCAAAGGAACCTTTCCACATACACGCGCTTTTTCTGAATCGAAATTGCGTGTACACGCGACTTGGGCTTAACGAAACAGCGTGTATGAGCTTTCTTGCCATGCTGTACTGAGATCTGTCTTCTGATTAAGTTGCCATCACCTGTACTAACCTTTGAGCACCTGTACCATCCACTGAGTGAGTTGCCATCAAGGACAACACTTGAACCATAATGCCAACAATCTCCCCCTTTGGACTTGATGGCAACCACCACACCAAGTCACTCTCCCCCTTTGACATCAAGGGCAAAGGGAGGACCAAGATATTCTCTTCCTTGGTAATCCTTCTGCTGTCCATACTGCTGTCCATACTCCCCTGAGTACATGCTGAAATCTCCAAGTGTGCTCCCCTTTGTGAATGCCAAAGAGTACCAATCTATCCATCCTGCTCACCAAGTGCTGTTCATGCTCCCCTTGACTGTAGGCAAGATCTGCAAAAGATGTTCTTCAAGAAGAACATGACTCCATACATCATAGAAGACCTTCCTATAACCAAAGACTCATACATACATCCATTTCTCAACTAAGCGAGGATAAAAAAAAAAAAAAAAAAAAAAAAAAAATGACTCATCCACCCAACCAAGTGGGGATACATCAATATTGACTCATCCATCTAACCATGATAATACATGAACATTTCATCATTCATCCCAGGCATAGTGGGGAAACCAACAAAGGCCGTTACATGACCTTGACACCATAAAAGAGACAAGAGAGATACATGACATAGAGACAACAGATCTAGACCAAGACTTAGGAAAGACACCAGCAGCATCTGATAAACATCTTGTTAGATCAGCAACGAGAATTTCTTTCTGAGCTCCTTCTTAAACCAATCAACCAAAACATCTGAATGCCAACAATGCTTTATGAGACTTTTGAGCTGCTCCCCCTGAACCTGTGCCTGTTGCACTCCCTGAAACTGTGCCTGAATACTTCTGACATTCCTATTGCTGTTCAGAACTTCAGAGTTTTCCTTTGCTGTTCAGAACTTCATATACGCGTTTTATCCTGTATAAAGCAGCGTATGTACGCGGATATTCTTTCTGCAACAAGCGTCCAGCATACACGCGACTTACTCAACATAAATCCGCGTGTATACGCTCATATCCCTTCCGTAACCTGCGTATACCAACTTTTCTGTAGAACAAACAAATTTCAACAACAGGATGAAGCATCAACTACTCCCAGCTTTTGTCTGAGATATTCAAAAGTTTCCCTGGGCAGTGGTTTTGTGAGAATATCAGCAACTTGCTCCTTAGAAGGAACATACTCCAATTTGACCTTCTGCTCAAGCACTTGTTCCCGAAGAAAATGGTACTTGATTGGTATGTGCTTGGTCTTTGAGTGCATGACTGGATTCTTTGAAATGCTGATTGCACTTGTATTATCACATAAGATAGAGACAGGTGGAGTGCAAGTGATTTGAAAGTCCTGCAAGGTCTGCATCATCCAAAGAAGTTGTGTGCAACAAGATGCTGCAGCCACATATTCTGCTTCAGCTGTAGATAAGGCAATCGAACTTTGCTTCTTGCTGAACCAAGACACTAATCTGGAACCCATGAAGAAAGCACCTCCACTTGTGCTTTTCCTATCATCCACACTTCCAGCCCAATCTGCATCTGTGTAAGCATGAAGAGTGAGATCTGTATTTCTAGGATACCATAAGCCATAGTTTTGGGTCCCTTGAAGATATTTGAAGATTCTTTTGACTGCCTGAAGATGGGTTTCCTTTGGGTTGGCTTGAAATCTTCCAACCATCCCTACTGCATGAGTAATATCTGGTCGAGTACCTGCCAAATAAAGCAAACTCCCAATCATGGATCTATAAGTGGGTTGGTGAACTGCTGCTGATTCATCATTTGCACTGAGGCTGCATCCTGTAACCATGGGTGTACATACTGGTTTTGACTCTTCCATGCCATACTTCTTCAAGATCTGCTTGAGGTATTTGGTTTGAGACAAGAAGATACCTCCTTCATTTTGTTGGATTTGCAATCCAAGAAAATATGTCAATTCTCCAAGAAGTGACATTTCGAATTCTTTCTGCATAACCAAGGCAAAGTTTTGACTCATAGTTTCTTCATTGCTGCCAAAAATAATATCATCTACATAAACAACAAGAATTAGCAATTTGTTATTTTCAACTTTTATATAGAGATTGCTATCTGCTGATCCTTTTGAAAAGCCTTGTTGGTGAAGATATTTGTCCAACCGATAGTACCAAGCCCTTGGGGCTTGTTTGAGCCCATAGAGAGCCTTTTTCAATCTGCATACAAGGTTTGGATCATTCCCAAGAATGAACCCATCTGGCTGCTCAATATATACTTCTTCTTCTAAGTCTCCATTCAGGAAGGCTGATTTCACGTCCATTTGAAATACCTTGAAGTTTTGAAAGCTTGAGAGAGCAAGGAACATTCGGATGGCCTCTAGTCTTGCCACAGGAGCAAAGGTCTCTTCAAAATCTATTCCTTCTTGCTGTGCATACCCTTTACAAACAAGTCTGGCCTTGTTTCTAATTACTTCTCCATTTTCATTTAACTTATTCTTGAAGACCCATTTTGTTCCTATTACATTCTTATCTTTTGGTCTAGGAACTAATTCCCAAGTGTTGTTCCTTTCGATTTGCTCAAGTTCTTCATCCATTGCTTTGACCCAACATTCATCTTTGCATGCTTCTTTCACATTTTGTGGTTCAATGGAGGAGAGTAGAGCCAAGTAGCTTGAAGCTTCTGCAAGTGTCCTTCTTGTTTGTACTCCTGCTTCTTTCTGCCCCACAATCTGAGTTTCTGGATGATTCTTTTGGACATATCTGGATGGAGTCTTCTCTTCTATTCTTGTCTGCTCCTCTGGTTCTTCTTGAGATTCTTCTTCTTCTTGAGGTTCTTCTTCTTCATCATTTCGCCTTTGAGAGTAACCTTCATCTTCTTCATGATGAACTTGCCTAGGAATATATCCCTTCTCATCAACCACTATATCAATACTGTCAACAATTCTGCCAAGTCTTTTATTGTAGCACTTGTATGCTTTGCTATGTGGAGAATAACCAAGAAGAATGCCCTCATCTGCTCTAGGTTCAAGTTTGCCAAGTTGCTCATCAGTGTTCTTAATATAACATTTGCTCCCAAAGATTTTGAAATGCTTCACGGAAGGAGTTTTACCACTCCAAAGCTCATGAGGTGTTTGAGTGCTGTTTACTCGGACATTTGTTTTGTTAAGAATGATAACAGCAGCATGTGCGGCTTCTCCCCAGAAGGTTGCAGGAGTACCTGATTCATCGAGCATAGCACGAGCCATTTGTTGGATAGTTCTGTTCATTCTTTCCACAACCCCATTTTGCTGAGGAGTTCTAGCTGTAGAGAATTCTCTTCTTATCCCATGTTCATCGCAGAAATCAAAAAATTCATTTGATGTGAACTCCCCACCTCTGTCAGATCTGAGGCACTTGATTTTGTGTCCTGATTCATTTTCGGCCAATGCTTTGAAGGATTTGAATTTTTCGAATGCTTCATCTTTGTGCTTCATAAGCCCTAACCAAACAAACCTTGAGAAATCATCAATGAATAATATCAGATATTCTTCTCCTCGAGGTGACCTTTTCCTAAATGGACCACATACATCTGTATGGACTAGCTCAAGAGGCAAGCTAGCTGACCCTTCCTTCTCTGGAAAGTTAGTTCTGGTCTGCTTTCCAAACTGACAAGATTTGCATATGGTGTTGTCTGGAATTTTGATATCTGGAAGATCGCGAACTGCCTGATATTTGCATGCTTTCCTTATTTGTGAGAAGCTTAGATGTCCCAACCTTCGATGCCATAACCAGTGCTCTTCATCCTTGCTAAGATAGCATTGTTGTTGTTCTTCTTCAAATATGTACAGATTATTTGGAGTTCTTTTGCCTTTGAGAACTGTTTTACCTGTATCAAGATCACGAACAAGACATCCATTCGATCTGAAAATAACCTCTGTTTTTTGATCACACATCTGGCTGACACTTAGAAGATTATGTTTCAATCCATCAACATACAAAACATTTCCAGCCTTGACCTTTTCTTTTAAAGGAGCAATACCTTTTCCTTTTATAGTAGCAGGAGTATCATTTCCAAAAGAGACTTTCTTTCCCTTTTCTAAAGTAGAATAAGATTCAAGTTTTTCTTTATCACCTGTCATATGTTTCGAACATCCACTGTCAATGTACCATAGATTTTCCTGTCCTTCTGCATAAAATGCTATCCCACATCTTTCTGTTTGAGGTTCCTTTATTCTCCATGTTTTGGTGCTTGTGGCTTGTTCCTTTTTCTCCTGAAACCTGCTCCTGCATTCAGAGTCTTTATGACCAAAATTATTGCAAATAGAACATTCAACTTCATTTTCAAGCACCGAAAAGTTGTTATAGGTCCTTTTTGTAATCCCTGTCATACTTCTTTGTTTTTGAGCTTCCCTAGTCATGATTGTTTTATATGCAACACATTGAGCTGCTTTGTGACCAAAGTTGTGGCAAGAAAAGCATTGTCCATTGAAGAAGCTTCTGCGGTTATTGAATCTACCAGCCAACTGATTGTAATTTCTATTTTCATCTATTCTTGAGCCAAACTGAGAAGATTTTACCTGTGGTTGGTTGTAGCTTTTGTTCATCCTTAAGGAGGATTGTCCCTGATAGTTTCTGTTTGTAACTCGTCCCTGCTTTACCTGATTATCTTCATTGTTCTTCCGCTCATTTCCTCTTGCTGCATCAAGATAACTTTTTGAGGTGGATGCTTGAGAGGTTTCTCCATTATAGCCCAAACCTGTTTTGTTTAGAGGAGACCGCTGCACACTAATAATCTCATCCAAGGTTTCAGATCCTTTGACAAATTTAAGATTAATAGTTTTTGTTTTCTCAATTTCTTTTCTGAGACCAACAATTTCACCTTCTAGTTTTTCAAGATGTTTTTCCTTTTCATCAATTTGAAATTGCAAAGTATCAATAATCACATTCCTTTCTTCTATGCTTCTCTTGAGTCTAGTGATTTCATTATAGAGATTATCCACATCTATAGCATCCTCATAATCATCATCTTCAAATGCCATTAACAGCTTATATTTATTACCTTGTTCATCTTCATCACTGTTTGATAAGCCATCACTATCTTCATGGGTGTAGTAGCTTTTCCTATTTGCACTTTGTTTCTTGTTCCATCTAGCAGGTTCTTTTCCTTTATCCTTATAAGGACATTTTGCAGCATAATGACCTACTTTCCCACAAGCAAAACATTTGAAAGGTAGCTTACCTCTGAACCTTCCAGAACCCCTTTGAAGATTTCTGACAAAATTTGATTCTTCTTCCTCTTCTTCTGGAACATGGCTTGCTTCATAGTAATCTTCTTTTCCTGATGCCTTAAAAGCAGCTTCCCTTCTGTCAGATGGACCTCCCTTTCTCATTTCATAAGCGGTTAGAATTCCATGTAGCTGAGACATAGTGAGAACACGGAGATTTTCTTTTTCTTCTATTGCAGATACTTTAGATTCAAACTTGGGGGATAAAGATCTTAGAACCTTTTGAACTACTATAGTTTCTCTTATTTCTTCACCCAAGTTTTTCATACAATTAACAATCTCATCTACCGGAGAAAATAATTAGCCACACTTTCATCATTATACATCCTGAGAGTCTCATATTGAATCCTGAGTGTTTGAAGTTTAGCTTCCTTTACCTGTTCATCTCCTTCATAGCTAGTGATCATTTTGTCCCATATTTCTTTTGCTGATTTGAAGTGCATGACCTTCATGAATTCTGTTTGAGATATACTTCCTAATAGGGTAGCGACTGCTTTTGCATTTGTTTCATATGCCTTTTTTCCATCTGGATCTGTAGGAGTAGCTGAAGGAAAAGCATAGCCTTTTTCTACAATGTCCCAAACTTCTGTACCAAGAGATTGAAGATATGCAGTAACTCTTACCTTCCAATAATTGAAATTTGTTCCATCAAAAACCGGTGGCCTGATTGATGCTTCTTTCTCGTAGTTGCTCATGATGAATGATCTTCCTTCAAGCGATCAAGCTTCTCTGAAGGACCTGCTCGATACCAATTGTTGGAAATAATACTGAGAGGGGGGGTGAATCAGTATTATCAGATTAATCAAACTTTTCAAATGCCCAAAACATATACGCTACTTCAGTTAAGTGAACCAGCGTGTACACGCTACTGTGACGAAGTAAAACAGCGTATAAGCAGAAAACTCACAATTTAGTTGGCTTATTCTTCAATTAAGTGCATCAGGACATTATTCATCATATTAACAGTAAACATGTGCAGTATAACAGAACAGATAAAAAGCCACACACATGAACACCAAGATATAAGGTGGAAACCCAATGTGGGTGAAAACCACCTGCTGCAAGTTGTCTCTATCTTTCTTAATATGAAACTTCAGTTTACAATCTTTTGTACTGGTGCAGCCTTATACCAGTACGCAGGCTACAACCTGCAGAAGGCTTCAACCTTCTCTCGTTCTCCAAACTTCCTTGGAAGGGAGCTCCAACCCCCTTTTGCTTTTGTACTAGCCAAGATACTAGTACGTAGGTGCTGTCCTACAATCTTCCTTCTTCCAGGTATCACTTTTCATACATTTTCAGACTTGGATATTCCTGAAGCACAACATTACAATCTGAAGACCACAATTCATTCAATTTTCACAACAGATCATTGAAGCATAAAACAACCAACTTTGAATCACTGAACCACTGAACCCTGTCAATCACCAGTTACCAGAACACAGAGCAGACTACAGAACTCTGTAATAACAGTCAGATCCCACTGTAAACCCAAATCAAGCTTCAAAAGATATACGCTACTTTAATGAGCAGAAACCGCGTATACACGCGTTTTTACCGAAGCCAACCTGCGTACAGATCTAAAAATAAACTTTCTCAACTTGCAGCTGTACCAGATATTAGTTAGACTCAGAACGTAACATTGCGACAATATGCAGATCTAGAAATACGCATAATCAACCATAACATGATAGTGCATTTCAAACCATTTGATCCCGATCTCTCCTTAGATCTAGTTCTCCATCAACCGATGAGATCTCTCCTTAGCTCAGATCAACCAACTCAGAACCTGCATATCAGATCTCTTTCTCTCTTAGATATTCATGCCTTGTCGAAAGATGATCTTTGCCTAATGATCTTCTTCTCCTTATATAGCCTTAGGCCTTTCTCAATACCAAGAGCCAAAACCATAGTAACACAATACCATCAACTTTAAAACTAGGGATCGACACGCCCGTCGAGACATAATGGTCCGAAATCATAGGCACAACTTCCAAGGTCTAACCACCATGAACCAAAGGAACCTTTCCACATACACGCGCTTTTTCTGAATCGAAATTGCGTGTACACGCGACTTGGGCTTAACGAAACAGCGTGTATGAGCTTTCTTGCCATGCTGTACTGAGATCTGTCTTCTGATTAAGTTGCCATCACCTGTACTAACCTTTGAGCACCTGTACCATCCACTGAGTGAGTTGCCATCAAGGACAACACTTGAACCATAATGCCAACACTTGAAACCATGAAATTGGCCTTTTTCTTGCTTAATAACTGCTTGTAAGCTTTGAGCTTTACGTTATCATTGTTTGACTCTTTCCACATTCTCCTTGCCTTTTTGCATTCCTAGTCAAACCAAGCATTAACCGGAAAGCAATTTGTTTTAAACTTCTTAATTTTTTCTCTTTTGCACTTTGCAAGTGCACATTGAATTAAATGTGTTAATTCATGACTATGAAGGTTGTGAATTGTAATTTTCTGCTTCTCGAAGAGTGTCTCTAGCGTGATTTTGAAGGTATTACAATTTTCTAGGGTCAAAATAATTTTGCCCTGTGGGAGATTTTGTTGGACATGTTGAATTTTTGCCTTTAATTGTTTCCTTCCAATCCAAGAGAAACATAAATAAATTGGCTTGTGATCTGATTTCAAGTCCCATAGCTGATCTTCAATCTGTTAGACTCCGTCTTGTATGTCAATGTGAGATTGATTCTTCTTCAAAACCCTGTTTTGAAGAAGAAATCATTAAATGTGTTTTTTTAGAATATGTATCAAATTCTCTAGCTCTTCAAAAGGCAGTAGCTTCCCCAGCTCCTATCTCTGCTCTTCCATTGAAGGAAATTTGCCAACAGGCGCATGGCCTCTGGTTAGCACCTCTACTTATTGTTGTTGCTATTGTTTTTCTATATAAACAACTTGGCGTGGCATCACTGTTTGGTGCATCAGTCTTTGTGCTTCTGTTCCCATTACAGATATTTGTTATTAGTAGGACAAAGAAAATATCGAAGGAAGCATTGCAGCATACAAACAAGAGGATTGGTCTCATGAATGAAATTCTGGCTGCAATGGACACGGTCAAATGCTATGCATGGGAAAATAGTTTTCGGTCAAAGGTGCAGACTATTAGGAATGATGAGCTCAGCTGGTTGAGGAAGGCTCAACTATTGGGATCGTGCAACAACTTCATTCTGAGTAGTATTCAAATCATTGTTATTGTGCTTTCTTTTTGGCTGTATACTTTGCTTGGTGGTGAATTGACACCCGCAAAAGCCTTTTCATCTATTTCCTTCTTTGTAGTATTGAGAGGTCCACTCTATATGTTCCCAGTCTTGATAATTAAGGTTGTTAATGCTAATGTATCTTTGAAAAGACTAGAGGATCTGTTTTTGGCAGAAGAAAGAATATTGCAACCAAACCCACCCATTCAGTCAGGCCTACCTGCTATATCGATTAAAAATGGAGCTTTTTCTTGGGACACAAAGGCAGAAAAAACTACACTATCCAACATTCATCTCGATATCCCGGTTGGGAGTCTTGTTGCTGTTGTTGGTAATACGGGCCAGGGTAAAACTTCTTTGATCTCAGCAATACTTGGAGAGATATCTGCAGTTGCAGACACGGAGGTAGTTGTCAGGGGAAGTGTTGCCTATCTTCCACAAGTCTCATGGATCTTCAATGCAACAGTTCGTGACAATATCTTGTTTGGGTCTCCTTATGATCCATTACGTTATGAAAAAGCAATCCATGTCAGTGCATTGGAACATGATCTTCAGTTATTGCCAGGTGGTGATCTCACGGAAAAAGGTGAGAGTAAGAGAGAGTTCTGAGAGCTGGTGGAGAACAGAGAGCTTCCATTGTACAGTTTTTGACAGAGATTTTAATTAAAAAATGCAGCTCTGACCCCTAAGATTCCTGTGGTATGAAATTTAGCATAAGTTTTCCTTCTGTTTCATATGTAGCCTGTTATGTATTCATTTCATTTCATGATCATTTCCAAATGAACAAATGAAGTGTTAAGGTAGAATTCATAATTTATATGCTCTACCTTTAATTTTGTTCATGTTTAATGTTTTCTTCTGTTTGACAAGGATTCATCCTCTATGCCCTTGTTAGCTCCTTAGCAGTCTTGCCATTTCCTTTAATCTCAATTTGATGTTAAACTTTCTTGCCTACCTTGCCTCAGGGGATAATCTGTGTTTTTGATTACATTTCTCTGTTCAAGCTGTTTCTTTGCCCCATGCAACCCATAAAAACTTCATCATTTTATTAAAAACCCCTTTTTTTATCAATTTACTAGCCTAAAATCAGTTCTTTTAAAGTCATCTCAGCCCCTTTTAGAAAACTTTTTGCTGAGATAGATCGGAGAGAGCCCTCTCCTGTCCTCGTAGGGCTAGCTACGAGGCTAAGTGGTTTGATGTTACCTTGAGTTTCGCCTTCTTCAGCCTGAGGCAAATTCGAGCGCTAACATATTGGCGACCATACTGGGGAGAACATTCGACTTGTTGATTGTCTTGTCCCAGTACATGAAATCAAATTGCAGATCTGATGCTGATGGTGGACAGCAGTCAGACACATATGCAGGCTGAACCATTCACCTGGCGACTCCAATTCGATCCAGACATTCCAGTGCTTGTTGATTCACTCATGCAATGGTAGGGTATGTGGCAAACCTTACCCTGTGTGAAGCTGTAGAAGAAATAAGAAATGAGTTAGCAGATACTGAATTTGATGAAGATGTTTTCAGTGCCTTGCTTCAATGGTTGAAATCTTCAAAGTTCCCTTGGTTCAAAACTAGATTTTGTGAGTTAATTGTTGAAAGAATCGAAAAGGAGATTCAATGTTTAGATGAGCAGATCCAGTCATATGATTTCCAAGACCCTAAAAAGTTCTTGGAAATCCTTCCTCCTTCGCAACAAGAACTCATAGACTCGCCTACAGATGTTTACATTGACAATGCGCAGCTGGAAGTATGTATTGCAGAGTTGGGGCAGCCAACAGAGTCCGGCTTCCGCGATCCAATGGCAACATACATGGACATGTTTTTCAGTTTGATTGATAGATCAGGCTGTCTTGTACGTGACCAGGCTCATTATGTGCATGAAGGGCTGCCAGCAATCACATCTGTGTCCTGGTGGAAGCATTCTCGAGTGGCATCATTCTCAGGTTTACTTGAATGGTTAATCTGGCATTTTAGTATTACCTGATCTATTGTTTGTACAGCAGATTAGGGTAGATGTTGTAAATAAATAAGCAGCCAAAAGGCAGCATCTTGTTCCAGTTTCATTACAGTTTAGTTTGAAGTTTGCCGAATTAGTCAATTCAGTCAGTTTCCAGTTAATAAGTTGAGTCTTCAGTTGTGTTGATTTGTTGAAATAATGGACTCCATTGCCCAATGGACGGAGGCACTGTCTGCTCTCCCAAAGTTCTGCGGTTCTTGGCACCTCCACGAAGCGGCAGCTGCCATCCCAAGTGGAGCCGATGTTAGACTCCGTCTTGTATGTCAATGTGAGATTGATTCTTCTTCAAAACCCTGTTTTGAAGAAGAAATCATTAAATGTGTTTTTTTAGAATATGTATCAAATTCTCTAGCTCTTCAAAAGGCAGTAGCTTCCCCAGCTCCTATCTCTGCAAAAAACACAAACAGAAGAAAACAAAACATCATCAGCAATCAGCTTGTCAGTCTTCCATCAAAGTCAAATTCATCAAAATTTATCTCTCGTCAACTGCTAAAGGAAAAACCTGTCAAAGCAGTTGGCAGTCACCTACTCTGCTCTTCCATTGAAGGAAATTTGCCAACAGGCGCATGGCCTCTGGTCAGCACCTCTACTTATTGTTGTTGCTATTGTTTTTCTATATAAACAACTTGGCGTGGCATCACTGTTTGGTGCATCAGTCTTTGTGCTTCTGTTCCCATTACAGATATTTATTATTAGTAGGACAAAGAAAATATCGAAGGAAGCATTGCAGCATACAGACAAGAGGATTGGTCTCATGAATGAAATTCTGGCTGCAATGGACACGGTCAAATGCTATGCATGGGAAAATAGTTTTCGGTCAAAGGTCCAGACTATTAGGAATGATGAGCTCAGCTGGTTGAGGAAGGCTCAACTATTGGGATCGTGCAACAACTTCATTCTGAGTAGTATTCAAATCATTGTTATTGTGCTTTCTTTTTGGCTGTATACTTTGCTTGGTGGTGAATTGACACCCGCAAAAGCCTTTTCATCTATTTCCTTCTTTGCAGTATTGAGAGGTCCACTCTATATGTTCCCAGTCTTGATAATTAAGGTTGTTAATGCTAATGTATCTTTGAAAAGACTAGAGGATCTGTTTTTGGCAGAAGAAAGAATATTGCAACCAAACCCACCCATTCAGTCAGGCCTACCTGCTATATCGATTAAAAATGGAGCTTTTTCTTGGGACACAAAGGCAGAAAAAACTACACTATCCAACATTCATCTCGATATCCCGGTTGGGAGTCTTGTTATTGTTGTTGGTAATACGGGCCAGGGTAAAACTTCTTTGATCTCAGCAATACTTGGAGAGATATCTACAGTTGCAGACACGGAGGTAGTTGTCAGGGGAAGTGTTGCCTATCTTCCACAAGTCTCATGGATCTTCAATGCAACAGTTTGTGACAATATCTTGTTTGGGTCTCCTTATGATCCATTACGTTATGAAAAAGCAATCCATGTCAGTGCATTGGAACATGATCTTCAGTTATTGCCAGGTGGTGATCTCACGGAAAAAGGTGAGAGTAAGAGAGAGTTCTGAGAGCTGGTGGAGAACAGAGAGCTTCCATTGTACAGTTTTTGACAGAGATTTTAATTAAAAAATGCAGCTCTGACCCCTGAGATTCCTGTGGTATGAAATTTAGCATAAGTTTTCCTTCTGTTCCATATGTAGCCTGTTATGTATTCATTTCTTTTCATGATCATTTCCAAATGAACAAATGAAGTGTTAAGGTAGAATTCACAATTTATATGCTCTGCCTTTAAGTTTGTTCATGTTTAATGTTTTCTTCTGTTTGACAAGGATTCATCCTCTATGCCCTTGTCAGCTCCTCAGCAGTCTTGCCATTTCCTTTAATCTCAATTTGATGTTAAACTTTCTTGCCTACCTTGCCTCAGGGGATAATCTGTGTTTTTGATTACATTTCTCTGTTCAAGCTGTTTCTTTGCCCCATGCAGCCCAGAAAAACCTCATCATTTTATTAAAAACCCCTTTTTTTATCAATTTACTAGCCTAAAATCAGTTCTTTTAAAGTCATCTCAGCCCCTTTTAGAAAACTTTTTGCTGAGATAGACCGGAGAGAGCCCTCTCCTGTCCTCGTAGGGCTAGCTACGAGGCTAAGTGGTTTGATGTTACCTTGAGTTTCGCCTTCTTCAGCCTGAGGCAAATTCGAGTGCTAACACAATCAAAACTTCCTCCATTTTCTCACAAAAACCATGCGAGCAAATTACATAATCTACCACGCTTGCTTCATTGCAAGTATTGGAAGTGAAATTACCAGACTTTGCCCATCTAGTCAAGCCATTACAAATGACTAAATCAAAGACCCCACATAGAGTAAGCAATTGTTCACCCAAGAGATTGCAACCCTTGTCCTCTGAAATTCTTTCCCATTGATGATTACTTTCTTCTGTAAGCCAAATAGGGTCAAAATCATTTTTACAACAAAGAATGCTAGCTTGCTCACTTGCAGTCCTAGCATTGAAATCACCCACTAGAAGGACTTCTCCTAGCTGCGAATATGTTGCAATATCCGCTTTTAAGGCTGCAAATGGATCTTTGTGCTCAAGCCCTCTACCTTTGTAGATTTTTGAAACCTGCGGCGCAAAATAGCACACTGCAATTCTGATGTGGTTTCCATTTTCTGATATTTTAAACCAAATGAATTGCTTTTTTGAGTCTTCTTTTTCTAACTGAATGAGACGACCTTCTTTTTCTCTTACTAAAACCATGATACCCCTGTGCCCTTTTCCATTCACTGTTGCCTTGTGCCACACTGCCGTCTTCCAATATCCTTCAAACAGAGGTGTCTTGCACTGTTCATGCTCATGTGTTTCTATGAGGCAAATTATGTCTCTATCTTCCGCAATAGGCCCCAACCCAAGTCCTCGTCCCCATGGGTAACCTCTGCTGTTCCAACAAACTAATCTTAAGGAAACCTGGGTATGACTTGATTGCTATTTATCTTGACATGCAAAACTCACATTTGAGTCTTTGTCCTTGCTTTCCCACACTAACCTTGCTTTCTGATTTCCTGTTGAAGAGTTTGTTGCCTCTTCTTTATTACCATCTTGCTGCTTTGTTTTGGAAGGAGGTCCAAATCGCGCTATCACAGCTTTGCCTTTATAAGTCCATGCTCTCTTGCCTTCATCTCTTGCTGCCCAAACTTTTAGTATTTTGAATTTTCCCTATATCATTGGCAATAGAAGAAATAGTTATAAGACCAATATACACTGGCAGAAGTGTTAATATATCATCAATTGTTTGATGTTGCAACTATTACTTCAACAATATCCAATAGCATCCAATTTAAGAATTTTACTTCTTTAGTTAGCCAATGACAGTAGAGCAATATAGATAGAACAATTATACAAATGCACAATGAAAGATAACCAAGAGACAAGAGACACAATATTTGGTCAATGACCAGCGAAAATACCAACTGGGGGGAAAACCCTTCGCAAATCTTCTTCTATTAGATTGTCTTCAAATGTTCAGCAGAGAGAGTACATCATACAAGAGTCAAAGTCAAACTTTGACTAGCCAATATCCAAAACCAGTATCCAATATCCAATCAATCCTATGTCAAATCAATATACCAATGTCAAAATGATGAGGAAGAGTTAAATCTGGTGAACTGTTGAATCTGCAAAAAGGAAACTGCAGTTGACTGCCCTAACAGTCAAGTCAACAGCAGTCAAATCTGCTTCAATTTAATTCCGTCAAAGCCCAGTCAATGTGGCCTCTTTTGCTGGTCAAGGATCAGACAAAACAGCTCTAAAAAATTTGGTCAAACTTGGTCAATGGAGAGAGAAAAAGTACAGCTCTGTTCTGTGGTCAAACCTGTGGTCAACAGCAGTCAAACTTCTCAAAATGCCTCGGTCTTAGAGCCCAAAAATGTGGCCTGATGGGACAAACCTTGTCCAAGAAAATCGAAGTCAAAAGTCTCCTTTAGAACCTTGGTCAACACTGGTCAAACTTCATCTTCAGAAAAGTCAACGCTGGATAAAGGTGGTCTAGCTGCTTCAGAATTTCGTCCTTCCTTCCTCACTGAATTCAGCCTCCTTAATCAGATCCAAAACCCAAGAAAACCAAGCCAAACCAAATGCCCAATCATCAAAAGTCAACGATGCCAAAGAGAGAAGTCAAAGATGTCTCCAAATTGTCGCAAGTGTGAACTTGAAGATGAATAGGCTGCTCCAGACCTGTACGTACTATGAACCAATTAATGAAGGATATAGAAGAAATGGTTGTTTTGATGATGTCCAAATGAGGCATGAGGTCACTTGTATTTATATGCAACTTGAGGGGTGCCATCTTGTCCTTGAAAGGTGCCATTTGACCCAAGGCCAACCTTGACAATTTTGTACTCGTGGGCTTGACTTCAAAAATCCACTTTCCCTTATCCAAATTGAGTGCTTCAAAGTCAATTTTGGTCCTGTTGGAAAGAGAAATTTAATGCAATGCTTGGAATTTGTCACTGAGCTGCCAAATTAACAAGAAGCATAACTGGGTTGTTTCCACAAGTCAACTAGAGTGTGGTCAGAATTTTAGGAAGAACTCCTTGACTTTTGCTGAGAGTGTGAATAGGATCCAGGATCCTTGATATTATTTTGAAGTGTTTCTGCAACCATTATGTTGATTGAACATATGCTTCTAGATGATTTTTTGTGTAAATCTGGACTGATAGATTGTTTTCATGAGCAGGCTCAAACAGAAATTGGATCAAGTGGTATACAGTCCATTAATATTGATCCATCTTGTCAACATCAGTTGGCATTTCATCTTAGCAATGGATGGTAAGTTTCTATTGCATGTAGTTTTCCTTTTCTTCTAACTTTAAAGCTGAAAATCTTTGATGTGTACACTAACTGCATGCAAATTGGTGTTCGTTGTCATATTTATCAATTTTTTTTTTTTTTTGCAATCAAGTAGAATACAATAAATTAATTTTGATCCATCTTTTTGGTATCAGTGGGCATTCCATTCTATTGCTTAGATGATTTCAATGTATGGACAACTACCATATAGACGTGTTGGGGTTGAATGCCAAATGTATCAGTTTGATGTTTCAGCAAAATGACCAATTCAAAATTGTTGGACAAGTGCGTATGAAAGAATTTCATATTTATAAAATGCACAGTTTTCAGGGGGCATATGTTATAAAGCAACTTTTGGCAACAAACCCATCAGTCAGGCTTAAAATATTTCAAGTAGTACTTGGCACAAAAACCTCTCCATGATACAAGGCACCGGTCAAATGTGCTTGTGGCCACAAAATCTAGTAGGCATAGAGAAAAGCCTCACTAGGTAGTTCCAGACGTCACGACAATAAGAGATTAGCTACCACTGTCACCTCAACAGCCTTTCCTCAGCTGTTTAGTGGTATTCAACTACAAGGGAGGCTTCCCTAAAAGGATTGGCTAAAAGATATTCAATGAGAATGGCTCAAGGTGAAGGATGAGGCCTATTAGTTGGGATGTAGTACCAGTAGAGCCTAGATGGCCAATATAGTCTTTACTAAAGTTCAAGCACTCTATTCTTAGACCAATTAAGGCTGTTATAAGTTAGGGTTTTGCAGATTCTCAATGATTGGGCAAGCGATGTCATATAACAGCTGGAAGAAAAAGTCTTATGGATAGATCAACAAATGATTAAGACATTCAATTAAATTTGAAGGATCTAGGGGTTAGAATGATTTTTTTATTGCTGAAATTGCATAAAACAACAATAGAATGATGATATCAGCCCTAGAAATAGGGTTTAACATGCAAATAATGCCAGATTTTGCTTTCAGGCAATTAGTCAGTGCAATTCCTATTTACAGAGAAATGGCACATCAAAGAAGAATACATTTTTAGAAATATTTTATATAAACCCTAACCCTAGATATCTAGAAATCAAGAGAGGAGGAGGAGATTTTATTAAAGAATAGGGTTTGATCAACACCATTTTGACTAGTTCCTTGTTCTAAATGGGAAAATGAAGTGTTCTAGGGAAAATTCAATGAGAACCTCTTTGTTTAAAGGGTGAGATGACTAGGGCATCCACTTATAAACTCTATTGGCTTTCATAGTTAGAGTTCTGTTATAGGATTCAAGGAAAACAAATTTACATATCAGAAGGTAATGTCATTTCTAGATAAATTCGACAATTTTAATCATTGCAAAAGTGTCAAAATTCCGAAACTCACAATCCTATTGCAACAACTGGAAATAATTCTCCTAATTGTTAAATTAATTATTAACAATTTATTTACTGTTTGCTACAGGAAATACTAAATCAATCACATTGCAATTTGCAACCTACACAAATAAACTGCAGAAGAAATAAATGCTGGAAGAAATACTAGCACACACACATAAAATGACAGTTATTTTTGAACCAATGTCCCTGGAAAAGCCTAACTTGGGAAAATTGGTGCAACAAATGAGGGTTTTATTATTATGCAACAGTGAAATAATATGAGTACAACTAGATACCGAAACAGGCAATCCTACAAAGAAAAACTGGCAAGAAAAATTTAGTGAGGAATTTCCTCACTCCACAGGAAAATTGGAGCTTTGACCTCAACTCAAGTTGAGCTGTGCAAATTGGTTCTACACAGCTACTCCGTCACCTTAACGCAGTCACTTCTGCACTCAGCTCGAACCAACTTCTTCTCAAGTTGTCTGGTCTGCTGTTGTCTGGGAAAATGTCTCTCCTGGCCTACAAATCCGCCACCGATCCTTTGGCAAAACTGTGGATCCAAAAATTAGATGCACGGTTCCAATTGATTTCTGGTAGCATCGGATGTGCTGTAAGTCTCAAATTTTGCAGAGAGGCTTAGGCACATGTATTCCAAAGAACCCAAAAAGTGTTTTGGGAAATTACACCCAGAAACAGTTGTATTAACATGATTAATTATTTTTAATGGGACCCTAAATCTAAACTTAGGAAAATAAAATAATTAATGGGTATTAATCTAACTGTGGGTGTAACTTCTAGAAGAAGACGAGGATCAAGCATAAATGATCTTAGCCATTGACTAACTTTTAATCTGGGCCATTGAATATCAACGAGGAGATTATTTAAGGAGGCTTGAGGGTCACTTGGAAGACACACAGTGAGTTCAGAACTTCAATATTTTGAAGCAAAGTAGTTGCCAGGAGAATTTCGATAGTGAGCTTGTGCAGAGGGGTAGAAAAAGTTTGGTTGGAGGATCTTCTCTGAAGCCAAGAATACTCAGCAGAGAGGTAGAGAGACACATAGAGGAGGCAACGCAGAGGGCAGAGAGGGTGACATAGAGCCAGGAAGGGCTCACGCAGGCCCCACGTAGAGCAATGCAACGACTTCCAGAGCAGAGGTTCGAATTTGCTGAATGAGCTAACGTTTATGAGCTGGGAAGGCTGGAAAAAGCTTTTGAAGGTAGATTGATTCTCAGTTGGGTTGACGCTGTGACTTAGAGACTAACACAGGGCCCACGCAGGGGCAACGCAAAATTATCTGGGGAACTCGTAGTTCAGCTGCCAGATCAGCCGGGATCAGCAGTGTTGAGTGAGGTAGTTTCACCAATCTTTCTTGCTAAGTGATTTTATCTGTAACTAGATTGTTGGGAGGGCATCCAGAATTGTATTCAGAATACTTATGCACAATAATAAAAACCCTCAGATCCACTGCACTGTTTTTCCTGCATTGGGTTTTTCCGGGGACATTTGTCCCAAAAATACTGTCACTTGTGTGTATTTTTTTCTATTGTTCTGTTTTTGTTTTGGGCAAATTAATTAATTAAGTGAAGGCTACAGTTGTGTTAGCTTCGATATTTGCTGTAGGAAGCAATAAATAATTTGTTTCAGTAATTAACAAATAGGAGAAGTTTAATCAGTTGATGCAGTAGTAGATTTGGGTGGGGTTCTCGAATTTTCACATGGTATCAGAGCAGTGCAGGTGAAGCAAGAAGAACAGTGCCAGAAAACCTAACAATGAACAAAAGAGGGAGATCGAAAAGGTTGCAGGAGGCAGTAGTTCAAAACCCTAGAGGGTTTGTGCAGTCCTAGCCGGAGCACCGGATTTCGAGGCAGGCTCTCTTTGAGTGAATCGACAGAGAGAAGGGCTACCGGATCGAGATCTTGCCGTGGCAGAGGGAGCAGTGCTGACGCTGCAACGTGAGGAGAAGCTGGTGCGACACAGTGTTTTCTGCAAGCCGTTCTGTTGGGTAGAAAGACGTTAGAAGAGACGGAAGAAGCACGGTTGAGGGAATTTCTTCGTCAGAGGACTTCCAACCAAGGAGTCCGAATTCTCACTTGTTGAGAAGCAGCGAAAAGGGGCAGATCTACAAGCTCCAGCAGGGAGTGCGTAGGGCAATCTAGTGTTGCGCAGAGGAGAGAGGAGGTCATTCGATAGGTCTTGTGGTAGAAATGGTGACCAATGGCTTGAGAGATCAGGGTAGGTTGGACGGAGCATCCAACTGTGTCGTATGGAAGGCTAGAATGTCAGTCCTTCTAGATGAGCATGCTTTCAAGAGATATGTCAACAACGTGGTGGTTGTGCCTGCAGATGCAGGTCCGTTGAAGAAATACAAGGCAGAAATAACGAAGGCAAAGTGTATGATCCTTGATGGAGTGAAGGATCATGTAGTATGTCACATCGCTAGCAGAGGGACTGCTAAGGAGATGTGGGATGCATTGTCTATGCTGTATCAGGGATCTTCCGAGCAATGTAAGACGTACCTTGAGTAGAAAATAAGATTTTCTCAGATGCAGAAGGGGGAGCGTGTGGATCCATTCCTCATGAAGCTTCAGTAGACCCGAGATGAGTTGTCCGCTGTGGGGTCTACACGTCAAGATTTTGAGTTGGTTAGATTGGCCGTCAATTCTGTCTCAGATGAGTGGCAAGTTTTTGTCTAGAGTATCCTGGGCAGGGCGACTTTGCTGAATTGGGATGATATGTGGGAAACTCTCAAGCAAGAGGAGCTGAGGAGAGATCTAATCGAGTGTAATCTTGACGGAAGTAGTAGTAGTGGGTCGAAGCCCAAGGGGGAGGAGGAGAATGCAACCCTTGCATCTAAGGGGCAACAGGGGCAGTGGAGGTGGAAGGAGGACGTTTCAAAGATAAAGTGCTTCAGGGGTCACTACGCTACATAGTGTCCTCTCAGGAAGAAGGAAAAAGATGAGAAGCATGATCTGAAAGTTGCGCCTGTGAAGATCGAGGAGGAGGAGTTCGCCATGACAACTGAGATACCTCCAGGAGGGAGGTGGGTTGATTTGGAGCTGTAGTTCGAAAGAGCTCTAGATGGGCAGGATCCTTGAGAAGCCCACCTCTTGGATCAATTCCTTGCTACGGGAGCCCAAATCAGAAGTAGCAGGATGGACTAGTGTCAGATGGTGCCGAGGAGTGTTGGAGAGACAGTTGTAGTGTCTAGGAGCGCTAGAGACTGAGCAACACAAAGCAGAGTTGGCAACAATGCAGATGGTACAAACCAATAGTTAGCGACAACGCAGTAGATTCAGAGGGTCAACACATAGACTAACAACAATCAGGCTCTAATATTCACATGGTATCATATTGAACACAATTAGTTTAGTAATTTGGGATGTTTTTTGCCGTTGCTAATTGAGTTGCAACAACAATTTGCAGTGCAGTGGCAGTTGGTAGTGGCAGTTCCAGCAGTAGCACAGATGCAAAATTTCAGAGGGAGTTGCAGTACGGATGCAGTGTTGACAATGGCAGGGTCAACAACAGTACAGATGCAACATTTGTGTAGCAGTTGATGGACAACATGTCAGACATCAGCAGCGCAGAGGATGATGTTATGAAGTCAGTGTGATGGTTCAAATTGAAGGCATTGCTAGAGCACATTCCTCGCTAAGAGTTAGTGTTGAGTTTTGGTAGCATCGGATGTGCTCTAAGTCTCAAATTTTGTAGAGAGGCTTAGGCACATATATTCCAAAGAACCTGGAAAGCATTTTGGAAAATAAAATAATTAATTTGTATTAATCTAACTGTGGGTGTAACTTCTACAAGAAGACGAGGATCAAGCAGAAATGATCTTAGGCATTGGTTAGTTTCTAATCTGGACTGTTGAATATCAACGAGGAGATTATTTAAGGAGGCTTGAGGGTCACTTGGAAGACACACAGTGACTTTAGAAGCTCGATTTTCTGAAGTAGAGCAGTTGTCGGTGTTAGACTTCGTCTTCTCAAGTCCTCTGTCAGAGTCCAATCCAGACAGCCAGACAGGTGGCTGTCAAAGTCTCTTTTCAATATGCTGGCTAATGTCAACCAGCCTTCACCAACCACAACTTAGATGTTTGCAG
The DNA here is from genome assembly GCA_031772625.1 of Pinus tabuliformis. Classification (NCBI taxonomy): domain Eukaryota; kingdom Viridiplantae; phylum Streptophyta; class Pinopsida; order Pinales; family Pinaceae; genus Pinus; species Pinus tabuliformis. The sequence continues at coordinate 1,347,645,561 of CM062819.1, forward strand.
AGCTAATGTTTCAATAACATGTGCAAGTCAGCGGAAGGTTCAGTAAGTTATTATTTCAGGGGTTTCAAAGATCAAAAGGAGAATTCTTCTCCAAAACTCTGTTTTGGAGAAGAAATTGTCAAATTAGTGGTTTGCAATAAGTATATTTTTAAAAGTCTGCCCTCATGAAGAATGTCAAAGCAGGCCCTGGTCACCTTGCCAGGATTCATCAGCTCCAGTCCCTGTAGAAACAGCCAAAGAAATCATCAGATGTGTCAAAATGTTTCAAAGTTTCCAATTCTTCAAATGACAACCCTGTTTCAGCTTCAAAGGCAACTATGTCACCGCATTATTTTCACCAGTTTCAGCAAACAGATAGCTCAATTTTCCATGGAGCTCAACTGTGGATTTGCAAGTTGTGCATTTAACTGATGAGTACTGGAAGAATGTGGTGTCTCACATCATTTCTGAGTATAAAAGTGACCGGACTCCTAATCCTGATGTTCTTTGCAACACAAGAATCAAATTTGGTGCCTTCTTAGATTTCATCAACAACATGGATTTTGACTATGTGGCCTCTGGGCATTATGCTCATGTTAAACATATGAGTGTAGAGAGCGAGACTAAATCTTTTGTTCTACATTTATCTGCGGATGAGGTGAAAGATTGAACATACTTTCTTTCTCACCTTTCACAGGAACAACTGAGAAAGCTTCTATTTCCTCTTGGCTGTATGTCAAAGGAAGAAGTGCGCAATCTCGCTGCTGAAATGGGTCTTCCAAATAAAGATCGGAGAGATTCGCAAGGACTGTGTTTTCTGGGCAAGGTGAAGTTCAGTGAATCTGTGGCAAGACATATTGGTGAGATGGAAGGTATACTGTTAGAAGCAGAGACAAGGGATTTTCTTGGGAAGCACAGAGGATTTTGGTTTTATACAATTGGGCAACGTCAAGGTCTTCGACTTCCCGGAGGACCATGGTATGTTGTTGCGAAAGATGCTGAGAACAATGTCATATTTGTTTCAAGGAATTATTTTTCTCTTGACAAGAAGAGGCGCTCATTTAAAGTTAGCTCATTAAAATGGATTTTAAGTGCTACTCCAGAGGATCTTGAAAATCTACAATGCAAGGTGTTGGTGAAGTTTTATTGCAGAAGCAACATCAGCGATTTACAGGAGGGACCTTGTACGAAAGGTTTATCCTCTAATGAAGCTATTCTTGTTTGGCATTGACACAAGATTAATGCATGGCATTTATGAAGCTTCATCCTTGGGTGTGAATGAGCTAGTACCCAATGCTTTCAGACGATCCAAGAAGCCATTTCCTGCTCAGGTTCGCTTTCGTTATCATAGCAATCGTGAGCCGCTGCCTGAGGACATATTCATGACAGCCATTAAAGATAATTATGTTGAAAGAAACAAATTCAAGCTCCAACTGAATGCAGAGCAGGTGAACCATCTTTCTCGGCTATTTCTTTCAGCTGACGGCAGCAAACCATTAAGAGATGAGATATATCCGAAGCAACGTTACATAAATGAATATGGAAGTGAATTAGATGAATATAATTTAGCACCCAGGGATCCAGTGATTGCGAGAGATGATTTCATGGCTGACTCGCACTACCAATGCAATGGTCGACAATTTGATGCTTATTAACCAAGAATGGATAAGAATATGATGCAGCAGAACATGGATGGAATTCTTGTGATGAAACCGAACAATGGAAAGATTATCAGAGAAGTGGAGGATCTGTATTCTACAAAGTTTCTCAGCAATTAGTTAAACCATAGTACGTCAGAAAGCAATTTTTTGTTCAGTGTCAAGCACATAATCAGCTTGGTTTCTCCTTGTTTAAAAATCCTAAAAAGAAATCCTAAATTTAGAAAAGAAAAAAGTGTATTCACTTGATCAAATTTCCAAATGATAGCAGTTCGCTGAATATATGGGAATTCCATCCGCTTAACACCTTTACTGCTATGTGGACCTGCCAAGGAGCATCACTTATGTACGTGTCAACGCCTGGCAATGTTCATCAAATTAGTAGGTCCGATTTGACATTGTTTCAATCTGATCTTGAATGCGCATCATATAAAGACAAACTGCAGGAACTAATGGTTCAATTGATGAAGACATATCCTTTTCAGAGACAATGTTTCATTGCGTGCCAGATAGCGCTCTCCCTGTGCAAATCAGAAGAGGACTGCGACCCATGCATATCTTTGAGTAACGTGCAAGCAGATGCGCATAGTAAGGAGATTGCCAGTTGTGTAGAAATTGCTGAGTTACAAGGAATTCGGGAGTATGGTTTATTGAACAGGTTACATAGTATCCAATGACACGAAAGATGGACTATAAAAGCATTTGCATTTAAAAATTAAATTTTCATTCAAATGGCAAATGTAAAATAGGAAACCACGCCTAAATTTGAAAGAAGACATCGATCATAAGCAGAAAAATAGGACTTGAGGCCTATTTTTATTTTCTGTTGCGATTTAAAGGAGTTACACCTACAGATTTCACTTTTTGGTCATCAACAGTTTCAAGGGAAGCGTTGTGTTGTCTTCAGAACAATCCCTTAGTTGTAGTGGATCTGTTATCCCACAGATAGTTTATTTAATGTATTGAAAAATCATTTGTTGGAGGGAGAGAGAGTTCTGAGCGCTGGTGGAGGAGAGAGAACAGAGCTTTCATTGTACAGTTTTTGACAGGGATTTTAATGAAAATACACAGCTCTGGCTTCTGAGATTCCTGTGGTATGAGATTTAACATTTGTGTCCTCCTTTGTTTCATGTATAGCCTGTTATGTGTTCATGTCATTTCATGATCGTTTCCCGTTGAACAAATGAAGTGTTAAGGTAGAATTCATATTTTGTATGCTCTGCCTTTAAGTTTGTTCATATTTAATGTTTTCTTCTGTTTGACAAGGATTCATCCTCTATGCCCTTGTCAGCTGCTCAACAGTCTTGCCATTCCATTTAATCTCAATTTGATGTTAAACTTTCTTGCCTACCTTGCCTCAGGAGACAATCTGTGTTTTTGATTACATTTCTCTGTTCAAGCTGTTTCTTTGCCCCATGCAGCCCAGAAAAACCCCATCCTTTTATTAAAAACCCTTTTTTTTAATCAATTTACTAGCCTAAAATCAGTATTCATATCGGTCATCTCAGCGCTTTGAAGACCTCTTGTCGAGATAGACCCGGAGAGAGCCCTCTCCTGTCCTCGTAGGGCTAGCTACGAGGCTAAGTGGTTTGATGTTCCCTTGGATTTTGCCTTCCTCAGCCTGAGGCAAATTCGAGCGCTAACAGCCGGGAGAATTTCGATAGTGAGCTTGTGTAGAGAGGGGCAAAGAAAGTTTGGCTGGAGGATCTTCTCCGGAGCCAATAATACTTAGCAGAGACGCAGAGAAACACACAGAGGAGGCAGCGCAGAGGGCAGAGAGGGTGACATAGAGCCAAGAAGGGCTCACGCAAGCCCCACTGAGAGTAGCGCAACAACTTCAGCGCAGAGGGCAGAGAGGGTGACATAGAGCCAAGAAGGGCTCACGCAGGCCCCACTGAGAGTAGCGCAACAACTTTAGCGCAGAGGTCTGAATTTGCTGAAGGAGCTGAGGTTTCTAACCCGGGAGGGTTGGAAAAGGCTTCTGAAGGCAGATCGATTCTTAGTTGGGTTGACACAGTGACTTAGACGCTGGTGTAGGGCCCACGCAGGGGTAGTGTAGAAGTAGCCGGGGAACTCGCAGTTCAGCTATCGGATCAGTCAGGATCAGCAGTGTTGAGTGAGGTAATCTCACCAGTCTTTCTTGCCAAGTGATTTCTCTGGAACTAGATTGCCAGGAGGGCATCCAGATTTGTATTTAGAATACTTCTGTATAATAATAAAAACCCTTAGATCTATTGCACCGGTTTTCCCACATTGGGTTTTTCCGGGGGCATTGGTCCTCATCAGAGTTCATATGGAGAAAATAGAATTTGTTATCCCATTCAAAATTCAATAGACATAACAGTTTTCAGGATCAATAGGATTGTTGCATTCATTGGATTATATCATGTATGAGGGCATGTGATTGGTATTTAATCAAGAGCACCAAGCCCTATATGTACCCCGGTGTTGGTGTTGTTGATCGTTGAACTCATATGTCATGGCCTTAGCAATTATGTACCCTTCACTCAAGTCAAAACCCTTGATCAGACATGTTAAGCTTTCTTTACCATATTATAAGGCTTGGATTAGGTCGTTTGATCAAAATTAGGCAATGTTGACTAATATCCTTATAGAATTGAAATAGAGGCAAAGAGGAGAAGAGGAATCTAGATTCTAGATGGTTGATGCTGGAATAATTAATCATTGTTGTACAATGGATGCCATATCTATCTTGATTTATCTAAAAATATGCATGTTTTCATGTCTTCTACAACTAATTTGGTATTTTGGATGTTTTTTTAATATAAATGCAAATGTATATATATAGTAGACGATTCCGAGATGCTTTGTTTCCTAATTTTTGGCAAATGACTCTTCTGTGTCCCCACTTCCAAAAAACATCCTCGCTTCGTGCAACGTTGCTTCGGAAGCTCTGCCCAACTTATGGCACTGAAACTCGATGTTCCCTAGCAGTTTCGAAATTGCCTCTAGAGGCTACTGCGCCGCCCTGCATTAGCCTCACTATGGCTCACTTGCCTCTCTACAAATGCATTCACTGAAACTAGAATCCTTCCTCCAACTTCATTGTCCTTGCCCCTCTTTCACTGCTTCAATCTCACTGGTTCTCTCTCCGGAAAATGAGTACTGAAGAAATCAAATTGCTCAAATGTTTTCTCCAAGCCTCGTCGACTTCTTCTTATAATCCTCTGTTGAGACTTCAATGACCAATATTAGATGTTAATCGATGGCTAGGATTAACTTGAAGTTGATCCGTGTGAGTTTCTAGAACATTCACACCTTAAGTTAATTAATTCTGATTAATTAGTCATATTCCCTAAGTTTAGACTAAAGAAATATTTAAAAACTAACTAATATTTTAATTAAGTCATGTCTAGGAGTAATTTCCAGAAACGATTTCTGGGTTTTGGAGATCTCATGTATTCTAGTCTCTCCACAAAATTTCAAGGCTAGAACACATCTGATGCTACAAATACTAACAACTTGTAGAAAACCTACTTCACAAATGCAACACGCAGAATATAGATAATATGCAATAAACTTACAAAATTCTCACAAGAATCACTTCAATCAATCTAGGAAACCATCTTCAAGCAAAGTTCCATCTCCTAGAGAATTTTTCTCCACAAATATCACATTTCAACCAAGTAGAAGAGAGAAGGAGTAATGTTTACTCCCAAAGAGAGGAGAGCGTGATGAGTGATTAATGATGATAACATGAAATAAGGCCTCCTCTATTTATATTAGGTCCAATATGCCTTATTTTCATAATTTTACAAGTAAAGCTCTAAAACAAGATTTCTTAAGTGTTCAACAAGTCTAAGGACAAAATCCAATCTTAGGATAGCTCAGAAACATGACATGACTACAAAAAATAGGCCACACATGTGGGAAATAGTGACCTTTGTTACCTGCTCAGATGTCCTTCGTAGGGAACTAGACTCCATTGCGCAATGGACAAGGCACCAGTAAAATTTTATTAGTTTAGAAGTCATCAGGTATTTTTTTCCTTTCTCTCCCTCTATCTTCTCTCTCCTCTATGCCAATTCTATGCTGCGCAAATGTACTTAGCAAGGAACTAGACTCCATTGCTCAGTGGACAAGACACCAATAATTTCTTTTGAGTTCAGAAGTCATCAAGGCATTTTACTCCCTTTTCTCGTCTCTATCTTCTCTCTCTTTTTCTATGCAAATTCTATGTTGCTGCGGGGCAATTGTAATAAAAGACACTAGCATGATGAATTTATGTAATAGGCTTACACCCTTGGGACTTCGTTAGTATGGAAGTCACTATAGAGTGTTTTTTTTCACTTGATTAATTATTTTTGGTTTTCAATGATAAATAACTAGTCGAGTTTTTTCACTCATTACGTCCAATGCTAGAGTGCATCTTAATAGATGGGCCTTGTGTGTGTTTCTAGGTCGAGGGTCAATGTATATTACCATGCTAGGCATTTCCTGGAGTCTTACAAAATTGCATTAGGTATTTTTTAATAATTAAATATTTCCTTCAGAATAGGGATTTTTAATTAAATTTGGATGTAATAATTAAAGAGTGGCACAAGGAAATATTATATGGGATGTGAGTACTCAAAATTCATACTTAGAGTATCGACATTATCCTAGTACCCGATTTGGGGTGCAAAAAACAAAAAGTTTTCCATGAAATTCCACTTTTACTAGAAAAGTTACGAAAGAGACAAGGAAAATAAATCATAAATAAATTGGGGACAACCCAGAGACATGTTTTGAGTTGACTTAGTGACTCCATCACTTAAGTGACCCTGCAAAGGAAGTTTGAGTTCAATGTTGATTTGGAGGCCACTTGAGAGGGTTGTGTTCATTTCCATATGGAGGCCAAATCAACTGCTAGAAGAGGGGACGAGTTCCTTGTTTCAATTAGGCCAGGTTCCCTCATTTAAATTGGCTGCTAGTTGACTTTTGACAAAGCTGAAATTAGACTCTAGTGAGTCACGAGTTAGGGAGGCATTTGGTAGTGCCACTTTCCCTCCTATCGTGGACTGCTCCCTCATGACAAGATGCAATCCACATTTGGCATTACGCTGCCCCACGCAGTCAATCTTAAAGGCACTACATAGGCAAATTTTACAATAGTTAGGAAACTAAATTAACACTTGGAGATTGTTAAATTGGCAACTTAGGGACATATTCCCTCGTTTGGACAACCTTCCTCATCAAGAAAGACCACTACTAGCCCTTGGAAAAATTTAATTTGGTCAAGGAAAAATATTATTCTTAGTGATGGAACCACGTGCACAAAAGTATAGGTCGGTCTAAAGGTCAAATTGGGTCTTCTCCAACACATATAAATGCACATCATGTCACATCACTTTGGAGTATCATCAAATCATCACTTCTTCTCTCTTGATTGATTTGATTCGTACAAGTCAGAAACTAGGAGGTCTGAGATCACACATGTGAAGGGAAGGAGTCATTTCTGTTTTTTGCATTGACTTTCTGATTGGGATAGTTTGACCAACCATTGACTAGCTTTGACTTCTTGCTTGGCTTGGAAAATTTCAATTTTGTAAGGCGAAATTGATTGGTGAAGAAGCCGAACTTTTCTAGTCAGTTTGACTTGGGTTGACCACAAACCTTGACTACAGTTGATTGTAGAAAATTCTGAAGTTTGATCGGAGGATTTCTCTCTCCTTTGACTGACCTTTTGTTGACTGTTTTCATTGGGTTTGATCGAGCTTGGAAGGCCACATTCTTTAATTGTTGATCAAACTATTTTGGAGGCACTTTCATTGTTGAACGTTGATTGGTTAGGGCATCTTTGACTATTGTTGACTTTGTACAAAAATGGTAGACTTTGACTTTGGATCAGATTTGACTTTTGGGCTCATCTCTCATTAAATATTGGTTAGTTGAATTGGATAAGTCAAAGTTGCTAACCTTTGACTCATTATTGATGAATTGGAACATTGTATCTCTCTGCTAAACATTTGATGACAATGTAATAGAAGAAGATTTTTGAAAGGGTTTCCCCCTTGTGGGGTATATCCCTGGTCTTTGACCAAATATTGTGTCTCTTGTTATTGGTCTCAGTTGTTTTCTATTGTGCATTGGATTTACTTTTCCATCTACGATTGCTTATTGTCACTGGAAGATTGAAGAAGGGTGGAAAAAAAAGTTGGGGTAACTCATGTACCATGGTTTCTCCCTCCTACATCTATACACCCAAACGTGTGGGCATCCCTCATCATTACCACCTTTGAACCCATGGCATTTGACATTGATACCCCTGTATCCTAATCCACCTCATCATTATCCACATGACCCCTATCACTTGAAGGATGTACATTAGACATGTCTTTTCCCTTTAGGGGTTGGGAACACCTAATAGGGTTGTTTATTAACCACTCCTACCTACGGAGGTAACACCATTACATGCTCAAAGCCCAAAATTTGGAAGGGAAGCTCATTATGAAGTCTCATTTGTGCCCTGGATTAACAAGCTTGTTTCACTTAGATGTACTAATGAATTATTGTACCTGATGGTGAGGGATGCATTGGATCTTATATGTAATTGGCAGGTGGTTTCATCATGGGTTGGGCAACTTAACTGGGGCCCAAGCTCACCAAAGGATCATATTGACACTTGTAGAGGATGCGTTGAGAGCCATGGGACTCCGTCATTTGATAGAGCATTATCTCATGTCATGGGCACCATCAACACCTTTAGTAGTTTGTTCATTGCTCGACATTATTCATGAAATGATGCACTTGGACTAGTGTAGCCCCTAGCCTGCTAAGCTGTGTACACATGGTTTGGCAAGTGATCCAAGGCCTAGAGGTTTATCGCACTCTTGAGACATGGGAGGGCAAGCTCTATTGTCAGTGCCCTCATTTGGTGTAGTCTATAGGCTTATCTTTCACTAAGAGACTCGTCAGACCAGTGTTTGTGCCCCAAAGCCACTTTGGAGCACCACATGATGAATTGCATGGACATACAGGGGCCATCCCCTTGTGCATCATTTATGGAGCTCTCTCTCTCTCTCTCTCATTTTGGCACTTTGAGGACTCAATGTGGCCTTGCAACAAACTCATTTCATCATGATGTCATCATTTCAGCGTACTATTGGATGATTTATTTATAATTTTGGAGCTACTTGGTGGGCTTGTCACCAAGATTTGTTATTTGCATATCATTTTATAATTTTTGGGGCTAATTAAGCCTATTGACCACTCCATGTCAACTACCCCATAGCTATACATTTTTTCGCGGATGGATTTCCATCATGTCCGAACACTCAGATGATCCATAGATTCATCATTATCAACTACATGTACACTGGTGTTTTGTAAACCCATTCTCAATTTTGTAATGTAAATGATCCTAGTAAGACAAATGCATGTAACAACCTAGGTAAATTTATTTTTCTGATTATGATTTCTATCCTAGGAGGATTTTAGTCTCACCGATTCATGTGTGTTTCTAAACAAGGATGATTGGCAAAGTTTTTCCTCTAGCCTAACCCCAAAGCTAGGGTGGATTTTGTCGTCAAGATTTTAAATGATTCTTAATGTTATTTATCGAGTCTCTGTAAAATTGATTTGAGAATAATTCTAACCATTTGGTTAGATTATTTTATTACAAGTCACTTAGTCTACTAGGTCATATTTTGTGTCGTAGAAATGGGTAATTATTGAGGGTCTATAATGAACGGGTGTTCCCCCTTCATGGGTTAGAAATGTAATATTTCATGTAAAAAGTATTTAGTGTATGGTCCCTCATAGTTAGACACCATGGCTAAATATTAGAGGGTTGGAAAAATTAATAATCCCCTCATGAGTCAATTAATTAAAATTTCGGGCTAAAATAAATTAAAATGCTAAAGCCAAAAATTTAATTAATTTAGGTGCTAGGAAAAATCAAATTCTCCAACATTTAAAATTCGTGGGTTTTAAAGTTCCTAATTTTTGGAGGTCCCCGACCAAGGGAATATTGAAAAATTCAAGATATTTTGAACTCTTGGACCATAGTAGTTAAGTCAAAGTCAACGTTTTGCGGCAATTAATTCAAAATAATCTTTTTTGAGTTAATTAAAATGAAATTAAAAGTGAAATTTGAATTTCCTCAAAAAGTAACTTTATTTCAATAGTGAAGATTAAAAGATCATTTGATCTTCATCAACAGTTGAGATTGCTTTGATGGAGATCAAACCAACTAGTCGTTGGTGAATTTTTCTATAAATGAGAGGCCTCTCTCCATTATTTGGATCCGATTTCTAAATCGTGTATTTGCTCTAAGAAATCTCTTGTAATTTTTTTCTGGTTAATAAAACGCAAAGAATTTAGGGTTTCGGATCATGGTGTTCCTCTTTCAGATTTATGTGGGAATATTGTTCTTAATACTTTGCTACTTTTATTTGCATTTGTTGGTTAATAGCCTTTGAAGATTGATCTATGTATAGGTATCTTGCACAAATTTCTGGGTTTATAGAATATCATTTTAATTTGATAGAAGTAGCAGGTATATCTATTTCTTGATGATTTTATAATCATTTTTAAATATCTATTACACTAACAATCAAATCTAAATGTGTGGAAGTTATCATTGAAGATTTAGGCGTTTGGGGAAGTCCTCAGCTGGACCAATTGACTCTCAGTTTACAGAATCTAAAAGAGCTCACTGTCTTTTTAATTTCTGAAGTCATTTTATAGAATATTTTACTTGCAGGGTTTTTCTTGGGCTTGTGCCTCTTTAAAATTTCAAATTTATTTCTAAATATTGTGTGAAATATGTTTAAACTTGGCTAATAGAGGGCTTTGATCTGCAGATCTGCTAGATTTGTAGAATATTATTGTAGATTTGTAAATAACAAACCTCTATTTCATTGGGGTTCTAGGTATTTCATATTTTTGCAAATACATGTTTTGGGTTTTTATCTGTTGTTTGTGCAGGAACAACTTTTGAAGATTGCAGGTGATTTTTGTGGATTCCAAAGAAAGATTCAAGTCCCGGAGGGCATCTCCATTTTGTTTGCAGGTTGGTGAGAAATTTCGAAAGGATAGTGGGCAAATTTTTTTAGGGCCTTGCGGCCCTCCTCTCATTTTTGGCCTAGCTCCTTCACGGCAGCCCCTCCTCCTTGCCCCTCTAGCCTTATTGCTTCCACACTTAAGCCTTCCCTCCTCACCAAAAAAATTGTTCCTAAATCTTTTTAACAAATTTTTTAAATATTTTTTTTCCAATTTTATATATATATATATCTGAAGCTTGGCATTTGGAATTGGAGGATCTCCAGTGATTCATGCAGCATACCTCCAAGTGGCTTGAAGCCACTAAGGGCTGACTGGTGCACACCCTCTAACCTAAGTTGCAGTAAATGTTGTTCAGGGGTCTGTTTCCTGCTAGAAACGAAACAAAAATGAGGAAACTTCACCCTCTAACCTAAGTTGCAGTAAATGTTGTTCAGGGGTCTGTTTCCTGCTAGAAACGAAACAAAAATGAGGAAACTTGTATAGCACATCCTGGAAACTCGTTTCTGGCCGTACTGGCCCATTTCACGCTGGGGAAATGTGGCCAGTACATCCGGAAATGAGTTTCCAGGACGTATGACAGAGTTTCCAGTTAACACTTGACATTTTCTTTTATTTTTTTTCAATTTTTTCGCTTCTAATTTTTTATTGGATGACTAAAATATCTTCTGGATGCATCTAGATGCCTCTCTAAAGCTATAAAAAAGAAGGTTTTTTTGAGTGGGGCAGCCTAATGTTCAAGCCTATGGCCCTAGTGTTGATATGCAGTTCATGGTAATGTTAAATTCTTAAAGTAAAAGTGACATTCACCTTTATCTTTCATTTTCACCATTTTACTTAAATTTTTAACATTACCATGAAATTCCTCAGGATGTTTGAGAATGGTTTTGCCCTCATTGGATTTTATATGGAGAAAGTAGAATTTTAGATTTCGCTCAAAATCCAGTAGACTTATCTGTTTTTCAGGATTTCAGGATTGGGGGGATTGTAATGTTTCCATTGGATTTCATCATGTACTAGGGTATGGAACTTGTATTTAATCAAGAGAAGCAATCCCTCTATGCAGGGGAGACTCCCAATAACTAAAAGCACCTAGGGTACTAGGGTATGGAACTTGTATTTAATCAAAAGCACTAATGTTGTTTGACTATGTAGGAGGTGACTCACAATCAAGTACGAGACAAGAAATTAGAGATTTCTCGTCCCTGATTTTGGATATTGCTATTTTCATTATGTGATCATTCATGAGTAAATGTGATGTAAATTTAGAGACTTATAGTTTATGCATTGACAATTGACAATTTAATCATAATGTAATAAATTAGAATGTATCATGTATGCTTTATGATTGCACATATTTCTTAGATGTCCTATATATATATATATATTGCGTTTCCTCGTTTCCAAAATTTAGGGAGTGGGAGGGGGCATGTTCCGTACCCGTTCCTGTTTCGGAAACTCGTACTTGTTTCTCCGTATCGTGCAACTTAGCCTCTAACCTTTTCTCATTCCATTTTGAAATCAAGGTTAATACTGACATCGATTTGCAATTAGCTAGAGTTTAGCAACAAATTCAATTTACATTTTTACTGCTGTATAATTGCAGAAATAGAAGTTAGCTTTAGTAACTTTTGCAAACAAATTTCTGAAAATTGTTTTAGTGTTGTTCTGTAGTTTATTTCTGAGTTTTTAGATCAAATACATCAATGGATCAGAAAGAATTAAATTCGTAAATTTTCTGAATTTAGTAACAGATTTAATTTACATTTTTACTGCTGTATAATTGCAGAAATAAAAGTTAGCTTCAGTAACTTTTGCATACAAATTTTTGAAAATTGTTTTACTACTGTTCAGTAGTTTATTTATGAGTTTTTAGATCAAATAAATCAATAGATCAGAAAGAATTAAACTCAAAATTTTTCTGAATTTAACAACAAATTTAATTTACATTTTTATTGTTGTATAATTGCAGAAATAGAAGTTAGCTTTAGTAACTTTTGCAAACAAATTTCTGAAAATTGTTTTAGCACTGTTGAATAGTTTATTTTTAGATTTTAGATCAAATACATCAATAGATTAGAAAGAATTAAACTCAGATTTTTTTTGAAGTTAGCAGTGGTTTTAATTTATATTTTTACTATTGTATAATTGCAGAAATAGAAGTTAGCTTCAGTGACTTTTACAAACTAATTTTGAAAATTGTTTTACTGTTGTTCATTAGTTTATTTATGGGTTTTTAGATCAAATACATCAATAGATCAGAAATAATTAAACTTAGAAATTTTTTGAATTGTAGTTATCAGTTTGTTATTTAAAATTTTCTGCTGTTATACATAGAAATTTCTAAATATTGCATGGTTACATGACTGCTGTTTTAGAATATAATGTTGGTTTTAACATTTGATTTAAGAGCAAATTACTAAACTATAATTTCATTAATATGACTTGAGCTTAAAACATATAGTTTAATTTCTGAAGTTCATTTGTTTTTACATGCTTATGCAAGTAGGATTAATCTAGTTTTACTTATGTATCTAATGATCTTGATTGAGTATTTCATACAAATGAATTGTTGAATTTAAAAGTGTTTTATTTCCAACATTTTACATTTCAGTCTATTGTTCATTTCAGTAATTATTTGTGCAGATTTTACATTTTGCAATGTTGGTATAAGTACTTGTTTTCACATTTAGTCACCACCTTTCTGAGCCTTAAGTTAAATATCATTTAGGACATTTCAGAAATAACTTTAGGCCTGCATTTAACTAAACCTAACCAAGTTTTTGCATTTCACATAGTTTTAAGTTTGCATTTTCATATGAGACAGTCGAGTCTATTCGACAATAGTTTTCCATCCTTTACTTGAACCTTATTTTATTTTCAAAATGGTTGACTCCACAAGGCACTGGTATCATTTTCTTCAAATCATTTTGGATCCTTAAAATCTAACGCAATCTAAAACAAGTATTGGTTGCTTAGCTGTGTCCCTTAGGTTGGTTGGCTCCCAACTAATCTTTCATTTTTCCATTTCCATAGGGTCTACCCGCCTTAGTCTGCGATTGGGAGACAACTCAAACATAGTGATTGGGGATCAGTGTGACAACCTTGATCTGAGCCGTTGTCGCAGTGCCTAGACATTTTGTGCGACAATTTTTTTTGTCGCCGTTGCCGGGGACCAATTTATTGGACCTTGGCTTTACGACAATTCTCATCTTTCATCTTCTATCCTTTATCTTTCATCTTAGGTGTCTGAGTTAGATTCCTATCCAAGTGGCGACTCCACTTTATTCATTTCCTACAAGGGTTTGCACTAGAAGGAATCCAAATACCTTGATTAATCCCACTCCGGATCCTGAAAAGGTTTTTAGAGTTCGATTAAATAGGCTCTCTTCCCATGCACACCTTGATAATCTTGGACAATAAGCTCTCTTTGATATCCATTCGCTTTTTTCAGATCCCATTCAGCAAGACATCATGGATGACTTGTATCTTCCTTGCAATTTTGCTAACATTTAGGGTTACCCGCATGATCTTCCTACTATAGGTTTGGATAAATTGCTTGCTTTCCACGGCAATAATGTGTAACTGTTAATGTTGATTTGGGGTAGCATTGGATGTGCTCTAGCCATGAAAATTGGTGGAGAGGCTAAAGGACATGAGGCCTCCAAGACTTACAAATGGTTTGGGGAAATTCTACCCGGTTAAGGAGATATTAAAATAATTAATATTTTTAATGGAGTTCCTAAGTCTAAACTTAGGAAAAATAAAAATATTAATAGGTATTAATATAAAACTGGGTTAGAAGGTTCTAAAGGACATGGATCAAACCAAATCTAATCTTAGCTGTTGATTAGAGATGTAATCTCGGCCGTTGAAGACTCAAAAGAAAAAGTATAAGAGGAGGGTTGAGGGTCAGTTGGAGATACACTAGAGTGATCAGTCATTCGATTTACTAGAGCAGGGTTGCTATGTAAAGTTGAATTAGTGATCAACAGTGAGGCGCAGTGAGTACTGGACAGAGAGGCAGAGATAGTGTCGAGAGGCCAACACAAAGGTAGAGAGGCAGACGCAGAAGCCAGAGCAGGCCACGCAGAGCCCAACAGAGACAACGTAGAGACAAGAGGGCCTGCATCATCCACGCAGAGGGCAGCAAGAGTGACACAGAGGGTTCCAGAGGCTGCGCAGTGCCTTAGAGGGTTGACGCAATGGGTTCTGAGGTTGACACAGAGGCTAGGAGGGGTGACGCTGTGCTTCAGTGTTGCTGGAGAGGGTTTCGTGGGGCAGGTTTTCTGAATACCTGCTTCCAAATAGAGAGGTATTACTTCTGATTATTTTTCTCTATCGGGTGGGCCAGTTTAGCACCCATTTGTACTCAAGGATAGACTGCATAATAAAATAAACCCTCAGAATTGTTGCACCGGTTTTCCCGCATTGGGTTTTTCCGGGGACGAGTTGTCCAAAAATAACGGTGTCACTTGTGTGTTTGCTATTTCTTTTAGCTGTCGATTTGTAGATGATAGAAACTGTATTGTGTTTATTTCGAAGTTTATATGTTTAAATAACTTGTTTGTAATTAACAAGTAGGAAAAATAAACCGGAAGAATACAAATAAAATTTCTTATGGATAGACTTAGAAATTTCAACATTGAAGATCATCTTAATCGCTTTAGGCATTTCATTAACAAATGGGGTGGTTCTAATGCTGCTCATGAGGATGTGAGGATGAAGCACTTTGTGCTCTCTTTGGAAGAGGATGCTTTAGAATGGTTCACTAGGAGACCTGATCATTCCTTCAATTTGTTACAAGCTCTTACTAATGCCTTTAAGGATAAGTTTGGGGATAAGAGGGAAGAAAGGCAGCTGGTTAAAGCCTTAAGTATCATAAAGAAAAAAGAGAATGAAATTTTTGAGGAATTTAACAGAAGGTTTAATGGTATTGTTAAATAATTACCTCAATATTATAAACCCCCTGATAAATTTCTTCGGGACTTCTACATTGATGCCTTTAACGCTAACCCCTCTTATGAATTAAGACGTGCTAAACTTCCTGATTATAAGGAGTGTCAAACTTTAGTCGAAGAGCTTGAGAAGGATAAGAAGGCATTTGAAAAATTTGAGATTCCAAGCTTTGATAGATCTTCCACAAAGTTAAAAGAGCCTAAGGCTAAAGAAGTTGAGGAATATGAGGATGATTGTATGCAAAAGTTACTTCAAAAGTTGGAAAGCATGGAGCTTAACCAAGAAAAATTAATCTCTAACCATGCTAAAGAGATATGTACTCTGCAATCTAGGTTGGTCCAAATGGAATGGTCGCAAGCTCAAAGTTCCCAACTTAGAAATAATAACAAAAATAATAATGCTTGGCAGAGGAAAGGGCAATCAATTGAACATCGACTGCCAAATCCCCTTGAATCTGCCAATCTTGTTGAGGATGCTTCTCCATATTGTAGGGCTTGTGATGCCTTGCATAAAGAAGCTACTTGCCTCGCTATTAAGATAATTGTGGATAATGGTATCTTTGGGGCAAGTAACTAGATTAATGTCGTTGGTAGGGAATATCAACTATCAAATGAAAACTGGGAAGGGGTTAAGGAGCATAGTCATGATGTCAGACCTTTCATGTCTTCGTATAGTATCAATAATTTTGACCATGACAATGATATGCTAGTTAAATTATTCAGTGGAAGGCCCTCCTAAGTTCAAATCTTAGAAATTGCGAGGGATAAGGGCCTAACTTATCAAAGAAGGGACATAGATCAAAGTGATAGACATGCTCCCCTTCGAAATTTTAGCTCCTCCTCTGAAATGAATATTGATTTGGGTGGATGGTTGAACAATTCCAAAATCTGGGTTCCTGTCACTGAAGTTTTGAAAATCCCTTCCTAAAGGGCTAAGTTGTTAAATGCCATTGAGAATCCTCGTATTAATGTTACTGAAGACAAGGCTCCTGAGACTGTCTACCAGGGTGCTCCTGTGTATTTTCAAAGTATGGACTCTGACAACAATGAGCATAAACCATTTTTCATTATCTTGATGGTTAATGGTTACAAGTTGTACAATTACATGTTAGATTCGGGTGCTTCAGCTTGTGTTATGACCAAGAGGGTCATGGTACAACGAAATTTAAGGATTTCTAGGCCTTACTGCAACATTTGTGTCATGGATTCTAAGAAAATCGAAGTTCATGGGTTAATAAGGATTTATAAGTCCATTTGTCTGTCTACCCTGACATTATGATTGTGATGGACATAGTTGTAGTTGATGTTTTTGATGCTTGGGGTATGCTATTGTCTAGGAAATGGGCCTCTAATCTAGGAGGAAGTATCCAAATGAATTGGTCATATGCTATGATTCCTTCTCCTAGAGGTTTCAGATTCATTAGACTAAATAGGGAGCTAGAAAGGAGATTCCACGTGGAAGATCCTAAGAGACCCCATAATGAGGTGATCACCGACAAGCTTGACTTGTGGAATTACGCTATTTTGTCTAATTCCATAATCCCCTCAGAAGTTAGGGTTGACGAGGAGATAAGTGATCTGAAGAGTCAAGTATGGTATATGCATTTCGATGGTGTATCATCTAGGCATGGTAAAGGTGCTGGGATTGTTTTAAAGTCTCCCTTAGGGCATGTTTTCAAATTTTCCTATAGATTAGAATTTGGAGCAACCAGCAAGATGGCTGAGTATGAAGCCTTGTTGTTGGGCCTTGAATTGACAAAAGGCTTAGGAGTTAAATTGCTTCATATTAGGGGAGACTTTGATTTGGTTATCATGCGGGTTAAAAATAAATTTACTTGTAAGAATCAAAGATTGAGAAACTATCGGAATGCAGTTTGGGATATTTTGGAATACTTTGATGCTCTTGACCTCGAACCTGTCCCAAGAGAGAAAAATAGTTTGGCCGATGAGCTTGCTGTAGCCGCATCTACCTTGCAGTTGTCTGATTAATTAGTGAAGGATAAGATTAAAATGGAAATTATTTTTAGACCTTCTGTTCCAGATAATTTAGATCATTGGCAAGTTTTTGATGACGAAAAGCAAGTGATTCGCTTTTTAAATAACTTGGATTAGTTTGAGAATTTCTAGGTAAGATATAGAGCAGATGGGTCTGATGACTATGAATATATTATAAAATCTACTCCTAGGAATGTTGTTGCCTTAGAGCAACACTTTGATCGACATGATGCCACAAACATAGGAGAAGAAAATAAGATGGATCCTGGCGAATTTATTGAAGTAAATATAGGTACCCCTAGTTACCATAAAATTGTTAAAATTGGTGAGGGTACTAGTAAGGTAGAAAGAAGAAAGATAGTCGATTTACTTCATGAATATCAAGATGTCTTAGCATTTTCTTATGATGAGCTAAAGGGTTATAAGGAAGATGTCATGAAGCGTACTAAGCCTTTAAAGGATGAGAATGCTAAGCCCTTTCGTTAGAAGCTTAGACAGATAAACCCTAGGTTGGTCCCCTTAGTCCAAAAGGAGCTTGCAAAAATGCTCACAGCTGGAATCATTGCTCAGACTAGGCATTCATCATGGTGTTCCAATCTGGTGATTGTTAGAAAGAAGAATGGAACAATCAGAGTTTGTGTTGATTTCAGAAACCTTAATCTAGCATGTAAGAAGGATAATTATCCTTTGCCAAATATGTAGACCATGTTGCAAAGGATAACAGGTTCTGGAATGATGTCCCTGCTAGATGGTTTCTCTGGGTATAATCAAGTTTGGGTTAAGATAGTAGATCGACACAAAACTACTTTCACCACACCATGGGGTACATTTGAATACATTGGAATGCCTTTTGGGTTAACTAATGCTAGGGCTACCTTTCAAAGGGCTATGGACTATGCCTTCAAGGGTTTAATCGGTAAAATTATTGAAATTTATCAAGATGATCTTACGATTTTTTCTAAGAATTGTATCAGTCATATAGGTCATCTTAGGCATGCTTTTAATAGATGTATAGAATTTGGAATCTCTTTGAATCCCGCTAAGTCTGTTTTTGGAGTAACAGAAGGGAAGTTGCTTGGTCACATCATTTCCAAGGATGGGATCAAGATTGACCCTAAGAGGGTTGAGGCAATCCAAAAGATTCCTCTCGCTCATAATCTCAAATCCCTTCAGTTTTTTCTTGGGAAAACCAATTTCCTTGGAAGATTTATTCCAAACTACGTAGAAATAGCTAAGCCTATTCAAAGTCTTCTAAAAAAGAATGTTAAATTTTTATGGAAAGACGATGGAGAAAACGCTTTTCAGGAGATCAAGGGTGCTATTGCTAAAGCTTCTGTCTTAGTTAGTCTCGATTATTCGAAAGACTTCATGATTTTCTCTTTTGCTTCTGAAGATACAATTACTAGTGTCATGTTACAAAAGAACAAAGACTATCATGAACAACCTATAGCTTTAATGGGTAGAGCGCTTGAGAATTTTGAATTAAATTACACTCCCATGGAAAATCAAGCCTATGCCTTAGTTAAATCTCTTAAGCATTTCAGGACTTATGTGGGTTATTCCAAGATCATTGTTTTTGTCCCACACTCTGCTGTTAAAGATATATTAACTCAAATTGATTTCTCAGGGACTCATGCTAGGTGGGTTACTAAGATTCAAGAATAAGATGTAGAGATTAGACCCACCAAGTTAGTCAAAGGTCAAGGTTTGGCTAAAATGATGACCAAGGAAAATGTAAAAGCTCTTGGTTTGATTTGTCTTAATGATTCATCTTTGCCTGAGCTGCAAAGATTATGAGAGCATGAATGGTACAAGGATATTATTTATTATTTGTTAAATCTTACATGTCCTAACCATTTAGTTTCTCATAGGAGAAGGGCTCTTAGATTAAAAGCCACTAAGTATTGCCTTATGAAGGATGTCTTTGGAGAAATCTTGAGGGCATTGTACTTAGATGTGTTGATGAGATAGAGTCTACAAAGTTGATTTCTGAGTTTCATTTAGGATTTTGTGGTGGTCATTATGCTATTAGAACCACCGCCCACAAATCCTTAGAGTTGGTTTCTATTGGCCTTATATATTTTTCTGATGTTCATAAATTTGTTAGAAGTTGCCAAGCTTTCCAAATGTTCACTGGGAAGCAGAAGCTAGCTGTCTTGCCCCTACAACCTGTCGCTGTTGTGGCACCTTTTCAGCATTGGGGTCTGGATTTCATTGGAAAATTCCATGAAAATTCTAGCAATGGCTACTCATGAATCTTGGTGGCTACTAATATTTTTACTAAATGGGTTGAAGCCTTTCATGCTAAGAATGCCATTGAAAAGTTCATAATGGATTTTATTGAAAATCATATTATTACTAGATTTGGTTTCCTAGCTAAAATCACCACCGATAATGCCAAGGCTTTTAGTTTTATAGAGTTTTTGTCTTTTTGTTTTAAGTATGGCATTATGTTATCTCATTCGTCTGACTACTATCCTCAGGGTAATGGTCTGGCTGAATCAAGTAACAAAAATCTTATAACCATTATCAAGAAGATAGTAGGAGATAACAAGCGGTCCTGGGACAACAATATCAAGTATGCTTTATGGAAGATAAGATAACTAAAAAGAAAGCTACTGGTAAAAGTCCCTTTGAACTTGTCTATGGCATGGATGTGACATTACCCGTCCATCCTAAATTACTATCTTACCAACTCCTTGAGCAGTTTGCTAGTGATAAAGATGCTGTCCAAAACAGGATTGATCAAACCGTAGAGTTGGATGAAACTCACAGGAGGGCTTTTGATAGTATATGCAAGAATTAGTCTAACATTAAGAAAAGCTTTGACAAATCTTCTCGGTCTAGATCTTGCAGGTTGGAGATCTGGTTTTACTATGGGATCATAGAAATGAAAAGCCAGGAAAGCATAAGAAATTTGACAATTTGTGGCCGGGACCTTACATTATCCGAGGCATTGTTGGTCCAAATTCATTCCACTTGAGCAGATTGGATGGTGAACCACTTGACTTACGTGCAAATGGCCCAATGCTCAAGCTATTCTTTAAAGATGATATTTGATGCCATGGGGCATCCTTTGTATTGTATTTCTAAACCTACACCTTGTCATTTCAACATTTTATTTCTATTCTTAGATTAAGTTTACATTTCATGTTTGTAGAATTGTTACAAATCTTTTATTTCATATTCTTAATGTTATATGATAATTTTTGGATTATATTTAGATGGACACTACTTATGTCATTTTGTGTTTTCTTTGGGTGCAGATTGTAGATTCTCATATTCCTTCAATGAAGCAACATGTCCCCAAGTAGAGCCAGATGTTGAGCAGTCCATGTCAACTACCCCATGGCTGTACATTTTTTCGCGCATGGATTTCCATCATGATCAAGCACTCAGATGATCCACATATTCATCATTATCAACTACATGTACATTGGATTTTTGTAAACCCTTTATGTATTTTGTAATGTAAATGATCCTAGAAAGACAAATGTATGTAGCAATCTAGGTAAATTTATTTTTCTGATGATGATTTCTATCTTAGGAGGTTTTTAGTCTCACCGATTCATGTGTGTTTCTAAACACGGATGATCGACCAAGTTTTTTCTTGTGCAAGGATTTCCATCATGTCTGAGCACTTAGATGATCCACAGATTCATCATTATTAGCTACATGTACACTGGAGTTTTGTAAACCCATTCTCCATTTTGTAATGTAAATGATCATAGTAATACAAATGTATGTAACAACCTAGGTAAATTTATTTTTCTGATGATGATTTCTATCCTAGGAGGTTTTTAGTCTCACCGATTCATGTGAGTTTCTAAACACGGATGATCGACAAAGTTTTTCCCTCCAACCTAACCCCAAAGCTAGGGTGGATTTTGTCGTTAGGATTTTAAATAAATCCTATTGTTATTTATCGAGTCTCTGTAAAGTGATTTGGGAATAATTCTAACTGTTTGGTTAGATTGTTTTATTACAAGTCACTTAGTCTACTAGATCATCTTTTGTGTCACAGAAATGAGTAATTATTGAGGGTCTATAACGAACGGGTGTTCCCCCTTCATGGGTGAGAAATATAATATTTCATGTAAAAAATATTTAGTGCATGGTCCTTCATAGTTAGACACCATGGCTAAAAAATAGAGGGTTGGAAAAATTAATAATACGGTCATGAGTCAATTAATTAAAATATCTGGCTAAAATAAATTAAAATGCTAAAGCCAAAAATTTAATTAATTTAGGTCCTAAGAAAAATTAAATTCTCCAACATTTAAAATTTGTGGGTTTTAAAATTCCTAATTTTTGGAGGTACCCGGCCAAGGGAATATTGAAAATTTCAAGATATTTTGAACCATTGCGCTATAGTAGTTAAGTCAAAGTCAACTTTTTGCGGCAATTAACTCAAAATAATTATTTTTGAGTTAATTAAAAGGAAATTAAAACTGAAATTCGAATTTCTTCAAAAAATAACTTTATTTCAACGGTGATGATTAAAATATCATTTAATTTTCATGAATAGTTGACATTGCTTTGATGTGGATCAAGCCAACTAGCCGTTGGAGAATTTTTCTATAAATGTGAGGCCTCTCTCCATTATTTGAATCCGATTTCTAAATCGTGTACTTGCTCTAAGAAAGATTTTATAATTTTTTTGGTTAATAAAACACAAAGACTTTGGGGTTCAGATCATGGTGTTCCTCTTTCAGATTTATGTGGTAATATTGTTCTTAATACTTTGCTGCTTTTATTTGTATTCACTGGTTAATAACATTGAGGATTGATCTGTATACATGTATCTTTCACAGATTTCTGGGTTTTTAGAATATCATTTTAATTTGATAGAAGTAGCAGGTATCTCTATTTCTTGATGACTTGATGATCATTTTTAAATCTATTAATTTAACAATCAGATCTAAGTGTGCTGAAGTTATCATTCAGGATTTGGGCTTTTGGGGAAGTCCTCAACTGAACCAATTGACTCTCATTTTATAGAATCTAAAGGAGCCCACTGCATTTTTAATTTATGAAGTCATTTTATGGAATATTTTACTTGCAGGATTTTTCTTGGGTTTGTGATTATTTAAAATTTAAAATTTATTTCTAAATATTGTGCAAAATTTGTTTAAATCTGGCTAATAAAGGGCCTTTATTTGCAAATATGCTAGATCTGTAGAATATTATTGTAGATTTGTAAATAAAAAATTTCTAATTCATTGGGGTTTTGGGTATTTCATATTTTTGCATATACAGGTTTTGGGTTTTTATTTGTTGTTTGTTGTAGGAACAACTTCTGAAGATTGCAGGTTATTTTTGTGGATTCCGTAGAAAGATTCAAGCCCCGAAGGGCATCTCCATTTTGTTTGCAGTTTGAGTACAAATTTCGAAAGGATCATGTGCAAATTTTTTTGTAGGGCTCGGAGGCCTTCGTCTCATTTTTGGCCTCCCTCCTTCATTGTAGCCCCTCCTTCTTGTCCCTCCAGCCTTACGACTTCCACCCTCAAGCCTTCCCTCCTCACCAAAAAATTTGTTCATAATTTTTTTCTAAAAAGATTCCCTTAATTTTTTTTAAATGATTTTTTTTTGAAGCTTTAGGATTTGGAACTGGAGGATCTCCAGTGATTCGGGCAACATACCTCCTATGAAAATTTCTAAAATGGAAATCTTACTGCAGTGATTAATATGACTTCTTTTAATTATTACTTGAGAGATAAATTATCTACGGTATTCTTACGACAAATATCGAAACATATTCTACTGCAGCCTTCACAATTAAAACATTATAGAAAGTAAGTGTAAGTAAAATGTTGGCACATATACAAACACAATGACACAGTTATTTTTGGACAATTGTTCCCGGAAAACCCAATGTGGGAAGACCGGTGCATCAGATGAGGGTTTTATTCTTCTTCAGCAAAATTCAACATGTACAAAATTTCACTCTGCAGTATAGAACAAGACTTTTTGAGAAATATTACAGACATTCCTGGACAAGTATCTGACCCGAGAGAGAGGTTCCTTCACCCTCTGCGTCTCTCTGGCTTGCCCAACGTTACTTTCTCTGGTGTCTGGACTGGTTTGTGCAATGGATGCATCGCTCAAGCTAGTGTTGCCTCTCCCAGCGTAAATCTGCCCAACCCTCTCCCTTTTGCTGCTCCGTGTCTTCGTCCCTGTCTCCCTGACTGATGTTGAACTCTCTCTGTCTCTCCTCCACCTACAACTCTCCCTCTGAACCTATTTTCTCTTGTCGAACTTCGAACAGTGAGAAAATCGATTTCTCTTGTGCAACTGAGTATTGGCCTGGTGCATTTTCCAAATGACCCTCAAGCCCCTTTTTATATCTTTTTGTTGGGCAACCAACGACTTAGATTAAATCTTAATCAAAGACTCAGATCGTTTTGGCTTAATCCGTGGCTTTTTCTAGAAGATTCATCCTTGATTAGATTAATACCCATGAATATCTTAATTTTCCTATGTTTAGACCTAGGAACTCCATTAAAAATATTAATTATTTTAATGAAATCACTTATGGGTGGAATTTTCCAAAACGATTTTTAGGTTCTTTGAAATACCTGTGCTCAATCCTCCCTACAAAATTTGAGGCTTAGAGCACATCTGATGCTACCCCAAATCAACACCTTGAAAACAAGGTTAATAATGACATAGATTTACAATTAGTTGGAGGTTAGCAACAAATTGAATTTACATTTTTATTGCTGTATAATTGCAGAAATAGAAATTAGCTTTAGTAACTTTTGCAAACAAATTTCTGAAAATTGTTTTACTGCTGTTCGGTAGTTTATTTTTGAGTTTTTAGATCAAATATGTCGATAGATCAGAAATAATTAAACTCGGAAATTTTCTGAATTTAGATCAAATACATTAATATATCATAAAGAATTAAACTCCGATTTTTTTTGAATTGAGTTATCAGTTTGCCATTTAAATTTTTCTGTTGTTATACATAGAAATTTCTGAATATTGCATGGTTACATCACTGTTGTTTTAGAATATATTGCTAGTTTTAACATTTGATTTAAGAGCAGATTACAAGACTGATATTTCATTAATATGAATTGAGCTTAAAACATTTAGTTTAACTTCTAATGTTCATATGTTTTTATATGCTTATGCAAGTAGGATTAATCTAGTATTACTTATGCATCTAATGATCTTGATTGAGTATTTCATACAAATGAATTGTTGAATTTAAAAATGTTTTATTTCTAGCATTTTACATTTCAGTAATTATTTGTGCAGATTTTACATTTTGCAGAGTTGGTATAAGTACCTATTTTCACATTGAGATCACCACCTTTCTGAGACTTAAGTTAAGTAAGATTTAAGGGGTATTTTAGAAATAATTTTAGGCCCTCATTTAACTAAAACTAACCAAGTCCTTACATTTCACATAGTTTTAAGTTTGCATTTGCATATGAGACAGTCGAGTCTTTTCAGCAACAGTTTCCCATCTTTTACTTGAACCTTATTTTCTTCGCAAGATAGTTGACTCCACAAGGCACTAGTATCACTTTTTTCAAATCATTTTGGATTCTTAAAGTCTTGCGCAATCTAAAACAAGTATTGGTTGCTTAGCTGTGTCTCCTAGGATGGTTGGTTCCCAATTAATCTTTCATTTTTCCATTTCCATAGGGTCTACCCACCTTAGTCTACTATTGGGAGACAACTCAAATGGAGTGATTGGGGACGAGTGTGACAACCCTCGGTCTGAGCTGTTGTCGCGGTGCTTAGACATTCTGTGCGACAACAAGGCTAAATCGAATTAGGAGAGACATATAAATATAATTAACTCTCATTGTGAGAGAGCATCATCATCACTTGGATCTTTTAACTTTTACAAGAATTTCACAATATGCTCTTCGATGCTACTATAGAGATTCTTTGATGCATATCGATATCTTGGATGCTAAATTTTCGATATCTCTTGGAGCTACTTCTTTTTCTATGGTTGGATATATCTCGTCATCTTGTAAGTACATTTTGTTGAGAATTTCTCTTGGATAGTATCTAATGTGTTGAATTATTGCAACTAGTTAATTCTCTTGTGCCCTAATTTATTGAATATCATTGTAAAAGGTTACTTGGTTGTAAATTGCACATGTTACTCATTGTATAACAATAGATGGATGTTCTTAGTGGATGGGATTTTGTTCTTCTTCCATGAAAAGCCATAGATATTGAGTAGGTAATTGTTAGAGTGGTTGTTAGGAAATCATTCTTTGGCCTCCTTGATGATGATTTTTGCAAATCTTTAATCATCATAGAGTCCATCGCCCAAGGATTAGGCGCTGATCCAATCCAAATTGGTGATGAACCCACCCTTCTCTTCTTTTCTTCTTTCCAAAAATTTTGGCCCCTTTTTCCTAAATAGCTACCTGGGGTGTCCAACGAAATTCATTAGAGGAATTTTAAGATTCTGCTTGGAAAAAAACTCTTGCTTAGAGTTTCCTCTTAGAGACCTCAAATTTTGGTGGAATTCTCATAGTTAATTCTCCGAAAATCCTATGCCCTAGGCATGCCCTAGAAGGGAAATCTCGTTATTTTTCCTTGGAGAAGGTGGTCTTCTTGAGGGTCATATGATCCTAGTATTCAGAGGAATAAATCATAGTAGACCCTTTCCACTCTCCTACCTTGACCTAGTGAGCACTTTGGAGGAACTCCCCCCATGAATATCATAAAATACCTAGGTCTAGCGTAGGATTTTCTAGGTCTCTCCAAAGGAGTGAAAGGACTATTATAACTTTCTCTCTGAGCATTGGATTTCGTAAATAGTCACAGAAAGAGGATGGACTGTAGTTTGTTGAGTATCGTTTTCAGAGCCGAAGGTCGCAACAGTTGACACGTGGCACTTCGTACAAGTTTGCTCTACTAAACCAGTCTATAATCAGGTCATCGTGGGAGATTGGGCATAACATTTTCTTGAAGAATCCAATCTTGATAAGACCTGTGGGGTTGGAAAGAGGATTCAGAGGGCTACCACATGATGAAATTTCAGACTCTGGAGATCCGAAATTACATAGATACAACAGATTCAATATCGAGCTCCTAAAAGTCAAGAAAAAACATGCATTCAAGGATCACTGCAGCAAGGACCACACATCAACAATCATGGGTAAGTCTCCTACAACAAGGTATGTATGGTTGGTGTTTACATTTGAATTTTGAGTATCATCTCTGACATATGTTTTTGCAGGACAATTTAAGTATATACAGGGTCTTAGTTATATCTCTATGTCTCTATGAAACAGAAAATGCCTGATACGCAAAATTTTATATATATAAATATTTTATTAAGATATGAAATTACGGATGATGATGTTTACAGTGGGTTGCCTGGCTTATATACCACCATGGGCACCCTTTAGGAAAGGGCATGATCTTATGATCGTGCCCTTTCGTCTAACTAAACCTAAATTAAATAATAAACCTAAAAGTAACTAATTTTTTTACATAACATTGCCTTCCTCTCGAAAGAATGCTTTGTCCTCAAAGCATACGTAACGACGGATGTTGTTGACAAAATGCTTCATTCTCCCAAGAAGTTTCTTCTTCGGGCAAGTCCTTCCACTTGATCAGATATTCCTTGATAGTACGATAACGAAGCTTTCTTTCTCTAGTAGACAAAATACCTTCTGGTTCTAAAATGACTCTTCCCTCATCATCTAGGGATGGAAGTGTTGTTTGCGCTGTTTGATTGTTACCTAGTGCCCTTTTAAGGCAAGATACGTGGAAGACGTTGTGAACACGACTTGTCTCTGGAAGGCTTAAACCATACGCAACTTGGCTAATCTTTTTGTTGATCTGATAAGGTCCATAAAACTTTGGTGCCAATTTGTTTTTTCCTTTCTGTTTTAAGGATAATTGTTTGTATGGTTGGAGCTTAACAAATACCCATTCTCCAACTTCAAACTCTCTTTCGGTTCTGTTACGGTCTGCTTGTTGCTTCATACGATTCCTTGCATTATTCAGGTTTTCTTTTAATATTTGGACGATTTTTTGGGTTTCTTCTAGTTGATCTTTAACAGCAGGTAGATTTGTTTGGACAATAGCTAGATCTTTCCATTTCGGGGGTTCATATCCATATAGGGCTTGAAATGGCGTCATTTTTGCTGATGTATGATAGGTGGAGTTATACCACCATTCAGCAAGGTGTAACCATTGAGCCCATTTATTTTGTTTTTCTGTAGCGTAGCAACGTAGGTAGGCCTCCAAACATTTATTGACAACTTCTGTTTGGCCATCTGTTTGCGGGTGATAAGCGGAACTCATATTTAAGTAAGTTCCTATATGGTTGAACAATTCCTTCCAGAAATTACCTTTGAACTTGGCATCTCTATCACTTACAATGACTTTTGGAAAACCGTGTAACTTATATATATTTTTGCAAAATATTTCAGCGATTTCTTTTGCTGAGTATGACTTCTTTATTGCCATAAAGTGAGCATATTTGGTGAGTCTGTCGACTACTACGAAAATCTTGTCCTTGCCTTCAGATACTGGTAATCCTTCGATAAAGTCCATTGAGATTTCTTCCCACTTCTGATTTGGAATGTTTAAGGGGTGAAGTAATCCTGGTGTCGTAATATTTTCGCTTTTATTCCTTTGACATGTGTCACACTCTGCTACATACTTCTGAATATCACGATTCATTCCCTTCCAAAAGAAGGATTGACGTGTAGTAAGTCTTAAAGAATCCTATGTGTCCAACTGACGGTGAGTCATGTAATTCCTTGAGTATCTTAAACTTAAACTTGGAATTTATACTTAGATATATTCTTCCCTTATACCATAGGATATCATTCTTCCACTCAAATTTTGAGTTATTGGGAAGGTTATTGATTATTGCTGTTACTTCTGGATCCTTGGCATACTCACTTTGAATTTCGTTAAGCCACTCAGGAACAACAACCGACATTGCAAGTAGTGTTGGTTCTTCATCTTTCCTGGATAAGGCATCGGCTACTACATTGTCTTTACCTCTTTTATGTAGTATTTCCAAGTCAAAAGTGGCAATTTTTTCAATCCATTTTTGTTGTTCTTCGGAAAGCGTTTTTTGTTGAAGGAGATGTTGGAGACTGTTATGGTCTGTTCGAATAGAAAACTTACTTCCCAAAAGATATTGCCTCCACTTAGCTAGTGCGTGCATGATAGCGAGCATTTCTTTGTTGTATGTGGATTTGAGGCGCTCTCTTTTATTGAGCTTCCTACTTTCGAAAGCTATGGGATGTCCTTGTTGCATTAGTACTGCACCTATACCGAATCCAGAAGCATCACACTCAATGATAAATGGTTTAGAAAAATCTGGTGTTGCTAATACGGGAGCATTAGACATAATTTCTTTTAATTTTTCAAAACACCTTCCGGCTTCCTCATCCCATAGAAACGAATTCTTCTTTAAAAGATTTGTTAGAGGTGCAGTTATATGTGCATAGTTTTTAATAAACCTTCGGTAATATCCTGTCAAACCTAAGAACCCTCTTAACTTGGATATATTAACAGGTTTGGTCCATTCTTTTATAGCTTTGATTTTGTTAGGGTCCACCTTTACACCTTCATGGGATATAATGTGTCCAAGGTATTCTACTTCTTCCTTTCCGAAGGTGCATTTGGATTTTTTTGCGTAAAATTGGTGTTCTTTAAGTAGTGTAAGAACTTTATCCAAATGTTGCAAGTGCTCCTTCCATGTTTTACTGTAAATTAGAATATCGTCAAAGAATACTAATACAAACTTTCTGAGATGTGGGCGAAATAATTCATTCATAGTTGCTTGAAACGTTGCTGGTGCATTGGTTAATCCAAATGGCATTACTTTAAATTCATAATGACCTTCGTGTGTTCGGAATGTGGTTTTTGGTATGTCTTCTAATCTTATTCTAATTTGATAGTAACCTGATCTTAGGTCCAATTTTGAGAAATACCTTGCGCCATGTAGCTCATCCAACATTTCGTCGATAAAGGGGATTGGAAACTTGTTTTTAATTGTTATTTTGTTTAATCCCCTATAGTCAATACATAGCCTGAATGACCCATCTTTCTTCCTTACCAACACCACTGGACAAGCGTAAGGACTTTTACTTTTCGAGATGATTCCACATCTTAAGAGGTCTTGGATTAATCTCTCGATTTCTGTTTTTTGTTGATGTGGATATCGGTATGGTTTGATGTTAATCGGGTCTGATCCTGCCTTGAATTCTATTGTATGCTCAATTTCCCTATTAGGCGGCATCTTTAGAGGTAGATCTTGAAATACTTCTTCATGTTTCCTAATTAGTTCTTGTATCTCTGGTGACTCTTCACTGGTCATATTTGCAGATAACATTTCTAACTGATGACATTGTACTACATAAGCAGGTGCTCCTCTTCGAATCATCTTCATCATCTGAGATGATGATACAATTTGATTTTCTGGTGCTTGTAACCCATGTAATTTGTACTTTTGACCTCCCCATTTGAATTTTATAAATTGTACTTGGTGGTTAGCGGCATAAGTACCTAAGGTTCGTAACCACTGGACACCTAAGACTACATCTACTCCTCCTAATGGTACTGTGAAGAACGAAGACTCTAAACTGAAGTCTTGAATTTGCAATTTAACCTTATGACATTTCCCCACTTTTTCAATCCTCTTACCGTCTGCTACCATTACCTTCATGCTTGGTAAGGGAAATGAAAAAATATTGAGTCTCTTGGCCATGGTTGCATCCAAAAAATTGTGTGCTACCAGAGTCAATGAGAACCACCACGTTGTTCTTCTTAATGTGTCCCTTTAACTTTAGAGTCTGAGGTTGTGATATACCTGTCATAGCTGATAACGACACTTGCGAAATACTTTCGTCATCTAATTCTGGTGAGAATTCTGGGGTATCTCCTGTTTCTTCTATGTCAGAATCTTCACTGTTTGAGTCATTGGTTGCTTCACAATTATATAGGTTTTTTGGTTCTTTTCCTTTAACACACCTATGTTTAGGATCCCACTTTTCACCACAGCGCTTGCATTTACCCTCCTTTATCCTTTGCGCTTCCACATTAGATTTTCCATCTTCACGACGATGTGGTGGAACATATCTTGTATTTTTTGCGTCTGCATACTGAGGTGTTCTTCGTCTTGAATATGTTTTTTCGGCTTTTGACCAAAATATTTGTTCGAATTTCTTTTCGATTGTTTTTTCTTTTCGTCGTGCTACTTCTATTGATGAAATGTCATGCATCTCAAGTTCTACTTGTAAATGGGTTTTAAGTCCCGAGATGTATGACTGAATTAAACGAGATTCTGATAACCCAGGCACTCGAGTTACTAAGGTCTCCCATTCTTGAGTGTATTCATCCACACTTCCTTTTTGTCGTAATTTGATGAGTTTTGAAAAGAACTCTTCTTCTTTTACACCTTCAAATCTTTTAAAAAAAGCATCTTTAAATTTTCTCCAGTTAATGACGTGTGTTGTTTTTTTCCACCACATATACCAGTTATATGCTTCTCCTTCCATTTTCATGGATGCATGTCTGAGCTTTTCGTCATCGTCAGTGATGTCATATATCTCAAAGTATTCTTCTGCCTTATTTATCCATGCAACGTTGTTTTTTTCGTTTCCATCGAATTTAGGCATCTCAACCTTTGCCCTCTTCTGGTATGTGGCTAATGGTTGAGCAAAAAGAGGGTGTTGATTAGTAAGGGTATCCCAAAGTTTCTTGTTTGTAAAGGCTGTGTTACTTGCTTCCTGGTGGGGTGTCGCTGATTTTCTTGGGGATTCGACCTTTTCATGAGAATTTGTTGATTTTGTTGAATCTAATGAGAGGTGTTCTTGATTCTCTTCACTTTCTTTTAATAGCTCTTCGGGTGTACAATTCGACCTTTTACACAGAAGTCTCAGCATTGTTAAAGCATCTCTGATGTTTACTTCTGTTTGGACATGTTGACTTTCCATCTTTATCTCTATTCGATTTGTCGTATCTTGAAGATTTTTTATTTTGTCTGCTTGCTCCCCAAGCTTGCTTTCGACTTCATTTAATCTTTTACTGACCTCGTCGTGGTTGTTATTTATCTTATGCTCTGCGTCAACCAATTTTTTCTGGAAATCCGCCATTGTCATTGTCGACATTGAGCGGGTTTGCGGGGGCGTGTATTTATCTGCCAGCGTAAAGTTTTTTTTTTTTTCTAAATTAAATTAAATTAATTTAATAATTTAATTTAATTAGTAATAATTTTTTTAATTAATTATACATTATAATAATTATAATTTATAATTATTAACCTTTTATATATATATATATCAATTAAAGTTATAATATAACTTATAATTAAATTATATATATATATTATATATAAATTAAATATGATATACATATAATTAAATCAAGTTATAATTATAACATAACGTATGGACAGTCACGTCTTTTCCTCACTGTCCTGAAACTTATCGCTATAATTATGTTATATATCTCGTTAAACTCTGAACAGCACGTCGATTTTTTTAACGGAACCCTTTTGACTTATTCAAAAAAAATGTATCATATATCATCGTAACACCGCAGGCTGGCTACGGTCGATGGTGGAAGTCTGTGGGCAGCGGACGGATGGACGGATAAACCGAGAACGAACTGCTCCGATACCAGATGAAACAGAAAATTCCTGATACGCAGAATTTTATATATATAAATATTTTATTAAGATATGAAATTACAGATGATGATGTTTACAGTGGGTTGCCTGGCTTATATACCGCCATGGGCACCCTTTAGGAAAGGGCATGATCTTATGATCGTGCCCTTTCGTCTAACTAAACCTAAATTAAATAATAAACCTAAAATTAACTAATTTTTTTACATAACACTCTATATGTCATAGTTAGATTTTCGAATGTCCTATTCTTGATACTACACATTTGATGCTACACGAAGTCTGCTAAATGTATATGATGTTATAAGTTCATGTTACTTGTCTTGTCATATTTGATAGAATGGTCTCTGTTGTTGTACTTAGAACTTGGTCCATCACAAGTCTAGGGTCTATCATCAGTTTTTGTTGTATATGGTCAGTTTTGGATATAGTCTTGCATAGAGTCCAGGCCTATATCAAAAGTGGGAGTCTTTGTTTACTGCTGCAACAAGTCAACAACAAAAGTGATAAGCACACTTCAAGTATGCATTTTAATTTTAATTTGTAGTTATTCATTATTATGCACTTACACGCGTTTTGCAGGTAGAGGTAAGTTGGGGGGTATTTTGTTTTGTTTTGGGATTAGTTTCGCCGGGCAAATTTTGCATGCAGGTAGAAGAAGATTCAAGTACAACTTCAAGCAAGAATTCAAGAGCAGAAGTATCAAATCAAAGGAAGCATTGCAATGGGACATCCTTTGAAGACATGACAACCATCCGTATATTGGGAAGAAGTGTCAAGGCTAAGAGTCATCATTGTAAAGTTGTAAAAGAGTCATTTGTAAAAGTGTCATCATTGGAAGAGTCATTTGTCTAAAAGAATCAATCTGCCTAGAGTTGAAAAGGCATTATTGGGAGGTATAGGAGTCATTGTTGGGATGATGTCATGGTTGGGTTGCAGGGCATAGAGTGATTGGGTATTTGGTCAAGTACACGAAAATCATTGTACATCATATTGTATTGTGGATTGTTGTCCCTGGTTTGGAAATCCACAATCTTGTCTTATTTCAGTCATTATAGGGTGGCAGGGAGGTGCTAGGTAGGTGTATGAAGTCGCCTACATGTTGGGGCCTATGAACCAGTGTTGTTAAAATCGCGATATTATCGCAATTTTATCGTTTACTCGCGATTTTTTCATTAAAACGATAATATCGCGAGTAGTACTCGCAAATTTTTTTTATACGCGATTTTTTCCCAATTTATCGCCGGATGTCGGGGCAGCGCAGTTTTATAAGCCAAAAAATGATTTTTTTTTTCATTTCATTTGTACAGCTGAGCGTGCGGAGGGCAATGGAGTGTTGGAGAGGCTTGGAGCTAAATCAATTGCGTGGAGGAGAAAATCAAAGAGTGTGCTAAGGTGGAGACTGATTATCTCCATAAAAACGGTATGGGCACCAATTTGTTTTTGTTTTCATTGTTTTGAAGCTTTGTTTTTGTTTTTTTTTCATTGTTTTTGGTTGGGTTTGGAATAGGGATTTTGACATTTGTCCAATGTAATGTTTTTTTAGTTTTTTTGGTTGGGTTTGGAATGGGATTTTTGACATTTGTCCAATGTATTGTTTTTTTAGTTTTTTTTGGTTGGGTTTGGAATGGGGTTTCTTAAAATCTATGTAATTGTTTTTAGTTTTTGTACAATGTAAAAATTAAAATACTAAATTGTAAGTTTGTAACTTGTAAATACTAAATTGTAATCCTTATTTTCCCATAGGTTCATGACTTCACCGAAACACCATTCAAGTTTTCAACTTCAAAGTTCAAAAACAAACATGCCAAGGAAATTGGACCCTTTCTGGGAATTTGGTGAACCTAAAGCTCCGAATGATAGACTAAAATTGACTTGAAAGTTGTGTGGGTTCCATATGTCCAGGGGGTGTACAGATTGAAGTATCACCTTACACAAATCCCTGGATTTGATGTAGGGCCTTGCACAAATACAAATCCTGAACTTATCCAAAGAGCCATGAAAGCATTGGAAGCTTTAGACCAGAATATAGAGGCCAAAGAAGAAGTGAAGAGGTAACTAAAAAAGTCAGCTGACACAAGTGGCACTGGTTCTACTGCAGCATCAACCAATCCGGTAGCTGCCACATCATTTTTTGTTCCTCGAACCACACCTGGTTCATAGCCATCTGTCATTTCAATGCTAAAAAAAACTGAGAAAGAACAAGCTGACAAGTTGCTAGCAAAATTTCTCCTTTGGAGTCATATTCTTCTCAACATTGTAAGGAATAATCCATTTTTCGAACCTGCTATTGATGCTATCGCAACTGTTGGCCCAGGGTACAAAATCTCTTCTTATCATGATTTTAGAGGCCAGATTCTTCAAAATGAAAAGCTTGACTGCACCCAAAGATTGGAGGATTTTAGGGCATCATGGGCACAAACAGGATGCACTGTTATGTCAGATGGTTGGACTGACCAAAAGGGGAGAACCCTTATAAACTTCTTGGTTAGTTGTCCCAAGGGGACTATGTTTATCAAATCTGTTGATGCATTTGCACAAATCAAAGATGGAAGAACTTTATGTGATTTGCTAGATGTGTTTATTTTGGAGGTGGGTGCAGAAAATGTTGTCCAAGTCATAACAGACAATGTTGCAAATTATGTTGCTACGGGCAGGATGCTTATGGACAAACATCCTACTTTATTTTGGACACCTTGTGCTACACACTGTATTGATTTGATGTTGGAGGACATAGGGAAAATTCCCTTTGTCGAAGATATTGTTGAGTCATCCAAAAGCATTACAAAATTTATATATAACCATACATCTGTGCTTAGCTTGATGAGAAGATTCACCAACAACAAAGAGTTGGTGCGTCCTGCCATTACACGGTTTGCCACCAGTTTCATATCTCTTCAATCCCTCTTGAATTCTATGTGGGATGTGAAGAGAATGTTTCTTTTAGAGGAGTGGCATGTTTTGCCAATGAGCCGCAAACCAGAGGGAGATGCCGTATGCAGACTAGTTTCATACCAGGAAGATTTCTGGGCGGGAGTGCAGGAGGTGTGCACTATTACTGAACCTTTGGTAAAGGTTCTTCGGTTAGTTGATGGTGAGAAGCCTGCAATGGGCTATTTGTATGAGGCCATGGACAAGGCCAAAGAAGCCATTCGGCCTACTATGATGATAATGGAGATGATGGGTTTTAGAGACAACTCCTCCTATGGGGAGTGATTGATGAGCGATGGAACAACACACTCCATCGTCCCATTCATGCAACTGGGCTTTTCCTGAACCTCGCAGTTTCTTACGCATGTGGGTTTGTATTTGATGCTGAGATTATGGATGGATTCTTATCCTGTGTTCAGAAGATGGTGCAATCTCCAGCAGAACGTATAGAGATCTCTAAAGAAATTGAGACATACAAGATGGTAGGTGACACATTTGACTTTGACATCGCTGTGACTGATAGGACGATTAAAATGCCAGGTATTTTTTAGTTTATAACTTTGTTTCAAATTTCATTGTCTCTTCAAATTCCATTTTTTTCTTATGTTTATTTGAAATTTTATTTGTAATTTTGTTGTAGATGCATGGTGGAGAATGTATGGTGGTAGGGTACCTCTTCTGCAAAAGCTTGCCATTTGCATCCTCAGCCAAACATGTAGCTCTTCAGGATGTGAGTGCAACTGGAGTGTATTTGAAAAAATACACAACAAGAAGCGCAATAGGTTAACACTTAAACATTTAAAATATTGCAAATTTCCAAATAAATTTTTGAATTCATTAAACAATATTTTTTTATAATTATTAATTATTATTTCATGATCTTTGTACAGGTTGGAGTCCCAGCGACTTAGTGACATGGTCTACGTTTACTACAATCTTCGATTGTGAGTGAGGCAACTTGAGAGGACACCTGATGTGAAGGCCATCTCATTGGATGGGATTGACACCACTACTGCATGGAGGGTTGAGGCTGAGGCCTCTCATGGAGTCTGCTGATGATTGGTTAGTGCAAGATGTACTGGAGGAGGAGGAGGAGGAACAGGAGGAGGAGGTGGCACCACCTGCCGGGGCTACCCCTGCCACCAGTAGAGGACGTGGTCTACCTCCTATAGCTCCTACTTCTAGTTCTTCAGCTTCTAGAGCACAACAGATTCCACTGCCAAATCCACCAGCACCAGCATCTACATCTAGAGGCAAAGGGAAAGCTGTGGCATTTTCTCGCAAGAGGGGCAGAGGAAATCAATAGTATTAGACTTTAGTTATTTTCTTTATTTTATTGTATATGACATTATGACTCATGAGATACGTTATTATATTTTTTGTTGATATTTTGAGGCTGAGTTGGGACTCAAGAGTTAGGACTTACTATTCAGGACATGTTTCACTGTTATGTGTGATTTTAGCACTAAAAATGATATTAAACATCTTATATATTAGTTCTTTTATCATATTTATATGTCAATGTATTTATTTTACGTTGTAGATGGTTTAGATTTAAAAAAATTGAAAAAAAATGAAAAAAATGAATATTTTTGTACCAAACGATTTTTTCCCAATTATTTCCGATTTTTTTTCGATAATTGCGATTTTTTCCAATTTTTTCCTCATGCCGATATTATCTCGATAACATTTAATGCAACATTGCTTTGAACACTTCAGGGTGGTAGGGTGGTGCTAAGGCGAGTTGTGGCTCGCTAGAGTGTTGGGGCATCCATTCAGTTGATTACTGAAGAAACTAGGGCATTGGGGTGTCCTTCCAATGGGAGCTAGAGAAGAATGATTTTCTAGAATTCTAGGAAGTTGTTGCCTTCATTTCAGTTGGGACTGAAGATTAAAGAATTTATTAGAAAAGCGTTCGGTGGTTCTTGACCCGGAGGGGGCCTACTATGTTCTTTTATTTACTGTTATTACTGCATAAACATTAATAATTGAATATTAACTGATGCTCTGAAAATATTTAGAAGTGCTAATTGCTAAGGAATACTGATTCACCCGCCTCTCAGTATTTCCAACATCCTACTCCCAGGAACATTGTAGCTTTGGATCAACTATTTTGATCGTCACAATGCTACAAAGAAAAAGGATGAAATTAAGATGGATCCAGAGGAGTTCATTGAAGTAAACATTGGTACCTCTAGTGACCCTAAAATTGTGAAAATTGGTAAAGGTACTAGTGATGAAGAGCGAAAAAAATTGATTAATTTACTTCATGAATATAAAGATGTTTTAGCATTTTCTTATGATGAGTTAAAAGGTTATAGGGAAGATGTCATGGAACACACTATCCCTTTAAAAGATGAAAATGCTAAACCCTTTCGTCAAAAGCTTAGGCAAATAAATCCTAAGTTGGCCCCCTTAGTTCAAAAGGAGCTTTCAAAGATGCTTGCAACGGGTATTATTGCTCAAACCAGATATTCTACATGGTGTTTTAACGTGGTGATTGTTAGGAAAAAGAATGGGACAATCAAACTTTATGTCGATTTTAGAAACCTTAATCTAGCATGTAAAAAGGATAACTACCCTTTTCCAAACATAGAGACTATGTTGCAAAGAGAAACGGGATCGGGAATGATGTCACTACTAGATGGTTTTTCTGGATATAATCAAGTATGGGTTAAGAAAGATTACCAACACAAGACTATTTTCACCACACCATGGGGTACATTCGAATATATTAGAATGCCTTTTGGATTAACTAATGCTGGAGCTACCTTCCAAAGGGCCATGGATTATGCCTTTAAGGGTTTAATTGGTAAAATCATTGAAATATATCAAGATGATGTTATGGTTTTTTCTAAGGATGGTATCAGTCATATAGGTCATCATAGGCAAGTTTTTGACAGATGTAGAGAGTTTGGAATCTCCTTCAATCCTGCTAAATCTGTGTTTAGAGTAATTGAAGGGAAGTTACTTGGTCACATCATCTCGAAGATGGGATCACACTTGATCCTAAAAGGGTTGAGGCAATCCAAAAGATTCCTCTTCCTCATAATCTCAAATCCCTTTAGTCTTTCCTTCGAAAGACCAACTTTCTTAGGAGATTTATTCCAAATTATGTAGAGATAGCCAAACCTATTCAAAGTCTTCTTAAGAAATATGCTAAATTTTTGTGGAAAGAAGACAGTAAAAAGGGTTTTTAGGTAATCAAAGGTGTTATTGCAAAAGCTCTTGTTCTAGCTAGCCCTGACTATTCAAAAGATTTCATGGTTTTTTCTTTTGCTTCAAAAGACACAATTGCTAGGGTCTTGTTACAAAAGAATAAGGAAGGTCACGAGCAGCCTATTGCTTTCATGAGTAGAGCTCTTCAAAATTCTGAATTAAATTCTACTACTATGGAAAAACAAGGATATGCCTTGGTCAAGTCTCTTAAGCATTTTAAGACTTATGTGGGTTATTCTAAAATCATTTCTTTTGTGACTTGTCCCACATTCAACTGTTAAAGATATATTAACTTATACTAATTTCTTAGGGACTTGTGCTATGTGGGTTACTAAGATCCAAGAGTATTACTTGGAGATTAGACCCGCTAAGTTGGTCAAAGGTCGAGGATTCGCTGAAATGTTGACCGAAGGTAATGAAAAAGCTCTTGGTTTGATTTGTCTGAATGATTTATCTTCACCTGAACTACAAAGATTAGGAGAGCATGATTGGTACAAGGACATAATTCATTATTTGTTAAATCTTACATGTCCTGACCATTTAGTTGCTCATAAAAAAAGGGCTCTTAGATTAAAAACAACTAAGTATTGCCTTATGAAGGATGGCCTCAGATGGAGAAATCCTGAAGGTATTATACTTCGATGTGTTGATGAAATTGAGTCCAAGAAGTTAATTTCCGAGTTTCATTCAGGATTTTGTGGTGGCCATTATGCTGCAAGAACTACCGCCCACAAAATTCTTAGAGTTGGTTATTATTGGCCTTCAATCTTTTCTGATGTGCATAAGTTTGTTAGAAGTTGCCAAGTCTGTCAACTGTTCACTAGGAAACAAAAGTTGACCCTGCGTTTACAACCTGTGGTTGTTGAGGCACATTTTCAGTGTTGGGTTCTGGATTTCATTGGGAAATTTCACGAAAATTCTAGCAATGGGTACTCATAGATTTTAATTTCTATTGATTATTTCACTAAATGGGCTGAAGCCATTCCTGCTAAGAATGCCATTGAAAAGGTTATTATGGGTTTCATTGAAAATCACATCATTACTAGATTTGGTGTCTCAGCTAAAATCACCACTGATAATGCCAAAGCTTTTAGTTCTACAGAGTTTTCAACTTTTTTCTTAAAGTATGGCATTGTATTATCTCATTCATCTAACTACTATCCTCAGGGTAATGGCCTTGCTGAATCAAGCAATAAAAATCTTATAACCATTATCAAGAAGATAATAGGAGATAATAAGCAGTACTGGCATAGCAAAATCAAGTATGCATTATGGGCAAATAGAATTACAAAGAAAAGAGCTACTGGTAAAAGTCCCTTTGAATTAATTTATGGCTCAGATGTAACTCTACCTATGCACCTTAAATTGCCAGCTTATCAACTCCTTCAACATTTTTCTACTAATAAAGACGCTATCCAAAATAGAATTGATCAAATTGTGGAGTTAGATGAAACTCGAAGAAAAGCTTTTGATATTATGTGTAAAAGTCAATCTAATATTAAGGAAAGATTTGATAAATCTTCTTGAGCTAGATCTTTACAGGTTGGACATACAATAC
The DNA here is from genome assembly GCA_031772625.1 of Pinus tabuliformis. NCBI lineage: Eukaryota > Viridiplantae > Streptophyta > Pinopsida > Pinales > Pinaceae > Pinus > Pinus tabuliformis. The sequence continues at coordinate 1,347,685,506 of CM062819.1, forward strand.
TACTTTGGGATCACAGAAATGAGAAACCAGGTAACCACAAGAAGTTTGACAGTTTGTGGCTAGGTCCTTACATTATCAAAGGCATCGCTGGACCAAATTCATTCCATTTGAGAACATTGGATGGTGAACCACTTGACTTACGTGCAAATGGCCAAATGCTCAAGTTGTTCTTCAAAGATGACATCTGATGCCATTGGACATCCTCTGTATTGTTTTTCTAATACTACTCGTTATTTGTTTCTGTTGTTAAAGTAGTTTCTATTTCAGAATTTAATTTTTGTCTTTAGATTAGATTTACATTTCATATAGTAGAATTTTTATTAGATATAAAGCTTTTATTTCATGTACGTAATGTTATATGATGATTTTTGGATTATATTTGGATGGACGCTACTTATATGAATTTGTGTGTTGCTTGGGTGCAGATGCTAGATTTTCATATTCCTTCGGTGAAGCAACGTGTCCCTTAGTAGAGTCAGATGTGACCACTTGGTGTCAACTACTCTATAGCAATACACTTTTTCACATGGAGATTCCATCATGTTTGAGCATTCAGATCATCCTAGATTCATCAGTCATCTGTCATCAGTTTATCAAAGTTGTAAACCCATTCTGCAGTTTGTAACGTAGATGATCTTGGTAAGACCATAATGTACGTAACAACCTAGGTAAGACTATTATTTTGATGGCGATTTTCATCCTAGGAGTTTTTTCATCTCACCGATTCATCTGTGTTTCTAAATGCAAATGATTGGCAGAGTTTTTTCTTCTAGCCTCACTTCAAAGTTAGGGTGGGTTTTGTCGTCAAGATCTTAGGTAAGTCCTAGTGTTCTAGTCCAGTTTTCTGTAAAGTGATTTGGGAATAATTTTAGCTGATTGAGTAAATTATTTTATTACAAATCACTTGGTCTACTAGATCATATTGAGTCACAAAAGGGTAAAATAATTGAGGGTTTATAATAAATGGGTTTTCCTCCTTTGAGAGTTGAAATGTAATTATCTATGTAAATAATATTTTAGCCATGATGCTAAAATATTAGAGGGTTGAGAAAAATTATTAATCTCCTCATGTGTCAATTAATTAAATTTTTTAACAAAAATAAATTAAAATCCTAAGCAAGAAATTTTATTTAATAGAGTCAATTAAATCTTAAGGAAAAATAAAATTTCCAAAATAAAAAAATTCTTGAGTTCTAGAGAAATTAATTTTTGGAGGTCCCCCACCAAGGAAATATTGAAAATTTCAAGAAATTTTAGACTCTTGGGCGTTGGTGGTTAAGTCAAAGTCAAATTTTTGAGGAAATTAGGTCAAAATAATTAATTTTGAACTAATTAAAAATGAATTAAAAATGAAATTCGAAAATTTCTCAAAAAATAAATATTTCAACGGTGGAGATTAAAAAATAATTAATTATTTATTAACAGTCGAGATTACTTTGACAAAGATCAAATCAACTAGTCGTTTGGATAATTTATCTATAAATTAGGAGTCATTTGTCTCAGAAAGGGTATGATCATTGAATCATGTACTAGCTCTTGAAGTTCTCTTGTAATTTTTTCTATAATAATAATAATGCAAAGTCTTTGGGGTTTTCATTGATGACGGTGTTCCTCTTCTGTTGCTTATGGTAATACTGTCTTTCATGTTTTGTTGAATAATATTTTTATAAGTTGCTGATTATTGGTCTTCATGGAATAACTTATTGCACATGTATCTTTCATATGTTATTGGATTTAATATAGCATTTTAATTTAATTAAATTAGTAGGTATCTCTAATTCTTTAAGATTACATTGTTATTTTGTATCTCTATTGATCTTACAGCTTGATCTTGAGTGTGCAGAAATCATTTGTATTCGAAAAACTTGTGTTAGGGGAAGTCTTTGGTTGGACCATGTTAAGTTATGGTATGTTCTATGCTTATAATAGTTTACTTCTTTTACTTATTATATTCCACAGATTAGCAATCACATGTACATAAAGTAGAGTGCAGATAGAACATTAAACGATCGACAGAAAACAAGCCAAGACAAGAGACACAAGATGTGGCAGCTAGCCAGGGACAAACCCCACAATGTGTGGAGAAACCCTTTGATCAAATCTTTTTTTATCTTCAATAAATCAACAAAGAGAAATAGTACAATAAATCTAATTCATATCAGCAGTAGCAAACCCTAGATCAGCAGCATTAGCATTAGCATTAGCGGCTTCATTATCAAACTAGGGCAAACGATATCTCACAAACAGACCGTCGGATCGGCTTGATTCTACCACCAAAAGTTGCAGCTTTCAGAGGAGGTTCAAATGAACCTTCAACGCAGTTCAAATGAGGAGATCTTCTAGTCCACGTAGGTCAAACTTTACTTCTGCAGTTGCGGCGTCAGTTTCGGCAGCTTCCGGTTTCAAACTAGGGCAGTCGATATCTTGCAAACCGTCTATCGGATTGACTTGATTCCACCACCAAAAGTTGTAGCTTTCAGAGGAGGTTCAGATGAACCTACAACGCAGTTCTGATGAGGAGATCTTCTAGTCCACGCAGGTCAATCTTTACTTCTGCAGTTGCAGCTTCAGTTTCGGTAGCTTCCGACTTCACATGTGTGAGAGAGAGACCCTTTTTTGCGCAGTAGAGAAGACTCTTTTCTGTGCAATAGAGAGAGAGAAATGTGATGAGATGAGTGAGTCCAAATGAGGAAAAGTCCTCCTGTATTTATACACAACGTTGGTGTTTAAATATATCCGACTGTTGGGCTTCTGAGCCTACATGAGTTGTAGGTCGGCTTGATAATAATTCCATAATCAAAATAAATTCATATCTCCATGAATACTTATCGGAATCGGATGATATTTATATCAATCCTACACCTCTCAATGAGAGGAATCTAATAAAAATGTTATCAGCCATGAATAAGATGACTCACATGAAGTTTTGCCTTGGTTGCCAATTTTAACACTCCCTCTCAACTAGGGAGAACTTCATCTGCAATCTGTCTATCGGTCGTTACTATTCATCCATCAAATGCACTACCCTGTGCAGCCTGACCCTTGCCCTGCTCTGCTCTATTCTGCCTGTTCTGCTTTGTCTTGTTCTGCCCTATACTGATCTGTATTGTTTTGCCCTGTTCTACTCTGCTCTTGCATTGTTCTGTTCTGCTCTGCTTTTGTCCGAATTATGAAGAAGAAGGAATGATCGAGGATGTATCATACTGACACAAAGTCAGTCTCAGAGTATGTACCACTAGTCCCAGACCAGTCTCAACCAACCCGAAGTCAGCGTCGTAGTGACTACAACTCCACTAGTCTCAGACCAGTATCATCCTCCACTGACTCAAGGTCAGTCTCGGAGTGCGTACCACTGGTCCCAGACCAGTCTCAACCAACCCGAAGACAACTTCATTGTAGGTACCACTCCTACCACTGGTCCCAGACCAGTATCGCAGTCTCAGAGAGTGTACCACTGGTCCTAGACCAGTCTCAACCGACTCGAAGTCAGCGTCATAGTATGTACCACTCTTACTAGTCTCAGACCAGTACTGCACTGACACGAAGTCAGTCTCAGAGTATGTTCCATGCAGCAGCGGATGCATTTGATGGAGGCTCAACAATATTGCCTCTTACATGGTCCAGCACTCCTGGATCTTCTAGGGTTAGATCGATCGACATCTTCCATCTGTGATAGTCATCTTTTTTACGAAGCTTGCCTTCGGTAGAGTGTTGAGGACCCCATAGTTCTTTTAGGATAGCCTCGCCAATCTTCTCTTCGATGATTACTCTTGCTTTTGCTCGGGCTTTGTCTTTACCTCAGCTCTGATACCATGTTAAGTTATGGTATGTTCTGTGCTTATAACAGTTTACTTCTTTTTCTTATTATATTCCACAGATTAGCAATCACATGTACATAAAGTAAAGTGCAGATAGAACATTAAACGATCGACAGAAAACAAGCCAAGACAAGAGACACAAGATGTGGTGGCTAGCCAGGGACAAACCCATAATGTGGGGGGAAACCCTTTGATTAAATCTTCTTTTATCTTCAATAATTCAGCAGAGAGAAATAGTACAATAAATCTGATTTATATCAGCAGTAGCAAACCCTAGATCAGCAGCATCAGCATTAGTGGCTTTATCATCAAACTAAGGCAGATGATATCTCACAAACCGACCGTCGGATCGGCTTGATTCCACCACCAAAAGTTGCATCTTTCAGAGGAGGTTCAGATGAACCTACAACGCAGTTCAAATGAGGAGATCTTCTAGTCCACGCAGGTCAAACTTTACTTCTGTAGTTGCAGCTTCAGTTTCGGCAGCTTCCGGCTTCAAACTAGGGCAGTCGATATCTTGCAAACCATCCGTCAGATTGACTTGATTCCACCACCAAAAGTTGCAGCTTTCAGAGGAGGTTCAGATGAACCTACAACGCAGTTCTGATGAGGAGATTTGCTAGTCTGTGTAGGTCAATCTTTACTTCTGCAGTTGCAGCTTCAGTTTTGGCAGCTTCTGGCTTCACGTGTGAGAGAGAGACCCTTTTCTGCACAGTAGAGAAGAGACTCTTTTCTGCACAGTAGAGAGAGAGAGATGTGATGAGATGAGTGAGTCCAAATGAGGAAAAGTCCTCCTGTATTTATACACAACGTTGGTGTTTGAATAGATGCGACTATTGGGCTTCCGAGCCTACATGAGTTGTAGGTCGCCTTGGTAATAATTCAATAATCAAAATAAATTCATATCTCCATGAATACTTATCGGAATCGGATGATCTTTATATCAATCCTACATCTCTCAACGAGAGGAATCTAATAAAAAGATTATCAGCCATGAATAAGATGACCCACATGAAGTTTTGCCCTGGTTGCCAATTTTAACAGACCAACCAACTCCCAGGGCATAAGATCTAAAGAGCCTTCCCGACGAAACCCCGAAATCTATCTAACGAAGTTTATCTTGCAGGGTTTCTTGTCTAGTGCCTCATCTAAAATTATTTATTTTTCATATGTTGAGTTTAATTGATAGATCTTATATCCTCATACTCCTCAGATCTAGTAGATTTGTATTTTAATTGTATAGATCTGAAGTAATTTTGTTTTAATTTTCTAACATTGGGGTTTCATTTTTAAAATTTTTGTATATATATTTCGTCTTGGGTATTTTTTATTTTTATTTTGTGTAGATGGAGATCTGAAATTCTTCAAGGAAATTATAGAGTTTTGAGACAGATCTAGGCCCTGGAGGGCAAAATATTGTCTCAAATATTGTTTGCAGGGCCACAAATCAAATTTTGTCTAGTGAAGGAAGAAGATTGGAGTTTGATAAATTTTTTTGTGAAATGTTGGGCAAAATTTTTAGGGCCCTAGAGGCCTAACACAGACCTTCAGTGGCCCTCGTATCCCTCTTTTGTTGCCTTATTTCTCTCAGCAACCTGCTTGGCCTCAACTTCCCCTCGGCCTATCTCCATTTCCTCCTCTGCTCTCCATCTCCTTCCTCCCGTTACCCTTCCTTCTTCTGTCTGATGCTACCTTTAACATTGCTGTTGCCTCTTCTTCCTAAATCCATAACTCTTTCCTTCTCTATTGCACCTTTATCCCTCAGACCTTCCTATCGCAAACCCTTCTAAACCTTGTTGCAACCCTCCATCTGTCTACCGTGGTCCTCCAACCACCCATAAAGCCCTCAGGACAACCTTATTCCTCCTCCTTCTTCCCCGCTACTGCCTCTCCTCTTCGCTGCTCCTTAACCCTTTGCCATTGCCTGTTCCCTCTTCCGCTTTGCCTTCCCTTCTCTTCCGCTCTGCCTTCTCCTAACCCAACCTCCCCTCCTTTCTCACCGGTCCCAAACCATCCCTTCAATCTGCTTGTTGTTGCTCCTTTAGCCCTCGCATTACCCACTGCAGTCCTTAGCTCTTTCCTCCTACTCTGTTGTGGCTTTAGCTGCCAACCCTAAGCATTACTTTCCCTTGCTATGCCGTGGCCTCAAGGCCTTCAAACGCTGCCTATAACAACCCTTCAGTCCTTAACACTATATCCTGTTGCCTGTGGCAACCCTCAAAGTTAACGTAGACCTAGGAAGATTTTTCACTGTGAGGGAAATCAAAATTTTGATAAAGGTTTGGTTCAAAATTGAGGGTGTTTGGTCCACTAATTCGGCAAGTATCTTCTAGGCCTAGGGCCTCAGGTTTGATTTCCTAAGCTCTTATTTGCTTCATTATTTAATTAATCAAGTTAACAAACTTGCATAACAGTGACTTTCAAAGATATCTAAACTATGACATTAATTAAACACATTGACAAGATAATCATTAGGGATAAAAATTACAATTTGAATAACTGTCAAATGCTTTCTGAAGTCTAATCAGTATACTAAATTGCATCTTTCTTTTGGGTACATTTGAGAAGGCAGTTAAATTCAAAATTGTTTAATTGATCTCTAATTTGGCATTAGTTTGGTGTTTGAAATTTCATGCGTTATAAGAAGGTTTACTACTTTCCTAAATAATATCTTTGTTGTTAGCTCATTGATTCAAAATTTCTTGACATATTTGACACTAGTTTGGCATCTTAATCTCATTGCTTCCATAAGTATAATTTCTGTTTTGGGCTCATTGTAGAGGTGATTGTTCACATTATTCATTTCAGTAAGGTTTAGTGGTATTAGAATTTGAATTTGAATATTTGCTTGAGATCACACACATATGCTTGTTGGTTTAAAGAGCATTTAATCTCATATATTTGGTCTAGCAAGTAACTTTAAGAATTTGATGGAATTTGTCGTTCTTAAGCATTCTCGTTTCCCTGATTAGTGAATGGTAATTGTGCTGAAGGCTAATTCTCTTTGAGCCAAGTGGCATTGAAAGCAATTGCATGTCATTGAGTAATTTGTGTTTTCAGATAATTGAATGATTTGAGATATAATTGTGCATTCCTTGGATAATTATCGTTGACATTTTTTGAGATTGGATAAGCAGTCCATTATGGATTTGTGGTAAATTGTGTATCTTTCAGTTATCAAATTGAGTATTTTCATTTCATATTGTGAGCATTCTACATAATTGAGCTTATCTATCGAATTTCTTGGATAAAGTACTTAGCATATAACTTAGATTAAATCGTAATCTAAGTGCTTTGAAGTTCGTGCTTCATTAATCATCCACTAATCTCATCTTGCATTTGCATCCTAAGTTAGTCTTGCATTTAATAATCGACCCTCAAGCATAAGCTTGGTTAATAGAGAGATAGGAACACCTTTGCGTCTTCTCTTGAGAAGTCTACCCTTTTTAGTATCTAAAACGGTGACCTTGCAGTCGTGAGAGCCACAACCTCTGCAGCACCGGAGGCACTGAGTATGTTAGATTTCAAGGAGAGAGATTGTTAATCACACCCTCATGTGCTTCACATTGACTTCTCTCTACCATTTGCTCCTTAGGTCATCCACAAGTCCTAGAAGAAGGCTCATTAGGTCATCCTCAAGTCCTAGAAGAAGAAGAAAGTCAAGTGAAAGTTTGAAGATCCCTTGGAAGGCTAGAATCATCTCACATGTGTTGTAGCAACTGCTTCTGGGGAGGGCCGAAAATTTCAGACTTGAAGTAGAGGCCGAAAAACTGTAGCTAGGAGTTGAAGTTTGCTACTGGAAGAGATTTGACTGGGTTTGACTTGGACAAAAGAAGCACGTCATCTGTAAGGTCAGACTTGCTCTTTGAAAGGTATTGGTCTTGGTGTAGAGGTCTTGGAATTCATCAATTGAAGAATCTATAAGAAGAGAAGAGATTCACAGGTTTTCCTTTGAATTTGGAGAGATTTTGGCCCTGGCATGCAGCCTATATATTGTGTTCTTGTGTGCTATTGTTCTTCTTGTTTTGGTAGTTGTTTGATGATAAGAACAAACATAATTTTAAGAGAAGAAGCTAATAAGTAAGAAAAAGTAAAAAGATATCACAAGCAGTTATCAAGTAAAGAGAAATCATCCTAACTACTGCCCTATAGATCTCTCAACAGGAAGCTGCCTCTCCAAGGTTGTGTTTCCTCGATCAACACATAAAGTGACGCCACCTGCTTTTTAACCAGCTCTGAGTGATCGGGAAAGGTCTCCTCCAGCAGAAAATTTGATCTCAACAGTGTTTTGCAGTGCTGATCTCTTTCAACAATTATATCTGATTAGAGATCTGACTGATCTCTCCTCCAAGTAGCTATGGTGGGTGATCGTCCACTGAATCCAGCTTTCTTCCAAGGGTTCTCATCCAAGGAAGAGATGAGACGCTAAGGTGTTCGATCCAATCTCCAAAAGGAAAAATGCATAATGTTGAGAAGGAAATCAATTTCCTCTCTTTTAATTTCTCCTTTTTCAATTTCTGCCCTTTTTTACAATTTGAATTTCTTTCTCTTTTTATTTTTTTAATTTCTTTCTAATGTTTTTCCCCTCACTCTATTATTGTCACTTTATAAAGTTGATGCTTATTTATTAAGTTACCCCCTTTATTAATTCCTCCGTTGAGACTCTAGCCCATCGGAGTCGAAAATGAGCTTGTGAGCCATCCCTTTGCTGATCATTCAAGAAGGGACATTACATTCCTGCCAATTATAATGATTGTCTCTTCCTTTACCAAAAAAGAAAAATTTAAAACCATATTTTTCTTTTACCATTAGATGTAACTTTTAACATTTCTGAATGGACAAAATACGATAGTAGTTCAATAAAACATGAGCAAAAGAACTATTAATTTCGCAGTCTCAAACTGATAACCCTCAGAAAAGCAGGTTCATTCAATATTAAGGTACTGCGTAATTGACTAGTTCTTGGGGGTTTGATCCAATGGTAACTGGTGCTAATAATGATGCTGATAAATGAAAATTTTCAACCAGAAAAAAACAGAGTACGTCCTTCAAGCAGGAATCTTTATATTTATTTTCATGTTAGTAGTGTTATGAAAATGGTACTTGTTGCAGAATGACAAAATTTTAGCATTCATTTCTATCTCTTGTTTGTTTTTATGTTGTGCAGTGGCCTTTTGACTATAGTGTAGTATATGTTCAAACTATGAATCTAGTTTCTAGTGCTCTGAAAGCATCTTTCAAAACTTAAAAACCAATGCAATTACTCCATTCTTATTTGATGTGATTCCAACTCAACTACAGTGTCGTGTTGCTTGATCTGGTCTCTTAATTGGCACAAACTTGTTTAGTTTATGTGTTATATTTGGTTTCATCTTAATGAGATCTCAAAGTCATTGGTGACTGGTCTATCCTCGTTATACAGGTCTGGAATCCTTAATTTAAACAGTTTAAAAGTGACTCATATCCATTGCCCTCCTCCACCATGGATGTAAGTGAGTAGCTATAATGTTAGATGAGCTAAATTTTTTCCCTTTACAATGGCTTGGCTTCCCCTATGTTAAATATTGACATTGGAATTTTTTACTGTTGACGTTCAAATCAGAAAAGAGGATTCTTCAATAGCGTATGTTTACTACCACAAGAGGAAACCTGCATGGCTACATACAGATTCGGTATGATTCTGCAGTGCTTCTGCAAGTTGTATTGTTCACACGTATTCTAGTTGTATATTACTGTCTTTTCATGTATCTTTTGTGATTGGACAAACAAAAAGGTGAGCTCCTTGAGAAATTTGATTTTAAGCCTATAATCGGTAACATATGATACTGTATATTAGTTCTGTCTTTGGAATTTTGATTGATTTTGGATCTTTCCTAGTTGTGACAGCTTGTGAGGACAACTTAGTTGACTAAAATATGTTAATGTTTCACTTCTGCTTGCAATCATTTTTAACAGAAGGCATCTTTACTATAACAGTAAAATAATACACAAACAGATTTGTTGAAGCTAAGTTTAAATTTTGTATATATGTAATCCCTTGTGCCAGTTAATGATTATTTCAGCATCCTGTGCTTGCTTGACATTGTCATACATTGCAATTCCCTACGCTTGTCTAGAATCTAACTTGCACCCATGCTAAATGAGATTTAGTGCATATGCTTGTGTTTTCTTCTTCAAATTGCACTTATTGAGATCCATAGGAGAGAAAATGATTGAATGGAATCAGTAGGAAACCATAAAACCTGCAATAACTGAAGAAAATAACAACAGTAGTGTGAAATTTCCTCGAATTGCAGTAACTGGAATTTATTCTTCTAACTGGTTAGCAGTTTTGCTAAGTTTAGATAACAATGGTATATTCTATTCTTGCAACAATTGCTTCAATGTCTTTTTATCAGCCCAATGATAATTTCCACTTAATTTCCAATAGAAATCACATAAACCATTAATCACATTGATAGTAACTGTAGATAGAACATAAACAATAAAATGCAGAAGACAAGCCAAAACAAGAGAACACCAGTGTTTGGCTCAAGCTAGGGAAAACCCTTGATCAATTCTTCTTATTAACAGAGAGAGAGAGTACAATAATATAAAGTCAAAGTCAGAATTGACTTGCAAAATCACTGTTCAAAACAGCCCTGTAAAATCTGTGATTCTGCTCTCAGTCAACAGCAGTCAAATCAGCCCTAAGCAGAAAGTCAACAGCAGTCAAAGCCTGGTCAAACTTATCCAAAACAGCTCATTCAAAGAATAGAGGAACTTGGCCTGTCTTGCTTGTCAAATTCAACCCGAAACAATCAACAAATCTGCAGTCAAAGTTGGTCAACCTGAAGTCCACACTGCGATCAGTGCAGTTCAAGGTGCCCAGAAATCCTCAGTTTCTGTGCCAAATAGTATGACCTGCCCAAACAGAAATATGCCCAAAAGATCGAATTGAAATTTTGTGAAGAAAGTCAAAGTCAACACTGGTAAAAGTTGCAGACACCTTCAAATTTTCGGCCTCCTGAAATTTGTTCTCCTTTCTGCCACACATGTGAAAAGAACAACTGCCCAATGAGGTGTACAAACCAATTAGATGAGGAGAGAAAAGAATGTGTTGTGAAATGATGATGCCAAATGAGGGTGGAGGTCTCTTTTATTTATATGAATCATTGAGGGTCAAAAGACATGTCTGTTGGCTTTTATGAGCCTACATGATGATGTGCCCGACCTTGACAATTTGCACATGTGTGGGCTATGAAAATTCCAATCCCGGAATCCTATGGCAGCACTAATGTTATTTCTTCTAATTGTTAATTAATTAACAATTTATCTGCTACGACAAATATCGAAATAAATACACTGCAACCTTCACAAATAAAATACCGTGGAAAAATAATGCGCTGGGAACTGAAAAATGCTAGCACACACACATACAATATGAGGGAATTATTTTTGGACAAAAGTCCCTAGAAAAACCCAACATGGGAAAACCGGTGCAGCAGTGAAGGTTTTTATTATTATGCTGTAGTGAAAATCCAAGTACATCTATGGATGGCCAACTGGCAATCCAAATAGCAAGAATATTTGGGCAAAATTATTGAAGGGAATTTACCCTTCCTCCAAAAGAAATCTTGTCACAACTTGCCTATAGAAAACTTAGCCTCCTGAAGCTTCTGCGTCACCCTCTGCGCTACTATGCATAGTCTGCTTGACGTCAAGCCTCCAACCAGTCTTTGATGAAATTGTTTTGCTGCTAAGAAATTTGTCTCTCTGGCTCCTTAGAACCTTTGCCCGACCTCTAAATCTGAGAACGATCTTCTCTCCAGTAAATCGAACTTCCTTCTCTGAAGTTATTGCACAGAGCTCTGTGCTACCTCTCTGGTATAATTTGGCCCTTTTGTTGCTGCATCTCGGATCTGGAAACCTTCCTCCGGATCACTGTTCCTGCTGCTCACTCATTCCTTCGATCTTTAGCTCTCTCTCGCAACTGACTGCTGCTACTCTAGAAATTAATCTGCCAAGAAATCGAATTGCTCAAGTGTACTCTCCATCACCACATTGACCTCCTCTTATAATCCTCTGTTGGAGCACCAACGACCAAGATAAAAACATAATCGATGGCTAGGACCATCTCTGGATCGATCCGTGTGAGTTTTTAGGTATTTCTCGCCTTGACTTATTTAATACTAATTAATCAACCATATTCCCTAAGTTTAGACTTAGGAAATATTTAAAAATTGGTTAATAATCTAATTAACTCATCTCTAGGCAGAATTTCTAGAAACGATTTATGGTTTTTGGAGATCTCATGTATTCTAGCCTCTCCAACGAGTTTTGTGGCTAGAACACATTTGATGCTACAAAAACAAACATTCTCTCTTAGTGAGGAATGTGTTATAGTGCCGCACATCTTGCCACAACACTCTGTCTCTGTATCATCTCTTGTCTGTTGATTTGGAGTAGCATCAGATGTGCTCTAGCCACGAAATTTCGTGGAGAGGCTGGGGCACATGAGATCTCTAATACCTAGAAAGGGTTTGGGCAGATTCTAAATAGTTCAGGAGATATTAAAATAATTATTATTTTTAATGGAGTACCTAAGTCTAAACTTAGGGAAAATAAAATATTACTATGGATTAATATGAAACTGTGTTAGAATGGTCCAAAAGACATGGGTCAAGCCAGATCTAATCTTAGCCATTGATTAGAGACTTATTCTCGGTCGTTGATATGTCAACAGGAAAAGCATAAGAGGAGGCTTGAGCGTCACTTGGAGAATACACCAGAGGGATCAGTCATTCTATTCGCTAGAGCAGGGTTTGCTAAGAGAGATAGAATTAGTGATCAGGAGTTGCAGCTGAGTGGCATTGAGTACAGAGGGACAGAGAGGCAAAGAAAGTGCCAGGAGAGCAATGCAGAAGCCGGGGAGACTGAAGCAGAGCCAACCAGGGCTCACGGAGGGCTACGCAAAGGCAGCCAGGAGCTGCGTAGAGCCTTAGAGAGGCCAGCGTTGCTGACGCAGAGGGCCAGAAGGCTGACGTAGGGCCTCCTAAGGCTGACGCAGACCCATCCAGGGTGACGTAGGGCCAACGCTGTGCAGAGAGGCACTGATGCTGTCCAAAATGGCTGACGCTAGGGTTTCTGGGGCAGATTGGTGCTGAGCAGCTGCCGGAAGGATTATCTAGGGTTTCAGCCAGGGGATTTGTCTCAAACTGAGAGGTATTACTTCCAAGGAAATTCTCTGTTGGGTAGGCCAGTTTCGGCACTCAAATTGTATTATGATATTGCTTAATAAGAAAACCCTTAGATAGTTGCACCAGTTTTCCCACATTGGGTTTTTCCGGGGACATTGGTCCAAAAATAATGGTGTCATATGGTGTGATTGTTTTTGTTTCCTTCAGTCGTTGATCTGTAATATGTTGAGCATGCACTAATGTTTATTTTCAGTAGTTACATTGTAAATAACTTGTTAAGTAATACAACAAGTAGATAGGAATAAATCAGATAAAGTGCATGGAGGGTTTCTAACTAAGTAGACTTAGAAACTTCAACATGGTATTAGAGCATTATTGCAGATCACAGGAGGACTGAGGACATTAGTCGAGCAGAGGAATAGCAGTAGAAAATAGCTGGCCTAAGGTGACAAAAGTTGTTTCTAGTAGAGCAGCAACAAGGAAAGGGTGACGCAGTGCATGCGTTATCAAGGGTGAGCCGGGAAGAGGCAGTGCAGAGGCCAAAGAAGGCAAAGGGAGCTTCACACAGAGCTACACAAAAGCTGGGAGGGCTGACGCAGTTGGCTAAGGAAGCCGGGTTGCTGGTGCTGGGATTGCGCAGAGCCTAGGGGCTCTCGCCTTCAGGGTACTGGGATTTAGAAGGCTGTGGGAATATTGTAGAGTGGAGCTGGTGAGGTACAATGGTCAGAACAGTACCTAACAGAGCAAGGCCAAGAGGAGGAAGTTGCTACCGAGGGTTTCTAGCTGAGGAACCTAGATCGGTGGTGCAGTTGCATAAGACGATCATAGTAGGGGTCATCTCGACAGCGGTAGAAGGATTTCCAGGAGAGAAATCGAGACTCAGAGGGAGGCCAAAAGAGAACTTCCAGATGGGAAGTGGAGACTCGAAGGAGTCGAACAGGGAACTTCCAGGAGGGAAGTAGAAGAGTATCATGGCACTACACGGAGTAAGGGACTAGGATAGACTGGATGGAGTGTCGAACTTTGCAGTCTGGAAGGCTAGAATCTTATTCGTACTTGACAAAAATCATGTCAAGAACTTCACCTTAAAGGTTATAGCTATCCCAGTCGACCCCAATGATAACGGCAAGTACGAGTAAGCAATGGTGAGGGCCAAGAGCATCATCCTTGATGGGGTCAAGGACCATGTAGTACCACACATTGCTAAGAAGGAAACGACATATGAGATGTGGGAGGCCCTCAAGAAATTGTACCAATGTACTTTTGTGCAGAGAAGAATGTTATTTGAGAATCAGTTGAGGTCGTATCAGATGAAAAAGAGAGAACCAATTGACACCTTCCTCGGAGGACTGAACGAGATCCGAGATCAGTTGACTGCTATAGAAGCCACGTCGGATCAGGAATTGATGGTGATAACGACCCTGAATGCAGTCTCAGAAGACTGGGATGTATTTGTCCAGAGTATATTGGGCAGAGGGACACTTCCACCTTGGGATGAAATGTGGGCTGCTCTTCGCCAGGAAGAGATCAGAGGGCAGTTGAAGATGGGTAGCAGCAGCAAAGGGATCAAAGTCAAGTAGGAGGAGGATGATGTTGCCCTAGCATCTGAGGGAAAGCGGGAAAAGCGAAAGAAGAAGGATCTATCCAAGATCAAGTGCCTCCACTATGGGGAGTTGGGCCATTATGTGACCCAGTGTCCAAGGAAGAAGAGTAACGGACAGTCTTCCGAGACGAAGGCAGCGCCAGCAAGGGCAGAGAAGGAAGTGTTGACAGACGATGACTGTGCCATGAGTGCACATGTGCCACTTGAGAAGAAGTGGGGAGACATCAAGCTGCAGTCAGGCAGACTATAGGCGATGAGGGGCAAGATCCTCGAGGTACCTAGCCTCTTAGATTAGACATTGCTACGGGAGCCCCAAAGAGGAGTCGCAGGACTGGTTGAGTCAGGTAGAGATGGATGTGGATGGAGCAATAAAGAGAGCTCTAGTGCAGGAGTCTCGAGATAGCGCGAGGCTAGTAGGCTGTAGCAGTGCGAGAGGCACAAGAGTGTTACACTAGTGCAGGATGGCACAGAGAGGTGTGCAACTGTGCGAGATGCAGGGAGTTGTTGTAGCAGCGCAGAGGTCAGAGAGGGAGCACTTGTCAGCGGCAGAGGGAGCTTCAGCATCAATGTGTGTTTCTAGCCCAATAGAGACGTCAGATTGGGAGATCAGTTACTTACTTCTCAGTAACTGAGTTGCAGTGCAACAATGGGTAGCACGATGCAACATGATGAGAGGAGGTGCAGTGCAGATGCAATGCTAGGAGAAAGGACCAGCAGCAGCATGGATGCGGAGGGAGCTGTCTTACAGATGCAGCAGTGCAGAGGAGGTGGGCAGCAGTACAGGATACAACAATGTAGAGGATGGTGGGTAGTAGGCGTAGCATGAGCACAGGGACCAATGCCGGATGATCAGAGTAATACTCAGTAAGGAGTATTGCTAGAGCACAGTCCTAGTGTTGATTTAGGGTAGCACTGGATGTGCTCTAGCCAAGAAATTTGGTGGAGAGGCTGGGGCACATGAGATCTCCAATACCCAGAAAGGGTTTGGGCAGATTCTAAACAGTTCAGGAAATATTAAAATAATTAATATTCTTAATGGAGTCCCTATGTCTAAACTTAGGGAAAATAAAATATTAATGTGGATTAATATGAAATTGTGTTAGAATGATCCAAAAGACATGGATCAAGCCAGATCTAATCTTAGCCGTTGATTGGGGACTTAATCTCGGCCGTTGATATGTCAACAGGAAAAGTATAAGAGGGGGCTTGAGAGCACTTGGAGAATACTCTAGAGGGATCACTCATTCTATTCTCTAGAGTAGGGTTTGCTAAGAGAGATAGAATTAGTGATTAGGAATTGCAGCTGAGGGGCATTTGAGTACAGAGAGACAGAGAGACAGAGATAGTGCCGGGAGAGCAGCGCAGTAGCCAGGGAGAGTGAGGCAGAGCCAGCTAGGGCTCATGCACAGCCAGACAGAGGCAGCCGAGAGCTACGCAGAGCCTCAGAGAGGCTAGTGTTGTAGACGCAGAGGGCCAGAAGGCTAACGCAGGGCCTCCTAAGGCTGACGTAGACCCATCCAGGGTAGCGTAGGCAGAGAGGGGCTAATGTAGTCCAAAGAAGGCTGACACTGGTGGTTCTGGGGCAGATTGGTGCTGAGGAGCTGCCAGAAGGATTATCCGGGGTTTCAGCCAGGAGATTTGTCTCAAACTGAGAGGTATTACTGCCAAGGAAATTCTCTGTTGGGTAGGCCAGTTTCGACACCCAGATTGTACTCTGATATTGCTTAATAAGAAAACCCTCAGATAGCTGCACCAGTTTTCCCACATTGGGTTTTTCTAGGGACATTGGTCCAAAAATAATGGTGTCATATGGTGTGATTGTTTCTGTTTCCTTCAGTTGTTGATTTGTAATATGTTGAGCATGCACTAGTGTTTATTTTCAGTATTTACATTGTAAATAACTTGTTAAGTAACATAACAAGTAGGTAAGAATAAATAAGATAAAGTGCATGGAGGGTTTCTAACTAAGTAGACTTAGAAACTTCAACACTGTCACACTGCTTGTCTGGCTGCTGCTGCCCACCAAGCACTGCGTAACTCTGATATATGTTGCATCTGTGCTACTGCTAACACTGCCATACTGCTGCCAACATTGCATCTACACTGCAACTCCCTCTCATCTATGCTACTTCAATTACAACATTTGTAATTGAAAAACCTCCAAAATACTGAATCAACTTTGATCAGTATAATGCATCTGTCATCTGAGTCTCTGACTACTACTAGTATCTGCACTTTCACTGAAGAATCTGTGCTACTGCTGACTCTGCACTGTGCCAACTACACTGCTGCCAACTTTGCACTGTGCTTCCCAGCATCTGACTGCTACTAGTCTCTGCAACTGTCACTCTGGCATTTGACTGCATAAATTGTCATTGATCCATCTAGCTACTGAATACTTTGGGCCCCCGTAGCAAAGTATTGATCCATGAGGTGGACTTCTCAATCATGTTGCCCATATGTAGCGCTCTGGAGCTACAACACCAAGTCGCCCCACCTCACTCTTGGAGGTCATTGACAAACATAGCAAATTCTTCCTCCAACCTGGAGGAAAGCCTATCGATAGCCGATGAAGCTGGGTGCTGGTCCTGCTTCTTCTCCTTGTCCTTCTTCCTTAGAGGACACTGGGTACCGTAGTGACCAAGCTCACCACACTTGAAGCACTTGACCTATGATAGGTCCTGCTTCTTTCTCTGCTCCCCATGTTCTTGACTGGGACCCTTAGATGCGAGGGCCACATCTCCTCCTCCTTCACCTGCTGTTGCCATTGATGGAGCTCTTTAGAAGAGCTCGCCTCAATTCCTCCTGCTGCAAGTCTACCCACATCTTTTCCTACTCTGGTAACTTTTCTCTCCCCAATATGCTTTGGACAAAGACTTGCAAGTCCTCAAAGACACTGTTGACTGCCAATCTCACTAGCTCTGTGGGTTGAGGCGCTGCCCCAACAATTGGAAACTAGTCTTGGACCTCCTGAATCCTAGTGAGGAAGGGGTCTTTGCCTTCTCCTTTCTGCATCTGGATGAACCTTAACTTCTCCTCGAGGTAAATCTTCTGCTGCTTGGAAGTACCTTGGTATAACGTTGCGAGAGCATCCCACATCTGTTTGGAAGTATCTTTGCCAGCTATATGCGAGACTATATGATCCCGGACTCCATCTAAGATCTACTGCTCCGCTCTTGCCATCTCCTTTATGTACTCTTTCAGCTGATTGACATCGTGAGGAACTACCACCATTGCATCAATATAGGCTTTCAGGCCATATTCATTTAGAAGGGAGGACATCCTTCCAGATGATGTAGATGGAAGCTCCATCCAACCTTTCCTGATCACAAAGCCCAACAGTGGCCATCTCAACGAACTCTCGAAAAATTCCTCTTTCCTTCTACTCGGTTGCTGCTCTGCTATTCACACTCCCTTCTGGAGTGAGAAGATCTGCTCACAACTACTACCGATCTACAGGGAAAATCCGACTTCTTGAGACTAGAAGTTCCTTGAGGAAAATTTTCCCTCTGTGTGTGCTCTTCTATCTTCCACCCCGATGTTGGCTCCGCTGTAGCGAACTGCTGCAAAAACCACTGCATCCAGCTAGAGATTTGCTCAATGAAAAATCTGAGCTGCTCCCTTTGCCTGTGGAATCACTCGATTTGGAATGATCGAATTTTTTTCTGCCCCTCAGAAAAGTCAGTCTTCCTCAAGCAACTCGGGCTCTCTGGCAAAAGACTGCGTTGCCCTTGGGAATTTCGGTCTACTGCCCAAACGGTGCAGCGAAATTCCTTCTTTTCGCCTCTGAGCTCTCTAGCTGATCAACGACACTCTGATACCATGTGAAAATTCCAATCCCAGAATCCTATTGCAACAATTGATATTATTTCTCCGAATTGTTAATTAATTAACAATTTATTTGCTACGACAAATATCGAAATAAATACACTACAAGCTTCACAAATAAAATACCGCGGAAAAATAATGCGTTGGAAACTGAGAAATGTGAGCACACACACATAAAATATGAGACAATTACTTTTGGACAAAAGTCCCCAGAAAAACCCAACTTGGGAAAATCGATGCAACAGTGAGGGTTTTTATTATTATGAAGTAGCGAAAATCTGAGTACATCTATGTATGCCCGACTAGCAATCCAAACATTATGAATATTTGGGAAAAATTATTGAAGGGAATTTATGCTTCCTCCACAAACAATCTCGACACAACTTGCCAACAAAATACTTGGCCTCTCGAAGATTCTGCATCACCCTCTGCGCAGTCTGCTTAACGTCAAGACTCCAACTAGTTTCTGATGAAGTTGTTCTGCCTTTTGCTGCTGAGAAATTCGTCTCACGACCCTCTAGAACCTCTTCCTGACCTCTAGGTAGAGAACTATTTTCTCTCCAACAAATCAAACCGCCCTCTCTGAAGCTACTGCGTAGAGCTCTAAGTTGCCTCTCTAGGATAACTCAGCCCTCTTGCTACTGCCTCTCCGTATTTGGAAAACTCCCTCCGGATCACTGTCCCTACTCCTCACTCAGTGCTTCAATCTCTAGCTCTTTTTGGCAACTGACTGTTGCTACTCTGGAAATCGATCTGCCAAGAAATCGAATTGCTCAAGTGTCCTCTCCATCACCACATCGACCTCCTCTTATATTCCTCTATTGGAGCACCAACGACCAAGATTAAAATATAATCGATGGCTAGGATCATCTTTGGATCGATCCATGAGAGTTTCTAGATAATTCTCGCCTTGACTTAATTAATACTTATTAATTAACCATAGTCCTTAGGTTGAGACTTAGGAAATATTTAAAAACTGGTTAATAATCTAATTAAGTCATCTCTAGGTGGAATTTCCAGAACGATTTCCAGGTTTTGGAGATTTTGTGTATTCTAGCCTTTCCACCAAGTTTTGTGGCTAGAAGACATTCGATGCTACAAAAACTAACATCTTCACTTCAAAACATATTTCCCCTTATCCAAATTTAGTGATTTTTAGGTCGATTTTGGTCCTCACGAAAAGAGGAATTCATTGCAATAATTATCTCTATCAAATGAGTTATCCAAAGTGGAATTTGTCCTAGTTGCCAATTTTAACACTCCCTCTCAACTAGGGCGAATTTCACCTGCCAATATTTGACCATCGATCATGATGCCATCTTGTCATCATGTATCATCTGTGCATCTTGTCTCAACTCTGTTGAACACTGATATAGATTTTAAGAAGAATTGATCGAGAATGAGTCACAAGACCTTACTACTCTCCACTAACAAAAGTCAGTCCACACAACCAGGGGTAAAACTCCAATCAAACTTGATCCTCACTGATCAAGTTGTTGAACATCATGCATCCTAGATATAGGGAGTACGATAGTACACGATGTGTCCATTTGTAGTGCTATGGTCCCTTTCCTATTTTCCCAACTCATTGGTCAGATGAGAGGTACTTCGCAACAGTCCCAGACTACATGGGTAGAATGTATGCTGAGGTATCCTAGGAGAAGGTGAACCACTTATCCTGTTCATATGCCATAGGAGAAGGTGAACCACTCATCCTCTTTATACATCATCAGCTATAGGGGAAGTCAACTCCCTCTTGCATTGATAAATGAGAGTGTCTGTAACAGTCATAAAGAGATCATCAACATAAAGGACCAAAATAAGAAGCATGTCCTTTTCAACCTTGAAGTATAAGTTTGGTAAATCCCAGCTTCATATGATAACTGCCAATCCTTTCATACCAAACCCTAGGGGATTGCTTCAACCCATAGAGGGCTTTCTTCAGT
Source organism: Pinus tabuliformis (assembly GCA_031772625.1). Classification (NCBI taxonomy): domain Eukaryota; kingdom Viridiplantae; phylum Streptophyta; class Pinopsida; order Pinales; family Pinaceae; genus Pinus; species Pinus tabuliformis. The sequence goes on from CM062819.1 coordinate 1,347,705,880, forward strand.
CGACAGACATGTCTCCTTCTATTTTGTACTTCAAACACCTGAGGTTGTTCCAAATAGACTTCCTCTTTAAGGGAGCCATGCAAGAAAGCAGTCTTGACATCGATTTGATGTAGGCTTTGTTACCCACCACTAGTGGGTATTATGTATAGGAGAATTTTCTTTTCTCTTAGATGGTCCTCAACTGACAGCCAATGACCCCTTGCAACCACTAAATAGCTCGATGTGCCCTTATTTGTGTCACCTAATCCAACCATGTGGTTCCTCGCCTACTTGTTATGATTCTATGTTTGAAGGTGCACCTCCCAACCCCGAAGGTATAACTTTTCATTGATATAATTGAGTAATTTTCCTTATCATGGACAGTCTTGGGCATAGATTGGTGGGAGGATTCGGCAGAAACAGTGGGCTAGGTCTATACTCTTATCTCGTCTACCCGCTTTGGGTGGTTAGCCTTGTATTCTAGTCCCATGGGATCTCCTTTACTGGCCACTAGCTTTAGGGTTGGCACTACATGGGAAATCCCGATTTTGGTTGCGTGGTCCCACTTCCCGACACCATATACATCGTGTCTTTACGCTCATTATAACTGCATTCATCATTTTTTCCATTCGGGTCCACATGTGTCCACTGGGTCCACATGGGATTAGCCTCCTCCTCCCCTTGTCCACATTTTGGGTCAGGCCTAGAACGATACCTCAGAGGTTGATCTGTTAAAGAAAGGAAAAAGCAGAATTTGGCCACTTTCAATAGGAAATGTACCACAAAATGCAAAAGATGGTTGGAACATACAAATTTAGCATGTGGGCAAAAGCCAAAGATGAGCTCTACCCCTTACTTATGGCCATCACCCTGGTTCCTATGGGCCCTGTTGACCCTGCCGCCTACCGCTACCTACAAGTCAGTGAGAAAAGCCTTCAACCCCACAAGGTGTGGTTGGTGGCAGGGAACTAAAAGAAGGGGTTGTCAAACTAATCCCGACTCTCTCCGTTTGAGCTATCTCTCAGGTTAGCTAAGGGGGGTGGTCCCTAATGAAAAGTTGAGTTAAAAAATGTGAGTTTCTAGGAGAATTGTTAGAGTTAAATAGATTATTTCTTTAAGATTTATAAGCAAAACTGTAAAGTTTTGTAGATGTTCTATGCTAAGAGCAATTTCACTTTTCTCACAGCAATCATACAAGTAGATAAGCAAAATGCAGATAGAACATATAAGCAGATCTTACAGAAGACAAATCAGAAACAAGAAAAATGTATGTGTTTGTTTCGGCAGTCAACAGGATGCTTCAACCAGCAAAGTCTCCTTTGGTCAGCCAGCCCAGCATGTGTCACAACAACCCTCCAACCAGTAGATGAGTCAACCCAAGTCAGTTCTACAAAAGTCAACGCTGTCCTGAAAAGTCAACGCAGGGGCAGCAAGCTAAAAGTCAACGCAGCAGCAAAACGGTCAACCCTTTGACCTCGATTTTTGTGCCAGGTAGTATGGCCTTCAAAAATCGAACCTCCCACAAGTTTTCAGCTTGTTTGGACCAAGCGTTGACCAAAGTCAACGCTGGTCAAACTTCTGCGAAACCCTAGCAGCAGAAAAATCCTCTTCATCCTTCCCACGTGTGGTTGAAATTCGTCCTCCAGGTAGCTCGTACTTTTTAGGATGAGAGAGGAAGATGTGAGTTGTGTTGTGATCAAATTCTCTCCAACTTTTCCTGTATATATATATCCATCAATGAGGGTGTGTGACACATCTGTTGGGCATGTGAGCCTACATTACAAAACTGGCTGACCTTTGCACATATAATTTATTAAGAATAATAAATTCAAAATATAAGTTCTGCTCATCGGATTAAGACTATTTTTATATGGATTTTACACCTCTCAGAAAGAGGAATCCAACAAAAATATTAGCCTCTTAATCTGAGCATCAGAACATGGAGTTTGGACCTAGTTGTCCAAATTTAACACTCCCTCTCAACTAGGGAGAACTCCATCTATTAGTGCAATTAACATCGTGAGTCATCCCGCCGAAACTTGCTTTGCTGGCTTCTTTATTTCAGAACAGAAGTGGGTCAGTCACAAAGACATCATTCCCCGACTGACATAATCAGTCCAGAGGTCCCAGACCTCACAAATCTTGATCCCAGATCAAGTGGTTGGACCATGCCATCCTAGATAGAGAGTACGGCAATCTCTGATGCGTCCATCAGTCTTTGCTAATAGTCTCTAGCTTTTCCACACCTCATTGGCCAAATGAGAGGTACTTCCCATGAGCCCTGAACTCAATGGGTAGGATGCATACGGGGCACAGATTAAATGAGTGGCGAACCAGCTCAATAATCACAAGAGTGGGCCAGAAGCATTATGAGTGCTTATAGCTCCGAGAAGCTATCCCCAAAGCCCCCCAGAGCTCCCAGATCTCATCGTCCAACAGGACCCACATCATAGGGTCTTTCCACGACACCAAGACTCTCACGGAAGGTTAGGAACTTGACCTTCCCCAGGGGCTTAGTGAGAATATCCGCGACCTGCTCATCAGTTCCTATATGATCGAGCCTTACGGCGCCTCGCTGTACCATATCCCGGATAAAGTGGTACCTGATATCAATATGCTTGGATCGGTCGTGGAACACAGGATTCTCAGTCATACGAATCCCACTCTGATTATCACAGAGTATTACAGTGGTATCTAGCACATGTTGGAACAGCTCACTAAAGAGCTTCCTCAACCAAACTGCTTCACAACAGGCCATACTAGCAGCAATGTATTCGGCCTCCGCGGTGCTCAAAGCCACCGACTTCTGCTTCCTGCTCATCCATGAGATCGAAGCAGAATCAAGATTGAAACAGCATCCAGATGTGCTCTTACGATCCACCACACTGCCAGCCCAATCGGCATCAGTATATCCCCGGAGTATCACACTCCCGGCAGTGTATCTCAGCCCATGGTTTATCGTGCCCCGAAGATATCTCAAAAGATTCTTGGCACCAACCCAGTGAAAATGATGAGGCTCAACCATCTGTTGACTCAAAGTATTCACTGCAAAACATATGTCCGGACGGGTGTTCACTAAGAACATCAAAGCTCCTATGAGTTGACGATAATCAGTAGGATTGGCCAAGATAGGCCCTGCAGCGCTGCCACTCAACTTCTTAAAGTTGAGTTCCATTGGTGTCGACACGGACTTACAGTCCACCATCCCAAATCTTTCCAGAAGCTTCACAATATACTTTCCTTGAGAAAGGAAAATCTCTCCAGGTCTCTGCCAGACCTCCAGGCCTAGGAAATAGTGCATCAGTCCTAGGTCTTTCATCTCGAACTCAGCAGCAAGCTCCCTCTTACATTGATGAATGAGAGGGTCATCACCTGTCAGGAAGAGGTCGTCCACATACAGCACTAGAATGAGAGGCTTTCCTTCCTCAACCTTAAAGTAAAGGTTTGGATCAGCATTGCTTCGAGTGAAGCCCAGCTTCATCAAGTAACTATCCATCCTCTCATACCAAGCTCTGGGTGCTTGCTTTAACCCATAGAGGGCTTTCTTCAACCTGCAGACATAAGTGTCTCGATCTTGAACTTCAAATCCCAGAGGTTGTTTTACATACACCTCTTCCTTTATTGCACCATGCAGAAAAGCGGTCTTGACATCCATCTGATGAAGACTCCATCCTTGCGTAGCAGCAAGGGCTATGATGGATCGGATGGTGGTATATCGAGCCACAGGTGCAAATATATTGTCATAGTCAATTCCTTCCTTTTGAGAGAAGCCACGGGCAACAAATCTTGCCTTAAACTTTTCAGCACTCCCATCAGATCCATGTTTAATCTTGTAGAGCCATTTCGCGGTGACAACAGATTTGTCCTTCGGTCTCGGGACCACATCCCAGACATCATTCTTCATAATAGCCTCATATTCTTCATGCATAGCATCCTTCCAGACTTGATGCTTGATGGCTTCTTCAAAAGATCCAGGTTCAGATTGTATAATAGTACTCATGGCAGCTAGATACCCTTGGTATCTACACGGCTTCTTGCTTTCTCGGAATGTTCCCCTTGGGGCAGCATGACCCTCAGCATCTTCGAGGGTGTCCCTGAGCCATGATGGCCTCTTTCCTAGAGAAGGGGAAGGATCAATAGGGTCCATTGGCCCTTCAACATCAGGCATAGTCTCATCCTGGGGTTCTTCCAGATTTCCAGGTCTTTCTTCATGGTTTTCTTCAGATCTAGGAAGATCTACTACTTTCTTCAGGGAAGCATCTTCGTCAAAAGTGACATCATGGCTTATCTCTACTTCCCTTTGACCAGTACATAGACTCTATATGCCTTAGAAGTCTCACTGTAGCCCACAAACATTCCTTTCTTCCCAGTAGCATCCAGCTTACTTCTCTTTTCTTTCGGCACATGAAAATAGACAGGACATCCAAAAATTCTAAAATGTGAGACATCAGGTTTCTTACCAGAGAAAACCTCTTCGGGAGTTTTGGAGTCCAAAGCGGAATGAGGGCATCGGTTTTGAATGTACACAGCAGTATTTGCAGCTTCTCCCCACAGAAACTTTGGAAGACCCTGGTCACATAGCATGGCACGGGCAGCTTCCACAATAGTCCTATTCTTGCGTTCAGCAACACCATTCTGCTCAGGAGTATATGCAGTGGTAGTCTCCCTCTTAATGCCAGCTTCTCTGCAAAAGTCTTTGAACTCATTTGACTCATATTCAGTGCCATTGTCAGTCCTCAAAATCTTGATCTTCTTTCCGGTCATATTTTCCACCAAGGCTTTGAAGGTACGGAACCACATGAAAGCCTCATCCTTCTTCTTCAAGAAGTATATCCAGGTTTTGCGAGAGAAGTCATCAGTAAATGTCATATAGTAAGAACATCCCCCCAGGGATGTTACAGGCAACATACCGGAAAGATCAGAATGGACCAGTTGCAATATCTCAGATGTCTTTGTGACACTTGAGGGGAAAGGTCCCCTTGTATGTTTTCCTTCAGCACAGCCCTTACATACACCTTTATGATTATTTCCAAAATCAGGCATCCCTGTCACCACCTTCCTTGCTTCGGGAAGAGCCTTGTAATGAAGGTGTCCAAATCTTCGGTGCCATAGTTCGGTTTGACGGATAGTATCACAAGTCATAGCTCCCAACGGACTCCCTCCAACCTGGTAGAGTGTACCAACTCTAAAACCAATTGAGATAGCTTCCTTGAAGCTCTTCTTCCACATGAGTACCTTTCCATCAGAGAAAGTTACATTGAATCCTTTGTCTTCCATGGCAGATACAGACACAAGGTTCTTCTTCAATTTGGGTACATAGAGTACATCTTGTAGATGGAGGACTTGTCCTTGAGACAAGTGGAGGGTCACAGTCCCGGTCCCTTTCACAGGATAAGTGGCATTATCCCCAAGGATAATTTCTAGATTAGTATCCCTTTCAACCATGTCAGAAAGTGCTTCCTTGAATCCGGTGATGTGTCTTGAGGCACCACTATCGATTAGCCAGACATCCATAGTGTCGGGCGGAGATGCAGCTGAGAGAGCAGATATTAGAATATACTCATTTCTTTTATCAACAACATTAGACTCCTCATACCTGGTATTTCTGGTCCTTTTAGAAGGTGGATGGTTTCCTTCAAAGTGAGCCTTTCTCTTTCCTTTGGATTTGTCATTTCTTTGATTCCCATTCCTTCGGTTGTTGTTGTTGTCGTCACTATCGGGAGAATTCTTCTGGAAGGGGCATTCTCTAGCATAGTGTCCAGTCCTATGGCAGGTGAAACATTTACCATTCTTATTTTGAGTCTTAGTCCTTCCTTTGTCCTTGGAACCACCAGAGTTCTTCTTTCGGGAATGAGCAACATAGGCAGCATTTCTTTCATTATCAAATTCCTTCATCCTTGTTTCTTCTTGCATACATCTAGACAGAAGCTCATCAAAGTTAGGGATGGTATTATTGTTGAGAATGGTAGTTGTGAATACTTGCCATTCATATGGAAGTCCTCCAAGTGCGGTGAGAACCATCTCACGATCAGCTATTGTCTCCCCAATAGCTAGCAGATTGTTCCTGGTTTCGGTCAACTTCATAAAGAAAGTTTGAATAGACTCGTCTCGGCCCTTCTTCATATTCTTCAACTTGTTCTTGAGGAATAGCACTTGGTTCACATTGTTTACTCAGAACATAAGTATCAGTTTGTCATACATCTCCTTGGATGTGCCTAGTTCAGATATGTAGGCAACCAGACTCTTATTTATGGATTCCCTGATCAGCAGTTTTGCTCTGATTTCTCCCTTCTTATACTTGTGTTTAACAGCAGCAGAGGCATTTGATGGAGGTTCTTGAATCTTCCCTGTCACATGATCTAGGAGATCATGATCTTCTAATTTGAGATCTAATAACATCTTCCAGGCATGGAAGTCATCACTTCCAGTCAGCTTGTCATTCTCCCTGAATTCAAGCTTAGAGGAATCCATTTCCTTCGATGATGATTGCTATAGATAGAGTTTGTCTTCACCTCAGCTTTGATACCATGTAAAGTTTTGTAGATGTTCTATGCTAAGAGCAATTTCACTTTTCTCACAGCAATCATACAAGTAGATAAGCAAAATGCAGATAGAACATATAAGCAGATCTTACAGAAGACAAATCAGAAACAAGAAAAATGTATGTGTTTGTTTCGGCGGTCAACAGGATGCTTCAACCAGCAAAGTCTCCTTTGGTCAGCCAGCCCAGCATGTGTCACAACAACCCTCCAACCAGTAGATGAGTCAACCCAAGTCAGTTCTACAAAAGTCAACGCTGTCCTGAAAAGTCAACGCAGGGGCAGCAAGCTAAAAGTCAACGCAGCAGCAAAACGGTCAACCCTTTGACCTCGATTTTTGTGCCAGGTAGTATGGCCTTCAAAAATCGAACCTCCCACAAGTTTTCAGCTTGTTTGGACCAAGCGTTGACCAAAGTCAACGCTGGTCAAACTTCTGCGAAACCCTAGCAGCAGAAAAATCCTCTTCATCCTTCCCACGTGTGGCTGAAATTCGTCCTCCAGGTAGCTCGTACTTTTTAGGATGAGAGAGGAAGATGTGAGTTGTGTTGTGATCAAATTCTCTCCAACTTTTCCTGTATATATATATCCATCAATGAGGGTGTGTGACACATCTGTTGGGCATGTGAGCCTACATTACAAAACTGGCTGACCTTTGCACATATAATTTATTAAGAATAATAAATTCAAAATATAAGTTCTGCTCATCGGATTAAGACTATTTTTATATGGATTTTACACCTCTCAGAAAGAGGAATCCAACAAAAATATTAGCCTCTTAATCTGAGCATCAGAACATGGAGTTTGGACCTAGTTGTCCAAATTTAACAAAAACTGATATGAGCAATAACCATAAATACATAAGATAAGCATGAAATACATAAACAACCAATGCCTTCAAAGTATTGCTCTTTAAGAAATGAAATTGTTTTTTCTTAGAATGAAGTGAAATGCTTTCAAATGGACAGCCAAAATAATCCTGAAAGTGAAACAATAAATTGTTAGCACAAGATATTATAAATGCTTTCAAGATGAATAAGTCTACAAATCAAAGCATGGAAACTATCTTTCTGAAAAGGATACAAAAATAATTCAATTAGACCAAGATGACAACATGCAATTAAGTTTGCAACCTAAAATAATAGTACTTGAAAGTGAAATCAACTATTTATGACAATAATTAAATCACAAGATGAGTGAATTTCCAAGTGCAAGAAAAACTAAACTTGTTGCAAAATTAAAAGGAATCACAATGCTTGCATCCAAAGTGCCTCTTGAAATAAGATTTGCATGTGAGACTTTAAACCATCAAGATAGCAAGAAATTTAAAAACTTTGCAAACAAAGTAAATATGATGGAAATACGATGGAATGAGTTCTTGGTTTATTTTATTAATTAACGCTAAGGCAAAGTTACAATTGAACTCTAGCTCAAATGTTTGGATCTCACAATGAGGAGTCAATAAGGTAGAGGGTCCCTAAAAGTCTATTCAACCAACTTAAGTTGGAGGTAAGTTTTAATGAGGCTTGGGGCCTTCCTATACTAAAATGCCTAGATGAAGTGCAAATTGTATTAATTCCCCAAATTAAACTAATGTTTCATGCAAATGCTTCAAAGAGTAATAGTTTGCAAAACCTGACAACGTATGCATGTGAGAATTTAAATACAAGATTAGTAAAAATTTGCATGTGGAGTGAAATGTATTGATTTTAAGCATGCACAATATGAAATTAAAAGCTAGAAAGCTAAAAAAAAACTAAAAGAAAAATCATGCCACCCATAAGAATCCCTCCTCTAAATGAGGAAGGGGGATGCCATGGGAAAAATCCCAAGCTCCATCCAACATTTTTTTTTTTTAATCTTTTATTAGCGCTTAAAGTGGGTAAAGATGCCTCTAAGAGGGCAATCCACAATACGAGAGAGATCTTTACAAAGATGAGACTCTAACAAAGCTAGACTCTCTCCCCAAAAATATAACAACAAAAAACTTGAAGATGGAAAAAACTCTCCAAAAGAAATTCACAAGACTCAAAACGCCCACAACCTAGATGAATTTGCAACTCTCTCCCAAGTGCTTATGGCCTCTCTAGAAATCAGTCTTTGAATAACGTGAGGGGGTCTTGCCTACACACGAGTTAGTAGTTTTCCAAAGCTTCTCCTCAAGCTCCTTGCCGCCCAATGCTCAAGCCTATGGGCTGAAAACACAAAAAATACTAATAGTTAGTGTGAAATTAGGAAAAAGAAACGAAAACTAAACTTAGAATTTAATTTACAAAGTACTAACTCAAGTAATGAGAGTGAACCCCCATACTTGCCTAGCTTTAGAAATGACTCTTGAATAGGAGATATAAATTTGAAAGAACTAGAACCAAAGAAGTATTTTGAATTTTAAATGGATGATCAAGTAGCTATAGACTAAGAAAACTCGCTTTTGCTCTTCGTTGGATGGAAAACTTGGAGCGAAAAAATGGTCAAGTCTTGGATCGCTGTGACTTAGGAATGAGTTGATCTAACTGAGATTTCTCCCACTTCCAGATGGATTCTTACACACAATACAAAAGATCTTTCCTACACAGTTGAACACATATTAGTTTGCACAAGATTAGAGCAATATAATGAATAAGATAAACCAAACATTACTCTTAAAATGAATTGGCAAGCTTATCCCTAGAATACTACTCTAAATCAATGATATGTGCAACATAGCTTGAACACATCAATCCAATCAAGATGGCAAGCATAAACTAATATTAATTCAACATGCGAAAGAATTTAAACACAATAGCAGTAGTATGAAAGGACATCATCATAATGCCAAGAGAACACCAGCCAAATAACCCCAAAGTCTTGATTATATTAAGAAACTATGCAAGTACAAAATAACAGAGTTTCCTCAAGCCCAATATCTTATTACATGATACAATATGAGAGCCCATGGCTCTATTATATAGAGAGGTGGGATCAAATCTCAATGAAGAATGACAATGACAAATGGCATTAGAGCCAATCCCATTGTAGAAGTGATTAAACAAGTGGCATGAGGTGACAATCCCAAAGAGAAATTCGAATTTGTTGAATGGAGCTCCAATGCCAAGTGTAAAAATCGAATTCTGGCAAGTGGACATCATTTTCTTCTTCCCTTATGTGCCAAATTCAAATTTTATGATAGAATGACAAGTGTATATGGGTGGTAACACATGAGGGGACAATTTCCCACAAAAATATCCACCAAATATTCTCCAAAATCCTCCCAAATGTGCATTAATTTCACAAATTCGAATTTTCAAGTAAGCAGCTTTCTCGTTTAATGTTAGAAATTCGATTTTATTTGAGCACATGTCATTTCCTTGGTTTTAGGAGTCCACATCACCTTGGGACTTCACTCTAACTCCCCCATAATTTTCCACCTCATTTCCATAACATTTAGCGTGTGTGGATATTTATTTTTCTCTATTTATTTAATTTTTAGCTTAATTAATTGCCAAATTTCTCACTAAACCTAGGAAAAGTGGGCTTTGAGGGTTCAAAACACTTTTTTAACGCATCAAAGTGTGTCATAGTAGAAAGTTGAGGGTGATAGGTGCAAATTTCATTACTCATACCTCATACAACTTCTCTAGACATCGCTTATTACATTACAAATACAATTTTATTAGCAATTTCCGCAATGCAAAAAATCTAAAAAGTTAAAAAATGACTACCTAGGCCTAACCAAATTCCACGAAATTTTTTGTGTGATTTAGTATGGTAATATACATCGACTCTAGACACTAAAATGTGTTAAGGGCTCAACCTTCAAACCGTCACCCCGACTTTGGGTTAAAAAGTGAGTGAAAAAACCAGAAAATTATTCGCCTCTGAAAAAGAATGGATAATTACCCAGATAAAAAAAACACTCTAAAGTGTACTCGTTTGCTGATTGAATCCCAACATCCTAGGCTTGTTACAAACTCAAAAAGTCATAATTACTAGTATCACTTATTACAATTCCCCGCATGGTGTGGAATCTGGGTACAAGAAAGATGATGAGAAGATAGAAGTAGAGTTAAAAAACTCTGTTGAATGATGATATCTGATGGTAAAAGTGTCCTCTGGATCATCCTTGGGCATGGAATCTTCATAAAATCATTAGGTGCCACTCTAGTGGTCAACAGGCCCTAGATGAGCCTGCTCCACATTAAGGGACCCATGATTGTTGCAACCCCTGGTGGGCAATGAAATGCCCCACCTTAAGGGGGTGTTCACTGCTATATACTACACATCAGTCTCTCATCGCATGGAGCCCTGAGCAATTATGAAGAAAAATCAATCGAAGGCAAAAGACATATGAAGAAGGGTGGAAAAACAAAGGCCAGAGTAACTCATGTATCACAATTTTCTCCCTTTTGCATTCATGTAACCTAGTGTGGGCTTCCCTCATTATCGCTACCCTTGCCCCATAACATGTGGCTTAGATCTATCCATTAATCCCCGCTCTGTTCCATCACTATATCACTTGCCACCTACCACCTGATGGATGTACTATGGACATGTCACCCCCTTTAAAGGCTGAAACCACCTAATAGGGTCCTTGGTTAACCCCTTTATTGAGCTTGTACACACTGGTACATGCCAAAGCCCACTATGGAAGGGCATGCCACCATGAAGTGCCCCATTGATTCCATCATTTGTAAGCTCTTTTACTTGATTATTCTAATGATTTGTTGTATTGGAGGGCAAGAGAACGCATTGGATCTTATGTAGGATTGCAGGTGGGTCTCCATTTCGGGCTTGGTCTCTCTATACAGGGTCCTAGCCCTCTAGAGTGTTGAGAAATCTACATGGCAATGATTAGAGTGATTTCACTTTCTTTGATAACTGCTTGTGATGTCTTTTTACTTATCTTACTTATTAGCTTCTTTTCTTATTGTTATGTTTGTGTATCATCAAACAACTACCAAAACTAGAAGAACAAGAACACAGAATATAGGTTGTAAAGATGCAATGAATGAAGAATACCAATCTATCATGAAGAATGGAGTTGGGGAAATTGTCGCAAGACCAGATGACAAATCAGTGGTAACCTCTAAATGGTTATATAAAATCAAGCACAATACAGATGGAAGCATTGACAAACTCAAGGCAAGATTCGTGGCTCGAGGCTTCTCTTAGGAAGAAGGCATTGATTATGAAGAAACCTTTGCTCCCATAGCAAGGTACACCACGATCTGATCTCCAATAGCTCTGGCAACATCCATGGGATGGAAGGTACATCAAATGGATGTCAAACAACATTTCTGAATGGTACCATAGATGAAGAAGTCTACATCAAACAACCATTGGGATATGAAGTAAAGGATAGAAAGACTCATGTTTGCAGATTAAGGAAGGCACTCTATGGCCTCAAGCAAGCTCCTAGGGCATGGTATGCCATAATGGATGCATATTTGCAAAGATTGGGTTTCAGGAAAAGCACGATAGATCCAAACCTTTACATCAAAATAGAAAATGATGAACCTGTCATTATAATCCTATATGTAGACGATCTTCTAAACACTAGAATCAAAGAGCCTCTTCTGCCTTCCTCTGCTTCTGTGCTGGCCTCTCCCTGGCTCGAACTGATGATGCAGGCCCTCCGCATGAACCCTTCTCTACTGCTTTCTCCCTAGGAACAACTCTTGTCACTCGGGACAATTGTTTCTGCTGCAATTTCTTTGATTTAGTTGGCACCTTCAGCTCTCTTGTGATTTGCAATGCTCTGATACCATGCTGAAATTTCTAAGTATTACCTGTTAGAAATTTTATCTATATTCTCTGGTTTATTTTGCCTACTTTTTTAATTACTAACAAGTTATTTAACCATATAAACAGTGAAATAAATACAATACAGTCTCAACCATCTACAGATCAACAACTGAAAGAAATGGATAAACACATAAGGGACATTGTTATTTTTGGACAATTGTCCCCGGAAAAACCCAACTTGGGAAAACCGGTGCAGCAGTTCTGAGGGTTTTAGTTTTAAGAAACTTTTCTTGAGTACACTAGGTGCCAAAATGGCTCACCCGACAGAGATAAAAAATCTGGCAGTAATCCCTCTCTTCGAAAGCAGATATTTTGAAAGTCTGCCGCTACGAAACCCTCTCCAGCACAATTTGAAGCACTACATCAGCCCTCTTGGCCTCTACGTCAGCTTGAAGCCCTCTGCGTCAGCCCTCTGAGGCTCTGCACAACCTCTCTGGCCCCCTGCGTCACTTTTGTAGCCTCTGCGTGGGTCACACAGGTCCTTCTGGCCAATGCGCAGTCACTGCTGGCCTTTGCTTGGCTCCCTCTGGCACTATCTCTGCCTCTCTGCCTCTGCGCTAGTCCTCTGACACTATCTCTGCCTCTTTGAATCGTACTCACTGCCCCTCGCTGCAATATTGATCACTGATTCGATTTCTCCTAGTAAACCCCGCTCGAGAAAATCGAACTGACTGAACACTCTGGTGTCTCTCCAACTGACCCTCAAGCCTCCTCTTATATTTTTTCTGTTGAGTCTTCAATGGCCGAGATTACATCTCTAATTAACATCTAGGATTAGGTTTGGCTTGATCCATGTCATTTAGAACCTTCTAACCTAGTTTTATATTAATACCCATTAATATTTTTATTCTCCTAAATTTAGACTTAGGAACCCATTAAAAATATTAATTCTTTTAATATCTCCTTCATCGGGTAGAATTTCCCCAAACCATTTCTAGGTCTTAGAGATCTCATGTGCTTTAGCCTCTCCACCAATTTTCATGGCTGGAGTGTTGATTTGGGGTAGCATCGGATGTGCTCTAACCATGCAAATTGGTGGAGAGACTAAAGCACATGAAATCTCCAAGACCTAGAAATGGTTTGGACAGATTTTACCTAGTTTGGGAGATATTAAAATAATTAATATTTTTAATGGAGTTCCTAAGTCTAAGCTTAGGAAAAATAAAATATTAATGGGTATTAATATAAATTTAGGTTAGAAGGTTCCAAAAGTCATGGATCAAGCCAAATCTAATCTTAGTCGTTGATTAAAGATTTAATGTCGGCCGTTGAAGGACCAACGAGAAAAGTATAAGAAGAGGCTCGAGGGTCAGTTGGAGAACACACCAGAGTGATCAATAATTCATTTTGCTAGAGCGGGTTGCTAAGCAAAGTTGAATCAATGATCAACAACAAGGGGCAGTGAGTACAAGGCAGAGAGGCAGAAATAGTACCGAGAGACCAATGTAGAAGCAGATAGAGCGGGAGAAACAGTCGGTCCAGGCTATGCAGAGCCCAACAGAGACAACGCAGAGGCCAGAGGGACTGCGTCATCCACGTAGAGGTTGTTGGAGTGACGCAGAGGGTCCCAGAGGCTGCATAGTGCCTCAAAGGGTCAGAGGGCTGACGGAAGTTAGTAGGAGGCTGATGTAGAGGCTAGAAGGGCCAACGTTGAGCTTCAGTTGTGTCGAAGAGGGTTTCGTGGAACAGGTTTTCTGAATACCTATTTCCGAATATAGAGGTATTGCTGTCGTGTACTTTTCTCTGTCGGGTGAGCCGGTTAGGCACCCAGTTGTATTGAGAAAGATTGCATAATAATATAACCCTCTGAATAGTTGCACCGGTTTTGCCGCATTGGGTTTTTTTGAGGACATTTGTCCAAAAATAACGGTGTCACTTGTGTGCTTGTTTTCTTTCAGTTGCTGATCTGTAGATGTTGTGACTGTATTGTGTTTATTTCAGTATTTAAATGTTTTAAACAGTGTTGTATTAATCATTATCGGGATAATATCGGCGCGAGGAAAAAATCGTAATAATTGGGAAAAAATCGGAAATAAATCATTTGGTACAAAAATATTCATTTTTTTCATCTTTTTTCAATTTTTCTAATATCTAAACAATCTATAACATAAAATAAATACATTGACACATAAGTATGATAAAAGAACTAATATATAAGATGTTTAATATCATTTTTAGTGCTAAAATCACACATAACAATGAATCATGTCCTGAATAGTAAGTCCTGACTCCTGATTCCCAACTCAGCCTCAAAATATCAACCAAAAATATAATAATGTTTCTCATGAGTCATAATGTCATATACAATAAAATGAACAAAATAACTAAAGTCTAATACTATTGATTTCCTCTGCCCCTCTTGCGAGAAAATGCCACAGCTTTCCCTTTCCCTCTAGATGTAGATGCTGGTGTTGGTGGAGAAAATGCCACAGCTTTCCCTTTCCCTCTAGGTGTAGATGCTGGTGCTGGTGGAAACCACGTCCTCTACTGGTGGCAGGGGTAGCCCAGGCAAGTGGTGTCACCTTCTCGTCTTGTTCCTCCTCCTCCTCCTCCTTCTCCTCCACTACATCCTGCACTAACCAATCATCAATAGACTCCATGAGAGGTCTCTCAGCGTCAACCCTCCATGCAACATTGGTGTCAATCCCATCCAATGAGATGGCCTCCATATCAGGTGTCCTCTCAAGTTGCCTCACCCACAATCGAAGAATGTAGTATATGTAGACCATGTCAGTAAGTCGCTGGGACTCCAACCTATACAAAGATAATGAATAATAATTAATAACTATAAAAAAAATATTGTTTAATGAATTCAAAAATTTATTTGGAAAGTTGCAATATTTTAGATGTTTAAGTGTTAACCTGTTGCGCTTCTTGTTGTGTATTTTTTCAAATACACTCCAGTTGCGCTCACATCCTGAGGAGCTACATATTTGGTTGTGGATTAGAATGGCAAGCTTTAATGAATTCAAAAATTTATTTGGAAAGTTGCAATATTTTAGATGTTTAAGTGTTAACCTGTTGCGCTTCTTGTTGTGTATTTTTTCAAATACACTCCAGTTGCGCTCACATCCTGAGGAGCTACATATTTGGTTGTGGATTAGAATGGCAAGCTTTAATGAATTCAAAAATTTATTTGGAAAGTTGCAATATTTTAGATGTTTAAGTGTTAACCTGTTGCGCTTCTTGTTGTGTATTTTTTCAAATACACTCCAGTTGCGCTCACATCCTGAGGAGCTACATATTTGGTTGTGGATTAGAATGGCAAGCTTTTGCAGAAGGGGTACCCTGGCACCATACATTCTCCACCATGTATCTACTATCTACAACAAAATTACAAATAAAATTTTAAATAAACATAAGAAAAAGATGGAATTTGAAGAGATAATGAAATTTGAAACAAAGTTACAAACTAAAAAATACCTGGCATTTTAATCGTCCTATCAGTCACAGCCATGTCAAAGCCAAATGTGCCACCTGCCATTCTATATGTCTCAATTTTTTTAGAGATCTCTGTACGTTTTGCTAGAGATCGCACCATCTTTTGGACACAGGATAAGAATCCATCCATGACCTCAGCATCAAATACAAACCCACATGCGTAAGAAAATGTGGGGTTCAGGAAAAGCCCAATAGCATGAATGGGACGATGGAGTGTGTTGTTCCATCGCTCATCAATCACTCCCCATAGGAGGAGTTGTCTCTGAAACCCCTCATCTCCCTTATCATCTTAGTAGGCCCGAATGGCTTCTTTGGCCCTGTCCATGGCCTCATACAAGTAGCCCATTGCGGGCTTCTCACCATCAACTAACCGAATAGCCTTTACCAAAGGTTCAGTAATGGCGCACACCTCCTGCACTCCCACCTTGAAGTCTTCCTGGTATGAAACTAGTCTGCATATGACCTCTCCCTCTGGTTTATGGTTCATTGGCAAAGCACACCACTCCTCTGAAAGAAACTTTCTCTTCACATCCCACATAGAATTCAAGAGGGATTGAAGAGATATGAAACTAGTGGCAAACCGTGTAATGGCGGGGCGCACTAACTCTTTGTTGTTGGTGAATCTTCTCATCAAGCTAAGCACAGATGTATGATTATATATAAATTTTGTAATGCTTTTGGATACTCAACAATATCTTTGACAAAGGGAATTTTCCCTATGTCCTCCAACATCAAATCAATACAGCGTGCAGCACAAGGTGTCCAAAATAAAGTAGGATGCCTGTCCATAAGCATCCTGCCAGCAGCAACATAATTTGCAGCATTGTCCGTTGTGACTTGGACAACATTTTCTGCACCCACCTCCAAAATAAACACATTTAGCAAATCATATAAAGTTCTTGCATCTTTGATTTGTGCAGATGCATCAACAGATTTGATAAACATAGTCACCTTGGGACAACTAACCAAGAAGTTTATAAGGGTTCTTCCCTTTTGGTCAGTCCAACCATCTGACATAATAGTGCATCTTGTTTGTGCCCATGATGCCGTAAAATCTTCCAATCTTTGGGTGCAGTCAAGCTTTTCATTTTGAAGAATCTGGCCTTTGAAATCATGATAAGAAGGGATTTTGTACCTTGGGCCAACAGTTGCAATAACATCAATAGTAGGTTGGAAAAATGGATTATTCCTTACAATGCTGAAAGGAATATCACTCCAAAGGAGAAATTTTCCCAGCAATTTGTCAGCTTGTTTTTTCTCAGTTCTTTTTAGCATTGAACTGATAGATGGTTGTGAACCAGGTGTGGTTCGAGGAACAAAAAATGATGTGGCAACTACCGAATTGGTTGACGTTGCAGTAGAACCAGTGCCACTTGCTTGTTCACCTGACTTTTTTAGTTGCCTCTTCACTTCTTTGGCCTCGCTATTTTAGTCTAAAGCTTCCAATGCTTTCATGGCTCTTTGGATGAGTTTAGGATTTGTATTTTTGCAAGGCTCTACATCAAATCCAGGTATTTTTGCAAGGTGATACTTCAATCTATACACCCCCCGGACATATGGTGCCCACACAACTTGCAAGTCAAGTTTAGTCTATCGTTCGGAGCATTAGGTTCACCATATTCCCAGAAAGGATCCAATTTCCTTGGCATGTTTGATTTTGAACTTTGAAATTGAAAATTTGAATGGTGTTTCGGTGAAGTTGTGAACCTATGGGAAAATAAGAATTACAATTTAGTATTTACAAGTTACAAACTTACAATTTAGTATTTTAATTTTTACATTGTACAAAAAGATAAAAAAAACTACATACAATTTAAGAAACCACATTCGAAACCCAATAAAAAAAAACTAAAAAGACAATACATTGGACAAATGTCAAAAACCCCATTCCAAGCCCAACCAAAAAAACTAAAAAAAAATTACATTGGACAAATGTCAAAAACCCCATTCCAAACCTAATCAAAAACATTGAAAAAGAACAAAAACAAAGTTTCAAAACAATGGAAAAAAAATTAAAAATTGGTGCCCATACCGTTTTTATGGAGATAATCGGTCTCATTCTTAGCACACTCTTTGATTTTCTCCTCCACGCAGTTGATTTAGCTCCAAAATGGCAAAATCTCCAAGCCTCTCCAACACTCCAAGTCTCCACAGCCCTCCGCGCGCTCTGTTGTCCAAATGAAATAAAACAAATTCGTCTTTTTCCTTTTAAAATCATGCTGCCCCGACCCTCCGCAATTTTTCGGTAAAAATCGCGATTTTTTCGAAAAAATTGCATATAAAAAAAAGTGCGAGTACTACTTGCGATTTTCTCGTTTTGATGAAAAACTCACGATTAAACGATAAAATCGCGATAATATCGCGATTTTAACAACACTGGTTTTAAATAACTTGTTCGAATTTAAACATGTAGAAGAAATAAACCAACAGAATACAGATTAATTTCTAACGGATAGACTTATAAAATTCAACATGGTATCAGAGCGTGGTTGCAGATCACAGGAAAATTGAAGGCATTAGCTTAGCATAGCATTTGCAACACATTCAACTATCCCGAGTGATAGAGCTGATCCTTGTAGAAAGCGACAGAGGAAGGAGTCATGCAGAGGGACTGTGTCATCAGTCTGCGCCAGAGAGAGGCAATGCACAGGTTGAGGAGGGCAGAAACAGGGTTACGCAGAGGCCAGGTGGGCTCACGTAGTTGGTTGAGGGAGCTGTTTTGTCGGTGTCAGGATTGCACAGAGCTTAGAGGCTCAGTCCTTTAGTTGTTGGGGCGAAGGAAGCTGTGGGCTATTTGCGGGAGCGAAGCTGGTGGGATACTTTGGTCAGAACAGTACCTAACAGGGCAAGACCAAGGTAGATGGAGTTGCTGCCGAGGCAGATTTCTAGCCAAGGAATCTGGATCAATGTTGTAGTTGCACAGACGATTAGAGAGGGGCAATTTGACAGTTGGCAGAAGGATTTCCAGGAGGGAAATCGGGACTCAGAGGGAGTCCAGAAGAGAACTTCCAGATGGGAAGTAGAGAGACTCAGCAGGAGTCAAACCGAGAACTTCTAGACGGGAAGTAGAGAGACTCGGAGGAGTAGACATAAGAGCATTGAGATGGCCATGAATGGGCTAAGAGATCAGGACAGGCTAGACGAAGCATCCAACTTTGTGGTCTGGAAGGCCAAGATATTTTCCATTGACATACATCGTATCAAGGGCTTCGCCTTGAGAGTGATGGCTATCCCAATTGACCTGGTAGCTAATGAAAGGTATGAGGAGGCAATGGATAAGGCAAAGTGCATGATCCTTGATGGGGTCAAGGATCATGTGGTACCACATATTTCCGAGAAGGAAACGGCAAAGGAGATGTGGGACACTTTTAAGACATTGTACCAGCATACTTCTGTGCATAGGAAGATGCTCCTGGAGAATCAGCCAATGTCATACCAGATGCAGAAGGGAGATCAAGAAGATGCTCCTGGAGAATTAGCTAAGGTCATACCAGATGCAAAAGGGAGAGCAAATAGATGTCTTCCTCGGTTGGTTGAAGGAGATCCATGACTAGCTAACTTCCATAGGGGTCATGTCGGATCAAGAGTTGATAGTAAGGACCGCACTGAACGCAGTCTCCAAGGATTGGGAGACATTTTTCCAGAGCATACTAGGTAGGACGAGTCTTCCGAATTGGGAAGAGCTGTGGGTGGCTCTTCGTCAAGAAGAGATCAGACGACTGACCAAGGCGGGGAGTAGCGACAAAGGGATCAAGATCAAGAAGGAAGAGGAAGAGGATGTGGCTCTAGCATCTGCGGGAAAGTAGGAGAAGAGGAAGAAGGACCTCTCCAAGGTCAAGCGCTTCCACTGTGGGGAACTAGGTCACTATGCGAACTAGTGTCTGAGGATGAAGAGTAAGGGAGAGGCTTCTGACTCGAAGGCAACGCCAGTGAGAGCGGAGAAAGAAGTCGAGGAGGATGACGATTGTGCCATGAGTGCTCATGTGCCACTTGAGAAGAAGTGGGGAGACATCGAGCTGTAGTTAGGAAGACTACAGGCGATGAAGGCCAAGATCCTTGAGGTACCCAACCTCTTGGATTATACCTTGCTACGGGAGCCCGAAAGAGGAGTAGTAGGACTGGCATATGTTGGTAGAGACGGATGCAGATGAAACGACGAAGAGTGCTACAGTGCAGGAGTCCCGGGGCAGCGCGAGGCTAGCAGGCTGCAATAGTGCGAGAGGCACGAGAGTGTTGTACCAGTGCAAGATGGCACAAGGAGGTGTGCAACGGTGCGAGATGCAGGGAGTTGTTGCAGCAGCGCAGAGGTCAGTGGATGGAGCACTTATTAGTGGCAGAGAGAGCTTCAACATTGGATTTGGGAGTGTTTCTAGCCTGACAGGGATGTTAGAAGTTGGGTGGATTAGTTACTTACTTCTCAGTGACTGAGTTGCAGTGCAGTAGTAGATTGCAGTAGCATGATGCAACATGGTGAGAGGGGGTTGTAGTGCAGGTGTAGTGTTGGGAGGATGGACCAGCAACAACAAGGATGTAGAGGGAGCTGACATACGAATGCAGCAGTGGCAGTGGCAGGGCCATGGGCAGTAGTACAGGATGTAGTAGTGCAGAAGATGTTGGGCAGGGAGGCCTAGCATCAACAGAGGTATCGTTGCCGGATAATCAGTGTGATGCTCAGTGAGGAGTATTACTAGAGCACAATCCTCGCTAAGAGGGAGTGTTGATTTAGGGTAGCATCAGATGTGCTCTAGCCATGAAAATTGGTGGAGAGGCTAAAGCACATGAGATTGCCAAGACCTAGAAATGGTTTGGACAAATTGTTCCCGGTTTGAGAGATATTAAAATAATCAATATTTTAATGGAATTCCTAAGTCTAAACTTAGGAAAAATAAAATATTAATGGGTATTAATATAAAACTGGGTTAGAAGGTTCCAAAAGTCATGGATCAAGCCAAGTCTAATCTTAGTTGTTGATTAGAGATTTAATCTCGGCCGTTGAAGGACCAACCAAAAAAGTATAAGAAGAGGCTTGAGGGTCAATTGGAGATGTTGATTTGGGTTAGCATCGGATGTGCTCTAGCCACGAAAATTGGTGTAGAGGCTAAAGCACATGAGATCTCCAATACCTAGAAATGGATTGGGCAGAATCTAACAAGTTTGGTAGATATTAAAATAATTAATATTTTTAATGAAGTCCTTATGTCTAAACTTAGGGAAAATAAACTATTAATGTGAATTAATATAAAACTGAGTTAGAATTGTCCAAAAGTCATGGATCAAGCCAGATCTAATCTTAGTTATTGATTAGGGACTTAATCTCGGCCGTTGAACTGTCAACGAGAAAAGTATATGAGGAGGCTTGAGGGTCACTTGGAGAACACACCGAGTTGTTCAAGAATTCGATTTTCTGGGGCAAGGCTTGTTGAGGAAATCGAAGGAGTGTTCAGATTTGTAGCTGAGGGGCAGTGAATGCAGTGGCAGAGAGGTAGAGATAGTACCGGGAGCATTAGCGTAGAAGTCCGGAGAGGGTTGATGCAGAGCCAACTAGAGGCCACGCAGAAGTAGCCAGAGGTAGCCAGGAGCTGCACAGAGCCTGAGGAGGGCCAGCATGGGAGACGCAGAGCCCAGAGAGGTTGACGCTAGGCCAGAGAGGCTGACGCTGGGCAGACGTTGGGCTAGAGAGGCTGACGTAGACCCTAGAGGTTGACGTTGGGAGATTTTGTGGGGCAAATTGGGGCTGATATTTGTCTCCGACTGAGAGGGACTACTGCCGAGGGCATTCTCTGTTGGGTGAGCCATTTCTGGCACCCAGATTGTATTCTGAAACTGCTTAATAATAAAACCCTTAGATAGCTACAATAGTTTTCCCGCATTAGGTTTTTCCTGGGACATTAGTCCAAAAATAACGGTGTCACTTGTGTGCTTGTTTTTCCTTCAATTGATGATTTGTATGTGTTGAGATTGTACTTGTATTTATTTTCGGTATTTACATGGTAAATAACTTGTTAATTAACAAAACAAGTAGGAAGAAATAAATTAGAAAGTACAGGAAGGATTTCTAACAATTAGACTTAGAAATTCCAACAGGAGAAAACACCAGAGTGATTAGTCATTCATTTTGCTAGAGCGGGGCTGCTAAGCAAAGTTGAATCAGTGATTCGCGATGAGGGGTAGTGAGTACGAGGCATAGAGGCAGAGACAATACTGAGAGACGAGTGCAAAAGCAGAGAGAGCGAGAGCAGCAGCCCGTCTAGGCTATCTGATGTCGCAGAGGCTAGAGGGACTGCGTCATCCACGCAGAGGCTGTTGGAGTGACGCAAAGGGTCCCAGGGGCTTCATAGTGCGTCAAAGGGCTGACGCAGAGGGTCAGACGGCTGACACAGGTCAACAGGAGGCTGACGCAAAGGCTTGAAGGGCCAGAGTTGAGCTTCAGTTGTGCTGGAGAGGGCTTCGTGGAATAGGTTTTCCGAATCCTTGTTTCCGAATATAGAGGTATTGTTGCCATGTATTTTTCTCTGTCGGGTGAGCCGGTTAGGCACCCAGTTGTACTCAGAAAGACTACATAATGGTATAACCCTCTAAATAGCTGCACCGGTTTTCCTCCATTGGGTTTTTTCGAGGACATTTGTCCAAAAATAGCGGGGTCACTTGTGTGCTTGTTTTCTTTCAGTTGATGATCTGTAGATGTTGTGACTGTATTGTGTTTATTTCATTATTTAAATGTTTTAAATAACTTGTTCGAATTTAAACAAATAGAAGAAATAAACCAGCAAAATATAGATTAATTTTCTAACGGATAGACTTAGAAAATTCAACATAGAGCACATCCAATGCTACCTCAAATCAACAATCCACTGTTGCAAACCAATTGTCCCCATATCTGCTCACTGGAACACTCTATCCGACAAATCCACTCCCTGCAAACTCTGCTTCTGAGGCTGATCGAATTTTCCTCTAACTTAGATCTGGAAATCAGACCCTCTGCATCTGCAAATTCGCACTTCCTGGTGGCTTGCTTATATCTTAGAAATTCGTGCTTAGAACTCCCTCTAAACTTGCAAAATTTCTTCTTCTCGATGCTGAGCCTCTAATTTGATCTTCAATGCTCTGATACCATGTGAAATTTCCTTGAATTGCAGTAACTGGAATTTACTCTTCTAACTGGTTAGCAAATTATTACCTTTCTGATTAATATCGAAAAAATCACACTACAATTCTTCACAAATAAATTTTGTGAAAGCTCAATAAAATGTTGGAACTGAGAAAATAGATGCACACACATCTAAAATTAACACAATAATCTTTGGACAAATGACCCCAGAAAAACCCTGAAGGGAATACCAGTGCAACAAATGAGGGTTTATTTTTTATTATTATGCAACAGTAAAATATAAGTACAATAATTTGGATGCCTCACTGGCAATCCTCTGACAAATCTATTAGCAAAATAATTTGGAGAAATTTTCTCCCTTTTGCAAATAATCTCTACCTCCCTTAGACCTGCTCGAACCCCACTGAGAAAACTTGGCCTCCAAGAATTAGGACAACCTGGCCTGGGAATTTCTCACTTCCTGCTAACTGGATCCAAATGAGCTGCCCTGCCTCCTGCCTTTATAAAGAAGTCCCTCTGCCTTCCAGGTGATCTCCCAACCTCTGACAACTGAATTGACCTTTGGTTATTCGAGCTAGGTTTCTGGCCACTCGCTCTAGCTAAGCGGCCCTCTCTGCAGAAATACTTAGCCTCCTTGCTACCGCTTATATGTTGTTGGGAACTCTATTGAAAACTCCTTTGTTGCTCCCTCAATCACTATTGCTCTAGCTCAAGCTCACTTCCTTGTTAAATCACTGCACTAGATAGCCCAATCTGCCAAGTGTTGAAGTTTCTAACTTTACTTAATTTAGAAACTCTTCATGCAATTTTTCTAATTTATTCTTGCCTACTTGTTAATTTTCCTTTAACAAGTTATTTACAAAGTAACTACTGAAAATAAACACCAGTGCATGCTCAACATATTACAGATCAACAACTAATAGAAACAAGAACAAACACACCACATGACACCATTATTGTTGGACCAATGTCCCCAGAAAATCGTAATGCGGGAAAACCGGTGCAGCTATTTGAGGGTTTTCTTATTGAGCAATATCAGAGTACAATTTGGGTGTCGTAATTGGCCTACCCAACAGAGAATTTCCTTAGCAGCTATACCTCATTGTTTGAGAGAAATCTCTTCGCTGAAACCCCGAAAAACCCTTCCGATAGCTCCTCAGCACAAAACTGCTCCTACAACCCCAGCGTCTGCCCAATCTGGACTGCGTCAGCCCCTCTTTGTTTCACACTGGCCTGCGTTAGCCTTTCTTGGCTTGCGTCAGCCCAAGGAGGCCCTGCGTCAGCTCTGGGACACTCTGTGTCAGCTATGCTGGACCCTCTGGTGCTTTGTGCAGCACTCGACTGCCTCTACGTGGCCTTGCGTGAGCCTTTGCTGGCTCTACGTAACCCTCCTTGGCTGTTGCGCTGCTCTCTCCGCACAATCTCTGCCTTTTCTGTGCCTCTGTACTCAATGCCCTCTACTACTCTCTCGATCATTGATTCTATCTCTCTTAGCAAACCCCGCTCTAAAGAATAGAAAGACTGATCATCTGGTGTACTCTCCAAGTGACCCTCAAGCCTCCTCTTAAACTTTTCCTATTGAAATCTCAACGACCGAGATTAAGTCCCTAATCAACGGCTAAGATTAGATCTGGCTTGATCCGTGTCTTTTGGACCACTCTAACACAGATTCATATTAATACACATTAATATTTTATTTTCCCTAAGTTTAGACTTAGGGACTCTATTAAAAATATTAATTATTTTAATATCTCCTGATCTGTTTAGAATCTGCCCAAACCCTTTCTAGGTATTGGAGATTTCATGTGCCCCTACCTCTCCACCAAATTTCATGGCTAGAGCACATCTGATGCTACCCCAAATCAACACTCCCTCTTAGCGAGGACTGTGCTCTTGCAATACTCCTCACTGAGTATCACTTTGATCATCCCGCATCAGGACCTGTGCTGATGCTAGGCCTTCCTGCCCAACATCCTTTGCACTGCTGCCTCCTATGCTGCTGCCCATGGTTCTGCCACTCCCACTGCTGCATCTGTATGACAACTCCCTCTACATCCGTGCTGTTGGTGGTCCTTTCTCCCAGCATTGCATCCGCACTGCACCTCCTCTCATCATGCTACATCGTGCTGCCCACTGCTGCACTGCAACTCAGTTACTGAGAAGTAAGTAACTGATCTCCCAACTGACCTGCATGTTGAGCTAGAAACACCCACTGATGCTAAAGCTCCCTCTGTGCCGACAAGTGCTCGCTCTCTTTGACCTCTGCACTGCTGCAACAACTCCTTGCATCTCGCACCATTGCACACCTTTGTGTGCCTTCCTGAACTGGTGCAACACTCCTATGCCTCTCGCACTACTGTAGCCTGTTAGCTCTACGTTGTCTCGGGACCCCTGCACTGTAGCTCCCTTTGCCGCTCCATCTGCATCCGTCTCTACCCACCCAACCAATCCTGCTACTCCTCGTCGCGGCTGCCGTAGCAAGGTCTAATCCAAGAGGCTGGGTACCTCGAGGATCCTGCTCCTCATCGCCTTTAGTCCATCTGACTAAAGCTCAATGTCTCCGTAGTTCTTCTCAAGTGGCGCGTGTGCACTCATGGCACAGTCATCGTCTATCAAAACTTGCTTCTCTATCCATGTTGGCGTTGCCTTTGTCTCGGAAGACACTCCCTTACTCTTTTTCCTTAGGCATTGGGTCGCATAATGACCCATGTCCCACAGTGGAAGCACTTGATCTTGGAGAAATCTTTCTTCTTCTGCTTCTCCTGCTTTCCCTCAAATGCTAGGGCCACATCCTCCTCCTCCTGCTTGACCTTGATCCCTTTGCTACTGCTACCTATCTTTGACTGTCGTCTGATCTCTTCCTGGTGAAGAGCTGCCCACATCTCGTCCCAAGGTAGGAGAGTCCCTCTGCCCAGAATGCTCTAGACAAACACTTCCCACTCTTCTGAGATAGCATTCAGGGTTGTCCTCACCATAAGCTCTTGATCTGGTGTCGCTCCTATAGTAGTCAACTGATCTCAGATCTCATTTAGTCCTCTGAGGAAGGAGTCAATCAATTGGCCCTTCTTCATCTGATACGACCTCATGTGGTTCTCGAGCAACATTCTTCTCTGCACAAAAGTATGCTGGTACAAGTTCTTGAGAGCCTCCCACCTCTCAACTGTCGTTTCCTTCTCAGCTATATGTGGTACCACATGATCCTTGACCCTGTCAAGGATAATGCACTTGGCCCTCGCCATCACCTCCTCGTACTTGTCGTTATCATTGGGGTCAACTGGGATAGCTATAACCTTCAAGGCGAAGTTCTTGACATGATTTCTGTCAAGCACTGATAAGATTCTGGCCTTCCAAACTGCGAAGTTCGATGCTCCATCCAGTCTATCTTGGTCTCTTACCCCGTGTAGTGCCATGACGCTCCTCTACTTCCCTCCTGGAAGTGCTTTGTTTGACTCCTCTAAGTCTCTACTTCCCATTTGGAAGTTCTCTTCTATTCTCCCTCTGAGTCCCGATTTCCCTCCTAGAAATCCTTTTGCCAATTGTCGAGATGCCCCCTACTCTGATCGTCTTGTGCAACTGCACTGCTGATCCGAGTTCCTCAGCTAGAAACCCTTGGTAACAACTCCTCTGGCCCTGCTCTGTCAGGTACTGTTTTGACTACAGTACCTCACGAGCTCCACTCCGCTGTATTCCTGCAACCTTCTAGACCCCAGCAACTGCCTCTCTGTGAACCGCATCAACCCCTCTCTGCCTCATGCTGGCTTTGCGTCACCCTAGATGGGTCTGTGTTAGCCTTGGGATGCCCTGTGTCAGCCCTCTATCCCTCTGCGTTAGCAACCTTGGCCTCTCTGAGGCTCTGCGCAGCTCCCGACTTCTTCTGCGTGGCTCTGGTTAGCTCTGCGTCACACTTCTTGGCTTTGTGTTGCTAGAAACAACTTCTGTCACCTCAGGACATCTGTTTTCTGCTGCTATTGCTTAACTCGGCTGATGTCTTTTAGTCCTCCTGTGATATGCAATCACGCTCTAATACCATGTTGAAGTTTCTAACTTTACTTAATTTAGAAACCCTTCATGCACTTTTTCTGATTTATTCCTACCTACTTGTTAATTTTCCTTTAACAAGTTATTTACAAAGTAAATACTAAAAATAAACACTAGTGCATGCTCAACATATTATAGATCAGCAACTAAAAGAAACAAAAACAAACACAACACATGACACCATTATTTTTGGACCAATGTCCCCAGAAAAACCCAATGCGGGAAAATCGATGCAGTTATCTGAGGGTTTTCTTATTAAGCAATATCAGAGTACAATCTGGGTGTCGTAACTGGCCTACCCAACAGAGAATTTCCTTAGTAGCTATACCTCATAGTTTGAGAGAAATCTCCTCGCTGAAACCTCGAAAAACCCTTTCGGTAGCTCCTGAGCACAAAATTGCTCCTGCAACCCCAGCGTTTGCCCAATTTGGACTTCATCAGCCCCTCTCTGTCTCACACTAGCCTTGCGTCAGCCCTAGGAGGCCCTGCATCAGCTCTGGGAGCCTTTGCGTTAGCTACGCTAGCCCCTCTGGTGCTCTGCGTAGCACTCGGTTGGCTCTGCGTGGCCCTGCGTGAGCCTTTGCTGGCTCTGTGTCTCCCTCCTTGGTTGCTGTGCTGCTCTCCCGACACAATCTCTGCCTTCTCTGTTCCTTTGTGCTCATTGCCCCTCAGTTGCGCTCCCAATCACTGATTCTATCTCTGTTAGCAAACCCTGCTCTAGAGAATATAATGATTGATCATCTGGTGTACTCTCCAAGTGACCCTCAAGCCTCCTCTTATACTTTTTTTTGTTGACATCTCAACGGCTGAGATTAAGTCCCTAACCAACAGCTAAGATTGGATCTGGCTTGATCCGTGTCTTTTGGACCACTCTAACACAGATTCATATTAATACACATTAATATTTTATTTTCACTCCATTAAAAATATTAATTATTTTAATATCTCCTGATCTGTTTAGAATCTGCCTAAACCCTTTCTGGGTATTGGAGATCTCATGTGCCCCAACCTCTCCACCAAATTTCGAGGCTAGAGCACATCTGATGCTACCCCAAATCAACACCAAGGTAACTCACTCTCCTTCTTGCTTGATGTGTCTATCTCCATCTCATTGATCTGCTCTTATAATCTCTCATTGGAGCACCAACAATCATGATTAAATCGTTATCAACAACTAAGATCATCTTGGATTCGATCCGTGTGAGTCTCTAGAGCTTTCTCGATCTTTCTCAATTAATTGCTACTAGTTAATCAATTTTCCTAAGTTGGACTTAGGCATTTTTTAATTATTGTTCAATTAACTTAATTGAGTGGTCTCTAGGTGTTTTCTACTGAAACCTTTATGGGTTTTGGAGATCTTGTGTTCCTTAGCCTCACTGAGACAAATTGAGACTAGAACACTTGTCCAATGTTACCAAAAACTAACATTACTCATGCATGACATTAATGAATGTTCCTATTGGTGAATCTTTTTAAAAGCTCTCCCAAGAAACTCCATTTATCATTGCATGGGTAAGTGCTGGAATTTTGATACTTAGGGCAGCAAATTTTGGCCTCCTTAGAAACGAATTAGGCTTATCTAAAGCATCCTTGACTCCATACGCCCAAAGGACAAGGCAATATTCCAAGTCTTTGGTGACCAATCTAAATACTTATCCAATTTCTCTCTCTTTAGAATTTAGACCGTTTCAAGGATATCAGAGAAACTAGGGCTTGGTGTCAATTTCTAGGGAAGAGGGCTTTTGGAGGTTGGAGATTCTAAACATCATGGTGACTTGATTTGCCACAAGATCTGTCAATTTGGTGGGCATCCACTTGAATTTCATCCATTAATTCTCTTGCCCTAAGAGGGAAATCCTAGTCTTCATTCTCTCAACCTAAGGATTTCCTTGAGGGTCTCATGAACCTTGGATTAATTGGTTATCATCATAAGAAACCCCACCCTTGTGGCCTTGACCTTGAGAACACATATTATCATCAAAAGCCTCAAAAACCTAGGTCTTGAGCCTTGTTTTCTAGGGCTTTTCTTTGAAAGCAGTTTGCTTCTTTGAAGCCTTGAACCATTATTGTGCCTCTCTCTTGAATGAGCCCTAGTGAGATTATCTAATACCTTATTTATAGCCTATCTATTGTGGAATTGATCTCTACCTGTCTTACTGAAACTCCTCCCATGGGTGAAAATCCGTAAAGAGCAGGGAGTTTTAGCCGAGGTGGCATTGCACCTCTACCCCATTGTTGTCCCATTTTTTAGTTTATACCTCGTAGGGTTTCTCTCTTCAAGGCCTACTAGATTTTGCAGTAACAATGCCATTTAGCAAGAGCTATTGATAGTTTTGTATTAGCATGTAACCTTGTTCTAGTAAATGAAATAAAGCTGATTGTTATTTGTAGTTGTAGTGTTTTTATCTAATTGTTGGATGAGAATGATTGGTTAGAATATTTTATTTATAAAGAGGGTTTTGTCTCCTTTAAATTTTTATCAGGGATTTCTGAGTTTTATTTTTAGATTGGTTGCCAAATGTCCGAAAGGTGTTAATTTGGCAACTCAGGGACAAATTCCCTCCATTGGGAAACCTTCCTCATCCAGAGAAGCCCCTTTTAGCCCTTGGAAGAAATTAACTTGGTCGAGGAAAAAATAGTATTTTAAGGTGAAACCTACACGTGCACAAAAGTACAAGTCAGCTTGAGCAAGCTAACTTGACCCCTTCAAACACATATAATAGACCTCTTGTCACATCACTTTGGAGCATCATCAACACATCACATCTTCTCTTGAATTGGTTCGACTACTTCTGAAATTGCAGGTTCTTTTCACACATGTGAAGGAGAGAGGGCCTTTTCTATTGGTTGAAATTCATTTTCTGTTTTAACTTTTGGGTCTTTGACCAGCATTGACTTATTGATCTCGGAGCTTGATTTGACTTTGTTTGACTTGGGAAAATCTCTATTTTGGAAGGCCGAATTGATTGGTCAAGAGGCCAAAGTTTTTAGGGTAGTTGGACCAAGGTTGACTGCATACCTTGACCACAGTTGACTGCATAATTTTTGAAGTTTGACTGCAGATCTTCCCTCTCATTTGACCAAGCTTTTGTTGACTGTTTTGACTAGACTTTGACCAGAAAATAAGGCCACATCTTTTTCTCAATTTTGCCTTGTATAGTTATTAATAAATAAAAAGGTGAGAAAAGGGGGAGGACATAACTCACTTTTAAATAAAGTCACTCCCTAGTAGCACAACGTTGTGATTTAAAGGGGGAGCCAAGGGGGCCAAAGGACCAAGTAGAGGAGGGGCCCATGTAGCCACTTGGAGGGATTGCGCAGATGGATAGGAGCACGTGGCAAGAGGGAGGCTACGTTGGAGGAGGTGGGCCTTAGGGTTGAGATAGGCCAACGCTATAAAGGAGAGAGGAGTCTCCTCATTTTGGCATTTGATTATGTTGCATTTGAGTTAGTCACTTCAACTTAGAGCACGCTGGCTGTTTAGCCTGTCTACAGCATTGTTTAGTGCATCGAGTGTCTCCGTTCGGAGATCTCACCCTTAGCCCCAAGGGACTTCGAATGCCTACTCGGGCAAGGTAGCTTTCAACAGTATTTTGCGGGAGGATCGATTTTTGGAGTTGAGGAGGAGCTGAGCATTTTGATGACTGCACAGACTTGAGAAAGGATGATGCAGTCTTTCTGGGTAGCAATTCTGGATTGGGGTTTTGTGGAGGATTTGAGCTAGGAGATTGAGCAGGGGATCAACCCTTGCATATTGGAGGATTTTGGCAGAGTTTCAGGCAGAATTTTGGAGGGTTCTATTTAGTGGCAGCGCAGAGCCTTGAGGAATTGTGTGGATCCTCAAGCGGGTGATTTTCGGGGGTTAGCCATTTTTGAAAATCTTTTTGGGCTTTTTTGGGTTTATTTAGTAGAGGCGGATTCCAGAGTTTCAATATTTTTTTGAGGAGGGGAACAGCCCCAAATCCTCATTTGGTTCCAACAGTAGCAGCAGCACAACAGTTCTTCGACAGCTTGGACGCAATTCAGAGAGAAGCCATTTCCTTGCTATTCTGAGTGTATTCCTTCAGTTGCCTTGAGCAAGTCGAGGTGCCATCTTTCTGATCACCTCCTGTACTCATTCCATTACTCAGTATAATAAAATGGCTTAGCATTTCTCTCTGCATTTCTTGAGTATCTGCTTGTATTTCGTGTTTATATTATTATATGTTGCATTATTGTTATTTACATCACTTTGAGCTTCCTGGCTACTACATCACTTGTGTGTTATTTGGTTGGAGTTTACTGGGGTTTGGGGAATATCCCTGAAACGAGATATTATAGTGGTATCAGAGCATAGATCTGGCTCAACCTGTGGATTTAGCAATCTATGACACTGAGGGAGAAACCCTACATCTGTTACAGAGGTAGGAAATATAGAGATATTGAGCGTAGGTTGGAGAACACCTATGGAGAGGGATACTGTGTTTGGGTGGTGGACGCAGAACAGGAGGAGCCTGTGGTGGACGTAGAATAGAAGGAGCCTGTGGTGGACACAGAACAGGAGGATCCGATGACAAATGAGGATGGGAAGGGATTTGCGGACATGCTCCTCAAATCAGTGCAGGACCTGTTGAGGCAGATTGAGGTGATGGGGCAGAGATTCACGGCAGTGGAAGCTAGACAGCGTGAGAACCCACAGGTTTTCCAGGTTGGTGAGGGATCGGGTACATCCCACCATTTTCCGGAGCAAGGTGCCACTCAGCGTGATACTACTCAGCAGATGGCCTCACATGCCCCTACACGCTCTACCATGCCCACTTTCCTAGGAGCAGACATGGGGGCTGGAGCCCAGCAGGAGGCAGAGCCCGATCATATGGGCGATTATTTTGTAGAGTACCAGGCCTATGGGCAGGAGTTTAGGGATTCTTTCTCATTTGGAGACTTTGTTCAGCTCCAGCGGGATAGTAGACCCCGCGACCATCACAGAGGACACCGACATTATCACGATGGAGACACCCACCACACAGCTAGTAGATTCCACTTGCCTACGTTTGATGGTTCATCAAACAGTTCGGCAAGGTCTTGGGTGGAGAAGCTGGACATCTATTTCCAGCTTAACCAGATGTCAGAGGCAGAGGCCATCAAGGTGGCGACATTACATTTGGATGGTGAGGCCCAGGATTGGTGGTTCCATGGGATGGTTACACTCGGACATTCCACAGTGACGACGTATGCCGAGTTCACCAGGAGATTAATGGAGAGATTTGACCGGAGGGATCCGAAACAACACTTTGTCGAGCTGACGAGGCTCAAACAGACCGGGAGCCCAGAGACCTACATTGCGGACTTCTTGAGGGTTTCATTGATGGTGCCAGATCTACCCACGACACAGAGGATCTACATGTTTGTTGAGGGGTTAGCAAAGCCACTTCGGGGTCTAGTTAGATCCACTAGACTAGCCACACTCCAGGATGCTATTAGCAGGACCCAGGACTTACAGGATGCCTTACCTAGGACCCGGACACCTTACCCCCAGAGACAGGCTTTCCAACCTAAGGGGAAGGATGTGAGGATTCTGCCTCCAAAGGGGAATCCAGAATGAGCACAGATTGATGATGACGCCAAGAGGGAGTTGAAGAAGAAGTGGTTGTGCTTTACCTGTCAGGAGCCGTGGGCACGAGGACATAGATGTGCTCCTGGCAAAGCACATTTTATAGAGGTCTTCTCCGAGAGCAGCGGGGAAGGGATGAGGAGGATGATGTGGAGGCAGGAGATAGTCATGCCGTGCAGGGTCCCTTGCCGCCTCCACCACCAGCAGCAGGTGGTGCAACTTTTGCACCTACCGGAGGAGCCCTTGCAGCATTGCGAGGAGTTCCCAAGTATTTGACGCTGCGCGTACGAGGGACAATACGTTGCTAGCGAGTATTAGTTTTGGTCAACAGTGGGGCAACCCACAACTTCATCGATGCATAGATGGTTGAGCGAAGAGGTATACCGACGGAGAGCTTTGATGGATTTTCAGTTTTGGTCCCTAGAGATCAGACCATGGTGTGTGCTTGTTATGTTCCAGAGTTATCAGTGACGATGGGCACCTACACACTAATGGACCACTTTTTCGTGGTCAATATTCCGGACACCAATATAGTACTAGGTGTTCAGTGGCTTATCACTCTAGGGAAGGTCACAACAGATTGGAAGGCCCTAGAAATGGAGTGGGATGATGAGAAGATAGGGAGACATGAGAAGATACAGGGACAACACACATATCCACCTCAGACTATTTCGGCTCATCGGATGGAGGCAGTCTTCCAGAAGGGAGATGTAGAGTGGGCAGTGGAGCTACGTGCATCCGAGACAGGGACTACAGGGCAGGCAGTGCACCCAGAGATACAGTCCATCCTTGACCGGTATGCCACAGTGTTTGGGGAGATCCCGCCGGGACAACTACCGGACCGGGGGTTTAAGCACACCATTGAGCTTGAGCAGGGCATACAGGCAGTGATTACTACCCCCTATAGGCATCCCAAGGCCTATCGGGACGAGATTGAGCGGGCCATTCAGGAGTTGCTGGCTCTTGGGCACATTCGGTCGAGCACGAGTCCTTTTGCTTCTTCTGTGGTGTTGGTGAAGAAGAAGGCCGACACATTGAGGATGTGCATTGACTATAGGGCCCTGAACAAGAAGACTTTGAAGAACAGGTAACCCATACCCAGGATCGATGAGTTGATGGATGAGTTGAGAGGAGCACAGTTCTTCTCAAAGATTGATTTGAGATGTGGGTACCATCAGATTCGCGTGAGGGAACAGGACATTCCCAAGACCGCCTTCAGGTGTCACTATGGGCACTTTGAGTTTTTGGTGATGCCCTTCAGGCTAACCAATGCCCCAACTACATTCCAGTCTTGCATGAATCACATCTTCCGCAGTCACTTAAGGAAGTTTGTGTTGGTGCTTTTTGATGATATCCTCATTTACAGCAGGACTTGGGAGGAGCATCTCCAGCACATTGAGACAGTATTGCGCATCTTGGAGGAGCATCAGTTTTATGCCAATCTCTCCAAGTGTGAGTTTGGGTTGACGAAGATGTTATACTTGGGACACATCATAGGGGTGGATGGAGTGAGGGTCCACGAGGAGAAGATCAGGGCCATCAAAGATTGGCCGGAGTTGAGGAACGTGACAGAACTCCGAGGGTTCATTGGCATTTGTACTTACTATCGGAAGTTCGTCAAGAGTTTCTCACAGCTTGTTGCACCCTTGACAGATTTGATGAGGAAGGGGGCATTCAGTGGGTTGGATACAGCGCAGCGAGCCTTTGACAGGCTCAAGGAGGTTACGAGCAGCTGCCCAGTGCTTGCACTGCCGGATTTTTCGCAGCCATTTGTTTTGGAGTGTGATGCATCGGGAGAGGGGATTAGCGCAGTATTGATGCAGGGAGGTCACCCTATAGCCTTTGAGAGCCGGAAGCTCCTTCTGCACGAGAGGTTTTATTCTATATACGACAAGGAGATGCTGGCCATCATGCATGCATTGGCCAAGTTCTGGTAGTATTTAGTGGGTAACAGGTTCAGGGTGAGGACTAATCACAACAGCCTTAGGTTCTTTTTGGAGCAGAAATAGTTATAGGAGAGGCAGCAAAAGTGGATCAGTAAGATCCAAGTGTATGACTTTGACATTGAGTATGTCAAGGGTAAGAACAACGTGGTAGCAGATGCTCTTTCACGTAGACCAGCCACGTTGTCTCTTATGAGCTTGGACACAAATTGGAGGGCTCGACTCTTAGTAGAGTACTCCAAGGACAAATTTGCATGTGAGGTTCTGGATAGGCAGGTGGCAGATGACAGGTACAGGGTGGTCGATGAGATCATCTACTACAGGGACCGGATCTTGTTGACTGAGAGATCGTAGTTCAAGAAGAAGATACTTCAGGCATCACATGATTCACCATTGGCCGGCCATCAGGGGTTTACGAAAACCTACAAGGCCATTAGAGAGAGGTTCTCATCGAAGGGCCTCAAGGAGGACGTACTCCAGTATGTCTGGGAGTGCGATGTTTGCCAGAGGAACAAGGGGAAGATGAGCCATCTCGCTGGATTATTGCGGCCTCTTCCCATTCCGGAGGGGAAATGGGAGTGTATTTCGATGGACTTCATCACAGGGTTGCCCATGGTACAAGGCAAGGATTGCATCTTTGTCATCGTTATCGACTGACAAAGTATACACATTTTTTCACCATATCCGCACACTGCACAGCAGCACAGGTGGCTGAGCTGTTCTTCAGAGAGGTCTTCAGGCTACATGGTCTTCCTAAGACCATCACCAGTGACAGGGACAGCCGTTTCATGGGCGGGTTTTGGCAGGAGCTTTTTCGGCTAGTGGGGACGGAGTTGACATCGAGTACTAGTTATTACTCACAGAGAAACAGGCAGACAGAGATAGTTAACAAGTGGCTGGAGGGCTACTTGCGTAACTATGTCAGTGGGCAGCAAAGAGCATGGCTGAAGTGGCTGCATCTAGGGGAGTACTGCTACAACACTACACATCACATGTCCATTGGTATGTCACCGTTCTATTCTTTGTATCGATATCATTTTTTATCTTTTGCTGACGTGATGTTTGGTGCTAGCAAGGCTCCGAGAGCCAGGATTTGGATCCAAGAGAGTCAGGATATTCTCCGAGCTTTCAAGGATAATATGGCTACAACACAGAACTAGCAGAAGCTGTATGTTGACAGGGGTCAAGTAGAGAGACAGCTTGAGGTAGGGGACTTGGTCTACCTACGATTATAGCCATACCGATAGTAGTCACTGAAGCAGAAAGGGGCTAAGAAGCTCAAGCCCCGCTTTTACGAGCCATATAGGGTGATAGGCAGGATTGGACAGGTTGCGTATGAGTTGGAGTTGCACCAAGGTAGCAAGATTCATAACGTCTTTCATGTATCATGCCTGAAGAAGGCATTGGGACAACATGTGACAGTGACAGATGAGCTACCACCCACGGATGATGAGGGGCATTTGGTGTTGCAGCTAGAGGCTATTATTGATACCAGGGAGAGGCAGCTGCAGAACAGGACGGTCCGGGAATTCTTGGTGAGGTGGAAGAATTTACCGGATGAGGATGCCACTTGGGAGAGTGAGAAAATTTTGCAACATCCATCACTTCAATTGCTTGAGGACAAGCAACATTTTGCTGGGGGAGACTGTAATATTCCTAATTAGCCATGGCTAATTGGAATATTCGATTTTGCTCAATTTTGCCTTCTATAGTTATTAATAAATAAAAAGGTGAGAAAAGGGGGGACATAACTCACTTTTAAATAAAGTCACTCCCTAGTAGCACAACGTTGTGACTTAAAGGGGGAGCCAAGGGGGCCAAAGGACCACGTAGAGGAGGGGCCCACGTAGACACTTGGAGGGACTGCGCAGATGGATAGGAGCACGTGGCAAGAGGGAGGCTACGTTGGAGGAGGTGGGCCTTAGGGTTGAGATAGGCCAACGCTATAAAGGAGAGAGGAGCCTCCTTATTTTGGCATTCGATTATGTGCATTTGAGTTAGTCAATTCAACTTAGAGCACGGTGGTTGTTTAGCCTGTCTGCAACACTGTTTAGTGCATCGAGTGTCTCCGTTCGGAGATCTCACCCTTAGCCCCGGGGGACTTCGAGTGCCTACTTGGGCAAGGTAGCTTTCAGCAATCTTTTGCGGGAGGATCAATTTTTGGAGTTGAGGAGGAGCTGAGCATTTTGATGACTGCACAGTCTTGAGAAAGGATGACGTAGTGTTTCTAGGTAGCAGTTCTAGATTGGGGTTTTGTAGAGGATTTGAGCTAGGAGATTGAGCAGGGGATCAGCGCTTGCATATTGGAGGATTTTGGCAGAGTTTCGCACAAAATTTTGGAGGGTTCTATTAAGTGGCAGTGTAGAGCCTTGAGGAATTGCAAAGATCCTCAAGCGGGGATTTTCGGGGGTCAGCCATTTTGGAAAGGCTTTCTGGGCTTTTCTGGGTTTATTGAGTAGAGGCGGATTCCAGAGTTTCAGTATTTTCTGAGGAGGGGAACAACCCCAAATCCTCATTTGGTTCCAGCAGTAGCAACAATACAGTAGTTCTCCGGCAGCTTGGACGCAGTTCAGAGAGAAGGCATTTCCTTGCTATTCTGAGTGTATTCCTTCACTTGCCTTGAGCAAGTCGAGGTGCCATCTTTCTAATCACCTCCTGTACTCATTCCATTACTCAGTATAATAAAATGGCTTGGCATTTCTCTTTGCATTTTTTGAGTATCTGCTTGTATTTCGTGTTTATATTATTATATGTTGCATCTCTGTTATTTACATCACTTGAACTTCCCGGCTACTATATCACTTGTGTGTTATTTGGTTGGAGTTTACTGGGGTTTGGGGAATATCCCTGAAACGAGATATTACAAAACCACAGGTGTTATGGATGACTTATTTTGCTCTCTAGTTTGACATGCAGTAAGTGGTTGCATTGATGTGCATTGGATGCATAGCATCTCATGTATGAAGACAATATTCTTTACCATGTCCATGATTTCAGAGTCAATAAATTTGATTCATCCAGCTGGATGCCCTATTTTAGAATGAAATTCAAGAACATGAATGAGAGTTTCAGAAGTAAAATTAGTCTATTTGCCATACTATTTGTGTTGTAGGTTGTGTTTCAAGTTTCAACTTTTGTGGTTCTGTCTAAAATTCTGCCATATATTTAGTTGTTTGCTGCAATGCAAAAAGTGTTTTGTTATGAGGTAGGCTAATGTCTTTATCTTCTATTATCAAAATGAAGATATAGTGATAGTTTTCTTTCTTTATTAAGTATTCATAAGAAGATTATGCAAGGTCGCAAGTGCTTCTTTTTGAGTTTTGTGATTCGTTGTTTATTGTAACAAATGCTATTAGATATGGTTGTATTATCAATGATGTGCTAGTAATGGCCTGAGTCTTGACATACTGGGATTGGTCGAGGGATGAACATTATAGAATTTATCCCTATAATGTCTCTACTTCCATGGTTTAAAAAATGAAATTCTTGAGTGGACTCTGGGAGGAAAATATCCTTAGCTTCTTTTTTGGTTTATAGGACAAGAATTGACCATATCCAGTTAAAACTTCACGGCGTCCAACTTGCTTGAATTTTGTGAAGTCAAAGACCTTCTCCTATACCATTTTTGATCTGCAAACAACAATCTGACTTCCTCTCTAACAATCCCTGATCTGTGGTTTCAGTGATTTCCATTTTCTAAATAGAAAACATGTGTCATTGATTTCCATTTTAAAATAGAAAACACGTGTCATTGATTTCCATTTTTAAAATAGAACACATGTCCCCAAGTGTAGTATAAGTGGTGAAATTTAATAACCAATACCTTTCATCCTAAGTTGCAGGAAACGTGCCCTAGGGGTCCGTTTCCGGCTGGAAACGAAACGGAAACGCGTTTCCGCGTACCATACGGCCTGGAAACGCGTTTCCGCCGTACAGGCACGTTTCCCGAAATGGAAACTTGCCCGTACGGCCGGAAACGCGTTTCCAGGCCATACGGGCCCCGTTTCCCCAAAAAAATGACTTGTTTTTTAAATTTTTTTTTTTTTTCTAATTAGTTTTTAAATTTTTTTAGGGTTTCTAAGCTGTTCTAGAAATTTTTTTAGGGTTTCTAAGCTGTTCTAGAAGCTGTTTTAGGGTTTCTAAGCTGTGACTTGTCTCTATATATATATATATTATTATATATATTCGCGTTTCCCCGTTTCCAAAATTTGGGGAGGTCGCGTTTCGTTTCGCTTCCCCGTTTCGTTTCGCTTCCGCGTTTCCCCGTTTCGTGCAACTTAGCTTTCATCATGCTGGATAGGTTGCAATCTCCTGATCTGGATTTGCATAAGCTGAGAAAGAGTCGATGAGCTGTATAGTGAGGAAAGTCATCTAGATCACTTTCCCTGTTTGGACCCAAAAAAACAATGGGAAAGTCCCAAAACTGGCTTTGGAAGTTCAGGACCCAAAATTACCAAATTCAGGATATGTTCTGAGATGGATCCAAACAGTTGGATCACCACATGGGGAAAATTATTTATGTATGAAACAATGATGATGGATAAGGCGCATATGAAGGATATTACATCCATTTCATGTGAAAAATCGGTTACCCGATTCCTACTGCAACAAATTCATAATATTTCACCTACTTGTTGAATTAATTGAACAAGTTATTTGCAGTTTTCAACAGAAAATACTGAAATACATGCACTGCAGCCTACAACAAAATAAACTGCGGAAACTAAATTCAGCACGAGAGAGAAATAATAAGCACACACATCTACACAGTTATTTTTGGACAAACGTCCCCAAAAAAACCCATTGCGGGAAAACTGATGCAACGCTCTGAGGGTTTTATTATTAAGCAATAGTAATTTCTGAGTACGATTCGTTGGATGCCCAACTGGCTATCCGATATAGAGAGAAATTGGACAAAACAAATAGTGAGATGTTCTCACCCTGTCACTGGAAGATGCTGACCTTGATCTCACTGGAAAGAGGCTCTGCGTACCTTCTGTGTCAGCCTCTGCACAGAACTGTGTCAACCCTTTGCAGTTTCCATGTCACCTCTGCCGGGGACTACGTTGCTCCTCCTCTAGATCCTCTCTTGCCCAGAAACTTCGATTTCCAGCCTCTCGGTCTCACACCCCTGCTCTTGGCTTTTGAAACTCAATTTCCTCACCAGGAATTCGATCTCCCTCTAGGCTCTGTGCTGCCACTACATCAGCTCTGCGTGGGCCAGTGTCAACCTCTCTTTGGATGTCGTTCTGCCCCTCTACCTTGTACTCTCTGACCCAAGAAAACTTCCCTCTTTCGGATACTATCTCTGCCCCTCACTGCAAAAACTCACTTAGAATTTCTCATCGGCTGTCGCTTTACTTCAGAAATTCGATCTTCTGAGCCTCTCTCTCTCTGTTCTCCAAGTGCCCATCAAGTTTTCTCTTATAATCCTCTTGTTGATCAATCAACGACCAGTTTAGATCCTAATCAATGGTTAGAATCACATTGACTTGATCTTTGCCTTCTTCTAGAAGTTTCACCCATAGTTTAGATTAATACCCATTAATTTTTCTAATTTTCTAAGTTTAGACTTATGGCCCCATTAAAAATAATTAATTATCTTAATAAAACTGTCTCCGGGTGGAATTTCTCAAAATGATTTCCGCGTATTCGAGAATGCATGTGTCTAAGCCTCTCAGCAAATTTTGAGACTTAGAGCACATCCGATGCTACCAGAAATCAATACTCCCTCTTAGCGAGGAATGTGCTCTAACAATGCAACCTATTGAAGCATCACTCTGTTCAGTAACATCTCCTTCTGTGTTGCTGAGGTCTGATATCCTGTCCACCAACTACTGTGCAAATGTTGCATTTGTACTGTTGTTGACCCTGCCACTGTCAACACTGCATCCATACTGAAACTCCCTCTTAATTCTGCATCCATGCTGTTGTTGGCACTACCACTGCCAACTGCATCTGCACTGCAACCTTCTCCAACTGTTGCTGCTACTGCATCAGCAACGAAAAAGCATCCCAAATCACTGAACAAGTGTTCAATATGATTCATCTCGTTGCTGGGTTCTGACTACTACTAGTCTCTACACTGACCCTCTGAAGTCTCTGCGCTGCTGCTGACCTCTACTCTGTGCCATCTGCACTACTGCCAACTCTGCTCTGCACTGCTTAGTCTCTAGCACTACTAGCCACTGCAACTGTCACTCCGATACTCCTCTGCACCAACTGACAATGGTCCATCCTGCTACTTCTGATTTGGGCTTCCGTAGCAAGTAATTGATTCGAGAGTTGGACTCCTCAAGGATCCTGCCCAACTACAGTCCTTTCGAACTACACCTCTAAATTAGCCCACCTCCCTCCTAGAGGTATCTTGGTTGCCAACATGGCAAAATATGATATACTCGTACTATGGCTGCTACTGCTCTGTTGATGCTTTTGCACTACTATTGCAACTACTGCAATAATGAGTCTGATCTCCTCAGATCAGAAGTACTAGCTTCCATAGGGTTGCTCCCTTTCAAAATAGATTCCCTCCGAGTCTTGATCTCTCTATGGGAAGTCTCTCTACTCCCTCCTGGCAACTCACATAGTCCTCCTGTACTGGAAACTGGACTACAAAGCTCTGCGTTGGGAATCTCTTGGTTGGAACTGCACCTGCATACTGCAACTAGGCAATTCACACTGCCTGTGTCACTGCAACTAGTTCTGCAATAATCTTCTGGAAACTCACTGCAACTAGCTTTGCAATTGTCATTTGAATGACTAGCTGTGTTTGTGGACACTGTGATCCTTCTTCCACTGATTCAGTTGGGCTCCATTTGCAAGGATATTTATCCATGTGAGAAATTTGCAGCAACTAGATCTAATTTGCTGCTCTTCCATGGATCCTGCCCATCTGTGGCCATCTCTGCAAAAATGTGGAATTGTCTCCTCTCTCCTCTGCGCAACACTAGACTAGCCTATGCACTCACTGTTGGAGTTAGTAGATTTGCTCCTTTCTGCTGCTGCTCAGCAATATAGAAATCAAATTCCCTGGCTAGGAATTCTCTGAGGAAGAAATTCCCTTAGTGTGTCTCCTTCTCTCCCACTAACGCTATTCTCTCGGTAACTGCTGCAAAATATTTGCATCCCAACTGAAGACCTGCTCTGCAAGGAAAAATATGTTGCTGGTTCTGCCTTTGGAAGATTTCGAACTGGAAATTGAATTTCTCTGTCGAGTCTCTCAGAGAAATCGATTTCTCCTCAGACTTCGTCGTTCAGACCTTTGAACTACGCTACCTCTTGGGGCTTCGAATTGCTGCCTCTGCAGGAATTTTGAACTCCCTCTTCCTTTCTACTTTTGAGCTCTTCTGCTCACAATTTCTGCTCTAATACCATGTGAAAAATCTGTTACCCGATTCCTATTGCAGCAAGTTGATAATATTTCACCTACTTGTTGAATTAATTGAACAAGTCATTTGCAGTTTTCTATGGAAAACACTAAAATACATACATTGTAGCCTACACCAAAATAAACTGCGCAAACTAAATACAACACAGGAGAGAAATAATAAGCACACACATCTACACTGTTATTTTTGGACAAATGTCCTTGGAAAAACCCAATGCCGGAAAACTGGTGCAACAACTTTGAGGGTTTTATTGTTAAGCAATAGTAATTTCTGAGTACAATTCGTTGGATGCCCAACTGTCTATCTGATACAGAGAGAAACTAGAAAAACAAATAGTGAGATAATCTCACCCTGTCATTGGAAGAATTTGACCCTGATCTCACTGGAAAGAGGCTCTACGTCCCTTCTACGTCAGCCTCTGCGCAAAACTGCACAATCCTGCGCAATTTCTGCATCACCTCTGCTTGGGACTGCGTTGTTCTTCCTCTAGATTCTCTGCTGCCCAGAAACTTCGATTTCCAACCTCCTAGTGTCACACCCAAACTCCCGGCTTCTGAATCAATGGCTAGGATCATATTGACTCGATCTCCGCCTTCTTCTAGAAGTTTCACCCACAGTTTGGATTAATACCCATTAACTATTTTATTTTCCTAAATTTAGACTTAGGGTCCCATTAAAAATAATTAATTATTTTAGTAAAACTGTCTCTGGGTGGAATTTCCCAAAACAATTTTTGGGTATTGGAGAATGCATGTGTCTAAACCTCCCTGCAAATTTTTAGACTTAGAGCACATCCAATGCTACTAGAAATCAACATTTCAAACCAAAAACTATCATAAAACACAAATATCCAAAGCTAAGTTGCATGAAACATGGAAACATTTAGAAGATTCCAAAACAGCAGCCCCTGGAAACGTATTCTTTGGCGTCGTATGTAGTGACCAAACATCAACAGTAACTAAAATCTGAAATAACTATTCTCACACAGAATTTAAAATCTGAAATACAGAAGCCTGAAGAATTAATTTGTACTTACCTCAACTGCTGCTGATGCGGCTGATTCTACTGGTGCTGCTGATCCTGCTGGTGGTGTCGTGATTATTGGATCCAGATTCCGGGAGACCAATGCCACCCAGCCAGATTGAGCAAACCTAGCTGCTCAATCCAGAGAACTTCACAACAGAAGCTCTCTGTCCCTCCGTGCCCAGAACCTCAGACCCTTAAAGCTCTTCCAATGGATAGTTATCTTTCTCCTGGTTTTCTCCTGGTGAATTTATGCTCCTGGTTTTTTTGCCCCCTTCTCTCGGATCTGACCTCTCCTTTTATTTACGGTTCTGGCGGTGGCCGCCCTCCTCCCTGCAGCCACCGCCTTTCACGCATTGAAGGCTCTCCGATATTTTCTACTGACCTTTACGCTCTATTATAACTTCTCAGTAGGTGGAACACGCTTCTGATTAATGGACCCTTTAATGAGGTTGTGTTTGTACGCTGCCTACGTATTTATAAGTTCAACCAGATCTTTATAACATTTAAGTTATCAATTTATATCATAAGTTCCATTATATAATATATAAGATTTATATTATAAGGTCCATTATATAGTATATAAGATTTATGTTATAAGGTCAATTATGTAGTATATAAGATTTATGTTATAAGGTCAATTATGTATTTTGTAAATTAAATATATATATATATTATAAGGGTTTAATTATACTTTTATAAAGTTTAACTTATATATGTTATAAATTTAAATTTTATTTATAAAAACTTAACACATTTATTGTTTGAATTTCATCACATTTGGTCTTATTATAAGGTTTAAAACTTTATATAATGGATCAATTTAGCTGGGTCGTTACATACACCCCCCCTTCTGAGAACTTCGTCCCGAAGTTTAGAGTTTTAGGTTCAAGGTTTTAATGGACATGACCTTTTCTATCCCGGTCCCCAAGCTATTCAAAATCATCCTATCCTCCCTAATCTCTTCTGCTCCCATCCTATCCGTCCTCTATCAGAGTATGCCATGGTGTCAGTTTTACTGACCTCTCCATTCATAACTCTAAGGTGACAGCGTCGGTTATACCGACCTGATCCCCAGTAGGCATCCGGCAGTCATCATCACACGTCTAGGGGAGCGTGACTCGCACAGTCCTCCCATGACCCCAGGGTTCGGAGGATAAACGGTGGGCAACACCTCCACCCCTCCCAATAAAATTAGGGTTACTACCCTATCATAGGATCACTTTGAGCTTTAATTGATCTGAGGTTCTGTCGTCACGTGATCATCCCGGTAACTGTGTATTACCTGCAATCAGACGCTTATCCATGCATTCGTAAAATGTGTATCAGCATATTCAAATAACTCACATATTATTCCCTTATGAATTCACCTATGATACTTTAATATAACATATTTTGTCATATTTCATGCATGTCTTTTGACGTTCATCTAGAATGTATTCACTTTCTGATCTCTATTCTATTGATCATATTTGACAACAATAAATAAATCCGGTCTATAGATAAATGTCTTTACTTTAACAACTATAATTTAGTAAAATGAACCACATATATCGTTTCGGTATCCATGTACGAGCAGAAATTTAAACATATATTATGCCACAAAGTTTCATGTTTATCCATAATCATTCAAAATGTTTCTGAGTCTCTGATTGTAGTGAAGTAAATATATACAAAACATATTGCAAAGTTCTTCAAAATGGACATAAATTAGGGTATCTCCGACATATGTCCTCTGTATCTTCCCAAGTTGCTGATCCAGGACTATACTTGTCCCATTGGACCTTAACTTGGTCCACCAAACGGTTCCTCAACTGTCGAACTCTACATTCCAGTATACCTAAAGGTTCGACCGTTATGACTCCCTCGTCCGATACCTGCAATTCTTTCCACTGGATGTTATGAGATAGATCAGCTACATAATGTCTTAATACAGAAACATGAAATACATTATGAATTCTATGCAGGTGGGGTGGCAGGGCAAGACGATAGGCAACAGGTCCAACTCTTTCCACGACTTTAAACGGTCCTATAAATCGGGGTGACAGCTTTGTCCCTTTTCCGAATCGAATAGTACTTTTATTTGGTTTGATGCGGACGAAGACCTGGTCCCCGACTTC
The DNA here is from genome assembly GCA_031772625.1 of Pinus tabuliformis. Classification (NCBI taxonomy): domain Eukaryota; kingdom Viridiplantae; phylum Streptophyta; class Pinopsida; order Pinales; family Pinaceae; genus Pinus; species Pinus tabuliformis. The sequence continues at coordinate 1,347,750,830 of CM062819.1, forward strand.
ATACCTCCTATCAGTTCGGTGAGCATCAACATGACTCTTTTGTCTATCCTAGGCTTCCTTTAATCGCTGTCTAATCTGTCTGACCTGTGCTTCCATTTCATGGATTAATTCTGGTCCTATTATCACTCGATCTTCTAACCTGTCCCAACTTAACGGTGTTCTGCAAGGTCTGCCATATAAAGCTTCAAATGGAGGCATCCCAATCGAACTGTGGTAACTGTTGTTGTATGCGAATTCAACCAAGGGTAAATACTTTTCCCAGTGTGATTGCTGATCCATTACATACATTCGCAACATGTCTTCAAGTACCTGATTTACTCTTTCAGTCTGCCCATCAGTCTCAGGATGGTAAGCAGTGCTTAAATTTAGCTGAGTACCTAAGGCTGTCTGCATGCAAGTCCAGAATCTGGAAGTGAATCGCGAATCTCTATCAGATATAATCTTCTTAGGTATTCCATGAAATCTGATAATTTCATTTATGAACACTCGAGCTACGTCGGCAACATCGTAAGTATCTCGCACCGGAATGAAATGGGCGCTTTTTGTTAATTTATCCACCACTACCAAAATGGCATTGTGTCTTTGAGAAGTAAGAGGTAGTCCAGTGATAAAATCCATAGAAATAGTCTCCCATTTAGACATAGGAATGTCGTGGGGTTGTAAGAGACCCGCTGGGTGACAGTGATCTGCCTTTACTTGCTGACATTCCAAACATTTTGCAACAAATTGAGTGATATCACGCTTCATGCCTGCCCAAAAGAAGAGTTTCTTGGTATCCGCATACATCTTCCCTACCCCAGGATGAGCACAATATACTGCTTTGTGAGCTTCCTTAAGGATGGTATCTCGAAGGTCTTTATCCTCAGGAATGTACATCCTTCCATGGAATCGTAGGATCCCATCGCTTTCTAATTCATAGCCCGCAAATTTAGATTCTTTTGCCTTAATTCCCTCAAGACTTGCCTTCACCTTTAAATACCAGCTGTCTTTTATAAGACGGTCCAGTACTCGCTGTCTTAAGTCTACTTTAATGGGTATGAGAGAAAATATCCGAGGTCTTCTGCTTAAAGCATCGGCTACTACATTTTCTTTTCCCTTAATATATGATATTCCGAAGTCATATTCACTTAGGAATTCACTCCATCGCCTTTGCCTGGCATTTAAATCTCTTTGGGTGAACAAATATTGTAGGCTTTGATGGTCGCTTTTAAGTGTAAAATTTCGTCCCACCAGATAGTGTCTCCAGATCTTTAAAGCTAGCATTACAGCGGCCAATTCTAAATCGTGAGTAGCATAGAGTTCTTCATGAGGTTTTAGCTTTCTAGAAGCATAAGCTATCACTCCCTTATCCTGCATCAACACTGCACCCAGTCCTTGCTTAGATGCATCAGTACATACCGTAAAGTCCTTGCCCATATCAGGGACCCTCAGGATTGGTGCACTGGTGAGTAGTCTTTTGAGTTCAGAGAATGCTTTATTACATTCCTCGGTCCATTCATACTTAACACCTTTACGCTGAAGGGTTGTGATTGGCTTTGCGATTTTGGAGAATCCCTCCACAAATCTCCGGTAATAACCTGCTAAGCCCATAAAGCTTCGTATCTCATGTGCATTTTTTAGTATTGGCCATTCCATGATCGCTTTTACCTTCTCAGGATCTACTGAAATCTCTTCCCTGATATGATGTGACCCAAATAATGAATCTTTTCCTGAAAAAAGAACACTTGGATAGTTTTCCATATAACTGACGTTCTCTAAGGCAGGACAATACTAGCTGCAAATGCTCTTCATGCTCTTCTTCATTCTTGGAATAGATGAGAATATCATCCAAAAAGACTTGCACAAATTTATCAAGATACTGACGGAAAACACTGTTCATAAGATTCATGAATACGGCTGGCGCATTTGTTAATCCAAATGGTACCACAGTAAATTCATAGTGCCCAAAACGTGTCCGGAATGCTGTCTTGGAGATATCATTTTCAGAAATCCTTAGCTGATGATACCCTGATCGAAGATCAATTTTTGAAAAGACAAAAGCCCCTTTCATTTGATCGAAAAGATCATCGATCCGCGGCATAGGGTATTGATTCTTTACTGTAGCTCGATTCAAGTCTCGATAGTCTATGCATAATCTTAAGGACCCATCTTTCTTCTTCACAAAAATTACAGGAGCGCCCCAAGGTGAGGTACTGGGCCGGATAAGCCCTATATCGAGTAGTTCTTTTAACTGGATTTGCAATTCCTGAAGTTCTGGAGCTGTCATTCTATAAGGCGTTTTAGAGATCGGTTGGGTACCTGGCTTTAATTCAATAGTGAGATCCAATTCTCTTACCGAGGGTAATCCAAGTAGTTCCTTTGGAAATACATCCGGGAACTCGGCTAACACCGGATATTGTTCTAAGGATGGCCCCTTTTCCTGGCTTACTTCGTGAATTGCATAAGCTTGACAACCCTTTCTTAAACAACGCTTCACCTGCATTGCCGAAATGTAGCGTAAGGAAACTTCCCTCTTGATTCCTTGAATTTGGATTACTTCGCCTTCATCATTTACACCTAAAATCCTTTTTCCATAACAGTCCACCCAAGCTTGGTGAGCTTCCAACCAATCCATACCTATGATAAGATCATACGTTCCTAAGGCTGTGACATAGACTCTTAGTTTAGTCGAACAAACCCCTAGGTCAATTTTGCATTGATCCACACTCAAGCCCACGACTTGGAGTTCTCCTGAGGAAATCATTTTGTCTACGAGCTACCAACCCACATTTGCTTAATGCATATGACGAAATGAAACTATCTGTTGCACCAGTATCAAATAAGATTTTGAGTTTTACACCATTGATAATACCTGAAGATTCCACTACAGTGGCTTGATGGGCTGCTTGGTCGTGGTTGACTACTGCATGAATTCTATGATTACTTCGATTGGCTGATATCGGCTCCTTTCCAGTCCTTTGCAATATATCCGATGACGCTTCTGGGCAGTTACGCTGGAAATGCGGCCCCCCACATCCCCAACAATTGAGCTGCGCTGATCCTCTTGAATCAGGGTGTGAATTTCTAGAGAACGAGCCGCGTCCTCCCATGTTGATTCCTCTCGCACTCCTTCCTCTACCGGTAGTCCCTCGCGATGCCCATGGTCTGGTGTTGGACGATCCCGCAGCCATGGGAACTCTTGTCCCCATATTTGGGGTAAACCTGTTACCGTAAGGTGGCCTCGAGCTACCTCCTCTGAAGAAGTTCCGGGGAGCCTTCCCTGGAAGTCCTGATTGTAAAGGCCCTGCTGGCCCTATATCCTTTTTGATTCCCAGGTGCTCTTCTGCATAACGGCCACATTCGACTGCCTCGGCTACAGATGATGGTTTCCACATACTCACCAAGGCTCTGATGCGAGGATTTAACCCAAATATGAAGCGTTCAGCTTGTCGTTCATCAGAGTCTAAGTAGGGAATGTATTTTACCAGCTCCATAAACCTTATTTCGTACTCTTCTACCGTTTTACTTCCCTGAATTAGTGTATGAAAGGCTCTGGCTTGCTGTTGCTGAAAGTATGGAGGTAAATACTTTGCGCGGAACCTTTCCTCAAATAGTTCCCAAGGAACATTATCCGATGTAAGGTGCAGCTGCTTTTCCAGATTTCCCCACCAAATCAAGGCACTTTCCTTTAGTTGAAACACGGCAATTTTTGTTTTTGCTGAAGATGAGTATTCTCTTAACCTAAAGCACCAGTTCATCCCTTCCAACCATGCCTCAGCGCGTTCACCAGCTCGACCTCCCGAAAATTCTGGGAGTCTAATTTTCTGAAGCTCTCTAGAGATGTCTTCTCTCGATCTTCTGGGCTCCAAATTATCTGGTTCCGCTGAACTGGTGGCTACATGCTGAAATTCCTCTTTGTTTTTAGCCTTAGCTGATTCCTTTAGTGTCTCCAATAAGGCTTCCAAAGAGTTCATTATCACAGTCAACTCTGGCGTTGGAGCGTTTGATGTTGACGGTTGCCTTGGTGGTGACGAGGGTGATGGGGATGGCGATGGCGACGATGGCGGCATTAATGGTGATGATGCTGCCTGGTCACGTCGTCGTCGCTCATACGTCCTTACCATAGTAATGGTCCCTGAACACAAAAATAAAATTTATATATATAAAAAAAAAATTGAGGCGGATAACCGAATTTTAATACACGATGTTCTTTGCAACTTCACATTTATAAACGGGTATAGTTTTGCTATTTTTACCCGCTAGGCGGATCTTACTGGTACCGAGGTCAAGGAGGGTGGTCTCGCGACCTCCTTGTCCTAATGCAGGGTATTCTATCCTAGTATGAATAATGCAGAAGAATGGTTATAGACTCCTAACAATTGGGACTATTTCTCTGCCTGGGATGTGATTTGCTTCAGTGGAGGACTCATATGAATAATACTGTAATGATTTCATTTAAAATTTAAAAACACCTAGGCATTAACATTTTAATGAAACAATAATATTCCTTCTCTTACAACATTATTCTTTTAACTATATTTAGCCGTCATTACCTTAAAACATTTTATTTGAACCGTTGATGCATTCTCGTTAACCAAACACTTGTTCGTAATTTATTATCCTTTACTAAACAGATGACTTCAACATGTCTATTTCTTTTATCGAGTGCATATAGCTTTTAAAGTTTCCATACATCTTTGGGGGGGTTTAGTGACATTTCTCAACAATTTCATGCTTTAAATGGATGCATTTGAACTAATCTCAATTTGTCAATGTTAACTCGTCTGTTTCCTGAATTTAACCTCAATGTAAGGTATATTCACTTCTTAGAGCAGTTTTCTATGAGTTTGCTTCTTGCAAAGTTAATCCTTTTCACGCAGAATACCCTCCAGCATTCCCTTCTGCCCACTTCAGCGTATGCTAATTTATAGAAAATTTACACATGCACGGTACTAATTCCACAAGGTATGTGTCCATCTTTGGCAAAAATGTTTGAAAATAGGAAAAAAACATGTTCAATATAGGACGTCTGATTAATCGATTTGAATAGAAGGTAATAGCCGCCAGGTGGGTATATGATGTGAACAACAATTAAATAAGATAGTGAGAGTCTATATTTACAAGGGAGAAATAGTGGCAATAGCAATGTTTTGCCGGTAACAAAAGGACAGAGACAACAATAAAGCGATGCTATAATGCTTTAAAAGAAAATTGCTGAATTTGAAACAGAATGGTGTGTCAAGAACATAGCTCAAAAATAATAAAAAGAATGAATAATCTAGGGACCTAAATCCAAGTGTCCCCTTTGTTCATGCTTTTCTCCTGTTGTTTCTTTATGTTCTGCTGCAATATTGATGTTATTGTTCTCTCTACATAATTGCTATTGATGTTAAGATGTTATGGAGTGAATGTGTCATGTAAATGATGAAAAATAAGTTAAAATGCAATTATCTATAACAAAGAACAATATAGCCCTAAGGAAAAGTAAGAAATTTAGGGGTTAACAGGTCATTGGTTCAAATCTGATAACATTGCCTATAAGTAATTGCCTCTCATTTGATATTGTTGACTCTCTTTTGTTTGACAACCCGACCTTTATGTGTAAACAATGGTTTAGCTAATCAATATTGTATTTGCTGTATTTTCATTTCACTCCCAAAGAGAAATCAACGATTCACTCATTATGGTATATGCATAATTCGATGTTTGTGTGTGTATTTTTTGCTTCATTGATCATATATGTAATACTGCTCTATGTAGTTGCTGCAGAGACACTATTTTAGAACTTGAAATTAATTTAGATATTCTTTAGTCTCTGATGTTGTCATCCTAGTGTTCCATCTAAGAAAATTTGGGGGCCATCGTCCCACATACTTGAACCTCATCGCTGCTTCCCTTCCTGAAACTTTGGCTGGCATATAGCACATTTGTATTATATTTCATGGGATGGAGATGAATTTGGATACTTATTCATTTTTTTTTTTTTTTTTTTTTTTTTTACAGAAGTAAGTGAGGTTTTGCCTGCAGCAATGTCATTTTGCATTTCCATGTGCTTAGAATCTAATTCTTTGTTACATACATGGGATGTCAAGATTGCCGGGATTGACACCTGGAATTGGAGCTTCTTTGACTTTAGTTTACAACCTCTGTGGGCTCTCAAAGTTGTTAGGACTTGCACCCAATCTCAGATATGGCTAATTTTTATCAAAGGCTAACTGCCAGAATTTGAACCTTGGTCACTGTCACCACATGCACTCTGACTCACTGCTAGAGCATAGCTTGATGGATTGCTTTTGATATATTGTTCCCGAGAGGTTTTGGCTAGAATTGTATTTTCATATCAATTTTGCTGGTATGAATTTTTATGTTATGGATGTTTTCTATGTTTCATTTATGACATACGTCCATGTATAGTTCTATTTTATTTTTTTTAAACATTTTTATTATTTGAACAATTCTGCTGCTAGTAACAGAAATATAGCTGTCACTAGTACAATTGTTTAGCTTGCTCAGGTTTGTTCTATATAGTGTAGCTAAAATTACATATTAAAAATTCCCATTTGTGTTGCCTCTCCTTGGATTGAAACTGACTTTGTTTTCACTTTTGTTCAGTCCCTGAGTACGGTGGACGATTTTGACAGGCTTTTTTTTTTTTTTTTTACTATTTTGGCAGACACATTTTTTTTTCTCTTCGACGGGAGCTGTCGCATAAACCGGCTATGTCGGTGGAGGGATTCTAACTATTGACTCCTATTGACATTGATTCAAAGATCTTCAACGGCATTCCAACACGAACCATAACCTTTGCCAGAAACCCTCGATATTCGCCAACATGTCCCTGAGAAAAAAAAACGTCTGCAAAGAATATTGTGTGTTAGACACTCAATATTTAGTTTCAGGGCGCTTCTTTCTGCGAGAATGCCGTGGCCATCTATTGTGAGAAATGCAAACGATGGCCGTGGAAATCAAACCGTAGTGCGTGCGATTACTGCGTTAATTCAGAATGACAGCTGTGGGATTTGAACACAGGCCTCTTTGGACCAGAGCCCTAGTTCGTGAATTTACCACGCAAAGTAAATTAAATTGAGAGATTATCGTATTGAAAATCGATCTCTGTGGAATTCAAAACCTGACGCACAGGCAATTTAAATGATGCACAGGTCTCGGTCGCAAAATTCACCAATGTGTTTATTGAAAATTGTTACGTATGCTGAGAATCGAAACAATCTTCTGTGAAATTGACACGGAATGCTCATGAAGATAACAAAGCGCAACCCTCGGGCTTTAAATTCATCAAATTTACTTGAAAACTATCATTTATGCTGTGAATCGAAACAATCATCCGGCAATGGATATTACTTTCACGGAACTATTCTCCCGACAATAAACCACGGCTCTCGGGATCGAAATTGACTGATATTTTCAGGAACTATTTGTGAAGTTCGAACCCGAGACCTTTAAAATTTGATAAACCCAGTTTGATATAACTGAGTTAATTACTAACCGTCGTGTGTGTATCCTACGAAAATGGATTTGTCAACCAATGCCGCACATGCAAAAGCAAAAGAATCCTCTGGACATGCAACCGTAAAACTACGATTTCATCCACGCCGTATTGAAGCAAAAGGGTACAGAATCGATGCCAGATACGGATTTGTAAGGGCCTTGATGAGAAATTGCAAGAATTTGAGATTTCAAGAGCGTGTTTTACAGGTGTAGGCCAATAAGGTGCCGCAGAGTTTAAAACTAGCTTTGATACCATCTGTAGTGACCAAACATCAACAGTAACTAAAATCTGAAATAACTATTCTCACACAGAATTTAAAATCTGAAATACAGAAGCCTGAAGAATTAATTTGTACTTACCTCAACTGCTGCTGATGCGGCTGATTCTACTGGTGCTGTTGATCCTGCTGGTGGTGTCGTGATTATTGGATCCAGATTCTGGGAGACCAATGCCACCCAGCCAGATTGAGCAAACCTAGCTGCTCAATCCAGAGAACTTCACAACAGAAGCTCTCTGTCCCTCCGTGCCCAGAACCTCAGACCCTTAAAGCTCTTCCAATGGATAGTTATCTTCCTCCTGGTTTTCTCCTGGTGAATTTCTGCTCCTGGTTTTTTTGCCCCCTTCTCTCGGATCTGGCCTCTCCTTTTATTTACGGTTCTGGCGGTGGCCGCCCTCCTCCCTGCAGCGACCGCCTTTCACACATTGAAGGCTCTCGATATTTTCTACTGACCTTTACGCTCTGTTATAACTTCTCAGTAGGTGGAACGCGCTTCTGATTAATGGACCCTTTAATGAGGTTGTGTTTGTACGCTGCCTACGTATTTATAAGTTCAGCCAGATCTTTATAACATTTAAGTTATCAATTTATATCATAAGTTCCATTATATAATATATAAGATTTATATTATAAGGTCCATTATATAGTATATAAGATTTATGTTATAAGGTCAATTATGTAGTATATAAGATTTATGTTATAAGGTCAATTATGTATTTTGTAAATTAAATATATATATATATATATATTATAAGGGTTTAATTATACTTTTATAAAGTTTAACTTATATATGTTATAAATTTAAATTTTATTTATAAAAACTTAACACATTTATTGTTTGAATTTCATCACATTTGGTCTTATTATAAGGTTTAAAACTTTATATAATGAATCAATTTCGCTGGGTCGTTACATCGTAGTTGTATTATGTTTCCTTTAATTATTTATTCATAATGTACTAAACAGATACAAGTTACAATATCTTTGACATACAATATTGTCCTAAAAGAGTTTAGGTCCGTAACCTTTTCTTCTAGAGACCATATTTAAAATCATTGTGGTGACACTTGTATGGGACAGGGTCGATTCTCATGTCCTTTTAAGACCACTACAACAACATCACTACTTTATTTCGTACTGAATAATTATCCACAAATGGTTGTTTCTTTCTTGCCTCTTTATTATCCCCAATATACAACTCATCAAATTGGATATCAATGGTTCATTTTGGAAGGATATTTGCAATCCTTATTTACGGATTGTAGTTACAAAATTCTGCTGAACTAACTAACAAACTTGAAAATTCAGCATTAAATTGGTTCCCATCAGTCAGTGACATGGTAGCAATTAATATCACATTGCTACAGACATATCTGGAAGCAATTTATTCAGGGCATAGACATGTTTAATGTGATTTCCACTATTTCAGCAGTTAATACGCAAGGACAAGAACTGCTGGCATCAATTAATATAATTTCCATGATTTCAGTATTCCAATGTTGTTACTTATGCAGCAAAGCTGCATATTTCACAATTTCTACCGTATAAATTACACATTGACTACTCCACACTGTACACACAAAATTAATGGACTTCTCAAAAACTGGATTTTAAATCTCAAAAAACAATTGCTCCATTGCAGCTGGTAATGGAAGCTCTGCAAAGGGTGGCCATGTTTCTGTCTTCCTCTTAATGAACTTTTCTCTCTGGCACTTGAATGGGCCCACACAAGCAAAAGAAGGTTTGGAAACGGGTTGAATTTGCACCAAAACAGCACGGAAACACCACTGGCCATACCATACGGGGTTTCCAAATCGGGAAATGTCATATGGTACAGCCAGCAGCATTGCCGTGGCATTTAAAACCCATTTCAGTGCTTTTGATACCGGTACACAGGGTAAGGGGATGTTTCCTGCAACATAGGTCCAAAGCTACAATGATAAGGGAACACAATTTTTTTTTTCTGTTACTACATGTTTTTATGAAATCTTTATATTCAGTCACCGATCTTAAACTTTTTTGTGCACCATGTATATTAAAAATGGAGCATTCTTTTAAATCTAGCACACCATCCATTTTTTGAGTATCTCCTAATCTTGATTGAAAATCTGTTTTGCCAGATTTATGCAGTTGGCTCTTCCCTTGGAAATGGAATCAATTTTTTGGATTTTTCTCCAGATATGAAATCATCATGTTATGTGACTTATGATAGGTAAGCATTGTTACTGTCAGTACCTCCATCAGCTATTTACTTTTGTTAATACAATAAACTGTGCAGCCTCCCTGAATTTGTACTCTTCCATCTCAAAAGAAAGTTTAAAAAAAAAGAGCTAAGATTGTTGCTATTCTCCTTCATGCTATGAAAGGCGCTGGTGTTGAGTATGCAGTTCTTGACCAGCTTAATAGAATACATCCCAATGTGTTTTTTTAGAAAAAGTGTCATATATTTACATGAAGTATTTACAAATGGAAATTCAAGAAAGTTGATGGGTATATACAATGGAATTTATGTTCTCTGCCTCGAAACTAATAATGTGGAAATAAAAGCAGAATAACCTACTTCATCTAAGGGTTTGGCATCTCTTATCAGCAAGGCCTCTTTGGCCAACAACTGGTCAGTGGTGACATACCTCATTCTGCCCATAGTTTTATAACTCAGAACTGGTCTTCGAATCGATCACCTATCAAACTGGGTTTTGAACTGAACTTGGATCAATTTGGATCAAAGCAGATTCAATAAACCATTTAAAAAAAAATACATCAAATATTGAATTTAAATGAAAAATATATTTTTATGATTCCAAAACGTTAGAGACAAGATATGCAATGTTTGTTTATCTATATACCATGTAAGGGGGAATATATCAAAATGGCACCAAGTGCAATACATATCAGCAACAAAATACATAATCAATGAGGCTCCAAATGGCCTCTAGAGTCCAAAAATGTTAAAATTGGCAACTAGGGCCAAACTCCACATGGGTCATCTTATTTATGACAGCTGATAATTTTCGTGGATTCCTCTCTTCGAGGGGTGTAGGATTGATCTAAAGATCATCTGATTCTGACATGGACAAATGAAGTCATGAATTTATTTTGATTATGGTCAAATTATCAAGGTCGGCCTCTTCTATATGTCGCCTCGCCTAATCCAATAGTCACGTCTCTTGACCCCCACCAATTGATATATATAGAGGTGCTTTCTCCCTCATTTGATACATCCAAGTACCTAAGTAATCGGATTCGTTTTGGAGGGTCCACGGATCCAAATCTATCGTGTCAGACACGATTCGCCGGAAAATCGTGTCCTTCCGTGAAGAGGTACCTGCCTAGGGTATATAAGCAGGCCCTCACTGTCATTTGTATCATCATTCTCATTCATACATTTTAATATATATTCTTGTATCTTCAATGGAGATCTTTATATTCCAAGTCTTTTAGAGTATTTGACTTAAGTACGAACTTTGTTCATAACATTGGTATTAAAGCATTTCTCCGAGTATACAAACTATATTCGTTACATCTACATCTTAATCACAAGGATAGACACCACAATCAATCTACGAATTTGTATCACTCAAAACATAAACAATAAACTTATGTTCCGAAGAAAAATAATGTCAGCACAATATAATCTGACGATAACAAATTATCCTAGCTATCAAGTAATTGCCAAGTTCACAGAAGATTAATTTAGAATGGTTTGATCCCTTCTCAGTTTGGCAATTTTATTTATCACTCCATGGATCATATCAACCTATATCGATGAAGATGACAATCTCGAAACGATAAGTCATTGGAAACAAAAATCAAACCTTTTCATCAACATGCTTTGAGGACAAATCTTTTTGAGGAAGAAGACAATTTTATATATATATATAATGATGATAATTGTAATAATGATTAGTTTATTAGTAATTAGTACTAAAGAGGCATGTCTAAATGGGACATGGCCTTCCATGAAGAGGTATCCGCTTAGGGTATATAAGCAAGCCCTCACTCTCATTTGTATCATCATTTTCGTTCATACATTTTAATATATATTCTTGTATCTTCAATGGAGATCTTTATATTCCAAGCCTTCTGGAGTATTTGACTTAAGTACGAACTTTGTTCATAACAAAGTAGCTATCAAATTGTGTAAAAACTATTCTAGTCATTGCTCTACTAGAATTTCAACACTTTCCTTATGTTATCATATGGATGACTGAAGTTCATTTTCCTCCCCTTGATCTCATTGGTCATGATAACGAATGTATTCGAATAAGCAGTTAATAACGCATTGCTTTTAGTTCTACATAGTGCACAGCTTGACACTCTAAAGGAAAACAGCAGCCATACAAATACTGAACTGACAATTGAGGTTTTTCTTTTCAGTGATGACTTGCAAACAGATATTGAAGAGATGGATGGACATTCACTTAACCATTTTCTTCAAACATCATCATCTGTTGTGTCTTGTGCTGCCCATCCCCTTAATACAAGTATTGTTGGAGGCACTGAGGTATGTGCAATATTCCACGACAATTTTTTTAATTATTCTTTGGTGTAATTATAAAATTACAACTAGTAAAATGTTTTTATGACATGCTTTTCAGGGTGGATCCCTGGTGTTGATTGCACAAAACAATGAATCTATTAGTGGTGAGGATTCCATATCTGATGAGCAAGTTAAATCGGGCGTTCATTCAGACATGAGCTAAAGGAATAGCTAACTTATCACTTGAGTTTCCAATAGCTCATCATTTTTTGGTCTTTCCAACAATTTTTGTGGCAGTTTGCTAAAACTTGCAAGGAAATAATCCCTGTTCCAGCTGTAGTTTTCGTAGTCCAGACAAGTAAGCTGTCCAGGTTGTAGGTTGTGTAATATGTATTATTGTTTCTTTGAGGATGCCCATTTGTTTATTATTATTTGTTACTACAATCTTCAAATCCCTTTAATATGTCGTTGCTGTACAGTAAACGTAATCAGAGTTAATTAGAGGCTGAGTTTGATAACTTTTAGAAGCATATTGATGGTGATCCTACTTTATCCTACTTTTCTTTGGACTCTCATGTTACGGCCCATAACAAGACAATTCATGTGTGGATGGAAACAACAAAATGCATAAAAGCGAGAGCAAATAAACTTTCAACAAGAAAGAAAATTTAAGTTAATTATTAGTATAGCCTGGTTATTTATGCCATCTTTACGTCTCCCCATAAATTATAGTATTAAACCTATCTCTTTATGTTAATTAAGGAATTCATTTAGTGCTACGGCGTTGTTATGTTCCCCCTTAAGTTATGTTCCCCCTTATTTATAGTAGTCAACCTATGTCTATGACCAATGAGGTTTAGTGCTAATCAACTTTGGTAATTATAATATTCACCGCTCGTATTTGTGGCAACCATCTTACATCCTATATCCAGTAGTTGGTTTTGATCGTAAAGTGATTGGGTTGATTTAAGAATGAGTGTGCATTGACTTACAAAATAGTGATAAATGTAATGATGTATTGTATTAACTATGTACTTAACGTTGCAGTGTGTATGTATGTTATTCATTTTGGTAATTTCAATATAAAATTAGAAAATTAGTCTTAATTTTGAGAATTAATTTGGTATAATTCTCCGCAAAGATTATTTACATACTTCTATAGGATTGTGTTGAATAAGTTTTTCAGTTTTTGTTTGAATCGTATTTAGAAAGGAAACATCATCATTATAGATCAAGATTTCAACTTACAAAAGTTACATATTTTGATGGTATGTATATAAAATATACTCTTTTCTCTATTGTATGATCTAGATTATACTTATGTAATAGTTGTTAATATTGAATCGCATCATTGTGAGCGGTTTTTTTGGATTTCAAGTATTTGGATGGTAGTAGGTAAGTTCATAGGTTGACAACATGGTCATATTGACATTGACATCACTAGGGTGGTAATTTCGACTTGTGTAAGGATCATTGAGGGTTTGACTATGAAAAGTTGAAGGACTTAGGATTGATATGTTGTCTTCATTGTATCAATAAGTTGGTTGATACACAATGGTCTATTTAGTTTTGTCCACTAGTGCACAACACAATGGACAAAGGTGGGGTGGACTTGAGATGGAGTTTATTGTTGTTGAGCTCAATTAATGCCCTTGCATGATAAGCTCATTGTTCAAAGTTTTCTACTATCATGATTGAATGTGTTGTTGAGTCTTTGTAATTGACCCATTGGTTCATTGACTTATTAATGATTTTAAGTCAATAATTTCATAGGTGGTTGTTGGTTCTCTTGGTTGTAATCCTTTGCATTGAGTAAAGAATATTTAAATGATAGATACCTTTATCCAAAAGTCTTGGTCTCAATGTGATTGAAATTCAAATTCATGATAAACAACATAAGCTAGATGATCTGTGCCTATGCTATAAAATTATAATTGGTTTTCAACTTGCATTCTCTGAATTATTGGTATTAGAGTTACAATTTTTAGTGGTCCTAAAATGGTTTGGTTCGAGTTGAACAATTGGCATTCAATGGTTGATATAGAATTTATTAAATATTAATTGAGAGAGAAAGATGCACAATCTAAGCCAATATTTCATTTAGAATAATTGTATTTATCATTCAAACATCACAAACATAAGCCCAATGAAACACAAAAGCGTTTCTTAACCCTTACAAACTTTTGAAATATCCACCTTTATTAAATTGACTAGCTTAAGTTACGCATATTAAGTTTACCCAATTTTATGACCAAATTTTTTGTATTCACAACATTAACATTTAGTCATTACATAATTTATAATGCAACAAGAAGTCGACCCTCCTACCCCCCACCCCCCCCCCCCCCCCCCCCCAAGCCCCCCAAACTTAATCATTAATTTGTTAACCTTTACGTCAAGTTTGTCATGGAACCTTACAAATTTATCCTGGCATAGACTTGTTAAATACATAGCCAAAAGGCCCTATGGACAAAATAAATGTTCTATCTCTTTACTTTAGACCTTTGACACGAAGAGGCAATAAATCTATACATACTTCATTATTAAATGACAAAATGGAGCTTTCACCAACTTAAAAACATTTTGATTGCCATAACATAATAATGTGGTGGTCACTCCATTTTATGAAACTCCTATATCATTCAATGTCCTCAATGATAGTAGCACATATGCAAAACCCACAACAACCTTGTATTCTCCTATGGATATGATAATGAAATTGATGTTTGCTTGCTAATCTAGGAAATTGCCCTTGAACCCAAACTAAAAACGTCCTAAAGTAGATTCATTGTCATATGAACTTGACTAACCTAAATGTAAAAATCTTGTTTAAATCAATTTTCCATTTTTGGCAAACTTTTGAGTTCATTGTACATACCTCAATAAAGTCAAGTCGTGTACTTGGAAATAATGCTTATTCTAAAGCTAAGCTATAACTCAAGATAAGTCAGAAGATCAAACATTTGACCAACTACCTATAAAAGGTAGCATCTACCTTATTTGGTTCCTCCTTTTGTTGACAGGTACAATGTTTAATAGCATTGTCAATGCTTTGTAATCAATGATATTAAATCTCATAAGCAATTCCATTGCATTTTCCCTTGAAGATATTGATGTCATCATTTTGTGATACTTCTAAACCAAGAAAACAATGCAAAAGCCCCAAGTTCATGACTTCAAATGTTTACCTCAAACTTTGTTTCACTTCATCACCCTTGCACCACTTCATGTCATTAGGTCACATGCCTAAACAGTGAGGCTGACAATGTCGTTACTACGTTATTTGGTGTACAAATTTAGATATGCAATGCTCTATAAATTGATCATTCTCATATGCTCATCTATGTTTAGGTACCATGTCCATAGTGCATGTTTCAATTCATGCAATTTTTAATTAACTTGTAAACCAGGTATTCCTTACATACTTCTAAGCTACCAATATGTTTCATTTGATATCTCCGTCTAGGAACATATTCTTCATATCCATTTGATGAGTACTCCAACCACATTGTCTCGTTAATGCCAACGCTAATATTATTGTTATTATTTACATTGTTTGTGCAAAGGCTTCTTCAAATGCTACCTCTTATTGTGCATATGCCCTAACTACCACTCTCAAAATTATGTTTGTCAATAGCCATATGGTTTATACTTTTCTAGGAAGACCCATTTGCAACTGATGAGTTTCATTCCCTTACGTAGTTTTTCCCTAGTTCCATGCCTTTTTCTTTTGCTATGTTGCTAGCTATGCATCCATTGCATCATTCCCTTTATAACTTTTCTCACATTCACTAACACCATTGGGTTCAAATGGAGTAGAATCAACTATCTTACACAAGGGTATAGTTAATAGAGTTTACCTCAAATCTAATTGCAATTCTAGTAGATCCCTTGAGTATTGAAGTCTCAATGTCTTCTTGTTTGGACTATATTCTATCTCTTTAGCTTTTGTTCTACCACTTCCATTGATTCCTATTCTCTCCTCTTTAAGGTGATCATTAGCTTTCCCACATCTTCCAAATATCCCAACATAAGCTTCATTTCATTATTGGCCTTGTTATTTGTCTCCTATGTTGTCTAATTTGCAAGTTTTTTAATAATTACTTCCTTATTAATGAGAATCATCTTCTCAATATGGTCAAATGATTTATAAAATTTTGATATCTTAGTATAGCCAATGAATATGCATTTGTAACTTTAACATTTAAGTTATTCTTCTTTTCTTTAGGAACATGGGCAATGCTTTTATGTGCAAAATTCATATAATTCAAGTGTCAAGCTTCTCACTTTACCACACATCTTCAAGGGTTTTACCTTTGTTTTCTTTTTTTGGGGACCTATTTAACGCAATTCTTTTTTGTTAATTGCTTTCACCCAACGTTGTTCGAGTAATCTACCTTTCAACTTACTCTTAGCCATTTAAACTATAGTTTGATTCTCTCTATGTGCCCTTATTTTGTTTTATACAATATCCTACAATTTGTTTCCTTAGAAGTCCATCTATGTTAAAATAATGCTAATAGGTCTTGGACATATTCTCGCCTTCCCCATATGTTTTAAAAACCCTTAACTTCCTACCACACTATGTCTTTACCTCTGCCTTAAACTTTGTAAAGTTAAGCTTATCTAATTTATGCTTCTAAAAATTAAATCTAATTTCTTATCAAAAAGTCATCAATAATGTTATAAAGTAATCAACACTACCCATCCACTATGTTGGCTTTGATCCATATATGTTGTGAAATAATATTTTTTCTTTATGTATTATTTTCATGCACTATTCTTTGTGATGCTTTTGTGCAAACACATGTTTCACATATCACACTTTCCAATTCAATTAATGGTAACCTTCCAACCATGTGCTTCCTATGCAAAAAATTAAAATGGCCATGCCTCATTCCACAAAATATGTGCCTTTGTTCATTGATTGGTATCAATGCCTCATGTTTAAGGAAATTCACCTATTCTACAACACCCATTTGTATCTATGTCATTTGCAATAAATATATAAACCCTAGTTTTTTCTTGAATCTCAGTGCCTTCCTTCAATGACAAGGTTGAATTTTCCTTAGTATTTCATGAACAAAAAGAAAATCTTAATGAAGGAAGAACTATATTAACATGTGTAACCAAGCTAAATATGATTTCTAATTTCATCTGGTCATGTTAAAACACATGAGAGTTCGTCTTGAATATATGCACAAAACATCTCATTAAAACAACTATGAAACTACTCATGACAATGAGAAACTAAATTTTGATTTTAAGATCTACAACATATAAGTTTAGGACAACAATGGTGCATTTCATATATTACACAAATAAAGATAAAATACAATATCTTGGCTCATTGCAAGCTGGCATAATAAGTCCCTTTAATTCATTTCATGAAAGGACACTCCAAATGTTTCTCAAATCCTAGCTATTGTGTCCATTGTCAACAACAAATTCTACCCAACAATACAAGGCCCTAGCAAGGCATCTCATCATGTTATCTACCTACATCAAAGGGTCCACAACTAGCTAGAATCAACATAAACAAGTTTTCCTAGCTATTGTGTCCATTGTCAACAACAAATTCTACCCAACAATATAAGACCCTAGCAAGGCATCTCATCATGTTATCTACCTACATCAAAGGGTCCACAACTAGCTAGAATCAACATAAACAAGTTTTCCTTTGGATCTCTCATTAGCATCCCACAAGCTTTTTAAAGAAATTCACCAAGTGTGCATATATCAACATCTAGTTGCATCTAAGTACCACAAATCTTACTTTAGGGTTTCGTCCCACAAACCTTAGGTTTAGCTTACATCAATACTTCAAGGTAAACCTTAGTGCTCCAAGTCTTCTCTAGGGTTTACTTCACACAAACTCTATCTTCCAACTCTTGTAACACAAAGAGTACAATAAAAGTATATCAAGATTATAAGTACAGGTCTAAATCTCTATATTATTAAAATGGTTTTCTTCTCCCTCTATATAAGATAGGTTAGGGAGGCCAATGATAAAAAGGTGGACTAAGTTTGCAACAACCTACTCTAAGCCACGAGGCTAGGTTGACCAAAAGAGTAGACATCAATAGGTGGTTGGGCACCACCACCTAAGTGTAGTGTTATCCATGTGAAGCTTGCACATGTCAAAGTGTTCCTCATCACAAAGTTGCGTATGTCCAAAATAGGCTCTTGAGCTCAACACTCTACATGTGTAATTAGGTCCATGTGCAACCTATAGTGCAGTTCCCTCCAAGAAAGACTTCCTCAAGTTAAGCAATTTTCCTCCACATGTGTGCCACATGGTCTTACTTCCAATAGGGCCAAGTGTCCTTCCTCCTTATGATAGGCACTCCACAAGAACTTCTTGTGCTAAACACCCATCCTTAACATGTGTCCATGTAGAAGATGTCAACTATCACATAACATAACTACCCCCATAAGAAGTGTGTCTCCTGTAGCGTTAATTCAAAATGGATCATTATATAATTTTGCATCTATTTTGGTACTTTCAAGGTAGAAAAATTGGAGCTATTAGATTATTGGGGCCATGTAAGTGGTAGGTATTGCTTTCAAATTATTATTTTTTGTTAGGTAATTTGAATTTGAAATGGTCGGCATGCCTAACCTGTGGCTTCAGTAATTGTGATCCAGTGGCATCGAAGCCATTGAAATCACCCAACAATCGCACCCAGTTTGGGCCACACCAACCCTTAGCGTGACTGTATTTTGCCCACAAAGTTACAAACTAGTGACCTTTTCACCAAGGAGTGTCTTAATAGAGCACCTTGACCCTGTCTATTCTATGCCCCATGGGCCTTGATTTCAAATCTTGATTGAGGATTTGAACCATCATTTTTTGGATCAAAACTTTGTGAACAAAGTTTCTAACCTCTCAATCCTTTTCTACACTTGAAGATCTTTCCAAAGAGGCAAAGATCACCTTAATCAAAGCTCATATGTGGAAGTTATGTCTCTTGCAAGTTGACTTATCTTGTGGACCGCCATGATTCCAAGTGGATGCCCTTCCTCATTATCAGTCATGGTTGCTATTTTGGTGCTTTCACTCCTTGGAGCTTAATTAACATATCTTCCCTGGAGCATATGGTTGTGTAAATGTTTCTTTTTAGTTTATTGTTATCAATTCTTAAGGCTTCTATATCTTATTGTTATTTAGCGCATAAGGATTAATGGTGAAATGCTTAATTCATCTTCAAAAATTTCAAGATTGATCCATTTGAGGGGTAAATATACCACTTGGAAGGAAGATGCTTTAGGGTAATTCATGGCGAAGGCTTTGTGGGACAAGTTAGGGACTTTGTACCAATATAATGTAGGTTTTAATCCCGTACAGAAATTACCTACATATGAATTCTAAAACATAGAAAATAAACAATGCAAGAGCATAACATATAAAACACATATGCACAAAAATTTTCCCCTGGATCCCAAAACCGGGACTATTAGCTTAATTTTTCATTATGTTCCTTTCAATGTTATAATACATATTTATACATGCCGAAGCATCCAATACCATGGACCGAAAACCATCGCGTCCAAAAACATGTGCGAAAATCATGCACAAAACCATAAGTGGGTCTGCCCATCCTAACATAGGGTCCAAAACCAAAATTTTCTAGGGTGCTGCCCTGAACCCCATAAAGTGGGGTTATGGGTACACCTCAAACCCCCTGTGACCCCCCCTCACTACACAATCGGCGCAATGAAGAGGGGCTCTGCACCCCCCCTCTAACCCCCGGGTTAATTACGTGGGCTAGTTGTGGAAAGAATAAAACACAACCCAACATTCTCCCACTTGTTGTTTTCTTTTCACATGGGGCCACAAGAGAGCTTAGTCATTTTTCCAGCCCTGAAACACCCATTGTTTTTTTACACCAAGAGAAATTCTTAGAGCTCACAAATTTTGTCAATGCATCTACAGTATTCTTCAAAGTGTCCACCTTTACCAGCAACACCTTTTTGTCTTCTATCATATCCCTCACAAAGTGATACTGAACATCAATGTGCTTTGTCTTTGAATGATATGCGGGGTTCTTTGCCAAGAAAATTGCACTTTGGCTGTCACAGTCTATCCTTATAGCTCCCTATACTAGCCCCATATTTGAACACAATCTCTGCAACCAAACTGCTTCCTTGCTTGCATTAGTGGCTGCCATGTATTCTGCCTTTGTAGTTGATAATGCCACTACAGATTGTTTCTTACTCATCCAACTGACTGCACTTCCAAATAGGTTAAACACATACCCACTTGTAGATCTTCTTTGATCCAAATCTCCAGCGCAGTTTGCATCAACAAAGCCACGAATATCCAACATTTTCTCCAATCATGATCTTCCTTGGTAGCACAAACCATAATCACTAGTGCCACGTAAATACCTGAAACCCGCTTCATTGTTGTCCAGTGCTCCTTCCCTGGTTTTGACATAAACTTGCTCAATACTCCCACTGCATGTGCAATGTCTGGTCTAGTACAGACCATTGCATACATCAGGCTACCGACTGCACTTACATATGGAACACGGGACATGTCCTCTTCCTCTTCTTGTGTCTTGGGACACTGTTTAGCAGATAACCTCACACCTACAGGAATAGGAACCTTCACCGGTTTACTATCCTGCATATTAAACCTCTGCAATATTGTCTCGACATACTTTCTCTAGTTTAACCAGAGCTTCCTCTTTGCCCGATTTCTTTTAATTTCCATGCCCAAAATATAGTTTGCAGCACCAAGATTTTTCATGTCGAATTTGGAGGACAATCGGGTTTTCAAATCTTGAATAATTTCTTTGTCATTTCCAACCAGCAACATATCATCTACATACAAGACCAGATAAATAACACGGTCACCAATTAATTTAAAATACACATAGTGATCTGCTTTGCTTCTGGTGAAGCCAAGTCCTCGTATAAATGTATCAAATTTCTGATACCACATCTTTGGTGACTGTTTTAACCCATACAGAGACTTATTTAACTTGCATACCAGTTCTTTTTTACCCTTCACCGCAAAGCCTTCAGGTTGCTTCATGTATATTTCCTCTTCCAAATCCCCGTGAAGAAATGTTGTCTTCACATCCATCTGTTCTACCTCAAAATCAAAAGTAGCAGCAACAGATAAAAGTAATCTAATAGAAGTTACCTTGACAACAGGAGAAAAAATATCACCAAAATCAATTCCCGGCACTTGGGAATAACCTTTTGCTACCAATCGAGCTTTGTATTTCTCCACCTTTCCTTTTGCATTTGTCTTCTTCTTGAACACCCATTTGCTGCCAATGGGTTTTCTTCCAGCCAGCAACTCCACCAAATCCCAAGCCTCATTTTTGTGCAAAGATGCCATTTCATCAACCATGGCCTCTTTCCAGAGTTTTCCATCCTCTGAATCTACTACTTCCTTCACAGTTCTGGGATCATCGTCAGTGATAGATAAAGCAAAATTTGAACAAAAAACAGATGGATTATACCTTTCTGGCTGCCTTTTTTATCGAACTGATCTTCTCACACCCAAAGTTTGTGGCTCTTCATCTTCTGATTCCTCCTCTGCTGTAGAGTCTAATTCTTCCTCTTTAAGCTCAAACTCTATCTTCTCAGGTTCCTTTGGTTGGACTTCATGTTTAATAACATCTTTTACCTCTCTGAACACCACATCTCGGCTGTACACAACCTTCCGTGTGATTGGGTTCCATAGCTTATAACCCTTTAAACCATCCTTATACCCAATAAAGAAGCACTTTTCAGATTTACTATCCAACTTGATTCGTTTCTCCTTAGGAACATGTACATATGCATCACATCCAAATACCCTCAGATGTGAAAGAGAGGGTTTCTTACCAGTCCATACCTCTTGTGGAGTCTTATCCTCCAACGCTGATGAAAGTGACCTGTTGACCAAGTAACATGCAGTATCCATTGCCTTTGCCCAGAATTTTTGTCCTAACCGACACCACTGAGCATGCTTCTTGCCCTTTCCATCAATGTCTTATTCATTCTTTCTGCAACTCCATTTTGCTGAGGTGTATATGGAGTAGCCTTCTGTCGTGCTATACCACACTTCTTACATAATTCTTCAAATTCATCGCTACAAAACTCTCCACCATTATCTGTCCTTAGCACCTTTATCTTCTTTTCTGTTTGATTTTCCGTGAGAGCCTTAAATTCTTTAAACCTGTCAAAGGCTTCAGATTTCTTCTTAAGGAAATATATCCATGTATTCCTTGAGAAGTAATTTATAAATGATACATAGTACACAGACTTACCCAGTGATGGAACCTTCACAAGTCCCAACACATCATTGTGCACAAGTTCTAATATCTGTTTCGCCCACTTACCACCAGAGGGGAAACTCACCCTATTTTGCTTCCCATATATACAATTTTCACAGAAATCAAAATCCAGATAGCTATTACTCATACTTTTTACCATACCTTTACCATAAAGTATTTGAAAGCCCTTCTCTCCAATATGTCCAAGCCTTTGATGCCACAACATAATCCTCTCTCTAGAGACCACTAGATTTTCTGCTCCACTTTCAGGAACCACAGAATTGTTGCACCCCTAAATAACAGTGTTACCTTGTAGCTTGTACAGAGTTCCAATTCGAACTCCCCACATCAATACCAGTGCTCCCCGAACCATTTTGCAGGTATCCTTCTCGAACACTATTTTTACACTTGCATCATCTAGCTTGCTTACAGAAATCATATTTCTGACTAATGCAGGAATATGCAAAACACCTGGAAGTGTTCTAACCCTTCTGCCTTGCAACTTCAAATTTACTTTTCCGCGACCAATGATTCTAGCCTTCCTGTCATCCCCGAAGAGGACATCACAACCATCATATTTATCATACTCACAGAACCACTCTCTATGAGGAGTGAAGTGAAAGGATGCACCTAAGTCAATCAACCATGCTTCATGATCTACATGTGTACTTGAAGATGCCAAGTACACATCCCCACCTTCATCTGAGGTGGTTTTCGCCTCTGCAGAAGGAGGATCATCAGATCCCTTTCTTTTATCAGGAGCTTTAGATTTACAGTCCTTTTTGTAGTGCCCTTCCTTTTCGCATTTCCAGCACACCACCTTTACAGGTTTTCTTGGAGATTTAGATCTCCCTCTAGATTTAGATCTCCCACTTGATGACTTATTTTTGTTTCTATTCTGGGATCGTCCTCGTACAAACAAGGCATCACCATTCTAGCTCTCCATATTTTTCCGTCTCATTTCCTCCGTCAACAAGGATGAGACTATTTCATCAAACTGCAAGGCAGTTACATTGCTACCTATTGCAATAACCAGACTATCCCACGAATCTGGTAGAGAACACAACAAACTGATGCACTTATCTTCATCTGAAATTTTAATATCAACAGATGCTAACTAACTTACCACAGTGTTAAATGCATTCAGATGCTCTGTCACCGAGTCTCCATCTTTCATCCTCAGGTTATACAGCTTTTTCCACAGGAACAATTTATTCACCAGAGACTTAGATTGGTACAAAGTCCCTAACTTGTCCCACAAAGCCTTCGTCGTAGCTTCCCCTGATACATTCAGCAATACTGAATCTGAGACGCACAATCGTATTGTGCTCTTTGCCTTTCGATCCAACTTTTTCCATTGTTCATCAGACACTCTCGTTGGTTTAGTACTCGGATCTACCACAATCCACTGATCTTTATCCACCAACAGATTCTCCATCTTGAGTTTCCATAGCTCAAAACACTGACCATTAAATTTCTCAATCTCTATCTTTCCACTGCTCGCCATCTTTTTTCACCACCAGAATCGATCTCACAGATCTCCCACTGAGCAAGGTCTACCACAGGCCCGAGCGAAACCCCTCAGCAACAAAGGCGTCCCCTTGAAGCCAAAACCGCTCTGATACCAAAATGTAAGTTTTAACCCCGTACAAAAATTACCTGTGTACGAATTCTAAAACATAGAAAATAAACAATGCGAGAGCATAACACATAAAACACATATACACAGAGATTTTCCCATGGATCCCAAAACCAGGACTACCAGCTTGATTTTTCATTATGTTCCTTTCAATGTTATAATACATATTTATACATGCCGAAGCATCCAATACTATGGACCGAAAACCTTTGCGTCCAAAAAAATAGGTGGGTCCGCCCATCCTAACATAGGATCCAAAACCAAAATTTTCCGGGGTGCTGCCTCAGACCCCATAAAGTGGGGTTACAAGTACACCTCAAACACCCTGTGAGCCTCGCACCCCCCCCCGCTACACAATTGGCGCAACGAAGAGGGGCTCTGCCCCCACTCTAACCCCCCGATTAACTACGTGGGCTAGTCGTGGAAAGAATATAACACAACCCAACACAGAGGCAAAGATCACCTTAATCAAAGCTCATGTGTGGAAGTTATGTCTCTTGCAAGTTGACTTATCTTGTGGACCACCATGATTCCAAGTGGATGCCCTTCCTCATTATCAGTCATGGTTGCTATTTTGGTGCTTTCACTCCATGGAGCTTAATTGACATATCTTCCCTGGAGCATATGGTTGTGTAAATGTTTCTTTTTAGCTGATTGTTGTCAATTCTTAAGGCTTCTATATCTTATTGTTATTTAACGCATAAGGATTAATGGTGAAATGCTTAATTCTTCTTCAAAAATTTCAAGATTGATCCATTTGAGGGGTAAATATACCACCTGGAAGGAAGATGCTCTAGGGTAATTCATCCCTTCTTCCTTTGTTGGTTTGTTGATTATTTGTTCCTTTGCTTTGTTTTTCATTTGGATCCCTAACAAAAGCATTAAGTAAATTTATCAAGCCATAGTTGATCTTGTTATTGAAAGTTATTTGTATGAGGGGACCTTCTTGTTGAATCTTGGTCTCCATTATTAATCTTAATTGCGTGAAGGATTACTCTTCCTTTTGATTCTAATCTCTAGGCACTAGCCCTTGAATGAAAAAAAACAATTATTAAGAGGGATTATTCTTAACCTCATAAACCATCTGATTCATTTTGATTCCTTTTCCCTTGTTGGATTTGGCATTGATGTCTACTTTCTTTCATCACCTATGTTAAAACCCAAAAAGTCTTTTTTACTAAGGTTACTCTCAACTTCACATTATGCCTAGTTGCTTAGTCTTAGTAATCCTATTAGGGATACCCCCATTGAGTATAAGGAGTGTTGACCACTATGTGTCAACTACTCATAACAGTACACCCCATTTTTTCGCAAAAAGGATAGCGCTTGATCGACGTGTCCGTGCCATTCGACTACCATCATCAGCCCGATCATGTTATGTTGTAACCCCAGTCTGCATGTGTAAATTGTAAATAATCTTAGCAGATCTGTGTCGTGTATGTATTTGCCTAAGTAAACCTAATCTTCTAATGATGATCTACATTCCGGAAGGTTTTTTGTCTCACCGACCCATGGTCGGCAGAGTTTTCCTTCAGCCTAACCCCAAAGCCGGAATAGATTTTGTCATTAGAATCTCAGGGGAATCTTAGTGTGCTTCGAGTCTATGTGAAAGTAATTTGGAAATAATCCTAACTATTTAGTTAGGTTATTACAAATTGCTTAATCTGCTAGATTATGTTTGAGTCGCAGAACTGGGTAGTCTATGAGGGTCTATGTCAAATTGGTTTTCCCCTTTGAGATGTAAAATTATAAAGGTCATGATGTAAAGTGTCTTGAGGGTTAGAAAATGTTTTATCCCCTCATAAGTCTTAGGTCCTAGGTGTTTTTTTCAAAGGCTAAGTTCGAGAGTCCAATAAAAATAATAAAAAATATAAATAATAAATAAATAAAATTTAAAATTTAAAATTTAAAAATAAAATAAAATAATAAAATAATAATAACTCAATGTTTTGAGGAAGTAAATGCACAATTTTAATTTTTTAATATATTAAAATGCATTTAAAATTTCGACGGGTGAAATTAAAAAAGATTTTGATCCTCATCGATGGTCGAAATCACTTTGACATGGATCACTCGAACTAGCCGTTGGGAAGTTTTCCTTCAAATAGGGTGTCAGGGGTCATTTGAGATCATTCAATCTGAGAGTTGTGTGCTAAAAAAAGCTCTCTTGTAGTCATTTTTCATGTGCAATAAAGAAATACTTTGGGGTTGAAATCTTGCTGGTGTTACTCTTCTGGAAATGCTGCAAGATGTTTTATTTATGTGCATGATTTTAATTTCAGCCATTGATGATAGCTTTATGAAGAGTGATTTTAAACACAGGTATCTTGTTTAGTCGCTAGGGTTTGAATGGTAGTTAAATTTCTGAATATGATGGCAGGTATCTCCATTAGATCTAGATTTTAATATCGTTTTCTCCCTCTTTGTTAATGGTTGAATTAGGTTGTGCAAGATATCCTTGATTTTGAGTTTACTGGGCATTCGGGGAAGTTCTCGGCTGAACCAGCCAACTCCCAGATTGCATTTTCTAAAAAGCCCAGCTGGTTTTGATCTCAGGCTTATCATTAGAATTTCTGTTGCGGATGCATGAAGGCTTTTTTGAAGCACCTCATATCGAACTTAAAATCTCAAAAAAAAAAAAAAATTTGGCATACTGATAAATCTGGCTATTTAGAGCCTTTAGACTATGAATATTGTAATTATTTAGCTGGTTTTAGGGTTTTTAGTTTTGTTTCTTGCATATTTTGTTGCTGGGTGTTTGTTTTTGTCATTACAGGTTGCAGATTTGAAGGTGTAGTCTTGTTCTGAAGCCAAATCTAGGCCCTGGAGGGTAAGATCTGGCCTCAACGTCTTTTTTTGCAAGGATATTCTTCAAAGGATTTTCTGAAGAAATTCGAGGGTCTATTCAGGTTATCTGTCTGTTGTGCCTGGGGTATTAATTTTGCAGTCTAAGGGTTTTTTTGAATGTTTTAAATCTGGAAGCAATCTTTTGAGGGTTTCATTGATATTTCTGAAAGCATAAGTGTGAAATTCGTCTTCTGGGATTTGGGATAATTTTCTGAGGGTTTCAAAATCGTTTTAGTTTATTTCTCTCTAGTTGTGTTTTTCTTATTCTGGCAGACTTCGATTTTTTTTCTTGCTATTGTATTCGCCCTCAATTTGCTGCTCACAATCAACCTCCTGCAGCTACGATCTTCCTCATTTGGAAGCCTTTCTCACATTGCCAGACACGTTGTTTTCCTTCAGTCCTTTCTCCCTTCATGCAGACCAAACCCTCTCAACCACGTCCACTTGCAATTCCTCGCGCTGCTGCTCTCCCATTCCCATGTACCTGCAAGAAAAAACCACCAACCTCATATGCTACTCCTTCGATGAGTTCATCAATCCTCTCCACGTTGTCATAAATCTGGCTGCCTATCCAACCTGCGAAGGAAAAATGCGCTAACTCCTCCACGCATCCCTACCCATTTGCTAATACCTGTAGCTATTGTTGCCTCCTCTTCAGCAACCACGAATACCATCGAAACCCCTTCGCTCCAAACCTGCCTTTCATCAAACCTTGCTCTCATCTTTTCCTGCAATCCTCGAAGCTTTCGCGCAGCCCACCCTCTCTGCCTCCGTCCTCTGCTCCTCACACATACCTGTGACAATATACAAACAAAACAAATTCGATTTTTTATGACGGGTTAGGGTTTTCATGGTGATACATATGGTAAGTTCAGATTTTGGCAAGTTTAGATTTAGGTTTGATTTATTTTATTTTGGTTATAGTTTGATTTTTGCTTTATCTTGTTCTATTTAGATTTTATTTAAGCTTTGTATAGTTAGGACTTAGTGTTAGCATAGTTAATTTAGATTTTTCTTTATTTAGGTTTGGCTTTAGATTATTTTAGTTTTAGCTTAGCGTATTATTTTTAAGTATGTGTTATAAAAAAAATATATATATATATATATATATATATTCTTTAAGTTTGATTTTCATTTAGAATTAGATTCATTTTGTTTAATAAAAAATATAATATATATATATATATATATATATATATATATATATATATAAAGGCATAAAAATTTTATTTTAGAGTTTGATTTATTTTGGGTTTAGATTTTCATTTAATCTTCAAAAATTTCATAAAAAATAAAAATAATAAAAAATCATTAAAGGTTTAAAAAAAAAATGTTTTTTTTATTTTTTATTTTTTATTTTTTGGGTCTTAGTTTAGATTAGATTTTAATTTTATTTAGATTTTAGTTTTGTTTTATTTTGATTTAAGCTTAGAATTTTATAAAAATATAAAAATATATAAAATTTAAAAAAAAATTAAAAGATTAACTAAAAATTGAAAATTCATTTTGGTGTCTTTTGTGGTATCTATG
Organism: Pinus tabuliformis; assembly: GCA_031772625.1. NCBI lineage: Eukaryota > Viridiplantae > Streptophyta > Pinopsida > Pinales > Pinaceae > Pinus > Pinus tabuliformis. The sequence continues at coordinate 1,347,779,366 of CM062819.1, forward strand.
TTCCACTTCTCTATAGTTAAATGCGCTTAAATGTTTATTTAAACATTAGCTATTGAAAAGTGGTGAATCATTTTGTGAGCTGGTTAGCATTTAAAATTTCATGGTCTCTTGAAGTATTTGATCCTTTGAAGTTTATTTGTTAGAACATTGCGCATCTATTGAATATTTTGTATTTGGTGAAATTAATCATTGCTTTGGTTATTTGATGATAAATGATTGTTAATCGTGGGATTACAAATTTCATATTTCTGCAGTAGTTGATAAACAATTATTTAATCGTTAACTCCATAAGGCACTAATCGTAAGCATTCTGAAGCAAATTGATTTTTTAAATACCGCTAAGCTTCAATAAAGCGCGTCTCTGCCTTGCTGTGTCTCCCAATCCAGCTGCTTCCCAGTTGGTTCTTCTTTATCCCATAAGGTCTACCCCCCTTAAACGGAGAGATCAGGGATCAGGGTGGCAGCCCCTGGTCTGAGCATTGTCGCGGTGCTTAGACACTTTGCACGACAACATTTTTTGGCGTCGTTGCCAGGGACATTTTATTCTCAGCGTTTCGACGACATTTCCTCATCTTTCTTCTCATTTCTCATCTTTTCATTTGAACCGGCAACAAAAACATTTTTTGGCATCATCTCATCTTTTCTGCCATTCATTAGCCTGTCAAATGGCCAACATTCTTTGGCGTCATTTGATCTTTTCATCACCTTATCTTTCGTCATATCATTTAATCGTACCTTCAGCACCTACTCTTTAGTTCGTTTCTTGTTTGGGTGGCGACTCCATTTCTTTCATCTCTTGATTTTCTTGAGCAAAGCTCTCTACCATCCATTTGGTCTTTCATTATTCATCATGGATTATTCATTTACCCCGTGTCATTTTACTAATGTTCTCCATAATATTCCGGAAGTTGCCATTCATATCTTTATTCTCAAGTGGTGATTCAGTCGTTGCTAGAAAGCATTTATGCAAGTTTCCTTGTATAATACTCATATATTGTAGGTCTCCTCAGTATGATCATGAAGATGTCAAAATGCGTCTATTTGTCCTTTCTTTAGAGGGTGATGCTTTGAATCGGTTTAAAATTGTCCTGAAGATTCTTTCACTTCTTTACAAGACATTGTCAATGCTTTTAAAGATAGATATGGTTATCAAGATAGCTCGCCTTGTGCCCCTAAAATTGTGCAATAGAATGAAAGTAATTTTATGAAGGGTCCTGTCGATGAAAGATTTCACGACAATTCATCATGTCAGAATGTGCCATCCGCCTGTACCGTTGCAGATCAAATCCATGATAGTGGAAAAGCAGGGACAAATTGTAAAATCAGTGTCAACAATGAAAGGGAAAATCAGAAGCAAATTATAGAAGAACTAATGCGGCTGGTAAAAAACTTGGAAATCAATTAAGAAAAATTTGTAACTGATTATGCCAATGATATGAAAACTTTATACACCCACCTGGAAAAGCGAGATAAGGAAATGGAAACCATGAAAGCTAATCATGATAGGGAAATTAATTCTATGCAAAACAAGTTATTAACTATGGATGAAGGAATGACTATCATGACATTCGATTATAATAATCAATGGGCTATCATGCAAGCAAATCATAAGAAAGAGATAAACTCTATGCAGCATTGCTTGATGACTATAAAGGAAAAGAACGATAAAGTAATAAAAGATATGGAAGAAGACCATGCAAGAGAAATCAGTGCTATGAAGGTTGAACACTCTAGCCAGATGGATGCCTTTACCATACAGGTACAGAAATTTCAACAACGATCAGAGGATGAAAGAAACCAGGAAACGTCAATAGATCAGAAGCCTCCTTATCTGCTGCAACAAGCTCCATCTTATTATAAGGAGGTCATTGGTTCAATTGAAAGGTGGTTAATTGAAGATGACCCAGATAAAATTGAAAACAATAAAGATCAGATGCAAAATGAAGAAAAACATGTCACACATACTTCATCTGATTGTTTTGAAGCAGGATGTATCACAAAGAAAAAACACGAGAAAGAGAACAAGAAGAAGATTTGACGCATCATATGGCCGCGAGAAACTTGATTTTCGGATAGGAAAAAGTCCTGCCGTATACAAAATTGGACATGGCACATCCGAGAAACAGCTGATAGATTTTCCTGAAAGCAGGCAAATGCTCAGTGTACACTATATTGAACACATCTGATGCCATGGGGCATCCTCTGTATTTCTAACCCTACTCCTTGTTTTTTCAGTAGTTTCATTTCTGTTTTAGGATTAGATTTACTTTTCATGTTACTAAATAGTTAATAAATGAAGAGCTTATATCTCTCCTGTGCTTAATGTTATATGATGAATTTTCGATGGACGTTACTTCTGTTTTGTTGTGTGTTGCGTGGATGCAAATTCTGGATACAGTGCAGCAATGTGTCCCCAAGTAGAGCCAGATGTTGACCACTACGTGTCAACTACTCATAGCAGTACACCCCCTTTTTTCGCAAAAGGGATAGCGCTTGATCGATGTGTCCGTGCCATTCGACTATCATCATCAGTCTGATCATGTTATGTTGTAAACCCAATCTGCAAGTGTAAATTGTAAATAATCTTAGCAGATCTGTGTCATGTATGTATTTGCCTAGGTAAACCTAATATTCTAGTTATGATCTATGTTCCAGAAGGTTTTTTGTCTCACCGACCCATGGTCGGCAGAGTTTTCCTTCAGCCTAACCCTAAAGCCGGAATAGATTTTGTCATTAGAATCTTAGGGGAATCCTAGTGTGCTTCAAGTCTATGTGAAAGTAATTTGGAAATAATCCTAACTATTTGGTTAAGTTATTACAAATTGCTTGATCTGCTAGATTATGTTTGTGTTGCAGAACTGGGTAGTCTATGAAGGTCTATGTCAAATTGGTTTTCCCCTTTGAGATGTAAAATTGTAAAAGTCATAATGTAAAGTGTCTTGAGGGTTAGAAATTGTTTTATCCCCTCATAAGTCCTAGGTCCTAGGTGTTTTTTCCAAAGGCTAAGTTCAAGGGTCCAATAAAAAAAAAAATTTAAATTAATTAAATTAAATTAAATTAAAAAATTAAAATATAAATAAATTAAAATAAAATAAAAAATTAATTAATTAATTAATTAAAAAATTAAAATTAAAATTAAAATTAAAATTAAATAATAAAATAATAATAACTCAAAGTTTTGAGGAAATAAATGCAAAATTTTAATTTTTTAATATATTAAAATGCATTTAAAATTTCGATGGATGAGATTAAAAGATATTTTGATCCTCATCGACGGTTGAGATCACTTTGACATGGATCACTCGAACTAGTCGTTGGGAAATTTTCCTTTAACTAGGGTGTCAAGGGTCATTTGAGATCATTTGATTTGAGAGTCGTGTGCTAAAGAAAGCTCTCTTGTAGTCATTTTTCATGTGCAATAAAGAAAGACTTTGGGGTTGAAATCTTGCTAATGTTACTCTTCTGGAAATGTTGTAAGATGTTTTATTTTTGTGCATGATTTTAATTTCAGCGATTGATGATAGCTTTATGAAGAGTGATTTTAAACACAGGTATCTTGTTTAGTCACTAGGGTTTGAATGGTAGTTAAATTTCTGAATATGATGGCAGGTATCTCCATTAGATCTGGATTTTAATATTGTTTTCTCCCTCTTTGTTAATGGTTGAATTATGTTGTGCAGGATATCCTTGATTTTGAGTTTACTGAGTGTTCGGGGAAGTTCTCAGCTGAACCAGCCAACTCCCGGATTGCATTTTCTGAAGAGCCCATCTGGTTTTGATCTCGGGCTTATCATTACAATTTATGTTGCGGATGCATGAAGGGTTTTCTAAAGCACCTCATATCAAACTTAAAATTTAAAAAAATAATAATAAAATTTAAATTTAAATTTAAAAAAAAAAAAAATTATGGCGTACTGATAAATCTGGCTATTTAGAGCCTTTAAACTGTGAATATTGTAATTATTTAGTCGGTTTTAGTGTTTTTAGTTTTGTTTCTTGCATATTTTGTTTTTGGGTGTTTGTTTTTGTCATTACAGGTTGCAGATTTGAAGGTGTAGTCTTGTTCTGAAGCCAGGTCTAGGCCCTAGACGGTAAGATCTAGCCTCAACGTCTTTTTTTGCAGGGATATTCTTCAAAGGATTTTCAGATTTTCTGAAGAAATTTGAGGGTATGTTCAGGGTATCTGTCTGTTTTGCCTGGGGTATTAATTTTGCAGTCTAAGGGTTTTTTCGAATGTTTTAAATCTAGAAGAAATCTTTGAGGGTTTCATTGATATTTCTGAAAGCATAAATGTGAAATTCGTCTTCTGGGATTTGGGATAATTTTCTGAGAGTTTCAAAATCGTTTTAGTTTATTTCTCTCTGGCTGCGTTTTTCTTATTCTGGTAGACTTTGATTATTATTTTTTGTTGTTGTATCCGCCCTCAATTTGCTGCTCACAATCAACCTCCTATAGCTACGATCTTCCTCATCTGGAAGCCTTTCTCGCATTGCCAGACACGTTATTTTGCTTCAGTCCTTTCTCCCTTCATGCAAACCAAACCCTCTCAACGACGTCCACCTGCAATTCCTCATGCTACTGCTCTCCCTTTCCCGTGTACCTGCAAGAAAAAACCACCAACCTCATACGCTACTCCTTCCATGAATTCATCAATCCTCTCCATGCTGCCATAAATCTGGCTGCCCATCCAACCTGTGAAGGGAAAACACGCTAACTCCTCCAAGCATCCCTGCCCATTTGCTAATACTTGTAGCTATTGCTACCTCCTTTTCCGCAGCCACAATTACCATCGAAACCCCTCCGCTCCAAACTTGCCTTTCATCGAACCTTGCTCTCATCTTTTCCTGCAATCCTGGAAGCTTTCGCACAGCCCACCCTCTCTGCCTCCGTCCTCTGCTCCTCACGCATAACTATGACATCATACAAACAAAACACATTCGATTTTTTTATGACGGGTTAGGGTTTTCATGGTGATACGTATGGTAAGTTTAGATTTAGGTGTGATTTAGTTTATTTTGGTTATAGTTTGATTTTTGCTTTATCTCGTTCTATTTAGATTTTATTTAAGCTTTGTATAGTTAGGACTTAGTGTTAGCATAGTTAATTTAGATTTCTTTATTTAGGTTTGGCTTTAGATTGTTTTAGTTTTAGGCTAGTGTATTATTTTTAGGTATGTGTTAATATATATTAAAAAAAATTGAAATAAAAAATTCTATAAGTTTGATTTTCATTTAGAATTAGATTCATTTTGTTTAGAAACAAAAAAAATGTATATATATAGATATATATATATAAAGGCATAAAAAGTTAATTCTAGAGTTTGATTTATTTTGGGTTTAGATTTTCATTTAATCTACAAAAATCTCATAAAAAATAAAAATAATAAAAAATCATTAAAGGTTAAAAAAAAAAGGGTTCCTTTTTATCTTTTATTTTTTGGGTCTTAGTTTAGATTAGATTTTAGTTTTGTTTTATTTTGATTTAAACTTAGAGTTTTATAAAAACATAAAAATATATAAAATTTAAATTTTTTTGAAAAGATTAACTAAAAATTGAAAATTCATTTTGGTGTCTTTTGTGGTATCTTTGTTCCACTTCTCTATAGTTAAATGCACTTAAATGATTATTTAAAGATTAGCTATTGAAAAGTAGTGAATCATTTTGTGAGCTGGTTAGCATTTAAAATTTCGTGGTCTCTTGAAGTATTTGATCTTTTGAAATTTATTTGCTAGAACATTGCGCATCTATTGAATATTTTGCATTTGGTGAAATTAATCATTGCTTTGGTTATTTGATGATAAATGATTGTTAATCGTGGCATTACAAATTTCATATTTCTGCAGCAGTTGATAAACAATTATTTAATGATTAACTCCATAAGGCACTGATCTTAAGCATTCTAAAGCAAACTAATTTTTTAAGTATCGCCAAGCTTCAATCAAGCGCTTCTCTGCCTTGCTGTGTCTCCCAAGCCAGCTGCTTTCTTGTTGGTTCTCCTTTATCCCATAGGGTCTACCCCCCTTAGCCTAGCGAGACAGCTTAAACGGAGAGATCGGGGATCAGAGTGACAGCCCCCGGTCTGAGCGTCGTCGCGGTGCTTAGACACTTTGCGCGACAGATTGTCCAGGCAGCGCGACAACACTCAAACCGGGGGCTGTCACCCTGATCCCCGATCCCTCCATTTAAGTCGTCTCCCTGAAGCAGGCTAAGGGGGGTAGATCGGGGATCAGGGTGACAACCCCCGGTCTTAGCGTTGTCGCACTACCTAGACAATCTGTGCGACAACAAGGAGAAATAATTTGAAGTGAAGAGGATCAATTGTTGAAGTGATAATGATAATCATCCTAATAGTTTCCCATTGAGTAGTCTCTTGTGGATTAGGGATTTTATCAGTAAGTATAATTTGGGTGGTAAGAACTTCAAAATCAACTATTGACAATACTTCAGTGTGAATTTTCTTAATAATTATTGATGCATATAGGGTATATGACTAGTGGAGGGGAACTCAAGATAAATCTCATGAAAACGGAGGCCTTCCTTAGGCAACCAATTCCTACCAATCATTGAAGTTGGGAGCTTTGTCGGGGTGGCACAATGCTTATGAAGGTTTGTAACATCTTTTTTAGTTACGGGTACACCACTCCATGCCATAATAACCAAGGAAAATAGTTTTTATTCCTGAAATAATCAATAGAAAGCTTTCAATGAGCTGAAAAAAAAAAAAAAAAAAAAAAAAAAAAAATAATATATATATATATATATATATATATATATATATATATATATATATATCCATTAGTCACAAACTCTTACATTGCTAGTTTGTAGAATCCTTTTGGAGTGGAAATGGATTCAAGTGAATACATTATGGGAGCAGTCTTGATGTAGAGAAATAAGTTGGTATGTTATCTTCTAAAATGTTTCATGGTGGAGTCTTGAACTACCGTACTATGACAAGGAACTCTCTTCTCTAATTCAAGTTGTTAAGATATAGAAGTACTATGTTATGGGAATGGCGACCATAATCCACACTAATCGCTAGCAATTGTAGTATTTGTAGGCACAATGTTGCTAGATTCAACAAACAAACACTACAAAATGATGGAGTTTTATAGCAATTTCATCTAATCATCAAATGTAAGAGGAAATATGTTAATAAGTTGGCAGACATGTTTTCAAGGCCACTCATATTCAAAATCACAACTTTGGGAATTTGTATGCACATGGAAACTTTTCCCATTAATGCATACAAATAGGCATAGATACAAGATGAGGACTTTAAAGAGGTGTAGAAGAAGATGATAATATGGCTAACTACATCTCTAGAATGGGTTTCTCTACAAGCTAAACAATTTTTTAGTTCCTAGGAGTGAAATATTGATGGATGAGGCTCACAATTCTAAAGTTGCAAAGAATTTTGGTGTTAGGAAGATAGTTGCATACATACAAAGGTATGTGTATTGGCATATAATACAAGAATATGTAGCTTGATTTAGTAAAGGATGCATATTTTTTTGTATCAGAAAGGCTGATAATAGAAAGTAAGATTTATACCATCCCAACCTTACACATAATGGTCATTGGAAGAGCATATCTATAGATTTCATGGCTAGTTTTTCAAGAATAACAATTGGACATGACTATCTATTTGCTGGTAATTGATAGGTTTAGAAAGATACCCATTATCATGTTGGAAAAAGTAACTAGTTTTGGTCTTCATAATTGTCATTATACTCATGTCAATATGTATATCTTATGTAACAAACAAAAAGAAGAAAGAAAATTTATTATTTTAGAGCATGGGTTTCATGCTTCTTGTTGATGGTCTTATAGGTAAAAGAATTTTTTTCATGCTTATAGGGTTTGTTAGGTCATAAAATTTATTGTCATGAGTCAAGAGAGTCAATGTCATGAATATAAGACCCATCTAGCAAAGATATACCTTGTAAAAGAATTTATTTGAGTCTAGAAATTCCTAAAAAACTCTAAAGCACAAGTTGGACATGGTAGCTACAAGTCAACTCGAAAAATGGAATTTGACCCCTTGTAAAGCCTATAAATAGAAACAACTTCAACCTCATTTGGCACTCACTCACTCTATCAGAAGTTTGATCTCTTAAGCAAAGTTTGATCTGAAGCTGAGAAGACTAAGAAGGCTAGAGTGAAGATCAAGGAAGGAATAAAAAGTATTGGATATTTGTTTTTGGGCTCTATCTCTCTCACATGTGTGAATAATTAGGGTTTTTGCAGCTTCAAGGAAGGCTGAAATTGCAACTCTGAATTGTAGGAAGACAAAATTACATATTCAAGTTGCAGGAAGGTCGAATACTCCAAGTTGACCTAGTTGACTTTGAAGAGATTATCTTTCTCAAATAAGGAACTCTTGAAGATCTATCTTGTGCCAGAATTAGAGTTTTTGTAGCAGCTATAAGGTCAAAGTTACCAGTGAAAGCTGGTGGTCGAAGCTGAAGCAGGATTAAGCTTTGTTGATTTGATCCACTTGGAAGGGTTTCTCAAAGGGCTGACTTGGTACTTGGATGAGGGCTTAGTCTATGGTTTGGGTCTTGGTTGTCTCATTTGAAGCATATTCTATAAGGAGAAGATATTTTATAGGTTTTCCCTTTGGAGGGGTTTTTCCCTGGCTTAGAGCCTAATTTTTGTGTCCATTGTCTTTATTGTTTTTTCCCTTGATAATTGTTTGATGAAGAATATCTAATAAAGAAACACAATAATATAAATAAAGTTCACAAGAAACTATTAAGATTAAGAAGAAATTGAATTAATAGCCTCCCTATTACATTCTCCAACATATCATGCCCTATAAAGAGGCCATCAAGGGACAAGATGCAATACACATGTTCTTCGAAATGGTTTGGATGCCCTTTGGAATACCAAGTAGCATCATATAAATAGAGATACTATATTTCCCCGTGCCTTTTGGACTACACGTTGGGAGAAAATGACACCAAGTTGAAAAGATCTACAATTTGTCATCGAAAAACAAATGGTAAAATAAAAGTAGTGAATAGGACATCGATGATGGGCCTCCAAATGGACTCAAATTAAGTCCCATCTAACCTTTCCTAGCCACAAAAAGGTTATATTAAATCTTTCCTTCTACACTTAATTTTTTTTTTAGCTATAATATGTTCTTAGGAATGTTTAGAGATAACTGCATATTATGTGTCTAATGTTATTTATTTTTGCAGAATATTGAGATAATATGGAGTAAATTATGAATGAGATAATATAGGGACTTTCTTCCTACTACATGATGGACCAATATTGAAATCTTGTAGCTCCACTGATTGAGAAAATCTAGGAATATGTTTCTTGTCATTTAATGAAGATTCCTAGTGTTGGGAGCCAGATCTACTTTTTGATGGATTTCGGAGGGGAAAGCTACCTCATTTGAAGGAGAATGTTTCCTCATCTATTTTTGTAAGTACCAATTCAAATTTTCCTCTAGAGACATGCATTTCTTAGTCTTCTTGTGAAGAAAACTTGCTATTTAGCAGCTCCACTTTCATTTCTAACAGGAATGTACTTAGATTGATTCAAATAATGAAGTTTGGTTCCATTTTTAGCTTCTAAAGCTTGATTTCCTTCAGAGGACTCTTAGTTTCCTTGGGTTTGGCCATCCCAGGAGCCTCAAAGCCCTCTTGTACAATTTCTTTATTTCTTTTGAATTTCTTTTTCACTTGCATCTTTTATTTTTGCATTTACTATGCATGCTTCTCTTGTTGTAGGTTAAATTGGTTAAATGATTGAAGTGAGTTGTTTTTCATGTTATTGTCAGATTCACAAGCATGATTCATCCTTAGAATAGATTTAAAAATTCATATTCCTCATTGAGCTACTTGGATTGGTTTACTAGTTCACAAATCTAGAATTTCTGGAAGACCCTTTAGCAAAATAGTAGTAATTTTTTGTTATTTTTTAAAATGTGTTAATGGGTTTTATTTGAGCTGATTCCACTTTTATTGGGTCATAAAACCATTCAAGTTAACAACCAAATTTACCCCATGTCATTTTCATTTGATTAGTTTAAGAATTTGGTAGGTTAGCTAGCTCACTAGTTCTTGAATTTCCAATTTTTAGAGTAGTAATTTTCTGTTATTTTTTAGCGCATGTTAACAGAGGTATTTTGGAGTGATTCCACTTGGAACAAAGTCTTTGGACATCCTACTTAATAAAAAAAATGTCATCTCATTTTCATTTGATTTACTTGGGCATTCAACATGTTATCCCACTCGTGTAGCAATCCTTCCGCTCCTATAGCACTCTTGTAGCACTTGTAAGCTTGACCAAATTTACTCCAAAAGATTGGTTTTTGTTCTTAGGCTTGAATAAATACCCCTAGGCTTTGAAACCATGATTGAGTAAGACCAAAAAACCTCAAGTTTTTCCTATTCTCCATTATAATTCACCTCTATGGTTATGGTTAGTGGATAGATTCATGACTTGAAGAGCATAATGATGATTACTTTATGAAGCACCTTATGAAATTTGTTGACAAAATCTCTCTTGAATGAAGTGATTGAAGAATGATTTCATTTTGTTTCATACTTATTAAGTTGTCGTTTCTGTTAGCGCTTGAAATTTCACCTCAGGCTGAGAAAGGTAAACCTCAAGGCAACATCAAACCATTTAGCCTCGTAGCTAGCCCTACGGGGCAGGAGAAGGCTCTCTCCGGTCTATCTCGTAAAATCTTCAATAGATGAGATGACCAATAATGTAACATTGATATTAGGCTAGTAAACTGATCAAAGAGTTTGATTTTGGGTTTTTTGGGTTTTTGGTGGCAAATTGAGGAGAGGGCAATTTTGGGTGCGGGGATTGGACACAGTTTCTGCAGGGGGTTCCTTGGGGCGAGGTAGGAGACAGTGTTGATGCCTTTAACTGAGGTGGATGGTTAGTAAAGAAAGATGAAGAGCTAAAGAGAGCAAACAATAACTTTGAATTCTCTTTAGACAGTAGAAAACATTGAAATTAAACAAACTTAAAAGCAGAGCATGGCAAGCATGAATTCTTACTTTAACACTTCATTTGTTTAATGTGCAGAAGTAAAAGAAAGGAAATGAATCACATAACAAGCTTACAAGAACATTGAGAAACACACCATCAACACATGAGTCCACAAGAATCCCAAAGAGGACTGCAAAACCTTGGTCTTCCTTAGCCAAAAATTGCAGAGATACATTGAATAATACAATGATAGCTTCTCCCTCAAGAGTCAAACCTTCCAACCATGAAAATGATTGAGAAAATACATAATATAGGCAAGCCAACCTCTTCCCTTGCCTCTAGGGGTCGAGCTCATCCTTCTAGGAGCTGTTTCAACCACTTCTAAACTAAGCACTACAAACTAGGCAGTCAAAACAACTTGCCTCTATAAACTTGGAAACCAATTCATTCATTTAATATTTACCCTTTTCATGAATGAATCTTCTAGAAGTGTTACATAAGAGTAAAAGTGTCTTACAAGTACAATAATTACATCAAAGAGAATCATCATTCACCCCAAAAAGTCAAACTGAGTCAAATCTGCGTTTTCTGGGCTATACAGTGCATTTTTGGAAAATTCTGCCTGACGGGTCGCGCGCCTTTGGGACCACGTTTGGGGCACTTGCAGGTGTCCAAATTGGGCAAGAGTAGGCTTGTTGGAAATTTCTGTGAGTATACTTTCCAACCCAACTGGAATTTTTGAATTTGGAGTTCATTTGCCCTGTCAAAAATCAAATCTCCCAAGACTGCTTTCTGCAGTTCAAAAAAGTGGCAGAAAGTCATTTTTTGCTAGTTTTTTGACTTTCTGGAGGCCCAAAACTTCACCAAATCTCAAGTCCATCCATGAGCATGTGTAACTTTGCATGAAAAATCTGGAAATGCTGAGTTTTTGCCAAATGGAGTTGCCATGATGAAGGGTCGCGCGGGGGGTGAGACCCGTTAATGGGAAAAACCTGCAAATTGCACAAAAAATTCACAAATGACAAAATTTTCTCCAAATTTCTTGAAATTTGGGCTGGGAGTCCCTAATAAAGTACCATGCTCATTCAAAAAAGATTTGGCCAAAATTTGGAGTGGATCGGGCCTTTTCCGTCGTTTTAGTGCCTTGGCCAACCTCCTTGGATCCGGCGATTGTAATTTTGACATTTCTCTAAAACCATGACACCTGTGCAAAAAGTGAAGGAGGTTTTTCTTATTTGGCATATTGTGGACAAAAACCTCTCTCAGTTTTCTAAAATTCATCTTTGATTGCTTTGGAACATCATTTGAGTGCGACTTGTCCCGATGTGTGAAACAAGGAATTTTGTCGAAATGGAGCGAAATGAAGGGGATAAGAGGCTTCTAAATTCTTGGGGAAATTTTTGGAAGTGGGGAGGGATGTTAGGAAGCAGGGGAAAGTGGAATCTCAGAGATTGAGTGAGAGAAAGGGGTCCAAAAGGGCAAAACACAGGCCCAACCTAGAAAATTGCCAGGTTGTAGCTAGAAACTAGGGTTTGTGCAAAAATGAGGAATTTGGGGGATCTAAGGGATGGGAAGCATTTGATAGGGTATTTTAAGGATAGGGGAAGGTGTATGAACATCTGGATACAAGTTTTGCCGATGATTTGACCGTCCAAGAGAAATTGGCTTCAAAACCCTAGGAGAGGGAAATGACCTTGCCTAGGCGCAACTGAAGCATGAATAAGCTGTAGAATGACCCTATGGAACTTGACATGATGATGAAAACCCTCTGAATGATGATAGACTCAGCTAAACGGTGACATGAATTGGCATTTTGACAACTTTAAGCCCAAAAGCACAATGGAGACTTTTACTTGCAAATGAAGACCTTTAAAAATACAATCATGATCTTCTTGAACTGTAGCAAGCAATAATTTTTCATGATGGAGGGACTACCTTGCAAAATTTGGCAATTTGTGGCTCCTTGGTGAATTTTCAGGCGGTTTTACAAAGAGGGCGCTTACGGGTCGCGCGCCTCACCCAACGGGTCGCGCGCCTCTGACGGATCGCGCCCGTTATAATTTTGCACTGGCGGAGGGTGCCTGACGGGTCACGCGCCTGGTCTGACGGGTCGCGCACCTGTCAAGCTCACAAATTTCACTCAAACTGTCTTGCAATCAGTTGCTCTATCACTTGGATGCATAATGAGGCTTGATAGAGGGAGATTAGGGCTTTTATAGCCTTGTTTGAATTAATTTCATGTCACAACCCACATGGTTTCCTTTTATCCTGAAATTGGTTGATTTGATGCTTCTCTTTGATAATTTTTGCAGGGACAGCATCTGAGGGATCTTGACAAGGGAGCCAGGGTTATATGCTGTCCTTTGAATCATCTTGAATTTTTACAATTTTTACAAAACTTTGAGAAATGACCTTGGCTTCAAAAACAGGGTTTTTAAATCCAAGGTGAAAATTAGCTGCACAAGATAGAATCTTTCGAAGAAACACTTTGAAAATCATCCCTCTGGCTTGCTGGGCACTTATTGACCTTCAGAGACATGACCTTGTAAACAAACTTGACCAAAACCCTAGACCTAGGAATTTGACCTCAAGACAAGACAAAGAGAAGCTTGAAAGTGACTAAGGACTGAAATGACCTGATCCAGCAATGCCAAGAGGGGAACAAAGACACCAGCTCCTCCATCAGGGTTATGGCATGCCTAATGGGATGCAAAAATTGACACTGATGAGACACCTACTTATGCAAATGCAAAGAGCTTTGATCGCTGATGGAGGGCATCAAGACCGACACTAACAATTTCCATTTCCAACATTGTTATTTTTATTTCATATACTAGGCTTCCTTTTGATGTATGACTTACACTCTGCAAATAGGTTAATGTTTATATTTCTTCAAGATTAGTATTTGCATTCCTGCAAAATAGATTACCCTTTCCTTTCTGCAAAAGTAACTAGGATTTCCTCTCTGCAAAAGTAATTAGGTTTCATTTCTACAAATAGAGTAACATTTTCATTTCTGCAATTAGTTTAGGCTTATATTTCATGACATTCATTTCATTACATCATATCAACAAAAAAAGAACACGTTGCATGTTGCATATATAGTGTCGACACTTCTTAAGTTTGTAGGAACCCCAGGTTGATAATTTAAGTTGGTAGCATCAGGATTTGTAGCATTCTTGTTGCAATATTGGGGCTCATCACGTTTTGGCTTCGTTGTTGAGGAGGTGTCAAAGTATGCATTGTTTTCTTCCCTAGTTGATTCATTTCTTTTAATTTTTGCAAAAACAAGAAAATTTGATTAAGCATATTTCATTTCAAAATTAAAAAAATTTCATTGAATTAGCATTCTTATTCAAAACAAATTAAAAAAAAAATACTTCTCCAACATCAGGCCCCCACCTGATCACTTGGTGCAGTAAGAACCACATCACCGTCCACTTTTGCAGGAATAAGAAGAAGAGGTGGTAGAGAAGGTAAAAGAAATGGATGGATATGATGACAATGAGGAAGATCCTCTTGGATTTCCCATTTAAGATATTGATATCAATGTTCATATGAAGAACATCCCTCCATCTTTCCTTCCCAACTTCCATGGTATGAGGTCAAAGGATCTTGAAAATTTTCTCTTTGAACTTGAAATCATTAGGGGAATTTTGAGGTGTAAATTGGGCCTCCTAAGAAAAATGTATAACCAAAATAAACTTTATAAGAACCAATAGGATTTAAGATGATGATGTCAACCATGGGGGATGATTCAACATTTTTGGAGTAAAAAAGTAAAAAGATTAAAAAATAATAAAACTACTTTTTCAACTCGTATTTTCAACCTCCCAAGGTTTTACTCAAATTTTGAATGGGAGTACTCGTTGGATGTAAATTTAATTCCTCATCCAAGGAGTACCCATGTTGCATACTTTCGATGGACCCTACTACACGAAAAATGATAAATACATGAAAAAAACGTGATTGCAATCACATTTTTCATGTATTTCTCATTTTTCATGTAGTAGGGTCCATCGAAAGTATGAAACATGGGTACTTCTTGGATGAAGAATCAAATTTTGAATCTAATGAGCCTTTCCGCTCAAAATTTGAGTGAACCCATAGGGATATAAGTTGAAAATATGAGTTGAAAAAATCGTTTTTTCTTTTTTCCCTCTAAAATTTGATGATGTAACATAATCTTATTTTTTTATTTTCACTATTAATCTATAATTTCCTTAGGAGACCCATTTTATACCTTAAAATTCCCCTAATGTCTTTGTAGATCTTATCGTTACTTATTAAACACTCAAAAATTGAGATTGTTTTCAATAACATTGAAGGATATAGCTCTTAAATGGTTCATGAGTTTAGGGACTAATTCAATAAGATCATGGAATGATATGCAAAAAATATTTCAAGAAAAGTATAAAAATCATGATCTTAAAGAAGAAATATTTACAATGACTTCGACAGAAAATGAGAGCCTTGAGGATCTAATAGAGAGATTCATGTATAACGTTAAGAGGGGAAAATTACATCATTTAGGATTTGACACACTAAATACCCTCTTACTTAGAACAACTAGGGATGATTTGACCACTATCACCCATATTCCACACCAGTTAGCCACTTCTCCACTCAAATATTCATCTTTGTCCATCAAAAATACCCATTTTCACCCCTTCTTCCATCATTTCCACCGCAACAGAGGCTTTTAATCCTTGTCCTTAGATTTATTATGAATTATCAGTGTTATTGGAGGCTTTCTTCGAAGGATAATATGATATTATAAGGTTTTGTGTGACTGCTACAGGAAGACACATAGTCCTGTAGCAGTTTGCACAAACCCTACAAGACCATAGTAGGAAGCCACCAGTCAGTGGAAAAGGTCAATTTCTTTTGTCTTGCCTGTCATCATTTCAAATTCTTTTTTCCATCATGACCTTCACCCACCAATCCCAAAGAATAGGGTTTTGTTGATGGTGTTCGACTCGCCAACATTCAATGGGATCTCCCCAGTAAGAAGTCCCAACTAGACCTCAGACCGTTTGGAATAGGAGTCCCAGTAGTGGGTGGTAATGTAGTGCCTTGACTGCAGTAGCGCGCAAGATAAGTATGATGACTTTGGTCGGAAGCAAGTGTGACCTTGCAGCGAATCAAGTGAGACGCATGAGGGTCCTAACACACGGAGAGGAAAATGAAGTATGTCCCTTGGAAGCCTGTAATAGTACGCAGCCTGAAAGGAACACATGAGCGGAATGACAGCACAAGCTAGAAAGCGGAATAGTCCACAAACCAAAGTGACGGGTTAATCCAGCAACATGCCTTCAACCAGATTCATACAATTGCATACAAAATATTTCATAAGCAAATGCATAAGTTAAACAACATACATTGCTAAAGTAACCATAATAGTCGAACTACAATAACAACATATGCATGAAAATGTGTTGGCTTAGTTATATTATTATTAAGTGAAAGTTGCATCCATACATACACCATTGGCAGCCACTAGCCCCAATAGTGGAACATTACAGTGAACACTGCCTGCTCCTCCAAAGAAGTGTACTTGCTCTACGCTGTGGAGAAGCCAAGGCTCATCACAATACTCCCAATCTTTCTCTAAGCCTAAGCCCAGCCAAAATCTTGGCTCCCAAAAGCCTCTACTATGAGTTATGAGGTTCTATATATAACAAAGGGTGGGGTGACCCTTGATATTCCCCTTTGACTCTTTGACTACCCTCATGACTCTTCAACTCCTTTACAAATAGTCTTTACATTACATAGTGACTATTTACATTCCATTAATGACTTGGAATTTCATTTACAATATATTTACAAATAATATACAATTTCCACACATACCCATATGGGACAAAATAGGATTGAGCCTAACAAGACAAACACCATCACTCGGAATCTTGGGGAAAGAACAACTTGACAACATCCTCTTGATGGTCTTCAGTGATGAACTGATGCCAAGCTTGGTACTACACTATTGTGTCCCCGTACTATTTGGTGATGTCTTTCTGGAAACAGACTCTTTCCTCCATGGCTTACGGGCATGTGGTTCTATAACCTTTGTCCAACTCATCTTCAAGCATGCACAACATTGTCTTGAGTGTGGCTGGACCACTGATGTACTTTTGCATGTTTTCTGCACTCAGCTACAAGTCATAGCTGGTGGCCTCTTTCATCAACTGCTCCATGTACCTATCGACCTCTAGCAGGACTTGTTTCTTCTTAATGGCTTAGATGAGGGAACCTATTGAAGGGATCTTTTGTGTCCTCACTATGACATCCAGACTCTTGAACAACTGTGCATAGGAAGTCTCAATGCTAGTGATGAGTGGAGGGAGTTGCTCATAATTCTGGATCAACATCTAAATATGTTCTTTGTCTAGCTCTGTATGTGGCTTCATTATCTTTTGCAGGTAAAGAGGGGCTCCCTTGTACCTCATTGTCCATTCCTGTACATGCAATATAACAACGTGTATGTCTTTGAGAGTTTGGGCAATCTTCATGCACCGCTGCTGAAAACCATGCAGATGGACAACTGCCTTGTGCACAATGACAAATTCATCATAAACTTTCGACATGGTGGTCTTAAGAGTCGATACTTAAGCATCATTTTCTCATCTCTGCCATAGTTGATCCTGCGGATTATTCTATCCCCTGCTTGATCTCTTGCAAGTCCTTTTCCATCCAATCATTCTCTGCTAACAAGAACTTGGCACTTGAGCTTGTGGCTTTTGCATAAGCCTTAAAGGTATCAGCCATGGAAACTGGATGTTTCCTAACATTTGACACAATCACCCTTTCCTCCATATGTGTAGGTGACATGCGGCCATCCAGGAGATGATTTCTTTGTGCTTGTACAATCCTCTGTTGTGACCCATCAAATAACAGATTGTACACATCCATCACCGAATCGTCATCAAGGAGAACAACCTCTCCTTGCTCGCTCGAGACTGGTTCTGATTTTGGAGGTGGTGGAGACCAAGGGGTGACCTCAAATGTTCTCGACATGAGGTCAATATCTTGGTCCTATGGCTCCTATTCCAACTCCATGTCCATTGCTTCAACCATTTGCTCAATCTGTTGAGCAAGTTCCCAAACCTACACCTGCTCACCCTCTTCTTCATCTATTGGTTTTTCTGACTCCTCCACCTGTATGGGTGTAGTTTTGTCTGTAATTGCACCTTTCCCTTCTTCATGTTCATGTTTTTGCTTCTCTTCCCTCTCTCTCCTTCTTAACTCGTGCTCTTCTTTCATCTTCTTCTATGTTTCCCGAAAATTCCTTTCTACATCCTCCAACCTTTGCTTCTCTCTCTTCCTTCGTTCTACTCCCTTTATGCGCTACTGCCACTTTGCATGTATTTCCAATGCTACTCTCTCAATGAGAGGATCTTCTCTGAACTTGTAGCTTTTCTCATCCTCTAGGTTCTCAGCAATCTTCCTCTTGCCTTTGTCTTGCACCAGTTTGTTGCTCATTGATGTTGTTGTTGTTGCTTCCTGTGGTGGTGGTGCCTGCAAAGCAGCTTTCTATTCTATAACCATGATGACCGGTTCATTGAGCCTAGAGGAATTGTAACAGTACCTCCAAGGATCTTCCTCTGCCCAATGAAATTTCCCATGGATCCATGGATAATACACCTTTGCATAGTGGTTCTTGCACATGTAGTGGGGATCATATGGATGTAGTCCTTGGTGTCGAACTCAAACTTTTCTAAGTCCTTGGCCTCGGAATCAACATCCTTCAAGCTCTATATCTCATACAATCCAATCTGCAAAGGAAGAGCGGTCCATGGTGGCTTCTTCCTCCTATGCAGTCTTGTTGATAATCCTGTGGAGATGTGATATGCAACCTCTTGCATGACCAACTTATTTGTGGAAAACCTTGGTAGCACATGCGGAGGCTTTTCTCCACCAAACATCCTGATGAAGGTGCCACCAGGTGAGGCATACCAATCTATAATGTTAAGTAATGCTTGCATCGCTTCTTGGGACATGCAAGGTGGATCTTGCTCAAATATCAACTTGTAAACCAGGATGATTAAAAGGTCAGATAACCTCGCCATGACTCCTCGATAGCTGCACTTAGAAAGCAACTTGTAATAAATGTTCATAGCATTCTCTGATGGTGTCCATGTCCAACCCATGCTAGGAAACTGATGTTGGGTACATATAGCATCGAGATGGTACACAAATATATAGAATATCATTTGTGTTAGGGTCCTATGATTCATAGGATCAAATGATGATTGACTATTATCTTTCAGTTAATGAAATTGAAAATAATATTGTATTTTGCAAATGATTTAATATATATATATATATATATATATATATATATATATATATATATATATATATATATATATATATATATATATATATATATATATATTTATATTATATATATATAGAACAAAAAAAAGAGAGTATAAAAAATATATAAGTGAAAAATAAGAAAGCAAAGAAAAACAAAAACAAATAAAGAAAAATAGAATAAAAATAAAAAGAATGAAGAAACACCACCAAGATATATATATATAGATGAAAGTGAGCAAGTCTAAATGCCACTCCAAAAAATAATACATCAATAATACTTTTGGAATTTTCAAGGAAGTGTGCAGCTTGTTCGAATTCCACCTAAAAGTTAAAAATAGACTAGCTAGTTTAATAACATTGTTTAAACATGATTAAACTAAATTAAATAAAGTTAGTCTAGATTAGGGAATAAATCAATCATTTACTGTAATCTTGGTTGAAATTGAATAGGTATAATAAAAAGGGATTAACCAAATCATTTAATCTTGGTTAATTAGCAAAAACATTAAAAGAAGCTAAAAAACCTTAGGAAAAGAAATAAAAAGGTTGGCAAATTAAAATGCGCCTTTAGGATTTATTAATCTCATTTAGAGTTAATTAATCATGTTTAAAGATAGATTAGTTTAGTTTAGAGTACGTAATCATGTCATTTAATCACGTTTACCAAGTTGTAATAGAGTTTTGGTGCATAAAGGTTGATGTTAGTTTTATTATAAAGTTGGAAGATGACAAAGAACTTTTGTCAAGACGTAATGGGCTTGATACGACACTTTGTCATTTTGTGGTAACCCGATAGCACAAACCAAAGGATCGGATGTGGCCTGCCTAGATCAACAACGGCCACACCATTCCCCCCCCCTGCCCCAGTGCTTCCGAAGATTATCCGACAAGAAGGGGGGGGGGGGGGGGGGGGGGGGGGCGTTGTTCCAGGGAAGCAGTCTTTGCTATCCCGCCTTTTGCTACGTGGCACCCTCTTATGCACTTTGTTCCCCCCTCCCCCCCCCCTTGAAACCACTTCCCAGCGCTACCCCCCTCCGAGTTCCCCTCAAACCTGCATTCCCCTTTGTTAACCCCCTGTTGGTCTTATCCTCGCCTGTCCGTCGCGCTATGTCCCCATCCTATCCATTCCCCTACTGTCATGTACCTTCTCCCTTTCCACCACGCTCCTACTTACCCCTTCATCCCCGCTCCTTCCTCCTGCGCTCACACATCACCATATCGCCTCCCAATCCTCGAACGCCATGTACCTTCAATTGCCCCCCGGTTACAATATGGTCGTTTTCACTTGCCCGTTATAGAATTCCATTACTCATTAATTTCGTTCCTTGCACCAAATAGACGGTTTTTTTTTTAACAGTGACTGTTTTTCTTTATAAAAGTTTGATTTCATGGAAATTAGCTATTTTTCTGTTAAACACTATTTCGATCAACTCCGTGTCTCCTCTCAGAACCCCGCCATTTCCAGAAGCTTCAACACATTCTCTATCCTCCCCAATTCCTTGCTTGACCATCCAACTCTCTGAGCAGTATTTGAAGGAAAATTGACACCTCGGTTTGTTTAATTATGTCATCCAAGAAGAAATTTGTTCCCCAGCAGAATCCCATGTTGCCCCCATGAATAGATTTGGACCACCAGCCTTTAGTTTATCAACTCTATCAGGTTACAGAGACCAATTGTGAATTTGACTTATACAAACTTCAAAATTGGCTCAAACAGAACCATCTGGACCTCAGTGATGAATTGGGATTGTGGGACTCTTTCCTGCCCCAATACATTTTCCTACAAACCTACTATTTCCCTGAATTTATAACCTTGTTCTAATTCCGCTACATGTCGAGCCAAATAACAATAGTGGCTTGGAATGGTGAAGTTCTCTTTTCCATTAATGGCCACTCAATTTCAAAAATGCTCCAGATAATAAAACAAACCCTGGGTATTCTTTTCAACCATATTTCCTTATAGAGACATACAACAAACTGGATTTTTCTCAGAGAGTCAAAGTATTTGAAACTTTCCTGCCTGGTAATTCTAAATTCCCCAAACCAAACCCTCCCTACCCTGCTTCTATTTTTCTTGAGAATGCCAAAGAGATAATCTCCATGGTTTCTTTCATCTTAGGATACTACTCTGACCAGTGGGTAGATGGAAACATTTTTGCATTTCTCTCTATATTTTCCAATGGTGAAAAGCCACCAACTCTTTTCTGTTACAGTGAATTCTTCGCAGAGATGATTCATGAGAAATTCATGAAATTCTCAAATGAAGGAGTTTTTAGATATGCATCTATTTTGGTGTATTTTTTTATTTATTCTCATTCAGATAGGTTCCCTTTCCATCTAGAGAAGACAAGTCAAGGTAACCCTCTGTTAGTTATTCACTAGACCTCCTTGGTCAGGAAGAAAAGTACTAAATTTACATTCAGTGATTTTATAGATACATTTGTACATATGGTAGCCAGTTTACTAAACAGTATTGCAAAGCCCAGAATACATCCAGAGATAAAGAGAATTTTGTATTTGAGTGATGACACCAAGATGGGGGACTAGTATTTATACTAATATTACACATAGATCATATTATATCATTGTGAATTGCCTCCCTATAAACTACCTAAATTTGTACCTATTCGAATATTTGCCTTGGATTTTATCAGACAAATGATCAACATGGATTAGTTGCACTTCCTGGCAGCTAAGAAGAAGGCACGATTCAAAATAAAAACACAAGTTGGGCCATTTATATGCAATGCAAGGTCAACAGGACAAGAGGCAGAGGCTATCCTAAAGCAGATGAATTTTAAACAAAACTTTACTTGGTCTTATGACCCTTTTGGAATAATCTCCAAATTAAGAATGGAACAAAATTATGCTCCATACAACCATACGTTTAGACCATAAATAGAATAGTTTATGAATTAGGAGTGGCAGGAGAATACTTTATAGGAGGTTGAAGAGCAAGTACTATTCACTTCACGGACTCCAATACCTCAAGAAAAGACAGAGAAAATACCAAGGGAAAGTATTTCCCCTTAAGTAACAAAGATCTCAACCAAATACTTTATAGTATACAACAAGAAACAAACAACTACAGATACAGGGGAAACTCAGCAGCAAAATACAGAACAACAATAGCATATTTTTGTAATAGGTACTAATATCCCTTCAAGGTCAAGGAGAGAAGAGATTATTCCTACACCTCCGATGACCCCAATGACCAAAGACACCCCAATTTCATCACCATCAAGACAGGCAAACCAGAGCAATAAGGATCAAAGCATTTTTTCCATTTACAGGGAAATCAAAGCAAAGATCCAAGCACTCAAGGCCACCACTTTTTCACAAATTTGGAAATAGATAACCACCACCTAGCACAAGCTTCTGTCAACTTTTGATGCAGAGAAGAAAAAAAGGCAGGTTGCCTTCTTGGAGCCTAAAGTTGCTCAACCCAAATCAGTAGAAGATTACAAGCAATCTATCTTCTCTTTTGACATGGATGCTATCCATCCCATTGACTAGATGGACTTCCATAATCAGTCTGGAGAAATGCTTTACAGCACCATTAAAAACATAGTTTTATAAGCTAATATTAAGGTTTCACTAACTAATATTCAAGCACAATTAAAGTTAGAAAGAGTTTATTCTCAGGCCAAAGACACAAAGATAAATCCTTTGGAGGATTTTATCATTAAACTGGAATATGATCCCAATGATGTAAAGGCAGTTGAAGAAATTATTGGGGGCAAGAATATAGATATAACAACATTGAAGAAGCATCTTAAGCTCCCCTCCACTGAAGATCCACAAGCCAAGGGATATGGAGAGCAGGAGAAGCAAAAGGAGAATCTGTTCAAGATCATCATTGAACAAAACAATCAGATTTCAAAGATGGAAAAGGATATGGAGACACTCGTGAAAGAAAAAGAGCAACAAGCTAGTGCAGCGCAGGTCATTCCGTTGGTTGTAATCCCAGTAGAAGGTACATCGACAACCGAGGCATCAACATCATCCACAACTTCAACAACAATTGTCACAACAGGAGGACAGTCTGACAGTACACCAACAGATTTGGCTAAGCCCATGGAAGATATGACTAGTAAAGACCAATAAATTGAGAAATTAACTCAGAAATTAAATAATTTGTCAGAACAGAAACTCAAAGTAGATAATGTATATCTAGCAGAATTGGAAAAAACGCACAAGCTCACACAGATGATAGATTATCTCGAGAACCAATCTATCATCGCTGATACCATTGCAAAAGCCAAAGAAAACATCTGGATAGAGATCAATGAAGTTATCACAAGGATATGTCCATCTATTGAAATCATCTTTGAACAAGATGAGTTGGTCCAGAAATCAAAATAACTTACAGAAGATGTGAAGAAATACCTTGGCACCAAACCAAGTGACGTTGTAGCTCTAATAAGACTATTAAATTCAAAATATGATGAAGAGTTCAATGAACTAGACATAGAAGACTGAACATGTACCATTTCGGAAGTGAGAAAACTTCTCACTAAGAATAATTTAATGCTGCAATTGGAGATTAAATGCAACAGTTTGGAAAACATCACTCAGAGATTTCACAGGAAATTCAAACAACTGCACCAAAAGTGTCTCCATGGATTGCAAGGGATAGGAGATAAACTGGTCAAGTGTGAAGAGTGTTAGCATAAGTTGTATATCAAGGCTAGAGACAGGTCAAAGTTTGCTAAAATCAAGGGCACACTCACAGGAAAGGCATTCATGGAAGGCCTAAGCTACGACTTATTGATCAATCATGAAATCAGTCATTTGTTTCTCAGTAAGCCTACCTTCGAGAAATTCACAGAGGTAGATGAGGTTTACTGAAAGTTAATAAATTTTAAACTTCCAGATGAATAGAGATGGGAAAATTTGTGTGAGTTACTAGAGTAAACAGTCATAGGATCTCCGAAAGGACATCAACAGCTAGCTGCTATTCTTCAGATCCAATCACCAATAGCAAGCCAAAAAAAGTAGTGCCAATCAGATGCATAAATTCAGTTTCCTAAATGTTTGAACTATTTGTGTAAACATATTTAGATCATTTAGGATTTTTGCCTTGATATTCTGAAATCAAGATGCTTTGTAATTTTTCTATAAATACTTCATATTTCGAATTAGTAAGGGTTGATTTTTGTATGGAAGAAAAGGACTATTGATGTAAATATGCTCCACAAGTTCCAGTGGACAAAATTTCAGTAATACGGAAGCTTTTCAGGATCCATGTGTCAGATGTTGTTGGTGAAATGATATTCTCTCTTGTTATTGTGTTTTCCTTTGTCTGTAATTTCACATGTGTTTCTGATCTATTTTGTTCAAAGAAAATAAAGAATTTGAATTTTTTTAAATACACTCAATTCTGTCTTTTGAACAATTTCAATGTTTTCAACCAAAGTTAAGCAATAGAATTCTTAATTGCTCTATGTTTAATGGATACTTAGTCATTTCTTCTTTCCCATCTCATCAAGCATATAAGATCCAACGAATCTACCTACCTTTCCCTATTAAACTCATCTGTCACTATTGAAAAGATCCACCTAAAGAAAATTGACTCCATTGCCCAATGGTCCCTTCTTACATTATCAACCAAACAACCAAACAATCAATTCAAAAACCAAACCTTGAACTTTCACATCTAGCCTAAAATTCTAAAAGCAAACAAAGCTAAATCTAACAAAGAGATCCCTCTCTAAGTTTAGGAGGGCTAGCTTCTAGACTTGAAAGTGGTTTTGTGGTTACCTTTGCATTTCTTTCACAATCTTAAGAAATATAGAGTGCTAACATTCTAGCGACCATACTGGGGAAGAACAAACTTGATTCATATTTATGTTTCCCTAGATTAAAGTTTGTCTCACTGCTTAAAAATATATTTTTAAGATCTGAGCTAAGACTATCTATCATTCACAAAGTTGTATAAAGTTTGATAACTGTATATATTTTGTAGTAGATTTGGCTCCCAAAAGAGTAGATACTAGAGCACACCCATATCCTAATCCACCAAAAATTGTAGATAATCCAGAAAATATAATTAGGAAAAAGAGTGTTTTTGAGACTGAAGCAAGTCAAAGTCCTCTGCCTAGGGTTAATTCCCTTCCTAAGAGCTTTGTTACTTTACAAGATATAGATTTTGACTTAGCTTTCGAACATATTTTGTTTAGAAGTAAATTTGATAATTTTTTTACCCAAAACAGTGATTGGTGAAAGCCTAATAGAGTCTTACTTTTCTAAATTTCAAGCTGCTAAACCAGAATCTGAAGATGATCCACTTAAACAATTTTCTAAGCTTGAAGCCTTAGTAAGTAGGCTAGATCAGGTTGTGCGTGAAACCCTCCTTCATTTATCACTTGAACCTTTTTCATCTTTTGTTTCTTCATCTCCATCCTCGCTAATAATTCCTCCTAATTTTCCTTTTTCATCTGAAGGACCCATTGTTCATACCACTCTTTTCCAAACCCCTCTTGTCTCTGTTCCCCTAGGATTTTCTTTCACTTCCACTACTTCTCCAATAATTACCCCCATTTTCACTACACCCATTTCATCTTCAACCACTATCGTCTTAGCATCTACACAACAAAATTTTATTACACCTCATTTCATACATTCCATACCCACACCTATTGTAGTTTCATTTGTGCCTCACATACTAGTCATGGCAAGTAGATATGCTCATTTGGCATTGCACGCACCTTTAAATGCTATGCCATAGAAATATGCATAGAGATTGCCATAATTTGATGGTACATGTCCTGTGACAGCACAACAACATATTGATAGGATAAATGACTACTCTGACTTAGAAAAAGCCGATGCTGATGATGATGTTAAAATCAGGTTGTTTTCTCAGAGTTTAACGAGAGAAGTTAAGAAGTGGTATAGGGCATTACCATCTAGGAGCATAGTTGATTTACCTCGGTTTCACCAAATCTTTCTTACTAGATAGGAAACTAAAAATAACTCCCTCAAAATTCTAAATGAATACATAAACTTGAAAAGGGACCCAAATGAGTCTATTGAATATTACTGTGTTAGGTTTAACCATATCTACAATTCCATTCCAGTTGTTACAAAACCCCCACCAGGATTAACCCTTATTCATTTTCCAAAAGGATTTGATATAGACATGGCCTATCAGTTAAGAGAAAGAGACCCAACCACTCTTGAAAAGATGAAAAGCAATGTTGTTAAGGTAGAGGCTAATTTATTAGCCAAAAGAGCTAAACTAAGAACAGAAAGAAGGGTCGCTTTTAAGGAGGAACCTTCCTCCTCTTCATCAGACTCAAAATTAGATAATCTAGTTAAAACTATGGAAAAAATGATGGAGAGGATGACAGTGGTAGATAGAACACCTCCTAGAGAACCTCAGGGAGGACCTAAAATTCAAAACCCCAACTTTAAGAGAAACCCACCACAGATTAAACAAAGGGAACAAAGAGGCCCTAGTGACCAGCAACTAGTTAAGCCTCCATTTCAGGAAAATTATGCTGATGAAGAACTTGAATTATCTAAAGAACTAGAAGAAAATCAAATAAATCTATTTGAAGAAAGTGAGATAGATCACATATTCTTGACCAAAGAAGAGAGATCATTTTTTTCTCTCACAACCAGAAGAGATCCCTTTAGAATCAGAAGACTATAAACAAGGATATCAAAATGCCATTATGGAGGTGCATAAACAATACAACTTAAGAAGCAAAAAAGTTATTGGAACTCCTTCCAGTAAAACTCAAAATAATGCCCCTTCCTCTAGTCAACCAAAACCTGATTCTCAAAAAGAAATTTCTAAAAAATGTAATGCAAATGTCAATGAAGTTGATAAATCTCAAGCATCTTTTAATATGGAAACTGAACTGGCTAAGATAAATGTCCCCATTCCTTTAACAGAATTGATGACCAAAAGTGTATACAAGCCTCAAGTCATGAAAGCCTTAAAAATAGGAGAAGGGTCAGACACAACCAACTTGACTGATTACCATCCTGAACTATTGTTTGGACCCGAAGTTGAGGTTAAATCTCAGGATGGGATTGTTCCACCTGTCTATATAAGCCTGAACATGCATGTTAAAATCCTACACAATGCAATGCTTGACTCTGGAGCCTCTCACAATTTGATGCCCAAAGCTATCATGGGGAAATTAGGGCTAGACATCACCAGGCCATACAAAAACTTGTACTCTTTTGATTCAAGTAAAGTTAGGTGTCTTGGTCTAATAAAATATTTATGTGTCACTCTAGTTCAGATACCTGTTAAAAGCCTAGTCATGGACATCGTAGTAGTAGACATACCTCCAAAATATGGGATGTTGCTTTCTAGATCATGGGGAGAAAAGTTGCAGGGCACTTTGCAAATGGATATGACCTATGCCACCATACCTGTGTTTGGTCATCCTATAAGACTTTATAGGGAAACACTCATGAAGTATATGTTCAACAGTCAAGATAATCCTAACAATTATCCCCTCTATTCAATACATTCATACATGGACTCATTCATCTTATACAATAATGATTGTGTAGAAAATGAAGTTTCACCCTTACAGGTCGAAGTCAGTAATACAGAAATAATAAAATTTAATACTGAAAGAAGCAAATCTAGAGGGAGAAGCTTTGTGGAATATGGATTTTGATGGATTTGTGTGTAAGATGGAGCAGGGGCAGGTGTATTTGTGGTAAACTCAACAACAAACAGGGCAGAAGGACATGGTTATGCACCAATAACATTGGAGAATATGAGGCACTGATTTTGGGGCTGTAGATTCTAAAGTGACTAGGAGCAAAACAAATTTTTGTGCATGGAGATTCTAAACTAATTATATAACAAATTAAGGGTGAATATTACGCAAAACACCCTAGATTAAGGGCTTACAGAAATGCAGTTTTAGATTTTTTATCATGTTTTCCTGAATATGGTTTGTCTGTGATACCTCGAAGCCGGAACATTTTAGTAGATGTCTTGGATGTTTCAGCCAGTACTTGCAAGATGCCTTTCCATCCAAATAGAAAATATGTTGTGGAAGTTAAACATAGGCCAGTTATGCCTGATAACATCAGATATTGGAAATTTTTTGGCAATGATGAACAAATCGAAAATTTCTTGAAATTAGAAGATGAATTTGAATGTACACATATAGATTTAGATAATGATGTATAAATAAATAAGAGTGAAGTAGTGTTAAAAGAAGCTAATGATGATTCAAAAACTTTAGAAGTGTTGAAATTAAAGGATAATTTGTTGCTTAAGGGACTAGCACCTTTAGAAGATCTTTTTGATTTCAATGATGTAGCAAAAAATCCCAAAATCGAACCAGCAGGGGCTGGGGTAGAGGAATGCAACATAGGGAATGTAGAGAGCCCTAAAATTGTCAAATTATCTAAATCCTTCCCTCCTAATGAAAAACATAAGTACATATAACTTTTTAAAGAAATTTCTTATGTTTTTGCCTGGAGTTATGAGGACTTAAAATCCTATGACACCAACCTCATTCAACATATTATCGCCCTTAAAGAAGATTAGAAACCTTTTAAAAAAAAGATAAGAAGGGTGAACCTAGTTCTATTTCCCCTAATAGAAAAGGAAATTAAGAAGCTATACAATGCCAAAATTATTGTGCCTCTTAGTTTTTCTAAGTGGGTGTCCAACCTAGTGCCTACAAGGAAGAAAACAGGAGAAATTAGGCTATGTGTAGACTTCTGAAACTTGAATAAAGCCTCACTTAAAGACAACTATCCCCTCCCAAAAATGGATCATATATTACAAAGGGTAGTTGGATCAAGTAGGATCTCTTTATTGGATGGATTTTCAGGCTATAACTAGGTCTTGGTTCACCCTAATGACCAACAGAAGAGAACATTTACTACACCATGGGGTACCTTTATGTATGTAAATATGCCTTTTGGTTTGATGAATGCTGGAGCTACCATCCAAAGGGCAATGGATATTTTCTTTGCTGGTGAAATTGGCAGGTTCATTTTCATTTATTTGGATGAGATCACTATATTTTTGAAGACCGAGGAAGAACACTTGTTGCATCTAAGGAAAGTATTTGAAAATTGTAGGAAATATGGTATCTCACTAACCCCAAGAAAACATTGTTTGGTTTATAGGAGGGAAAGCTTCTAGGCCACATCATTTCCAAGGAAGGCATTAAAATTAATCCCAACAAAGTTGAAGTTATTCTCAAAATTGACCCACCTAGAAATAAGAAAGAAGTTCAATCCTTCATTGGGAGAATAAATTTCCTCAGGAGATTTATTCCTAACTTAGAAGAAATATTAAGATCCGTCACATAAACTTTTTTAAAAAAGCTAAGAAGGGTGAACCCAGTTATATTGCCCCTGATAGAAAAGGAAGTTAAGAATCTATATGATGCCAAAATTATTGTGCCTCTCAGATTTTCTAAGTGGGTCTCCAACCTAATGCCTACAAGGAAGAAAATAGGAGAAATTAGGTTGTGTGTAGACTTCCGAAACTTGAATAAAGCCTCACTTAAAGACAACTATCCCCTCCCAAAAATGGATGATATATTACAAAGGGTGGTTGGATCAAGTAGGATCTCTCTATTGGATGGATTTTCGGGTTATAACCATGTCCTGGTTCACCTTGATGACCAATAGAAGACAACATTTACTACACCATGGGGTACCTTTATGTATGTAAATATGCCTTTTGGTCTGATGAATGTTGGAGCTACCTTCTAAAGGGACATGGATATTTCCTTTGTTGATGAAAGCAGCAGGTTCATTGTCATTTATTTGGATGATATCACTATATTTTCGAAGACTGAGGAAGAACACTTGTTGCATCTAAGGAAAGTATTTGAAAAATGTAGGAAATATGGCATCTCACTGAACCCTAGGAAAACACTATTTGGTTTAGAGGAGGGAAATATTTTGGGCCACATCATTTCCAAGGAAGGCATTAAAATTGATCCTAGCAGAGTTGAAGCTATTCTTAAATTTGACCCACCCAGAAATAAGAAAGAAGTTCAATCCTTCATTGGGAGAATAAATTTCCTCAAGAGATTTATTCCTAACTTAGCATAAGTCTTAAGATCCATCACAAACATGTTAAAAAAGGATATTGAGATAAAATGGAACTCTAAAACCAAAAAAGCTTTCATCCAGGTAAAACTAGCTTTAACAACTACTCCTTTTTTTATTAGTCCTGACTTCACCAAAAATTTTATGATATTTTCTTTTGCATCTGATCCTACTATTGCAGCTTTTTTATTACAGAAGAACAGTGAAGGACAAGAGTAGCCAATAGCTTTCTTTAGTAGAGATTTAAAGGATGTTTTACTGAAATACAATATAATGGAGAAACAAGATTTTACCTTGGTAAAAGCACTAAAGGACTTTAGATTTTACATCTTACACTCCCATATAATTTCATTTGTCCCTAATACTATTGTGAATGACATTTTGACACAAATTGATCCTGATGGCAAGAGGGGCAAATGGATTGTTGTTATGTTAGAATATGATCTTCAAACCAAACCCACTAAGCTAATCAAAGGTCAGGTATTGGAAGAACTAGTGGCATAATCTAATTTCCATGCACTTGATATAAATTTCATAATTGAATTAGATGAACAGGAAGATCATGTGACTCCACAGGTATCAGAAGGCTTTGCTACCTCTCCATGGTATGAAGACACTGTCTTTGTACTACAAAATTTACAAGTTCCTCCAGGTTTGACTAAGACTAAAGCTAGATTTCTTAAATTGAAAGCTATGAGATTTTGTATTTTGGATAACAATGTGTATTGGAAAGATGCAGGAGGAATCTTACTTAATGGTTTACTAAAATATGAAGCAGATAAGGTTATGCAGGAATTCCATGAAGGAGATTGTGGAGGGCAATTGCACTAGAAGACAAAAACAAACAAGACCTTAAGATCTGGTTACTATTGGCCCACCTTATTTGCAGATGTCCATAGGAAAGTCACCACATGTCATCAGTGCCAAATATTTGAAGGAAAAAGAAAATTATTACCCCTACCCATGAAACCCATATTAGTTGAAACTCCTTTCCAGCAATGGGGTTTGGATTTCATTGGAGAAATTCATCCCAATTCCTCAGCCTAGCATAAGTGGATCCTTACAACCACTGGATATTTTACAAAATGGATTGAAGCTATACCTACAAGACAAGCCACATATGTAATGATCATTAAATTCCTAGAAGGTGACATTCTTTCTAGATTTGGATGCCCAAATAAGATTAGTACTAATAATGCAATTGCCTTCAAATCAAAGAATATGGTGGACTTTTGCAACAAATACAACATAATATTGGGTCACTCTACTACCTATTACCCACAGGGAAATGGGTTAGTAGAGTCTTCAAATAAAATTTTGGTCAATATCATCAAGAAGTTGTTGCAGGATAACAAAAAATCTTGGCATAACAAATTAATCAATGCTTTGTGGGCCGACAGAATTAGTACCAAGAAGTCTATTAGTATATCTCTATTCCAGTTAGTTTATGGGATAGATGTTGTTTTCCCCACATCCCTAGGAATTCTTGTTCTCAAATTACTGCAAGAGTCACAAGTTGAGCCTAATGATCTACAAAGGAGGATAAACCAAACTATACAACTGCAACAATCAAGAGAAGAAGTGTACAATAGAACCCAAGTCATCCAAGAGAACATCAAAAAGATTTATGACAGAAGAACTAAAGTTGATGATTTTCAATTAGAAGACATTGTACTAAAGTGGGATTCAAGGAACGAGGACAAAGGTAAGCATGGTAAGTTTGATAATTTGTGGAAGGGACCATATAAAATTGATGCTTATAAAGGAAACAATGCATTTTTTCTAAAAGACTTGTCTGGAGCACAACTGCCTAGTGGACTTGTTAATGGTAGAATGCTCAAACATTACTTTCCTCAAGGATAAATCACTTTTTACTTAAATCATTGTGAATACCATTCTATTTTTCTACTATCAGTTTGGGTGGCTTACATCAGAAGTTAAAGCCCGAGGAGAAGGCCATAAGCTCTGTTAGTGTCAGTCTTTCCAGCCTTCCTACAGTGATCAAATATGCTCTTACAAAGTGGTCTCAGAGTATCAAGGTCAAATTTTGTCATTTCAGTGAGTCTTCAAGCAAAATTTGGTCACTAGGCATTAGGTCTAGGGTTTGCTTTCACTCCTTTCAAAATTGCCCAAATGTCAGTCTATTCCACTATTCAGCTGAGTCTATCATCATTCATAGGGTTTTCATTATCATGTCAGTGTCTAATGGGTCATTTTACACCTTGTTCATGCTTCAGTTGCGCCTAGGCAAGGTCATTTCCCTTTCCTAGGGTTTTGAAAGCTAATTTCTCTTGGATGGTCAAATCATTAGCAAAACTTGTATCCAGATGTTCATACACCTTCCCCTATCTTTCATGTACCTTATCAAACACTTCCCATCCCTTAGATCCGCCAAATTCCTCATTTTCGCACAAACCCTAGTTTCTTGCTACAACCTGGCAATTTTCTAGGTTGGGCCTGTGTTTTTCCATTTTGGACCCCTTCCCCTCACTCGATCTCCGCGATTCCACTTTCCCCTGCTTCCTAACATCCCTCCCTACTTATAAAAATTTCCCCAAGAATTTAGAAGCCTCTTATCCCCTTCATTTCGCTTCATTTCGACAAAATTCCTTGTTTCACACATCGGGATAAGTTTCACTCAAAAGATGTTTCAGAGCAATCAAAGATGAATTTTAGAAAACTGAGAGAGGTTTTTGTCCACAACATGCCAAAGAAGAAAAACCTCCTTCACTTTTTACACAGGTGTCATGGTTTTAGAGAAATGTCAAAAATACAATCGCCAGATCCAAGGAGGTTGAGCAAAGCACTAAAACGGAGAAAAAGTCCCGATCCACTCCAAATTTTGGCCGAAGCCTCTTTGAAGGAGCATGGTACTTGATGAGACACCCCCAGCTCAAATTTCAAAAAATTTGGAGCAATTTTGGTCAATTTTGAATTTTTTGTGCCAAACACAGGTTTTTGCCCTCAACGCGTAGCGCGCCGCGCGCTACCCTGAAGATGGGCAAGTCCATTTCTCAAAAACTCAGCATTTTTGGATTTTTCATAACAAATTACACTTTCTCAGCAATTTCCAAGACATTTCATCAGGTTTTGAGCCCTCAGAAGGTCAAAAAACATGCAAAAAATGACTTTCTGCCACTTTTTGGACACACAAGAAGCAGTCTTGGGAGATTGCAATTTTGGAGGGGCAAATGGACACCAAATTGAGAAATTCCACTTGGGTTGGAAATTAGACATCCAGAACTTTCCAACAAGCCTACTTTTGCCTTATTTGGATGCCGGGAAGTGCCTCAAAAGTTGGCTCAAAGGCGCGCTACGCGTTGAGAATTGGGGCACTACGCATCAGGGAAATTTGCCAGTTTTGCACCTTCAGCTCAGGAATTCGCCCAGCTTTGACCAATTTTGACTTGTGATGGGATTTTTCACCCTCCTTGATGTAATTGATGTAATTTTATGTTGACTTGACACTTATTTACCTATTCTAGATGATTCATTCATAAAATAGCAAACATTTAATGAATGAATTGGTTTCCTAGCTTATAGAGGCAAGTTGTTTTGACTGCCTAGATTGTAGTGCTCAGTTTAGAATTGGTTGAAACAGCTCCTAGGATGATGAGCTCGACCCCTAGAGGCAAGGGAATGGGTTGAATTTCCTATATTATGTATTTTCTTAGTCATTTTCAGGGGTTGGAGAGGTTGGACTCTTGAGGGAGAAAGCTTCTATTGTATTACTCATTGTATCTCTGCAATTTTGGCAAAGGAAGAAAGACCAGGGTTTTGCAGTCCTTTTTTGGGATTCCTGTGGTTACATGTATTGATGGTGTGTTTCTCTTTGTACTTGTAATTTTGTTATGTGAATCATCTTCTTACTTTTCCTTCTGCAAATTAGGCAAATGAAGTGTTAAAGTAGAATTCATGATTACCATGCTCTGCTTTTAAGTTTGCTTAATATCAATGTTTTCATCTGTTTAAGGAGAATTCAAGGTGATTTCTTGCTCTCCTTAGCTCCTCACCAGTCATTCTCATTCATCCAACTCTTTCAAAGGCATCAATACAGTCTCCTATATTGCCCCAAAGAGCCCCCTGCGAAAACTGTGTCCAATCCCCGCACCCAAAATTGTTGTGCTTAGTTTTCCAACAAAACCCTAAAAATTTAAAATCAAATTTTCCCTATCAGTTTACTAGCCTAAAATCAGTGTTCTTTATTGGTCATCTCAGCCCTTTGAAGACCTTTTGCCGAGATAGACCTGGAGAGAGCCCTCTCCTGTCCTCGTAGGGCTAGCTACGAGGCTAAGTGGTTTGATGTTGCCTTGGATTTTGCCTTCCTCAGCCTGAGGCAAATTCGAGCGCTAACAAGCTCCTTATGGGTTGCTGCCATATCTACAGAATGCATAATAAGACTAAAGACAATGGACCAAGGCTATATATCTACAACATTCTTGACACCTCACAGGGAGGATGTCATCCCCAGTTGGAGCAACTGTTAGGGTCCTATGATTCATGGATGAAATGATGATTGGATATTATCTTTCAGTTGATGAAATTGTAAATAATATTGTATTCGACAAATGATTTACAAAAATAAAAAATATATATACATAGAAGAAAAAAAAAACAAAAAGAGGGTATAAAAAATGTATATGTGAAAAAAAATAGAATAAAAATAAAAAGAATGAAGAAACCCCACCAAATATGTGTGTGTGTGTGTGTGTGTGTGTGAAAGTGAGAAAGTCTAAATTCCACTCCAAAAAGTAATACATCAATTATACTTTTGGAATTTTCAAGGAAGTGTGCAGCTTGTTCAAATGCCACCTCAAAGCTAGAAATAGATTAGCTAGTTTAATCATACTATTTAAACATGACTAAACTAAATTAACTAAAGTTAGTCTAGGTTAGGGAATAAATCAACCATATAGTGTAATCTTGGTTGAAATTGAATAGGTAGAATAAAAAGGGATTAACCAAATCATTTAATCTTGGTTAATTAGCAAAAACATAAAAAGAAGCTCAAAAACCTTAGGAAAAGCAATAAAAAGGTTGGCAAATTAAAATGTGCCTTTAGGATTAATTAATCTCGTTCAGAGTTAATTAATCAAGTTTAAAGATAGATTAGTTTAGTTTAGGGTATGTAATCATGTCATTTAATCACATTTACCAAGTTGTAATAAAGTTTTGGCGCATAAAGGTTGATGTTGGTTTTATTATAAAGTTGGAAGATGACAAAAAACTTTTGTCGGGATGTAATGGGCTTGGTAAGACACTTTGCCGTTTTAGGGTAACCCGACGGCATGAACCAACAGATTGGATGTGGCCCAACCAGATCAACGATGGCCACACCATTTTGCCCCCCTAGCGCTTTCAAAGATTATCCGACAAGGGGGGGGGGGGGGGAGGGGGCTACGGAAGCGGTCTCCATTATCCTGCTTTTTGCTATGTGTCGCCCTCTTATGAACTCCGCTCCCCCCCCCCCCCCCCCCCCTCGAAACCACTTCCTACCACTACCCCCCTTCGGGGTCCCCTCAAACCCGCCTTCCCCTTCATTAACCGCTCATTGGTCTTATCCCCATCGATCCGTCTCACTACATCCCCATCCTATCCACTCCCCTACTACCACGTACCTTCCCCCTCTCCACCACGCTCCTACTAACCCCTTCATCCCCACTCCTTCCTCCCGCACTCACACGTCACCATATCACCCCCCAATCCTCGAACGCCACGTGACTTCATTTTTCCCCTCGTTACAATATGGTTGTTTTCACTTGTCCGTTATAGAAGTCCGTTACTCATTAACTCCATTCCACTGCCCTAAATAAATGATTTTTTCTGAACAGTAACTATTTTTTTTTTAAGTTTGATTTCACGAACATTGACCCACCCTTAGCTATTTTTCTGCTAAAAATTATTTCAATTGGCATCGTGTCTCCTCTAGGAACCCCAGCATTTTCAAAACCTTCAGCACATTCTCTGTCCTCACCAATTCCTTGCTCGACCATCCAGCTCTCTGATCAAGTATTTACAAGAAAACCAACACCTCAGTTTTCTCAATTATGTCGTCCAAGAAGAAATATGTTCCCCAACAGAATCCCATGTTGCCCCTAGCCATAGATTTGGACCACCAACCTTTAGTTGATCAACTATATCAGGTTACAGAGACCAATTGTGAATTTGACCCTTACAAACTTCACAATTGGCTCAAACAGAACCATCTGGACCTTAGTGATGAATTGGGATTGTGGGACTCTTTCCTGCCCCAATACATTTTTCAACGAACATACTATTTCCCTGAATTTGTAACCGGGTGCCAATTCTGCTACATGTTGAGCCAAATAATAGTAGTGGCCTAGAATGGTGAAGTTCTCTTTGCCATTAATGGCCACTCAATTTCAGAAATGCTCCAGATAATAAACACAGACCCTGGGCAGCCTTTTCACCCATATTCCCTTACAGAGACATACAACAAACTGGATTTCCCTTAGAGAGCCAAAGTATTTGAAATTTTCCTACCTGATAATTCTGAATTGCTTAAAGCAAACCCTCCCTACCCTGCTTCTATTTTTCCTAAGAAGGCCAAACAGATATTCTCCATGGTTTCTTGCATCTTAGGATAATACTCTGACCAGTCAGTAGATGAAAACATTTTTGCATTTCTCTCTATATTTTCCAATGGTGAAAATCCACCAACTCTTTTCTGTTATAGTGAATTATTGGCAGAGATGATTCATGAGAAATTCATGAAATTCTCAAATGAAGGAGTTTTTAGATATGTATCTATTTTGACATATTTGTTTATTTATTCTCAGTCAGATATGTTCCCTTTCCAACTAAAGAAGGCAGATAGTCAAGGGAACCCTCAATCGGTTATTCATTGGACCTCCTTGGTTAGGAAGAACAACACTGAATTTACATTTAGTGATTTTATAGATAAATTTGTACATATGGCAGCCAGTTTACTAAACAGTAATGCAGAGCCCATAATACATCCAGAGATAAAGAGAATTTTGCATTTGAGTGATGACACCAAGAGAGGGGACTGGTATTTATACCAATCTTACACAGAGATCAGAATATATGGTTGTGAATTGCCTCCCTATAAACTGCCTAAATTTGTACCTATTTGAATATTTGCCTTGGATTTTATCAGGAAAATGATCAACATGGATCAGCTGCACTTCTTGGCAGCTAAGAAGGCATAGTTCAAAATAAAAACACAAGTTGGGCCATTTATATGGAATGCAAGGTCAGCAGGACAAGAGGCAAAGGCTATCCTGAAGCAGATGAATTTTAAACACAACCTTTCTTATTCTTATGACCCTTTTGGAATAATCTCCAAATTAAGAATGGAACAAAAGTATGCTCTCTACAACCATACTCCTAGACCAGAAATAGAACATTTTATGAATCAAGAGGCTAAAGAGCAGGTACTATCCACTTCACTGACTTCAGTACCTCGAGAAAAGATAGAGAAAAGAACAATGGAAAGTATTTCCCCTTCAGTAATAGAGATATAAGCCAAATACTTTATAGTATATAGCAAGAAACAAAATACTACAGATACATGGGAACCTCAGCAGCAAAATACATAACAACAACAGCCTATTGTTGTAATAGGTACCAGTATCCCTTTAGGGTCAAGGAAAGAGGAGATTATTCCTACATCTCCGATGACCCCAATGACCACATACACCCCAATTTCATCACCATCAAGAGAGGAAGACCAGAGAAGTAAGGATCAAAGAATTTTTTCCATTTACAGGGAAATTAAATCAAAGAACCAAGCACTCAAGGCCACCACTTTTTCACAGATTTGGAAACAAACAAACACCACCCAGCACAAGCTTCTGTCAGCTTTTGATGCAGAGAAGAAGAAAATGCAGGTTGCCTTCTTGGAGCCTAAAGTTGCTCAACCCAAATCAGTAGAAGATTACAAGAAATCTATCTTCTCTTTTGACACAGATACAATCCATCCCATTGACCAGATGGACTTCCATAAGCAGTCTGGAGAAATGCTTTATAGCACCATTACAAACACAGTTATGGCAGCAGCTAAGATTAAGGTTTCACTAACTAATATTCAAGCACAATTAAAGTTAGAAAGATTTTATTCTCAGGCCAAAGACACAAAGATAAATCCTTAGGAGGATTTTATCATTAAACTGGGATATGATCCCAATGATGTAAAGGCAACTGAAGAAATTATCGAGGGCAAGAATGTAGATATAGCAACATTGCAGAATTAGCTTAAGCTCCCCTCCACTAAAGATCCACAAGCCAAGGAATATGGAGAGTAGGAGAAGCAAAAGGAGAATCTGTTCAAGATCATCATTGAACAAAACAATTAGATTTCAAAGATGGAAAAGGATATGGAGACACTCATGAAAGAAAAAGAGCAACAAGCTAGTGCAATGCAGGTTATTCCATTGGTTGTAATCCCAGTAGAAGGTACATCGACAGCCGAGGCATCAACATCAGCCACAACTTCAACAACAATTGTCACAATAGGAGGACAGTCTGACAATACACCAACAGATTTGACTAAGGCCATGGAAAATATGACTATTAAAGACCAATAAATTGAGAAATTAACTTAGAAGTTAAATAATTTGTCATAATAGAAACTCAAAGTAGATAAAAGCCTACCTTCGAGAAATTCATAGAGGTAGATGAGGTTTACTGAAAGTTAACCGATTTTAAACTGCCAGATGAACATAGATTGGAAACATTGTGTGAGTTACTAGAGTAAACAATCATAGGATCTCCAGAAGGACATCAATAGCTAGTTTCTATTCTTGAGGTCCAGTGACCAACAACAAGACAGAAAAATAGTGCAAGCTAGATGCAAAAATTCAGTTTCCTAAATTTTTGAACTATTTGTGTAAACAATTTTAGATAATTTAGGATTTTTTCCTTGATATTATAAAATCAAGATGCTTTGTAGTTTTTCTATAAATACTTCATATTTCGAAGTAGTAAGGGTTGATTTTTGTATGGAAAAAAATGACTATTGATGTAAAGCTACTCCACAAGTTCTCGTGGACAAATTTTTGGTAATACATAAGCTTTTCAGGATTCCTATGTCAGATGTTGTTTGTAAAGTGATATTCTCTCTTGTAATTGTGTTTTCCTTTCTCTGTAATTTCACATGTATTTCTAATATACTTTGTTCAAAGAAAATAAAGAATCTGAATTTGTTTAAATACACTCAGTTCTACCTTTTGAACAATTTCGATGTTTTCAACCGAAGTTAAGCAATATCATTCTTAATTGTTTTGTGTTTAATGGATACTTGATCATTTCCTCTTTCCCATCTCATCAAGCATATAAGATCCAACGAATCTACCTATGTTTCCCTGTTAAACTCATATGTCATTGCTGAAAAGATCCACCTAAAGAAAATTGACTTCATTACCCAATGATCCCTTCTTACATTATCAACCAAACAACTAGACAATCAATTCAAAAATCAAACCTTGAACTTTCACACCTAGCCTAAAATTCTAAAATCAAACAAAGCTAAATATAATAGAGAGATCCCTCTCTAAGTTTAGGAGGGCTAGCTTCTAGAGTTAAAAGTGGTTTTGTTGTTACCTTTGCATTTCTTTCATAGCCTTAGGAAATACATAGTGCTAATAGATTGTTCATCCTTGGGCAGATTTCAGTTATTAGTCACATGCACTTTCAGCTGAAGAGCCAATATATCTTACCAGTTGAACAAGTACATAGACATATAGAATCTCGCTTGCTCATCCTTGGGTGGATTCTGGGCATTAGTTACATGCACTTTCAGCTGAAGAGCCAACATATCTGACTAGTTGAATGGCCTTCCTTCATTCGCCAACTAGTCCAACACAACCACCCAATTCTGCGGAAAGGTCTTTATGCTCTCTTGATCGTACAAGTGGCATTTAAAGGTGATCAAGAGTTGGTATGCATTTTTGAGTGACTTAGTCTTGTAGACCTAAGTAGGTGTCAACCTAAACTTCGATGGCTCTTTCACCCAACACTTCATGATGTCTCTAGTGTTCACATTGTTGTTGGGGGTATAGAAAAGTTCATCCATGTGGTTCACCAGATGTGGTAAGTGATACATTTGATATTTTTTCGGCCTAAAGTTAGCAAGTTGTGTTCCACTGGCACTACTAAATTTCATCATCTAGGGATCGGTATGTGAGACAATCCAATGAATGATGTTCGCACATTGGAAGTCAGGGTACCTACATGTAACCTTATATAATCCTGACTTGTGGATGTTGACATAGACCTGTTGATCTTCCAGATCTTCCTTGAAGCTGCCTACAAATATGTCCTTAATTTCTTGTCATGTTATATCCATGTCCTTCTCTATGAACAATTGTGTGTCTACATAGACTGGCAAGTTCATTGACACCTATTCAACTACATCTCCATTGATGCTCTCGATAGTATCCTTTGATGTAGCTCTCTTGGAAGCCATGTTACCTATATTGTTGAAAAGCTTCTCAACAACTGATATACTTGGAGACAGAGGACACTCATGGCCTGCAAATGTTAGCTTGAAATTGAAATCACTTCAATACATATCAAGAAACAAACTGGGCAACTTCTAGGAAATATTGCACAATTCAGGGTTTCAGAGGTGAGGGATTGTCAGTTGGATCTATGCATTGCACATTCCCAGTTGTGAGTGAGGAGGTGATGCTAACTGGAACTGTGCAATGCGCAGTTCAATCTCGCTTGTGTTGGCTGGGACTATGCATTGCGCAATTCCAGTGGCCAAGGCTCTGGGACTGGTTCCTGGAAATTCACAGTGCACAGTTGGAGTCAATCATTGGAAGCCTCTGTGCAATTCCTGGAGCCAAGGTAGAGCCTTGAGATCCAGAAATGCACAACGCATGCCAAGAAGAGCTAGATCCAGACCAAGGAAGCCCAGATCTACCCAAGGGCAACATGAAAACGAGAAAATCTGAAAGTGTGAGTGATGGTTGGTGCAGGTCTGAGTGAATGCTGATGCATGAAATCAAAACAAGCGTACAAATCATTCAAACAAAAGAACAATGAAGCTTATGGAGAGAGTCATTGTAATGATGATCGTTAGTACAAAAACTAGGTTATGCATGTGACACTTAGGAAAGGCAATGCAAAACTTAAAACAACACTTCTATAAGTGAAAACAAATCAAAACACCAGTAGTCATTTAGTAAAATGGGTAAAACAACACTCTCATAATCCAAGGAAAAAAAAGCGATAGAAAAAGCTGCAAAAGACTAGAAAAGCAAGACTTACCCAGAAAAGTTGTGACGACTATGCCAAAGGTTCCTATATCTCCTTTGGAATGACAAAGCTCAAAGATCGAATGTGAAAATGAGTTATAGAAGTTCCCATTAAATATATTTGATCAATTTAGGGTTTATAATGTGAAGGCCAAAAATCTAGGAAAAAGTGACACATGGCGGAAGTTTCAAAAAATAACTCAAGTGTAACTCCAACTGCTAAAAATAGATCCCTATTTTCTAGGGATGCATTTTCACTTTTTTTTTCTTTATTCTTTTTCGGGAAAGGATGTCATGCATGCATGGAGAGATTGTGCAATTCCGGGGAGAACTGGGCACCTCACTAGCATATGCATCAGGCAGCTATTGAGGGAAAGCTTCTACACAATTTCCCAGCTGAAGAATGTTGAAGAAAAGTGTAACTAGGTTCGGTATTTTCCAATGTAATTTTTATCTTTGTACTTGGCAAGAAAAAAAATATTATTTTT
This sequence comes from Pinus tabuliformis, assembly GCA_031772625.1. Classification (NCBI taxonomy): domain Eukaryota; kingdom Viridiplantae; phylum Streptophyta; class Pinopsida; order Pinales; family Pinaceae; genus Pinus; species Pinus tabuliformis. Next base: position 1,347,821,451 of record CM062819.1, read on the forward strand.
ATAAAATTATATGAATGTGTTTCTTGCTCGTTCCATAGGTCTAGGAAAGTCAAAGAGTCAAGATTATGTTAAAGAGCTCCTTATGCGCATTTATGTAATGTACATGGGTCAACCTAGTGTCAAGAAGCCCTCCAAGACAAGCACCATTCTTAACAAAGAAGACTACAAGCAAAACGATGAAGAGAACATCATGTTGGCCTGCAAAAATGAATTAAACAATTAAAATATGACATGTAGGCACATATAAATGATACAACAATTCACTTGGTCATGTTGTCTCAATTACAGGATCAAACCACTATAAATAGGTGTGTAAGGTTCATAATTACAGTTAGATAATTTCAGATATCTCTGCAACTTCAGAGGTGCAGGAACTCGTATTCCTTTGTGATCTCAGATGGGTACAAGACTGAGTTTCTTTGTATAATAGTAAGGATCAGACTTCAGATGGACAACCTCACAGTAATCTCGTATGGGTGCCATTGAAATGGTTACAATCTCAGCATAGGTAGAATGATTAGAGTTTGTCTCAGCATGCTAGACAGTATCATGAAGGCCTCGGTATAGAAAGAAAATGCAATCACAAAATCTCGGCATAACTAGTGATGACAAGGATCTCAAGGATCCCACAGTATCATACACAATCTCGACACAAGTATGATAGAAGGATCTAACAGTGATTCACTTATCTCGATATATTAAGTTGCATTCAGGATCCTATCATAGTGATAGTCACAAAGGCTATGATCTCAATGAAGGTACAATTATGATGAGACTATCATGATATCAGTGGATCTACAAGTAGCTCTCCTATACATATCACATTATGAAGATCTCATTGATGAATACCTCAGTGATGGTGCAGCAATGATGATGATCTCAGTAGTAACAAAGGAATATGAATTGTGTCTTGGTCTTGGAGTGGCATAAAAGGTCAAGTATAACGGTCTTGGTGTTCGTCAATTAGAATCTCTATAAGAAGAATTATGTGCGGGTTTTCCTCTCCAAGAGGGAGAGGTTTTGGCCCTGGGAGAATGCCAACTTCTTTTGTTCTTCTCTCTTTGTTTTGGTAGCATTTTGATGAAGTAAACACACACACTCATAATAAGAAGAAGATCAAGATAAGATAAATAGTAAAAGCATTTCACAAATTGTTATCAAGTATAGAAGAATCTATCTAATGCTAAATCCCCTAGGTTCTTCAACATGGTATCACATCTAAGGTGTAGAAATCAAAGGAAGGGCAACAAAAGAGACATACAAGGATCAGTCCTCAAAAATGGAATCAAAGTAAGGTTAAGGGTTTTGTCAAGAATAAAGGATCAAGTCTACAACAAGCAGTCTACATCAGCAAAGAACCTTTTCTCCATAGTAATCATCAAAAAGGTCGCCAAGGACCTTACCAATATGACTACAAAGCAAGATAAATAAAAGTCAAATATTATCATCTAGAGAAGGTCAAAAATTCGAGAAGCAATACTAATCTACACTACAACAAAAGGAAAACATAGTACCTTTCACAGTCTCGGTGCTAGCCTCAAAAATTGGGTGTCATTACAACCCATCATAAGACAACAATCTTAATGACTTAAGAAGTTTCTATGATTGGTATTGACAAATGCTCGAAGGCCACAAATATCTTTGCTCATGCTAAGTCAAATCAAGCAAGGTTCTCTTCTAGCAAGGAGCATTCCAACAAGGTTACAAAGATATACTGTCACAACATACATTACAACAATATCACTTTAGAAGGAGAACACAATGCCACATCTAGGGTGGACATCATGACAGTGCTCTCAAAATTCTTGATTTCGATTCCATACCCCACATTCAAGGAATTAACTAATCTCAACATATCATAAAAGGTAGTAGTGCTTGGTGCTGAACAATGCAAGGAAGTCTCGAGAAAAGTTATAGAACTCTATTGTACTAGGCAACTCAAGCAATAATTGAAGGAGATCATTCAAGAAATAATCAAGGTGAAGATTTCATCTTCACATGACAATTACTTATCTTTTCATTCTATATTCAAGTTTGGTTAAATGACTTCATGATTGCAAGGACATCTATGAATTGGATGGGTTATCAAGATTCCTTGCATGAAGAAGGAGAATAGACATAGTCCACTAAGTAGTTGAAGTCATCAAAAAGTCTCCTCTGAATTTATGAAAAGGGATATTTATGAAATATTCTCTCACATAGAAAAATTGGAGACATCAAAGTGATGTAGATGATAAACTCATTCTCTTAAGGTGAAATAAATAAGGTCTAATGAAATCTGATCTAAATGAAAGTAAAAAGGCATCAAAGGATTCTAGGAATGAAGACAACCATCATTGATGCACTGGAAAGGTAACAAATATCCATGAACAAGAAGGTTAGCTCATTCAACAACTAGTAGTCTCTATGCAAGATAGAGAAGGACAAGTTTATGGCAAAAATGTTGAAGGTTCAAAGAACTCAACCATGTGCAGAAAAGGAAAGCAAGGTTGGTCCTCATGCAAGACAAAATAAGTATAGTTAAGATTCAATGCTATAGAAAGATTTTGGAAGCTCATATCACTAAAATATGGAGGAATCTGAAGAAAAGGGCCAAGGAAAGAGGGAGTAACAAATCTCTCCTATGAGTAAGATAGTATCCCTCACAAAAAGGTCCTATCATAAGCTCCTAGATCTTGTGATTATGATAATAAGATGCATCATGGCATCATGGAAGCATTAGAAGCAAGAGCTCGTGAAATCACCATGGGAATCATGAAGGAAAAAATGGACAAAATCTATAGCATTCAAACATGAAGTATATAGCTCTTGGGATTCTCGTTGAACATTGAAGGAAAGACAGATGTCATCCTAGACAAGGCTCATCATACATCAAGGAAAAAAGGAAACATCTGCCAGATGGGGATATGCAAGATCCTCAAGGTTCTCTGATGGAATCCTCATCAGAGGGTTCACTAATCTAGAGAGGAAGCAAGTGTTTCATTAAGAACTCCAACTTATGGAATTCATGGGATGATGGTGTGATGACATGAAGCAGATCAAGGGATTGAAGATCTTTTCAAACAAGGAAGCTATTGGAAGAAGCCTAGATGACCTAAAGGTAAAATGAGGTATGTATTCTTGTATTTAATATTATAATGTCATGTCATATGGTTTCAGGTAACATGGATCATTACTTCTATCTTGAGAAGCATGATCAAGAGAAAAAGGATCTTCTCCTCTGAAATAATGCAGGAAGGCATAAGTCACACTAGATGAAATCAACATAATATGTCCTCATATGATGTATGAGGTAGCTGACTAAGAAACTCTGATTGAAAGCTCCTAGAAATGGAATGTGTGAGGAAGGAAGAGATCGTGAGATATGCAACCATTATGAAGGTGATAAACATCCAAAAGACCAAGAAGATTTGACTAGGAAATCTCCTGGAATGATATGAAGACTCTGATGAAAGTCTGAAAAAGATGAAGACCCTTGACAATGGATATCTTTGGAGATGTGTCAACATGTATGAAGGATGATGATACCTACAAGAAGATGTCATGATGAAGAGCCATCTTGAAAGGTACAATTTGATTTAATTTTATTCTTTGATTTCTTGAATAATATTTGCATGAGTTCATGCAGGGCTACTGGCACAATAGTTGTAAGTACAAGTACAACTAGCATTCATTTGGTGGATGGAAATTCCTGAAAGAAACATGATGACAAAAAAGTAGCCATATGAATAAGGTTCTATATATGTACCAAGAAGGCCACTTTCCATGAAGAAAGGAATTACATGACAGAATAAGAAGGAAAGTGATCGATGGTTGTTTCCCTACAAGGAAGAAGCTCAACTAAATTTCATGACATCAAGGAGAGAAGTTGATCAAGCAGCTGAAGGACCTAGAAAGAAAAAGTTTTTGACATATAGAAAAGTCCCTAGCTAAGAGGGAACTCTGACAAGTCCATGATCAAGAGGGAATTTGAATTAAGATCACCCTTGATTACAAAGGAGTGACAATTGTGTTTTTCCATGTCATGTGTCAAGCACTAGACCAGGACTAACAGTTGTAAGTCTAGATGAAGGCCATGAATGGAAATGTAGACACATGATAGACACAACATTCTTATCTTCACTTGGGAAGAAATAATGGGAGGATTAGGTAATCATATAGCATCTGATATTCTTTGAGGATATGTAGGGAATCCAAGACAAGAGTAGGCAAGAGGATCGATATTCTTTGAGGGTTGGGAACCCAAGATAAGAATAGTCATAGAAGGTCATACTCAGTGAACACCCAGGTGGGTATGTACCTTGAGATATAATGATGAAGGTGTCTATAAATCATTGGTCTCACCAGCATTGTAGCTCATGGTCTCATGGAGAGATGGAGTTGTTAGTCAACGCCTTGCACTATAACAATGTTGATTGATACAATGCTATACAAATGAGATTACCAATCTAATTCTTCTTATGAGAAATTATTCAGATTGAGAATAACCAAGTTCCATTGTAAATACCTCCCTACTAAAGAGGGAGTGTTGAAGAAAAGTGTAACTAGTTTCGGCATTTGTCAATATAATTTTGATCTTTGTACTTGTCAAGTAAAAGAAATATTATTTTTATAAAATTATATGAATGAGTTTCTTGCTCATTCCATAGGCCTAGGAAATTCAAAGAGTCAATATTATGTTAAAGATCTCTTTATGAGCATTTATGTAATATACATTGGTCAACCCAGTGTCAAGAAGCTCTACAAGACAAGAACCATTCTTCAACAAAGAAGACTATAAGCAAAACGATGAAGAGAACAGCATGTTGGCCTGCAAAAATTAATTAAACAACTAAAATATGACATGTCGTCTCATATAAATGACACAACATTTCACTTGGTCATGTTGGCTAAAATACAGGGTCAAACCACTATAAATAGGCGTGTAAGGTTCATAATTATAGTCAGATAATTTTGAATATCTCTGCAACTTCAGAGGTGTAGTAACTCACATTCGTTTGTGATCTTAATGGGTACATGACTAATTTTCTTTGCATAACAATAAGGTTCAGACTTTGAATGAATAACATCATAGTAATCTCGGATGGGTGCCATTGAAATGGTTACAGACTGGGCATAGTTAGAATGATAAGAGTTTGTCTCAACATGCTAGACAGTATCATGAAGGCCTTGGTATATGAAGAAAACATAGTCACAAAATCTTATCATAACTTGTGATGACAAGGATCTCAGGGATCCCACAATAGCATACACGTCTCAGCATAAGTATGATAGAAGGATCTCACAATGATTCACTTATCTCGACATACATTACGGTGCAGTCATGATCCTATCACAATCATAGTCACAAAGGCTATGATCTCATTGAAGGTATAGTTATGATCAAACTTTCATGATATCGGTGGATCTGCATGCAACTCTCCTATACATATCACATTATGAATATCCCGTTGATGAATACCTTGGTGATGGTGCAACAATGATGATGATCTTAGTAGTAACAAAGGAAGAGGATCGGTGTCTTGGTCTTTGAGTGGCACAGAGGGTCAAGTATAATGGTCTTGGTGTTCATCAATTAGAATCTCTATAAGAAGAATTATGTGTGGGTTTTCCTCTCCAATAGGGAGAGGTTTTGGCCCTGGCATAATTCCAACTTCTTGTGTTCTTGTCTCTTTTTTTTTGTAGAATTTTGATGAAGTAAACACACACACTCATAATAAGAAGAAGATCAAGATAAGATAAATATTAAAAGAATTTCACAAATTGTTATCAAGTATAGAAGAATCTATCTAATGCTAACCGCCCTAGATTCTTCAACAAAGACATGTTTTCAGTTGGGTCTGTGCAATTGTAGAGTTGAATCTCACTATGGGATTGAACTGCACATTTCTTGAGAGAAAAGTTGGTTTCCCTTTAGGATTGTGCAACTCATCAATGCAACACTGGAACCAGATTGCAACCAAGTCAAGAGGTTAGCTTATGGTTAGACAACAAAGCAAGTAAGAAAACACAAGTTGTAACACAAAAGATAAAACTCAATGAAAGCACAAGTATTTGGGTCAGTGCAAGATAAGTTGCTAGGATTTTTAGGAGGGAGGCTCCAAAACAAAGCTTAGGAAAAAATTTGGAGGGCGGTTGTAGTCGCTACAACAGGTTCTCCTTCCATCAGTCTAATAAAAAAACACATAAAAAAAAGGTTACAGAGAATCTTGTACCAATTGATATTTCATTTCTTCAAAACTCCATCATCTTGATACGTTGTGTAAAGAAGTTTTGTGCACCTACAAGGTACCCTATAGGCTCCTACATGATCACTTCTATCATGTGGAAAAACACAGATATGAGGTTACACAAAATGAAGGTTCTATGCACCTACAACACACCTGTAGGGTGTTATAAGATCACCACCAACATGGAAAAAGCATAGTCTTGATTTCAGAGAAGAATGCACCATCAAAAACAAGAACATGAGAACCTATAGGACCTCTTGTAGGGTGCTTCAAGATCATCATCATAGCAGAAGAAGCATGCATACAACACTCCAAAGTGTATTTGATCACCCAACCAGCAACAACACTTGCATGAAAGACAAAGGACCTACATCATTGAAGTGTAAAATTTTATATTGCGGGAAGCAAGGGAAACAAGGAAATTACATCTCAGAAGACACTCAAAATCAACCTCACCCATGTCCATATCTTCCATGCAACAAAAGAAATCAACACATCAGCTTCAGAACCACTAAAGGAAACTTCAACAGAAGTGTCAACAACATCAATATTTCTTGCAAAAACACACGCAGGATAAGGCTCATGTTTCCAATCCTTTAAAACTTTCCTACGAACTTATTTTAGCTTGAAAAACATTGCAATTGTATGAAGGAAAAGTTTTTTTTATAGCCAAACTTAGTAGCACAGAAGCCTCGGCTTTATCTAGCAGTTAGCTTCACTTTTCCACCAAGACACCCGTGCGTGTGGGAGAGGAACAAGACAAAAGTGAAGAGGACTTGAGAAAGTGGATTGTAATCATTTAATCATGATGGAGGACAAGGAGTGCGAAGGATAAGTGAGGGCCAAATCAGTTAACAAAAAACACTCTGAGTTTATTTTGCATGCAATGAAAAAAGAGAAAAATATTTAAAATAATAATAATAAAGAAATAAAAAATAAAATGTGGACCCACTACCTCTTGGCATGCAAATATTAGTTGCTATAGGATTCGGGTTGTGTACTACAAGGAGAAACAAAACTGCTACAGGAAGAACATAGTTTCTACAGGAAGGGACATCACTGCTACAGGAAGAACAAATTTGTTACAAGAATCTAATAGAGTTCTATAAGAAGGAAAATTTCACACTTAAGCCTTGGGAAGCAAGGAAATATTCAAAGGAAATGGAAAGGGTGCAAACAAAGTTGTTACAGGAAGAAAACATAGTTGATACAGGAAAGAACGGAGGTGCTATAGGCAGCAGGAAAGTCACATATTGCTACAAGAAGTTTGATAGTGGACAGGATTTCCCTCAAACCTCAAGAAAGATGAAAGAATCATGAGAGAAATCGTAAGTGCATATTCTCCTTTGGTACTTGTGGAAAATAAGATGGGAAACCTCTTTAATTATTCAACGACACATCTTGTAGCAAATTTTTTATAAAAGTTGAGAATAAAAAATGTAGTATGGGTGTTTCTTTAAGCATGATGAGAAGGGGAATTAAATTATTTTTGAATATAGTTTGAAATCTTCTCTCTTACAAACAATGTAAACAAATTGATCATTATACCACTCTCTTTAAAAACAAGCTAAGTGCACAACAAACTCCAAAACTTATGGCAATAAATGGAAAATTCATTGTTTCATAGTGTTAAAAGTGGAGGAGGACTTAGCAAAAGAATAAGTTGAGATTGAGAGGGGAGAAATCAAAGAAAGGATAAGAAGAAAGGATAGAAAAAAGAGCATAAAGAAAGGTTGAGAAAAATCCAAAGGAAGAAATTGAAGAGCATGCATAGTTCCATTCAATAGAGGAAGCTACATCCACATTAGTGTGGGACATCAGAAAAGTCATATAGGGCATAAAAGAAGAACAACATGGAAAGAGATGAATAGATTGCTCAAAGGATGAGCAACAATTTCAATTGGGGGTATAATGGGCCTCCAAATTAGACACAAATTAAGGCCCGTCTAAACTTTCCTAGGCACACAAAGGCTATATTAAATCCCTCCTTCTGCATTTAATATTGTTTTTTAGCTTTAATGTGTTCTTAGGAAGCTTTAGAGACAATTGCATATTATGTGCCTAATATTATTTATTTTTGCAGAATATTGAGAGAATATGGAGTAAATTATGATAATATAGGGACTTTATCCCTACTATAGGATGGTCCAAGATTGGATAATAAATTAATTGAATATCATGAAATTATTGACAAATTTTGGAGCTCCACTGATTGAGAAACTCTAGGAATGTGTTTCCTGTTAGTTAATGAAGATTCCTAGTGTTGGGAACCAAATCCACTTTTTGAGGGATTTTGGAGGAGAAAGTTGCCTCCTTTCAAGGAGAATACTTCCTCATCTATTTGTATGAGTACCAATTCAAATTTTCCTCTAGACGCGTGCATTTCTTAGTTTTCTAGTGGAGAAAACTTGTTATTTCGCAGCTCCACTTTCATTTCCAACAGGGATGTACTTGGATTAATTCAAATAATGAATTTTGGTGCCATTTTTAGCTTCTAAAGCTTGGTCTCCTTCATAGGATTATGAGTTTCCTTGGGCTTGGCCATCCCAAGAACCTCAGAGCCCTATTGTACAATTTATTTATTTCCTTTGAATGTCTTTTTCACTTTTTATTTCTTTATTTACTATTCATGCTTATTTTGTTGTAGGTTACATTGGTTAAATGATTAAAATGAGTTGTTGTTAAGGTTATTTTCATATTCACAAGCATTATTCATCGTTAGAACAACTTTGAAAATTCATATTCCTCATTGAGCTACTTAGATTGGTTTACTAGTTCACAAATATAGAATTTATGGAAGTCCCTTGTAGCAAAATAGTAGTAATTTTATGCTATTTTTTAGAACATGTTAATTAGCTTCATTTGAGTTGATTCCACTTGTATTGGGTCATAAAAACATTCAAGTTAATAAAAAAATTCACTGCATATCATTTGTACTTGATTAGGTTAGGCATTTGGTAGTTTAACTAGCTCACTAGTTCTTGAATTTTCGATTTTTAGAGTAGTAATTTTCTGCTATTTTTTAGCACATGTTAACAGGGGTATTTTGGAGTGATTCCACTTGGAACGAAGTCCTAGGAAATCCTAATTAATAAAAAAAAAATCCCATCTCATTTGCATTTTATTTACTTAGGCATTCGGCAAGTTATCTCACTTCTGTAGCAATCCTACCACTCATGTAGCAACTCCTATAACACTCTTGTAGGATGTGTAAGCTTGACCATATTTTCTCCAAAAGCTTGGTTTTTGCTTCTTAGGCTTGAATAAAAAACCCTAGGTTCTGAAACCATGATTTACTAAGACCAAAAACCTCTTAAGCGTTGTCTCTTTTCCATTGCAATTCACCTCTGCAGTTATGGTTAGTGGATAGATTCATGACTTGAAGAGAATAATGACGATTACTTTATGAAGTGCCTTATGAACTTTGTTGAAAAAATCTCTCTTAAATGCAGTGGTTGAAGAATTATTTCATTTTGTTTCATTCATTTCAAGCTATGGTTTCCATTTCCAACATTGTTATTTCTATTACATAGACTAGGCTTCCTTTTGATGTACCGCTTACACTTTGCAAATAGGTTAATGTTTACATTTGTGCAAGTAAGATTAGTATTTACATTCTTGAAAAGTAGAATAGCCTTTCCTTTCTGCTAAAGTAACTAGTATTTCATCTCTACAAAAGTAATTAGGTTTCATTTCTACAAATAAAGCAACATTTCCATTTTTGCAATTAGTTTAGGTTTGGATTTCATGACATTCACTTCATTGCATCAGATCAATGAAAGCATGACACATTGCACACTGCACATAGAGTGTTGAAACCTCTTTATTTTGTACGAACCCTAGGTTGATAACTTAAGTTGGTAGCCTCAGGATTTGAAACATTCTTGTTGCAATATTTGGGCTCATCAATCGGTATAGGGCATCATTTTAGCTTTTGAAGGGTTACAAGTAGAAGCATGCAAGGACATATGATGAAAAATTGACTTATATTCAACACTCTTTCAATAGAGTAGTCCATACTTTATACTAATGAATCCACTACTAAAACTTTCTTTAGACATTTTTCACCTTTGCCCTTAGAATATGGAAATAAAGGAATGATAGAAGACACTGCAAGTATTAAAGGATAAAAACCCCATTGATGAGATCATACAAACCCATTTACAAGTACATGAGACATTAAAGAAGTCACAAAAAAAGTACAAGGCATGGCATGACAACACATAATTGAGAAACATTCAAGGTACGAGATAGATATTGGTTGTACATAAACAAAGAAAGACTATAAATTCCTAGTAAGAAGATTAAGGCTCTATAATATGGTGATTTTGAAGTGTTGTAAAAGGTAGCCAATAAAATCTACAAACTTAGTCTACCTCCTTTTATGTATATTTGCTTCGTAGGGAATGTGTAAATTTTGACACTCCATAAGCTTTCCATGACAAATCCTACATACCATAGAGAACTTAGCATAAAAACTTAGGTAGAGTTGCAGATAAAATTTTGCAAACTAATTCCATAAAAATAGATGGGGGAAATATGAATTTTGATGGTGTGGGATGAAAGGGAAACTTATAGGCAAGACCAAATGGTCCTCTTTGGAGAAGTTAGAGGAAAAACATCACCTTTTTAAATGAAATTTTTTGGGGACCAAAATCCTATATAAATGGGGACATGTGGTCCAAAGTGGATTTACATTATTTTTTTTGGTACATTATGGGTAAAAAAATGGAGCTATTGGCTTGTAGGTCCCATTTTAGGTGCAAATCCCAATGTATATTTGGATATAAAGTCCTTTAGAGCTCATTTGAGGCCTTACAAGGGAATGTTTTGGGTTAAGACTTATGGAACAAAGTTTCCAATCTTATGAAGATATTCTAACCTTTGAGATATTTTGAATGACATGAATATTGCCTCAATCAGAGTTCATATGCAAAAGTTATGCCTCCCAAAGTTGACTTCTTGTTGGCCATCATGATTTCCATTGGATTCCATATGTACTCACATTTCTTTCACATGTAGAGTTATTCATGCATGGGATTTCAATTAGATTCTAGAGGGTCTAAAAACCTAATATTAATTGGGATCAAGGCATGCAAAAAACCTAATATTAACCATAAATAACTATCAAGTTATGTTAAATATTAGGTGACTAGGATAGGAAGGAGCTTCATTCATATTGTATTATTATTGTACCATAATTGAACATGTTACTTGGGAGTGTGATATTAAAGAAAGAATAGGAAGTAGAAGATCATGTGGCAATGATATTGGCCACAAAGTCCATAGAAACTCCATACTGAGAGCCTGTTTCTTTGTATTTGCATTTCATAACTAAAAATAAAATAGTGGTGCACAAGTCTCATCTTATACTAGTAAGTTTTTCTCATATTGGGTTTTCCTAGGGTGCATCATGTGTTATATGTGTGGATAATGTGTTATTTTCTTAGTTTCTTTCATTTTAGTTTCAACTTATTTCAATAATTTCTATGTTGAACTAGTAATATTAAATTTGTAATCTAAAGTAAAGAATTTCACAGCAAAAGGTTTTCAAGTGGATGTAACATGGGTGGTAGGGAGGAGTCATTATTATCCTCCCCACCCAAGTTCCAATCCCATAGAGATTGGCATGCTTGCTCCTTGGGAGTCATTTCTACATGAAATATAATTGGCTCACCTAGACATAGGTGGGTTTTCCATGGATGTAGCTAGTATGGATCTCCAATACATTGAACCACAAAGATATATATATATATATATATATATAATCTATTGTGACTAACTGTTCCAATGGAATATTCATAGTAGTTTATAGATCAAGCATGTATCCTAATAGTGAGCATCTATCTATCGTAAACTCTTCAAATGTTAATCAAACAAATTAGTCTAATATATGAGGTACTATGGTTTACCATGCACCACACATCATATGAAGCACACCCTTACATGATGTAAACACTTTTGGATCAACCCAAAAGTTAACAATTCCTCCTCATGAACAAAGTATTTTCGCCAAGAGAAATATTATTCCTCCTCAATTGAACTTTCCTTTTTCCCATGTGTATTTGTTGCATTCTTAAAATCACTCAGTGATTTCCCCTAAGGTTCTTCAGCACCATAAGATGTTATCTCGATATTTTGAACCTCCTATTTTGATCTCAAAAGGATCATTATATCATTTTTCATCCATCTCGATGATTTTAGAGTGGAAAATTTGTAAGAATTAGCTTGTAAGATCATTTTTGTTAACAATCCCAATTTGAAAATTTAGGGGTGAAAAAATTTAGAGGCCATTTTGAGGCCTTAACTGAGCATTTTATGTGGTCACATTCTTACTATGTATTTGTTGTAGCGGCTACAACCACCCTCCAAAAGTTTGGCTTGCATGCAAATTTCAGAGCCTACCTTGGATCTTGCGATAGATCGTCCTTGGTCACTTGTTGGTAAGTTGATGATCTCAAGATTCCCCTCCTTGATCTTAAGAGTTGTTCATGTTCTCATATTTATGCAGCATGTGTCATCTTTAGGCATAGGGATTGTGGTTTGTCATGCAAAGGGAATGTTGTTTCGCTTCAAGGGAAATCTTGTGCGTAGGAGTTGTTTTCATTACATAGACATGTTTCACACTCACTTCACGCACTCTTGTCACGAAGGTTGTTGCATCAAGAAGAGTATGTTTTATACATTCTAGATGGTCTACGTTGTATCACTAAGTGTTTGTGTGTGATCATAGTTGAGTCCTTTCACTGTTTACATCTGTTTCACTGATCTCACACTTAGCCAATCTCTCGAGCAACCTAGTCTCATCCAGATTCCCAAAACTATGCACTTTTATTCTACAACCCTCAATCTTCCTCCCTTTCCTGCCGGAACTCCACAGTGCGCAGAGACCCCAACCTCCCTTGGCATCCAAAACTGCACAGTGGTTTCCTCCAGTGCTCTTCCCCGAGCCAGAACCCATTGTCATCAGAAACTGCACAATATTGTCCCCCAGCTGCTTAGTCTGCCTTGCAACCTGAAACTGCACAGATGTGTCCTCCCAGAACCCATCCCGTTGCAATACCTTGCATCCAGAAACTACGCACTATTGGCTCTCAGCTGCCCAGGCTACACTGCACTCAGAAACTACGCAGGGGTTTCCTCCCATGACCCCCATCCCATAGCAGTGTCATGTGCCTCAAAAATGTGCAGTGTTGTCCAAGTTGCCCTATCTGCCTTGCATTCAGAAACTGTGCAGATAAGCCTCCCAGGGCCTTGTTCTGGTAGCAGTCACTATCTATTGAAACTACGCTTATCTATCTCTCAGTGGCTACAGGAAAAGGGTGACATGCTAATATCACTCCCAAGGAGTGAGGATAAGGGCCAAGAGACTAAGTGATGGAAAAAGATCAGGACCGCATGCAAACTCCGTTGGATGCATGATCATCTCGAGGGTAAGTATGGTAAGTAAAGAACACCTTTCAAAGTACATCTCTTAGTTGAGTTTGCAGGACTACTTGTCACTATCATATCATTCTGTCTTCAGTAACATGCATGTGTGCAAACACAAAAAAAGTCATTTCATGTGTTTCCTTTACATGTCTTGCTTCCTTTTCACTTGTTTGACAAACTATCGTCTTCGAAATGTTGATTTCCATGTCATGCTTGTGACCTTGTTCTGGTGATATCGAAGGTTTTTCTATGTGTGTATAATTTGTGTTCACTATGTAAACATCTATCGCACTCACACACGAAGTTGTAAGCAATTTCGCGCAAGTGGTGTCACGGTCATTTAATGATTTATCTCAAGTGTTGCACTTGTCGCTCTCAACCTTTAGGAAGTCACATTGAGACATGTTGTCTTATTAGTTTGAGGTGTCTTACCATCGAGTCATGTTGAATGTGTGTTCACAAGGTCATGTATACACAAGTTCACTCGCTCACACACAGCCATTTTTCCAAAAATTTGTAGACTGGACCACCCTCCATCAGTCGGGCCTCCATTGAGCTACAATGCACAGTCTCAAACCTCAGTGACCAAGCACTATTGCCCAAAAATATGTAGAGCTTGAGGCTTCCCTCCAAGTAGTCTATACTGCCAAATTCTGGAACCAACCCAGCTGATTGTCACCCAGAACAACGCAAAATTTTCCTAAGAATCCATCTCAGCCTGCGCTTCCTGCAAGCCTCACTATCAAGCCTCCAGCTGGTCAAATAGAGAATTTGGCTTAAGTAGTGACCCAAGGCTACACTCATCCCCAAAAATGTGCAGAAGTTGTTAACTTTCTTACCTGCACTGCCTGAAGAAATTGTGCAGATATGAGGGATAGGCACCCGCTTCCTGTCACTGCATTGTCTTGAGAAATTTCACAATTTTGTCAGGAAATCCCCCGATCGGCCTACTCACCACTCCTCCTAAAAATTGCACAATTTTTTCAGGTAGTCCACCTATTTCCCGGCACCCCACTCAGCCTGGAAACTATGCAGACATCAACCTTCTTGACTTCCTCCCAGATCTACGCAGTTCTAACCAGCAAGCTCCTGTAGCTTGATCCCGATCTCCTGCTGAAAATTACGCAGTTTTCACTACCAGTGCTTCCTACTGACCGCACTGCCTCCTAGGAAAAATTGCACAATTTTTCCTCCCAACTGAGCCATCTCCCACAATTGTCACTTCTACCCCAGACTACTCAATCCAACCTCTCAGTGACCTCTGTGCAGTTTTTCCCGACAGTGTCTAGGAACCTTGCATCTCAGCCTAGCATGTGCTCTACACTGTTTCAAAGCCTTGTCCTTTCTCCCGGTCACCTGCACCTGGAAACGAAAGACAATGCATCATGGTAGACTAGGGGAATTTTGGATTGATTTTGTCTCGTCATGAGTGATTGCAGAAACATGTATATGGATGAGACATGGCGTGACAACGAACATGATGAACAAGGAGCACATTCTATAAGACTCGCTCACGGTTGGATGAACACATGAAGCATACCAAGTAGCAAGCGAAGGAGACACATTCGCATGCATGAACCATCAAGTGAACACTAAGACCATTGAAGACTCCGAACACTTTTCCATGCGGAGGTGAAGCTATCGTACACCATGGGCACACTCATCACTCAGCAACACAACAACTCAACACGAACAACGCATCCAGCATGTGCATACCAACATTTTCATGTTGAGTCGTGTCATTAGTTGCCTCGGTCACATCACTACATTGGATCATACTTTTGTAGTCAATGTAATGTAACGTGGAAGTCCAAGAGACCCACAAATGAAGTTAAAGAGTCATGTAAGTCAAAGACTCATGTAAGTCAAATAGTCATGAGGGAAGTCGAAGAGTCACGAGGGCTAGTTTCACCCTTGGCTATATATACCCCTCATTTGTACATGCAAAAGACTTTTCACCTTGTCTCCTCCTACATAGCCTTGAAAGTTTGTACTCTCTTATTTGAGGAGCAAGCAATGGCTCTAACGCCCCACTATTGGGGTTAGTGATGTATGGTGTATAGATGTGTCTTGGAGCTTTTGCTTAATTCAGAAGCTTTTTAACAGGCCAGTGCATTTTCACACATGTATTATTTTCGTTTGTAAGACGATTCTTTGGATGCTTGTAATGCATGTTGCTTTAACCTGTACTAAGATAGTTGAACTATTTCAGTTGTTTTAGTGCATATGTTGTTGGAAATGTGTTGTATTAGTTGTTATCGTTGTCTCGCCTGTGTGGACTACTCCATCAGACACTAGACAAATTCATTCTTGTAAACTTGTTATAATGACTGTTGCACTCGTGTGGACTACTTCACTGGGTGTTGTACGTGTTATTTGTTCAATTTGTGTTTGTGACTGCCACCTCTGTTTGGACTACTCCGCCAGAAGTTGTGAAAATATTATTATGTTGTGTGTCTCTAACTGAGTTGGGACTCTTCCCTTTTGACTTGAGACTCACTCTCACCCTTCCCCTCTACAGTGAAAGAACTTTGACATTAGCGACACTAAGCACTCACCAGGCACACAAACCTCGTTGTTTGAAGATTAAGTGAACCACTCTCATGTGTTTAAAAGCAAGAGCTAAGGAATATCTTTAAGATAATGGCAACCAGGCCATCATACCAGATGAGACTCCTACACCAAATGGTGTGAGGTCTAGTTGGGACTTCATACCGGGGAGATCCCTTGAATGTTGGCGGGTCCAGCACCGTCAACAAGACCTTGATTCCATAATCTACAAACTTTTATCCTTCCAATAGCATGAGTATCACCTCAATAAGAGCTCGTATGACAAAGTAATGTCTCTAGGAAGTTGACCTATCATGATTTACGACAATAATTTGAGAATATACCACATTAGCCCTTGTTACTTATGGAAAAGTGTTTACACGTATGAATACTATGAAGAAGTCTCTAAAAGGGTTGATGTGTAACTCATATTAAAATTTGAATGGGTCAAATCTAACCCCTATTTGGTTATCAAGTTATGTTCAAACCATGACACTAGGAGGAAAAGGTGTTCCATTCTATTTTCTTGCATTTTGTTCCATGGTAGAGCATAGTAGCTAAGTATGGATATATATAAATAGAATAACATAGAGGTTTTTTTTCCGTAGCAACCTATGGACCACAAATCTCAAGAAAATTCATATAGAGTGCCTTCTCCTTTGTACTTACATCATCTCCATTCTAAATGATATAGAGTAAAACAACCTCACCTTCCATATGGGTTTTCTCTCATATGGGTTTTCTATAGCATATTTTGGTGTTTATTGTGGTTTGTGAATGAATTAACCCTTCATAGCATATATTTTGGTTTGTTTTTGTATATCTATTATAACAAACTTTCAAGTGGAGTATCCACAATAATTTGTAGATCATATTGGTATCAGAAAGAGACTATTTCGGAATTTTGTGGGTTTCCATAAAACCATAAAACCCTAACCATGTCCAATGAATATGTTTATAATAACCATCAATATCTAATAGAGGAGAGATCCTTAAGGATGGAAAAAGTTTCAAATAACAATCGTGATATGAACTTCCTTATCGCAGATATGGAAAACAATTTGAAATCAACGAAGATGAAGGTTCCAACTAAGAGGTCATATCTTATGGAAAATCAGGGGTCATTAAGATTCAAGGAGTCTAAGAAAGAAATAGAAAAAGAGAAGTTTAGTTTGAGTGTTGTGAA
Organism: Pinus tabuliformis; assembly: GCA_031772625.1. Classification (NCBI taxonomy): domain Eukaryota; kingdom Viridiplantae; phylum Streptophyta; class Pinopsida; order Pinales; family Pinaceae; genus Pinus; species Pinus tabuliformis. The sequence goes on from CM062819.1 coordinate 1,347,838,848, forward strand.
CCATTCATGATCCCTTCTCAATATGGAAGCAAAGATGTACATCAATCCATATCAAGGCGAGATCAATGCTTTGAAATTAAATCATTGGTTGTAGTAGTTAAAATATTACTTTATTTTTCACCACATAGATGAGATATGGAAAATTTTATTTGCTCATTTGAAATTAGAGGGCCATAGCCTAACTTGGTGGGAAATCCACACAAAAAACCTTAGGATAAAGGGATATCCTCTAGTAAATAAGTTGGAGGATTTGAAAACTCTCATAAAGTCCCAATTCTACCTTATCAAGTGTGTAGAGGAGTAGCGGATCTAGTGGTATTACTTGAGGCAACGATAAGGGAAAATTGTACAACACCAAATTTAGGAAGAGGGAAATAATGTTGGGTATTTCTCCTGAGAACCCAAACAAATTATTTTGGGGGTCTACATATACAATAAAGTGATGTTGTTCAAACCCATAATGGTGGACGAGGCTTGTGTGCAGGTGTAGTACTTGGAAAACATAGGCTAGAAAAAAGGTAGCCAAGTGGTTCAAAGGAGAACGAATGTTAGAAAGATTTCAAGGAGGGGAAGAAGAAGTGGAAATGGATGAAGGAAAAGTATACAACATTTACGACACATCATTGCAAATATGTACACAGCCACTACAACATTAATGGTTTGGAAATTGCATTTAGAGCTAAGCCCAAAGAACCAAAAGGAGGATGGAAAGAGAAAGAATCATATTGGAATAGATGCAAGAAATAAGGTAGAAAGAAATTATGAGGTGAATAAAATTATTATCTACACGTTAGTGTAAAAGGAGGTGAATCTAAGTATCCTTCATTAATAGGAAGAGGAGATGAGAAAAATATTCCATATAAAGATATAGGTCAAAAAGACAAAGATTGATGTTTAGTTCAAATTAGGTTCACAGGAAAATATCATAGCATCAAACTAGTCAAAAAACTTGGATTGGAGGTTCATGATCATCCTAGACCATATTTGTTGAGATGGGTCAACAAGGACGTAGAGATACAGGTAGCCAAACCGTGTAAAATTACATTTGCTATAAGTGTGGATTTTATTAATGAAGTAGAATTGAATGTAGTTCCACTTGATGTAGGTGGATTTGTGCTTAGAAGCCCATACATGTACATGCAAGGTACAATCTTCATGTAGAAATCCAACCAATATTGCCTCATCAAGGACGAAAAATCCTCCATCATCAATGTGAACAAGGGAAAGTCAAATATTTCCCTAGTAAGTACCAACCAAGCGAAGAAATGGATTAGTTCTAGAAAGAAGTATGTTTTATTATTCCCAAGATATAATAATTATGTAGAAGAATCAATGAGATCAAAGGAATCCCTGGAGGAGTGCACCAAGAAATAGAGACAATACCTAAAAGAGTTGCTACAAGCATACAAGTGAGTGTTTTGAAAGCCTAAAGGTCTACCACCCAAGAGGGAAGTAAAGCAATATATACAATTGTTTCTAGACTCTCCATTTCCAGCCATCAAGTTATACAAGAAATTAGTTCTTGAATTTGGTGAAGTGAAGAAGCAGTTGCAGCAATTGTTGGAGTAAATGGTTATTCAACCAAGTACCTCACCATGTGGGTCACCCATCATAATTGTGCCAAAGAAGTATGGGACTTGGTGAATGTCCATTGACTAAATATTGTTAAACAAGATTATGCTTAAGAATAAGTATCCTCTATCTAGGACTGATGACTTATTGGATAAGTTGCAGCAACCACAATACTTCACCAAGTTGTATTTGAAATCAAGTTATCACCAAGTTGGAGTCAAAGAACAAAATACTTAGAATACTACCTTAAGAACTAGATAAGGATTATATGAGTGGTTTGTGGAAATTTGATATAAATTGCAACAACTCAAGGTAAAAAACTGAAATATAAGAGACACAATTCTACTCTACAATTTTGCGGAATGGAAATCACAATTTAGAGAAACATGCAAATACATGCAATAAGAAAAACCAAAAGTACACAATGATTTCTAGGGGAACCCAACTGGGAAAAAACCTTCAAGCCTTTTTTCATTAATCAATTAAATAGAGAAACTATTACAATTTCATGCTCCAACTCTAAGAACCAACACTTAGCCTGTTGATGCTTCCTCCAACCTCTTATTTCCTTACACAATTTTGAGCTAATTCAAGTTTTTAAACAATAGGAAAGGTCCCTATTTCCTTATGTAATTACCAAAGATGGATCTCATGACTCATGCAACACATGTACACCTAAACTAGTATACAACTCATGTTACACTACCTTTTCATCTCCACTTCAGCTAAGGAATTTGAATTTCATGCATGCATTAGATATTTTTGGTTGATTGACCAATTAATTAAACCAGTTAACTAACAGATCTCTTAGTTAGACTATTGTCTCACTACACAACTAACCTTCAACTAACTCTATCAATAGTTAGAGGTCAGTTAATTTAACACAACTGAAAATAATTGAACTAGATTGCTAAATTTTAGCAATCAACACATGCATGACTGAAATCCAATCTCTTAACTCGAATTAACTGAGCAAACTAAGTGAAATTAACTTAGTTAACTCATTCTTGTTGTCTTGTGATGTGGAAATACAATTTTCTCCTAATTTAATTCAAGGGAAATTTAAATTAGGATTTTCTTGTTGGCATTTTCAACGCTCCCTCTCAACAGGAAAGGGATTCACATCTACCTCGATCCAACACCTTTGGAATGTATTGCATGCAACACTTCTCACTGTTGTTTTTGCTACTATAACTTCTGCAACTGAAGAGCATAAAGAGTATAATAATAATGACCACGTAATCAATTTGCAACTGTCAACTAGGAAAATTGTGTTGCTGCTAACTCTGCTACTGAGCCTCATGCTTTGCTGTCAACACTTCTTTGCACCCCTCAGTATTTTAGTGATATTGATCCTCCTACTACTAAATACTTTGGGCCCCTGTAGCAAGGGTAATGATCCATGAGACAAAAAAATCTCCATGGACCCTGCCCAAATTTCAGCAACTCTTGGACTAAGGATCTACATCACTCCACCTCACTCTTGGAGGTATAGATGCATGTGCTCCCTCAGCCCACTTGGATCTAACTCTCCTCCTGTTAGAGGTCTCTGACTGGTCCTCTTCATCATCATAATCCTGGTCAACCCAACTACTAACTCACTGAGGCTTCCTCTGCAGAGCTAAATCATTCTCCCTCTCAATCACAACATCTCTGATCCTTGCCTTGCTCCTCAAGGTTGTGCATGCATATTCCTCTAATGTGTAGAGGCCCTTGATCATGATGCCAAATTTCTTGATTTGAAATGAAGCAAGATGGTTGAGGTAGGCCTTCCCATCTCTGTAGACTACCTCATACCCTTTGTCTTCAATCCTTAATTTCTTCATCAATTCAAGTTTATTGGCTTCATGGCTATTACCGAATAGCTCATTGAGAGTCTTACGCCTAGAAAATGGAGCCTCTTTTCCATGTAGTTTCAAGACTATGTGGTCTCTCACACCCTCCAAGATTATCCTCCTGGCTCTAGCTACACACTTTATCCAATCTACTAGATTCTAAGCATCAAATGTTATCGGTTTCTGGATATCATTATTAATGAATTCCTTCAACCCATTACCTTGTAGCATTGTCTCCATGCAGTCCTTCCAACCAAAATAATTTGACCCTCCCTCAAGGGCATACTTAATTCTTAGTCCATAGAAATCCATCCTTCTATTCTAAATAAATGATCCTGCAATTTCGATCTTCCTGTAATAACAAGTTCCAAATCTCTTCTCTATTATGATTCCATCTCTATAGTGATTCTAGCTTCGATGCCGTGTAGAAATTTGATAGAAATTGCAACAACTCAAGGTTTCAAACTGAAAAATAAGAGACACAATTCTACTCTACAATTTTGTGGAATGGAAATTACAATTTAGAGACACATGAAAAGACATGCAATAAGAAAAACCACAAGTACACAGTGATTTATAGGGTAACCCAACTAGTAAAAATCTCTCAATAATTTGTGCATTAATCAGTTGAATAGAGAAACTTTTACAATTGCATGCTCCAGCTCTGAGAACCACCTGCAAAGTTAAAATTGTTCCCCATACTGACTGAGGATCTTTGGCCAACACTTAGCCTATCGATTCCTCCTCCATCCTTCTATTTCCTTGCGCAATTATGAGCTAATTCGAGTTGTTAAACAATAGGGAATGTCCCTATTTCCTTGCAGAAGTCCCAAGGATGGATCTCTTGACTCATGCAACACCTGTACACTCAAACTAGTATACAACTCATGTTACACTACCTTTTCATCTCCACTTCAACTGAAGAATTCAAATTTCATGAATACATTAGCTATTTTGGGTTGATTTATCAGTTAACAAACAAACCTCTTAGTTAGACTATTTTCTCACTACATAATTGACCTTCAATTAACTCTATCAATAGTTATAGGTTAGTTAATTTAATACAACTGAAAATAACTGAACTAGATTGCTAAATTTTAGCAATCAACACATGCATGACTGAACTTCAAGCCCCTAACTCGAGTTAACTGATCCAATTAAGTGAAATTAACTTAGTTAACTCATTCTTGTTGTCTTGTGATGTGGAATTACAATTTTCTCCTAATTTAATTCAAGGGAAAATTAAATCAGTATTTTCTTGTTGCCATTTTCAACATGGTTAGTCATGCCATTTGGTCTATGCAATGCACTAGATACATTCGTGATATTAATGACTTATATATTGCACACATATATAGATTCATTTTTTTTTCTTTGGAAGATATATTGGTACACAATTCTACCTAAGAGGAACACATCTCTGATTTGAGGCAAGTGCTAGAGACATTGAAGAAGCACCAATTGTTGGAAGATATCAAGAAGTGTGATTTTTCATAGTGGAATTTGGTGTATTTAGGCTATGTGATTGGTGGAGGGGAGCTTAAGATAGATCTTGCAAAGATGGAAGCCATCATGAAGTGGCTTGTGCCTATGAATGTTTTAGAGGTTAGGAACCATGCTAGAAAAATCAAAGTCACACCACTCCATGCCATAATAGTGAGTGGAAAGAGTTCCCAGTTGTGGAAGGATCAACATAATGCCTTTGAATAGTTTAAAAGAAAAATAATTCAAGCACTAGTTCTCACATTACCAAACCTCGAACAACCTTTTGAAGTCAAGACAAATGTAAGTGGGTATGCCATGGGAGCAGTCTTGAATTAGGGAGGAAGGCCAATATGCTACCATTATGAATTATTTCATGGGGTAGTTCTCAACTATCATACATATGACAAGGAGCTCTATTTCCTGGGACAAGTTGTCAAAAAGTGGAAACATTATCTGATGAGTAACGAGAGTGTCAACCACGTAAATCACCATCCAATACAGTACTTGCAGGACCTAAGCATGTTACAACTGTTGATTTTTAGGGTATCCTCTAAATTGATAATTACTTCTTATGATTTCAATTAGGTTAATCTTTTCTTGTATTCGTTTTCCATCATAAAGCAATTACACAAAGGATCTCAACATTAAAACAATATGCTAGAAGGGTTATAAAGATATAGCCACATAAGAACATAAGAATTTACCCTGGGAAAACCCACATGGGGGAAAAACCCAACAACCTTTTCCTTAGATAAATTATCGAGTTCAATAGAGATGCATCAACCAAATACAAGGATCAAGTTTTTCTTCTAAGATCAAAAAATTATTCTAACATGTCTTCTTTTGAATCAACAACTCTGTTGACATAACAATGTTGTTTTGTTATCATGTTCATTTTTTGACACATTATTAGGGATAGGATTACTGGTAGTTCCCCTGATGAGAAACTTTCCTTTGGGTTTTCTTCTTGGATTTCTTGTATCTTATCCCTACTTGCTATTTAGTTTCATAATGCCTAACCCTATTTAATGTTGAATCAGGTATGCTAGTAATGATGTCACTTAATGCCTTAATGTTCTTTTGCACTTCCTCGTCTGATGGAGGAATTTTGGTGTAGCCATTGCATACTAAATACCAAATGTAATGGTTCAATAGATTAGACTTCATCTTTTCTTTCCATTGGTGATAATTATCATTACTTAGCATAGGTATGCCTTCATTGTCCATTGTTTTTGACTTGCCTTGATCTTTTGCTTCTAGGGCCAACATTTTTTAATTTGTTTTCTATTTAGAGTTCTTACTTTCACTTTTACCTATGAGTGCAAGTTCATTCATTTCTTTGTCATCATCATTATCATTAATGCATATAAAAGGAAATGGACCACAGTTAGAACAAAATCCCATACCTGATAATTCTTTGTTACCATATTATTCATTCTTGATCAATAGAAAATGGGGTGCTCCCAAACCTGAATATTTGTTGACATTTGTAATTGTTACTGCATCATATTTATCACTGTCACAATTTTTTGAATCCCTCCTTCATGCTATGTTGTTCATTCCCATCATCTTGATGGATCTCCTCCAAGCGATCAAGATTTTTCTTAAGGACCTGCTCTAATACCAATTGTTGGCAAAAACACTGAGAGGAGGGTTGAATCAATATTTTAAAACTAATTAAAACCTTTCAATTTCTTATTCATATTTTTTTACGCGACTTTAAGTAAGTGAACCAGCGTATGTATGCAACTGTGATGAGGATAAGTAGTGTATATCAAGTTAACTAACTTTTCATCTAATTCATCATTTGTTTAACTTGAACCAATGCATCAGTACTTCTTTAGACATTAATTAAATAGTAACCATGTGCAGTAAGAATATAATAAATCATCACACATAAGCAATACATCAACACACATGAACACCAAGGGTTTTAGGTGGAAACCTAATGTTGGAAAAAACCATCGTTGTTGTAGTCTTTGTCTTCACCTTTTATTATAATGAAAAAAAATATTACAATCTTGTACTAGCGCAGACTCATACTAGCACGTAGGCACCAACCTGCAAAAGGCTACAACCTTCTCTCTTTCTCCAACACCCATTGGAAGGGAGCTCCAACCCCCTGATCTTGTTTACTAACACCCACTGGAAGGGAGCTCCTACCCCCTGATCTGATTTACTAGCTACCACTACAAGGAAGATTTGACTCCCTTATTGAAGGCTCCAACCCTCACCACCACCATGGACTACATTTCATAAATTTTCACACTAGATCCACCTGATACAAAACATCACAACGTGTAGGCCACTTTTCATCAAATTTTCAGACTGGACCCATTCTCATCATTTAAGCCCAATACCAAATATCAAAACTGAAACTAATCATTGCAACAAATCACTCAATCATTGAACCAACTAAATCAACCGATCATTGAATCAACTAAGACCAAAATCAATAAACTTATTCTCAAACAACCAAAGTAGATAGATCACCCTAACCAGAATACCAATATTGAACCCAAACACTGCATCAAATCACTGATCCAACTGAAAATCCTGATCAATAAAATGTCAGAATATATCTGCTACTTTACTTTAGAAAGTTTATGTGTATACGCGACTTCCTTGAAGCATACCTGCGTATAGATATCAAAACATTGAACCCTGGAACTGAATCACTGCCATTCTAAAACAAACATTGAGTTACACCCTGAACCACTGAATTACTCTGAAATAATCACATAACCATCACAAATCCTCAATCACATACAGCTCATAGCATCATCACTCTTCAATCAATCAATTCAACTTCAATCATCACTATTGAACCCATATCATCAAGTAAGACTTCATTGACAGACAACAAAAACATAGCAAGATTTATTAGATTAATCATACATCTTATTCAGCAAAACCCTAGCTTATATACTTGTTTTCCACACACAAAAATTCCACGTGTATGTGTGCTTTTCAGGAATCAAACCTGCGTACATATTTTTCCAAAATGCAGAATTGATACACGTCTTACCAAGAGTAAACCTCCATATGTACGCACCTTTCAAGTTATCAAACCCACGTATAGATCTACAACTATTGATTTATAGCTTCGCTGCACATCAAACCTTCAGAACAATCCCATCTCTTGGCATAGATAATAAAAAAAGTGTTAGACATAAATAATCCATTATCAATATAATCATTTCAAATCTATTGATCCATCATCAAATTCCTGGGTGCATACTTAGTTTCAAATCAAACTATTCATTAATAGCCCAATACATGCACACTTGCTTCATATCTAACTATCAAATATTCATTACTTTCACACTCAAACACTTTGATCTTAATCTCCTTATATAACTTAGGCCTTATCCAATACCATAGGTCAAATCCTTAGTAACATCGATGGTATTCTTTTCCGAGATCAAATATTCATTGTCGTGCTCATTACTATGGGCCAATACCGTGGTAAAGACCCCTAGTATTTAGAATACCATGGTGTGGAAACTTTACATGACATTTCTTTACCAAACCTACGTATGTACACGGATTTTCTTCATAGAACCTACGTATACATGACGTTTCTTCACTAAACCTTCGTATGTACACGACTTTGCTTCATTGAACCTACATATACACAATTTTTCTTCACAAAACCTATGTATGTACATGGCTTTGCTTCATAGAACCTGCATACACTTCTTCAAAATTCATCTTTATCATTCCTTTGTCTCTGAACTAATATTCCTTTGTCCAATATTTCTTTCACATCTTTACTGGCCTGAAGACTCATCCTGCTACCATCATGTTGACATGTTTATTAAGTAGGTTTCCATGAAGGACAACACATTTGTCATAATGCCAATACTCTGGCACTCTATCCTGGCATTCTCTGAGTCATTACTTTGTGCACCTCTAAGATAAAGCCTCCAAGACATGTGGATATTATGGTTCATTCCCTCCTCATGAATTTCATCTTATTGGCCCAAGTGGTTATGGCAACATGTCATCCCAAAAATTACTACCCTGGCGTTGTCATGTTGAAGAAAATGTAACTAGGTTCGGTCTTCATAAATGTACTTTTGATATTTGTATTTATTCAAGAAAAGAAATATTATTTTTATAATATATTTCAATGAGTTTCTTGCTCATTGAAATAGGTCTATCACAAGTTAAAGTGTTATAGGTGAGTCAAATAGTCAAAAGAAAATGTTGAATACCTTAAGGACATGTTGCACCATGTATATGTTGGTATATAAGTCAAAGAATTATCCTCCAGGGAAATTCAAGTCTCCTCCAAAGTGATCCAGGAGGATTCCGTTGATTCAGTTGCACAGGTGTTCAAGTGTCGTCATCAGTTCAGTTCATCTTCGATAGTTCGATAGTATTGGTTATGGATCAGGTTGTTTAGGTAATGTTTATGGTTTTCAAGGCGTTCAGTTGAGATGGTTTAGCACCTGGTTGTCGACATGATTTCATCGACAGTTCCGCCAGGATTGGTCGACGACATGTGTTTTGTCATATGACTTTGCAGGTTTTGGGTTCAACATGGGTGTCATCCGTGGCATAGGTTCGTCGTCAGGGTTGTCGTCGCAAAGGTAGCTGGTGTCGACAATGTGTGTGGTTTTATGTCACATTTTCAACAAGTTCATCATTAGGCAACAAATGTTGCTAATGTCACTTAGCGACGAATGATTGTAAATGGGTGACCAATTGTTAAAACCCTAATCCTACATCTAAAACCTAACCTACCACATTAAAACTATGTGCCAAACCTATTGCAATACAAAAACATGTGTTAAAACAAACCTAAACCTAACCCTAAAGTCCTAAGCCTAAAATCCTAAGTTCTAACCTCATATCAACTCTCGGCCTTAAAAATTACATATAAAACATTACAATATAACACACAGTCAGGCCCTAACCACCAGATTAACTTTCGAGACAGCTAACCATGTCGGAGGTCATGTGACCAGAGCGGGAAAAATCATCGGGGTTAGTATAGACTGCTATCCCTTAAACCGTAGCGAAGAACATGTGAATGGATTTTGGTGTAACTGCCGAAGTCTTAGCCGAAACTGCAACAGCGTCGGAAAGACAGCATGTGAACGGGAAGTGGTCAGGTCAGAGGTTAACCATTGGCGGGTTGGTCGCTGAAACTACAGGTTAAACCATCTAGGTGGCGGCCAAGGGTTAGACCGCTTGGTCACATGCCAGCGATCCACCCAATCCACACTGCCAAAAACTGTTACAGTTCGGAATTTTTTATAAAGTTTTATTTTGGGTTTTTAGAACAGTTTTATTGTTGGAATTAATTCGGTCACCATGTAACCTACCTAGGTGTCCCTATGCTACAAGACTGAGTTTGTAAACCTATCCAATACAAACAAATACATCTACAATCTAGCCTAGGGAGGTTATCATGTACCTCTAGGCCATTTTAAGGCTGATTTTCCTTCATTGATCCGGGGGAGTAATTTTCTGACTTTTTCTTGCAGATTCTGGAGGTCATAGGCGGTTTTGTTTTCAGTGTTATGGGACCATTCAGAGTCAGAATTGGAATCCATAAGAGGCATTGGAAAGCTAGTTCAAAGGGCTATCTGATGACAGTGATCAAAAGTTCCTATGTGCACATTCAGACTGATCAAATCTATGTGTAATGAACACCTTCTTTTCATTCCTAATAAAAACAGATGCCCATCTTGAAAGCGGACCCGGAGACGTAGTCCATCATCGAACTCCGTCATCAATCTCGTTGTCTGGTATTGTTGTGTTTTTTATTGTTTTCACTTCTGTTATGCATCGATTTTATGTTTAATCAGCTGTCATAAAGTCTTCTTCTCAAGCAGTTTTCCTCGATTTCTGCACTTTCAAGCTAGCATTCAAATCATTAATGGTTAATTAATTCTACATCAGTTTTAGTTTATGATCATTTCAGATCATATAATTTGGTATCAAAGTAGTTTGCATTTGTAGAACTTTCCATTGAATGTTAACCAAGTCAAAGTCGTAACAAGGAGAAGGAATCTTTGAGCAGATCAATACAGAGATTGGAAAGTGACGAGCCATTCATAAATCGACCATGACAAGATCTGATGCAGGTGAAAACACTGAAACTAAGATGAGTGATGAACAGTTTCAGCAAGAATTCTTGACTATGCAGCAGATGTTGGGAGAATTGTATGAAGACAAGAAGGCGAGAGATGCAGCTTCTTCTTCAAAGGCATCGAAGAAGGACAAAGGTAAAGGGAAGACTGATAAACCTCATTCACCTCCATCATCTCCATCATCATCTTAATCTTCTTCCAGTGCAAAATCTGAAACAGAAAAGAAACCTAAGAAAACATCTCTTTTGAAACTTGATGTTAAATTTGAGTTACCTGTTTATGATGGCGAAATGAATCCTGAAAAACTAGATAACTAGATAAAGTGGTTAGAAGTGTATTGCCGCATTCACAACATTTCTAGCGATAAAACTAAAATTCAGTTAGCTACACTTAGAATGGGGGGACAAAATTTAATTTGGTGGGAAAGTAAAACTCAGTTAGATGTAAAGCGTAAAGGAAAAGTCATCTCTTCATGGTCTGAGGTTTTAAAAGATCTTAGGAAACAATTCTATCCTTTAGGATACATGCAACAAGTTGTTATTGATTGGCAGCATCTGAGGCAAGGTAAAGGGCAGAGTGTTCAGGAGTTTACTCAGGAATTCAAAAAGAAAGCATTGGTGCTTGGTATTTCATTGGATACACACGAAACTTTGTTAAAATACATCGGCAGTTTACATTCATATTTGCAACATACTTTATTGATGTTTAATCCTGATGATTTTGATGAGGTATGTGTTCAAGCCATACATATTGAATCAGGTGGCATACCTTTCAAGTTTTCATCACAGTCATCCAAAGAGTTGGAAACCAAGGATTCCAATGACAGTAAGGGAAAGAACAATTCAAAGAGAAAGAAATCAATGATCGTTCAGAAGGAAATACCTACTTGTTCTCATTACCAGAGAATCGGTCATGATGAATCGAAGTGCTGGAATCTTCATCTAGAACTTAAGCCCAAAATGTTCCTTAAGAGAAGGATGAAAAGAGGGCCATTGCAGGAGTCCTAGCGGGATCTAGGTTCAGGTTGAGGTGATGAAAGGAGCATAACTGCCATGGTTACAACAGGTAAAACTTCTGACACTGGTTCAAGTTCGAAAACTATTGCATCTTCTTCAAACATAAATCGTCCACATGAGGATAAAAGAGTTGAATTGTTTAACATAAGGATAACCTCTAAGCATACAAAGATAGATACAATGTTGGACAGTGGATCACAGGCGAATTTAATCTCTAAATATTTAGTTAAAAGTTTGGGTTTGTAAACATGGAATCATCCAAGGCCTTACCCATTAGGATGGCTAAATAAATTAACTCAGATAAAAGTCACCAAACAGTGTCGATTAAGATTTGCCATAACAGCTAATTACATTGATGAAGTGGAATTAGATGTGGTTCCAGTAGACATATGTGGAGTTGTCTTAGGAACTCCTTATCTTTATGATCATGATGTAGTATTTTACAAGAGAGAACATAAATATCACCTTAAGAAAGATGGGGTTGAATTTATTGTTAGGGCACATCAAAACAAAAATCACTTGAATTCAGTTAATGTTAATCAGATGAAGCAATTAATAAGTTCAAACAAGAATTTTGTAATCATGTGTGTAAAGGATCAACATAACAATCAACATGATTCTTGTTTAAGTTATGCAACCCAGCTTAAATATGGTTTGTTTAAAGAGATAGAAACTTGTTCAGTTCTATATAAAACCAAACATCTTATTCATAAGCAGGGATTAAAACATGAATTACAGTTTGTGCCTAAATCTCCTCTTCCTAATGTCAGAATGAATCAATTCATTTTAACTTTGGAACTTAACAGTTGTAGGGATACAAGTCAATCTTGGGGAAAGTTAGTGTTTGATTTCTCTTGTATTTTGTCGCCATGTCATGTCTCGTGTTAGCGCTTGAATTTGGCCTCAGGCTGAAAAATACAAAATCCAAGGCAACATCAAACCACTTAGCCTCGTAGCTAGCCCTACGGGGACAGGAGAGGGCTCTCTCCGGGTCTATCTCGGCAAAAGGTCTTCAGAGGGCGGAGATGACCAATAAAGAACACTGATTTTAGGCTAGTAAACTGATAGGGAAAGTTTGATTTTAAATTTTTAGAGTTTTGTTGGAAAACTGAGCACAACAATTTTGGGTGCGGGGATGAAACACAATTTTTGCAGAGGTCTTTTTGGGGCAAGGTAGGAGATTGTCTTGATGCCTTTGAATTAAGTGAATGGATAGAAATGACCGGTGAGGAGCTAAAGAGAGCAAGAAACCTTCGAGAGTTCTCCTTAGACAGATGAAAACATAGATATTAAGCAAACTTAAAGGCAGAGCATAGAAACCATGAATTCTACCTTAACACTTCATTTACTTAATGTGCAGAAAAGAGAAGTAGGAAAATGATACACATAAAAAAATTACAAGTACATGAGAGAAACACACCATCAACACAAAACACCACAGGAATCCCAAATAGTGCTGCAAAACCCTGGTCTTTCCTTTGCCAAAATTGCAGAGATACAAAGAGTAATACAGTCTAAGTTTATCCCTCAAGAGTCCAACCATGAAAATGACTAAGAAAGTACATAATATAGGCAAGCTAACACACTTCCTTGCCTATAGGGGTCGAGCTCATCATCCTAGGAGTTGTTTCAACCAATTCTAAACTGAGCACTACAATCTAGGCAATCAAAACAACTTGCCTCTATAAGCTAGGAAACCAATTCATTCATTAATTTTTTGCCATTTTATGAATGAATCTTATAGAATAGGTAAAAAGTGTCATTTCAATCATGAAATTACATCAAATACATCAAGGAGGATGAAAAATCCAACCAAAAAGTCAAAACTAGTCATTGCTGCGTTTTCCTGTGCTGAAGATGCAAAACTGGCAAATTCTCCCAACACATAGCGCGCCATTTCTCAACGCGTAGCGCGCCTTTCAGGCCACTTTTTAGGCACTTAACGGCATCCAAATGAGGCACAAGTAGGCTTGTTGGAAAGTTCTGGATGTCTACTCTCCATACCAAGTGGAATTTCTCAATTTGGTGGCCATTTGCCCCTCCAAAATTGCAATCTCCCAAGACTGCTTCCTGTGTGTCCAAAAAGTGGCAGAAGGTCATTTTTTGCTTGTTTTTTGACCTTTTGGGGGCTCAAATCTCCATGAAAATTCTTGGAAATGGCTGATCAAGTGTATTTTTCCATGACAAATCCTAAAATGCTGAGTTTTCCTGAAATGGACCTCCCCAACTTAAGGGTAGCGCGCAGCGCGCTACGCGTTGAGGGCAAAAACCTGTTTTTGGCACAAAAAAGTCAAAATTGACCAAAATTGCTCAAAATTTCCTGAAATTTGAGCTGGAGGTGTGTCATTGAGCACCATGCTCCCTCAAGGTGGCTTCAGCCAAAATTTGAAGCGGATCGGGCCTTTTCCTCCATTTTAGTGCCTTGGCCAAGCGTGCTTTAAGTACCTTCATTTTTGCTTTGCACACATGCATGCGGGCCCAATAATGGTTCTTCATGTGGCGGAGCATGTCTTTGTCCCTGTTTGCCTTTGCTATCAACCTCTCTAAATGTGTGTTCACCTGAATGAGCATAGAGCTTTTCTCCTTAGGTGTCAAATCACTGGGTCTCTTGCGAGCCAAGTTTCGGTCTTCTCGGATCCTTCGCAACTCATCAAGAGTGTGTTCATCCTCTAATTGCTTGTTGCGCTGCTCTAAGTATGTGATTGTCCAATTTTCCATTTCCAACTTTTGCTGCAACAAGTCATTTTCAGCCCTTAGTTGCTGGATGATCTGCTTTGGCTCTAGGCTAGGAGAACTAATATTAAGGTCAACAACATCTATGCCTGGATCACCTGATGGCCCCTCATCAATCTTGGGCTGCTTGCCTCTCTCTTGTACCTGTGGTGCTGTCGAAAACGAGGCCCCTTCCACCTGATGTGGAGATAACACTCGCTGTGCTAATGAAGAAGGCGAGACCCCTTCCACCTGATGTGGAGATAATACTTACCGTGCAGATGAAAATAAGGTCCTGTGGCCTCTTTGATATGTAACATAAGGAGGAGTGCTGACATGCTCTGGCTCAGGAATATCAAACTGTTGTGAAGGCCCTCCCTCATCATGGACAACCTCAGGAGGTGGCTGTGGCACCATGAAGAATTCGTGAGAAATGAAATCCTCCCAAGCAATACCCTGCTATGCCAACTAATGCATCACTATGATCTCGATCAGTGCATAATGATATATACTTTTGAGCTGCTATGCGGGATTCTTCCTTTGCACTACGGGCACCATCTTCTCTATATTTCGGCACATGAAAAATGGAATGTTCATCATTTGTACCCGGGTGAAATGCATCAACAAACGGATATGGTACGAATATAAACGTGAAAATCTGCCCTCACAAGTGAAATAACGCATAATGAGCCTCATCAAGGGTGCATACTCATCCCTTAGGAATCTGAAAGGAAAAACAGCAGTAAGGTGCCTCATGCATCCGGGTTTAATGTATGGTTGATAATGAAATTTGTCTAGCAGCTTGCGCTTGGTCCACTCCTCCCCAACATTTGGTATCCCGGTGGCTTGAGCAACCATTTCAGGTGATAAGGTGAAATCCACTCCTGCAAGGTTCACATGGCCATTGTGCAAATGTAGGACAAACAAGCGGACCAGCTCTCTATGGTGTTGAATTTGTGAGATCCTCTCACAATATCCAAAGCATGATTGATACCGAAAACATGACATTGGAAGTGGACAAGCTTGCAAATGAGCCAATGAAGTGGGCTCCTCTCTGACATGCCGACCACCCTTACCACCCTTATGATGCCTCCTTGGCACTTCTACCTCTGGTGTTGAATCACTGTCATAGCTCTGCTCATAATCTGATTCGGTTTCTGACATGGTTATGAAGGCAAGATGACTGAAATATATTGCTGACTTGGCACCCAATTAACTGCTTTTTGACTTTTTCAAATGCTGTCACCAAGGGGACATAAATACAAGGGAATTGTTAGGGATAGGGGAACATGTGCGAATTAGGGAGAATAAACACAGAAGGAATTTAGGGAAGACAAGCATGGGAAATTACAAAATTGTGGGATTTAAAGTGAAGTAGGGTTTAGGAATTAAGTATGCTTTTAGGAATTTTAAAGAGGAGAATGATGAAATTTCAAGGGAAATTTTGAGGGAGAAAGGTGATGAAAATGAGGGAAAAAGGGATTTACAAATGGGCAACCTTGGACAGCAAGAGAAATTTGAAACCCTAGTACCATTGAAACTTTTAATTTTCCATAACAAGGGAGGGTTTTGATTTATCATTTACATAGCATTTGAACATATTAATTCTCTTTTTCAATTTGCAAAACCAAATCTAGGCATAGAGGAGAAGCCTACCTGCACTTTGCTTGAGAGAAAAATCGATTTGATGACTTGCTGGCAGTTTGTTGAGCTGAAACCCCAATGCGTAGCGCGCCCTGCCCAACGCGTAGCGCCCCTCTGACGCATAGCACACTTGAAAAATTACACTGAAAAAATCTCCCTGACGCGTAGCGCGCCTCTCCTGACATGTAGCGCGCCCCTGAAACTGCTCAACTTGCTCAAGAACTCCTCAAATCGACTTTGCAAGGATTCACTTAGCTTGTAAGAGGTAAATGAGTTGCAAATGAGGAGTAATGTGCTTTTATAGGTTTCCTTTTGATTTTTACTTGCCCAAAACCCACTTTGTAATGTTTTGAGTGTTGACACTTTTTGAATTAATTGGCTCTGACCTTTGATTTCTTTTCTTTGAAAAATTGGTTGAAATGATGATTTCTTCTGAAAATTTTTGTAGGGATAGCTTCTAGGATGCTTTGGCAAAGGAGACCAAGGCTACACTTCGACATTTGAAGAATTTGAAATTTTGAGAATTTTTACAAAAATGAGATAATGACCTTTGTTTTCAAAAACAGAGTTTTTGAGAACAAGGTGAAAATTTAGCTGTACAATGATGAGAATTTTTGAAATAATGTTTAATGAAGGACATCCCTCTAGCCTGCTGGTCCTTTATGGCCTCTCAAGACAAAAATGGACTCAACCCTAGACCTAAGACCTTAAAACTTAAAGCAAGATGAATGACCCTTTGAGGATTTTATTTACTTGAACAAACCTGAACCAGCAGTGCCAAACAAGAGGGGAATAACGACACAAACTCCCTCCACCAAGATTATGGCATGCCTAACGGAATGCAACATGATCACACTGATGGGACACCTAATCATGAAATGCAAAGAGCTTTGATCTCTGGTGGAGGGCTACTAGACCGACTCTAACATCTCGAACAGTTTGGAAGCCTCTTTTCAAGTGGAGAGGAAACCTATTTGTTTTCATATCAAAGCATTTTCTAAAGCAGTTTCAAAGTGTCTAATGAGAACTTATGCATCAGAGGAAAGTGTTAATCAATGAAAACATCATGTAAATGAAGGAAAATTGATTCAAACAAATCAACAACTAATTCAATACTTTCATAATCAAACTAAGTTGCAGCAAGTTCACTTAGTAATCAGGCACTAGGAAAGTATGATAAATCAAGTAGTTGGTTTGATGTCCAAAATATCTTTGATTGTCTCTGTCATTCCGCAAAATAGATTGTTTATACATGTTGATGTTATTAAATAACATCCAGTAGAGACTGTTATCAAAGATTGTGAATCACTAACTCATGATTCTTCATGGAAATAATTTAATTGCCATGTTGATAATAGGTTGTTTTCCCATCATCGCAAGTTGTTCATACTGCAGATGGATGAGACAAGTCACTGACTGAAAAAGTTCCCTGGTCAGCATCATCAGGGTCATCACTTGCAGGTTATTGATCGAATGTATTGGTACATCATTAGGTCAAGGTGGAAAGAGAGGGAGTTCTACCCTCATCGACTAATTGATTAGTCAAACTTTTGTTGTCCAAAAGCTTTCAAGTGGAGAGGAATGATCCAGGAGCAACCCATTGATTTAGTTGCACAGGTGTTCAAGTGTTGTCATCAGTATTCAGTGTCGTCATCGATTCAGTTCAGCTTTGACAGTTCGACAATATTGGTTATGGATCAGTTTGTTTAGGTAATGTTTATGTCTTTCAAGGCATTCAGTTGAGATGGTTTAGCGCCTGGTTTTTGACATGAGTTCATCGACAGTTTCGCCAGGATTGGTCGACGACATGTGTTTTGTCGTACGACTTTGCAGGTTTTGGGTTCGACATGGGTGTCGTCTGTGGCATAGGTTCGTCATCATGGTTGTCATCGCAAAGGTAGCTAGTGTCAAGGATATGTGTGGTTTTATGTCACATTGTCGACTAGTTCGTCATTAGCCGACAAATGTCGCTAATGTCACTTAGCGACAAATGATTGTAAATGGGTGATCAATTGTTAAAACCCTAATCCTACATCTAAAACCTAACCTACCACATTAAAACTATGTATCAAACCTATTGCAATACAAAAACCATGTGTTAAAACAAACCTAAACTTAACCTAAAGTCCTAAGCCTAAAATCCTAAATTCTAACCTCATATGAACTCTTGGCCTAAAAAATTACATATAAAACATTACAATATAACACACTATCAGGCCCTAACCACCAGATTAACCGTCTGGGCAACTAACCATGTCAAAGGTCATGTGACCAGAGCGGGAAAAACCATTGGGGTTAGTATAGACCGCCAGCTCTTAAACCATATCAGAGAACATGTGAATAGATTTTGGTGTAACCACCGGAGTCTTAGCTGGAACTGCAACCGCATCAAAAAGACGACATGTGAATGGGAAGTGGACAGGTCAGAGGTTAACCGTCGGCAGGTTGGTCGTCGAAACTGCTTGATAAACCGTCCAGGTGGCCGCCAAGGGTTAGACTGCTTGGTCACATGCCAGCGGTCCACCCAATCCATGCTGTCAAAAACTGTTACTATTTAGAATTTGTTATAAAGTTTTATTTTGGGTTTTTAAAACAATTTTATTGTTGGAATTAATTCGTTCACCATGTAACCTACCTAGGTGTCCCTATGCTACAAGACTAAGTTTGTAAACCTATCCAATACAACCAAATACATCTGCAAGCTAGCCCAATGAGTTTATCATGTACCTATAGTCCTTTTTAAGGCGGATTTTCCTTCATTGATTAGGGGGAGTGGTTTTCAGACTTTTTCTTGCAAATTCTAGAGGTCATAGGTGGTTTTGTTTTCAGTGTTATGGGAGCACTCGGAGTCAACATTAGAATCCGTAAGAGGTGTTGGAAAGTTGGTTCAGAGGGCTATCTGATGATAGTGATCATAAGTGCCTGCGTGCAGATTCAGACTGATCAAATCTCTATGTAATCAACACCTTCTTTTCATTCCTAATAAAAACAGTCGCCCATCTTGAAAGCAGACCCAGAGACGTAGTGCATCAAGGATGAATTCCGTCATCAATCTCACTATCTGGTATCGCTGTGTGTTTTACTATTTTCACTTCTGTTATGCATCAATTTTATGTTTAATCAGCTGTCATAAAGTCTTATTCTCAAGCAGTTTCCTCGATTTCTGCACTTTCAAGCTAACATTCAAATAATTAATTATTAATTAATTCTACATTAGTTTTAGTTTATTATCATTTCAGATCACAAAGTAAAGGCACCATCAAACAGTCTCCTCCAAGCATGTGACACCACCAAAGAATCCATCTGAAGCAATCATAATAAGTCGGCCTGCAAACAGTCGTCAAGTTGGCCTAAAAGGAGGGACATTCCTCTATATATAGAGGATGTCCACTCCACTACAACATCAAGCCATGACCTCTGAAATCAGTGAGAAAGGAAGACCGAAAAAGGGTAAGGAAATTCGAAGAAGAAGGAGCCTCTAGTGCAGCGAAGAAGGAGAGACCTAAACCGAAGTTGAAGGGACTGTTTTTAGGTTGAAAAACAGTCACACATATAAGAAATAGAGGACATTCTGCAGTCACTACAGCAGCAAGACAATAGTCATATATATCTCATTTTTTGGGCTAGTAAACTAGGCCTATAAGGCCTCCTACTCTTGCGAATAATAGAGTCTCTCAAGTGAACAAGAAAGGAACCAAAGAACAGGGTAAACATCCCACATGTGCGAGAAATTAGGGTTGTAGTGTAGCTCTATCAAGTCTACAACTACACCTCAATAAGAAGCTACTTTGGATCAATGGAAGTAAGGTATCCTCAATTGTGAAGGATCTCACCAAGGACCAAATATTGAAGTCTCTTCAAGAGCTCACATAACCAAGGTCTATCACCAGTTGCCGAAAGAAGGAGGAAAAAGTGTCAGGGAACAAAGTGCCAAAAGAAGGAAGACTAAGTGTCGGGGAACAAAGTGAAAAAAGGAGAAAGGACTTGACTTGTGCTTGGAGGATATTATAGTCAAGGGTCTAGGGTTTAGCATTGATCAAGAAAGAAGCTTCAATAAGAGAAAACTTACTGAACGGTTTTCCTCTCAAGAGAAGAGCAATTTTGGCCTTGGAAGAGAGACAATATCTTGTGTTCTTGTTTTATGTTTTTGATAGCAGTTTGATGAAGTACACACACATGCATTAATAAGATAAGAAGAAGATTAAGCTAACAAGGAAAGTAAAAAGACTCTACAATTGTTATCATGTCAAGAAAAATCACACTGCATAGAATTGACCTAAATTCTTCAATATGGTATCGGAGCTAAGGCGACACATCAAGGAAAGGGAATCTCAAGAACACTCATCAAGGAAGGACATCTACAAATTTGAAGCATCAAGCCAAGAAGTGTCAATCACTTCAAGGACAAGAAGGCCTACCATCTATCATTCATCAAGGAAGACTACAAAGCAAGAAGAAGAGCCTTACATAAAGGCACCTACAAAGAAAATCAGATCAAAGAGGGACCTACATCATCTACAAGTTACCAAGCAAATCTCATCATCAAGCAAGTCCACTTAGAGAAGGAAACTTGAATAACATCAAGATCCTAGGAAGGAAAGCCATCAAGTCTTCAAGGAGAAAGAAAATCCACTACATCTAAAAATCTATCAAGTATATGTCCCCTTCTGAATATACATCAATGTCTTTTTGCAAGGAAAACAACAAATTGGTAGGAACCAATAACTTTCTTGCATTGAAGAAGAGGGATAATTTACTTCTCAAGGAGAATGAGCTTCTAGAACATGTCAAAGGGAATATCACTATCCATGCTAAGGAACAAACCCAAGCCTTAGCCAAGTAAAATAAGGATGAGACAAGAGCTCAAAGGATTCTAATAGAATCTATCAAGGACTCTCTCATTCCTCATGTCTCCAAATTTGAAGCATCAAAAGTAATCTATGGTAAACTAGTAGAGCTATACTCAGTAACCACAGCTGGAGAAGTGATATCTCCAAGAAATTAATTGTACAAGATGAAGATGTGAAAGGAAGGAATAGCTCCCTACTTCATGAAGATCTCTAAGATGAGATATCAACTTCAAGAGCTAGGGGAATTCATGTCAGACAAAGAAAGGACAATTGCAGTACTCAATGCTCTACTTGAGGATTGGGGAAACTTCACATCAAGCATCTATGCCAAGAAGGAAGCTACCAAACTAAGTGAAATGTGGTCTCTATGCAAAACAGAGGAAACCAGACTCGAAGCCAAGGAATATGTGGCATAAAAGGAGCAAGCATTTGCTACCATGGCCAAGAGAAAGGGAAAATTTGGAAAATTTGGTCCATGAAGAACACCAACAATGATATGTCCAAAATCCAATGTTATGGATGCCAAGAATATGGACACTACAAGAGGAATTGTCCTAAACTAAATAAGAAGAACAACAATAAAATAAAATGGAAGAAGCTCATGTGACTCAAGAAATGAAAGAAGACAAGAAGCAAAATAAGGAAGATCTCTACTATGACTAAGTCAAACTCTTTACTTAAATTCTTCTTTCAAAGTTTTGAGTAGGATAGGAGCATGTAGGAATAGAATAATATTGCATGGCTAGAAACAACTTCTAGAATCTAAAAGCATGAAGTACATAGAGTTCTAGATACTCATGTAGAAAGAGAATTTATAAATGAGAACAAAATGCATGGTTAGAAATATATTCTAGAGTATAGGAGCATGGTAGATATAGCTCAAGATATTCATGTAGAAGGAGCAGACCTAGAATAGGACCTCATCCACAATGAAAGAAAATTGATCATGATTAAGAATCTTAGAAGACCTCCATCATCAAAAGGAAAGAAACATTTGCAGGTAAGGGTCTTTAAGATCCTATAATGGAATCTTCAAAAGAAGGCTCATGAACCAAAGAAGATGTCTCATTGGGAATCCCATTCATGGGATTCAAGAAAAGGATGAGATGCAGGCAAGCTAAGATGAAGTGAGAAGGGCCACACCAAGGACAACCAAATGAAGCAAGATGATCAAAGGGGAATCAAGATGAGGTAAACAAAAGGAAATACTCACATAAGGAGTATAAGATTGTTGATTAAGAAGCAAGTAAAGAAGAAAATGTTGACTAGTCCTAGAAGCAAGCAATGAAGAAGTGCTCTCACAAGGAAGTGTAAGGTGGTTGACTAATCTATCGAAGAAGAAGCAAATGAAGACATAGATCAAGCATGTGAAGAACACCATGATCACGAAGAATCACTATCTGACAAGATACTTTGAAGATATCTCCCGAAAGAAGGTAGGACAACTCTGAAAAAGGAAGGAAGGACCCTTGAAACCTATGAATACCTTGGAGATATGAAAGGTGCAGATAACGGATTCTATTCTACAAAGATTTCGTAATGAAGAAACCATCTAGCGAAAGAAAAGAAATGTTGAAGCAATATTAGGATGAAGTCGTGAAGGGATACTAGACCAAAGTATGGTAACAAGCAAGCTCAACAGAACATCCATGAGAAGAGTATTCTGAAGCATGGAAAAGATGACAAAGGAGTAGCTAGATGACAAGAGAACCTGATATATGACAAGAAGACCAGTTTCCACGAAGAAAGCAATTACATGAAAAAGAAGGAAGGAAAGTGATCAATGGATGGTGCCCTACCAAATGGAAGTTCGAACCAAGACTTCATGACATTGAAGGAAAGAAGAAGATCAAGCTGAAGGACCCATGAAGAAGAATTGTTGATGAATGGACAAGTCCCTAGCTAAGAGGGAGTTATAACAAGTTCCCAATTACAAAGGAACTTGGAAAGGTACCTTGTAAGAGGATACTTGGGCATGACTTCCTCAATTGAGAGGAAGTGATAAACACAACATTCTTAATGTATAAATATTTTTTCGGAAGAAGTCACATTGAAGATTTGGGTGACGCGTTTCAAACCAACATTCTTGTCTTCACTTGGGAAGAAAGAATGGGAGGATTGGGTAATCTTCTGGCATCCAATACTCTTTGAGGATGTGTAGGGCATCCAAGACAAGATTAAGCAAGAGGACTGATATTCTTTGAGGGTTGGGGACCCAAGATAAGAATAGTCCTAGAAGGTCATACTCAGTGAACACCCAAGTGGGCATGTACCTTGAGAGACAATGATGAAGGTGTCTATAAATCATTGGTCTCGCCAGCATTGTAGCTCATGGTCTCATGGAGGGATGGAGTTGTTAGTCAAGGCCTTGCACTATGACAATTCTGATTGATATGATGCTATAACATATGGAATGCAAATCAAGTTTAACTTATGTGAATTTTTCAAGATTGAAACATAGCCAAACACCTTGTAATGTTGTATGAATACCTCCCTAGTTAAGAGGGATTGTTGAAGGAAATGTAACTAGGTTCGATCTTCATAAATGTACTTTTGATATTTGTATTTATTCAAGAAAATAAATATTATTTTATAATATATGTCAATGAGTTTCTTGCTCGTTGAAATAGTTCTAGCACAAGTTAAAGTGCTATGGGTGAGTCAAATAGTCAAAAGAAAATGTTGAATACCTTAAGGGCATGTTGCACCATGTATATGTTTGTATAGAAGTCAAAGAATGCTCCTACAAGCAAAGACAAGTATCCTCCAAAGCAAAGGCACCATTAAAGAGTCTCCTCCAAGCATGTTACACCACCAAAGAAGCCAATTGAATCAAGAATAACAAGTCGTCCTTCAAACAATCTTCAAGTTGACCTTCTAGTCAGCCTAAAAGGAGGGACAACCCTCTATATATAGAGGTTGCCCATTCCACTACAACATCAAGCCATGACCTCTTAAATCAGCGATAAAGGAATACCAAAAAAGGGTAAGTAGAGTTGAAGAAGAAGGAGCCTCTAGTGCAGCAAAGAAGGAGAGACCTAAACCGAAGTTCAAGGGACTATTTTTAGGGTGAAAAATAGTCACACATGCAAGAAATAGAGGATAGTTTGTGGTCACTACAACAGCAAGATAACAGTCATATATATCTCATTGTTTGGGCTAGTAAACTAGGCCTATAAGGCATCCTACTCTTGCAAAGAAGAGAGTCTCTCAAGTGAAGAAGCAAGGAACCAAAGTATAGGGGAAATGATCTAGATTTGAACAGGAACGCAACAAATTATAGAGATAACCATAAATACAGAGATGCAGAAGAAATAATACTTCATTTCATTAATGTAAAATACTGAAATATGCTTACAAAAAGAATTGGAAATAAACTAGCTCGGGCGATGGTAGCTTATCTCTGAGGAGAGATGTGGCGGCTACATCCCTCTGTATTGTCTTACAATGAGGCTCGAAAGCCTATTTATTGTTGAGAAACAATGGAAAACTCTAAACATCCAAAAACCTAACCCTAGGAGATGAAGTGCCAAACTATGGGCCCCATTTGGGTAAATTGGTACATCAACTTCCTGGGGTCGTAACTTTGACATGCGATCTAGGAGTAGCTAGATGAAAAGAGAACCTGATATATGACAAGAAGACCAATTTCCACGAAGAAAGCAATTACATGACAAAGAAGGAAGGAAAGTGATCACTGGATGGTGCCCTACCAAATGGAAGTTTGAACCAAGACTTCATGACATTGAAGGAAAGAAGAAGATCAAGCTGAAGGACCCACGAAGAAGAAGTTGTTAATGAATGGACAAGTCCCTAGCTAAGAGGGAGTTATAACAAGTTCCCAATTACAAAGGAACTTGGAAAGGTACCTTATAAGAGGATACTTGGGCATGACTTCCTCAATTGAGAGGAAGTGATAAACACAACATTCTTAATGTATAAATAGTTTTTCGGAAGAAGTCACATTGAAGATTTGGGTGACGCATTTCGAACCAACATTCTTGTCTTCACTTGGGAAGAAAGAATGGGAGGATTGGGTAATCTTCTGGCATCCGATACTCTTTGAGGATGTGTAGGGCATCCAAGACAAGAGTAAGCAAGAAGATCGATATTCTTTGAGGGTTGGGGACCCAAGACAAGAATATTCCTAGAAGGTCATACTCAGTGAGCACCCATGTGGGCATGTACCTTGAGAGACAATGATGAAGGTGTCTATAAATCATTGGTCTCGCCAGCATTGTAGCTCATGGTCTCATGGAGGGATGGAGTTGTTAGTCAAGGCCTTGCACTATGACAATTCTGATTGATATGATGCTATAACATATGGAATGCAAATCAAGTTTAACTTATGTGAATTTTTCAAGATTGAAACATAGCCAAACACCTTGTAATGTTGTATGAATACCTCCCTAGTTAAGAGGGATTGTTGAAGGAAATGTAACTAGGTTCGATCTTCATAAATGTACTTTTGATATTTGTATTTATTCAAGAAAAGAAATATTATTTTATAATATATGTCAATGAGTTTCTTGCTCGTTGAAATAGTTCTAGCACAAGTTAAAGTGCAATAGGTGAGTCAAATAGTCAAAATAAATTGTTGAATACCTTAAGGGCATGTTGAACCATGTATATGTTTGTATAGAAGTCAAAGAATTCTCCTCCAGGCAAAGACAAGTATCCTCCAAAGCAAAGGCACCATCAAAGAGTCTCCTCCAAGCATGTTACACCACCAAAGAAGCCAATTGAAGCAAGAATAACAAGTCGTCCTGCAAACAATCTTCAAGTTGACCTTCTAGTCAGCCTAAAAGGAGGGAAAACCCTTTATATATAGAGGTTTCCCATTCCACTACAACATCAAGCCATGACCTCTTAAATCAACAAGAAAGGAAGACCAAAAAAGGGTAAGTAGAGTTGAAGAAGAAGGAGCCTCTAGTGCAGCAAAGAAGGAGAGACCTAAACCGAAGTTGAAGGGACTATTTTTAGGGTGAAAGACAGTCACACATGCAATAAATAGAGGATATTTTGTGGTCACTACAGCAGCAAGATAACAGTCATATATATCTCATTGTTTGGGCTAGTAAACTAGGCCTATAAGGCATCCTACTCTTGCGAAGAAGAGAGTCTCTCAAGTGAAGAAGAAAGGAACCAAAGTATAGGGGAAATAATCCAGATTTAAACAGGAACGCAACAAATTATAGAGATAACCATAAATACAGAGATGCAGCAGAAATAATACTTCATTTCATTAATGTAAAATACTGAAATATGCTTACAAAAAGAATTGGAAATAAACTAGCTTGGGCGATAGTAGCTTATCTCTGAGGAGAGATGTGGTGGATACATGCCTCTGTATTGTCTTAGAATGAGGCTCGAAGGCCTATTTATTGTTGAGAAACAATGGAAAAATCTAAACATCCAAAAACCTAACCCTAGGAGATGAAGTGCCAAACTATGGGCCCCATTTGGGTAAATTGGTACATCAACTTGCTGGGGTCGTAACTTTGACATATGATCTTCGTTTAACGCACACAATACCTCATTAGAAATATCTATCCAAGGAATACAACTTTGGGATGATAAACATTGGTCCATGGACCCATGTTTCTCCCAATTTTCCCAGAAAAACATCGTTTAGGGCATCAAAATAGCTTCAGAAGTTCAAGACCCAAAAAATTGCTAAAAATAATAAATTGTGCTACAATTAGGGAAACTGAAAAATTGACAGAAACAATGGTGGGGATCCAAGTGGAATTGGTGGGTGGCCACCAATATCCACCTGGATCATTCCTCCCCCCTTAGGAATCAATGGTCCCCATTGCGTTGAGTTCCTCCATGAGATGAGGAAACTTCTGCTGAACTTGGTCCCTGGTGAGCCACTTGCCTTGGTGAAGGAGTTGGCCTGCTTTGACAACTCAATACAGTTGGATCTTCTGCTAGCGAGTGTGCTTGATCTGCGTGTCCATGATCTGATCAGTTGCAACTTGTTCCATGCAATCTGGATTTAACTCTATTGGTGTGAGTTGTTCTACAATGTCGGATGTGTCTAGTAATGATGGAAAGTATGGCCGAAGGTGGTCCACATTGAACATTGGGTGCAGGTCAAGTAATGGGGGAATGCTGAGCTCAAATTCATTGTCTGCCACAGCCTTGTAAATGGTGTAAGGACCATATTGGAGTGGTCTGAGTTTTCGACAGGCTCCGGTAAGGCGTTCCTTTTGCAAATGAAACCAGACTTGGTCGCCCACCTGAAACTTGTGTGGCACCCGATGTTGATCATGTTGCTGCTTGTACTTGGCATTTGATTTCTCCAGAATGTCGTGGACCTGCTAGAGGATATGTTGGATGTGTTCAATGAAGTTTTTTTCCTTATCTGTTCGGGCTGGACATGAGCTGAATCTGCCCAAGTAGCTGCAAATGGCATGGCCACATCAATGGGACATAATGGCTGGAATTCCAAGCCCACCTAAAAAGGGTTGTGCCATTTGAGATATGGAGAGCCCGGTTATAGTTGTGTTGAACATAGGGGAGGGTCTCATCCCATGTGCATGGGATGCTTTGAGTTGTACATGCGCAGAATGTGTACGATCATCCTGTTGACAACCTCTGTCTCGCCATCAGTTTGGGGATGGAAGGTTGTGGACTTAGTGAGTTTGGTGTCCATCATCGACTAGATATTGGACCAAAATGTATAGAGGAACCTATTGTCCTGATCTGAGATGATACTCTGTGGGATCCCAACATGTATCCACACTCATTCAAAGAAAATTTTAGCAGTGGTTTCTGCTGTGATATTCTTCTTGCAGGCCACCATAATGGCCATCTTTGGGAACTTGTCGATGACCACAAAAACACAGTCGTTTCCATGCTTAGTAGAAGGAAGGCCCGACATGTAATCCATGGAGACGGATTCCCAAGGTCGACTAGGGGTAAGCAACGGAGTATAGAGGCCTTGCTTCTTGATGGTTGGCTTGGCAATGGCACAGGCAATGCAAAATTTGATGTACTTCCTGACATCCTGTCGAAGATTCGACCAATAGGAATACTTCTAAAGTATTGCCACCATTTTCTCAACCCCGAAATCCCAGCAGCGCGACTATAGTGTGCTTCCCAAATAATCTTGGCATGCTCACTTGAAGGAACATAAAGGTGACCCAGGTGGCATAACAAGGCATCCTGGAGGTGAAAATTTGGAACATGTTGACCCTCCAAGAGTGTCTGGTATGTGTGGCCGAATTATGGGCCGCTTTTGTAGAGAAGTGGCCAATCAGAAGTCTCGTACCCACAAGAGTTGAGCACGGTGGTTAACGCCATGATTGGTGGTCGACTGAGGCAATTTGCAACATTCCTGGTGTTGCCCTTCTTATACTTGATATTCAAATGGAACTGTTGCAGGTATGTGGACCACTTCTGATGGCGATCATTCTGTAACTTCCCTTGGGTCTGTATGAATTGCAGGGGCGGTGGTCTGTGTGGATGACCGTTTCCTTCCCCAAAATGTAATGCTTCCATTGTCGATAGGCCTGCACAATCGAATACATCTCTTTTTCATAAGTGGGATACTTCCAGATTGTGTTTGGAAGTGTCTCACTATGATATGCCATTAAATTCCCTTGTTGAGTAAGGACTACCCCAATAGCATAGTCAGAGGCATCTATCTCGATCTCAAATGGTTGTTGCGAGTCTGGTAATGCGCGCACTGGTGCTGAGCAGAGCGATGTTTCAACTCTATGAATGCCTTCTATTGAGATTCAGACCAAAAGAATCTTGATTTCGTTCCTCCCTTGGTGACTTGACTCAAGGGCCAAGTGATATGAGAAACTCCCAACACGAACCTGTGGTAGAAGTTGGCAAGACCAAAAAAGCTGCGGAGCTCTGTCAGAGTGGTTGGAGATGGCTAATCCCGAATGACTTGTGTTATCACTCAGATTTTCCCAGAAGTTGTAAGAAGGGGAAAGGGGTCCGAGGTAACCACAAACCAATCTTTTAGATACAGAATCTAGCTAATCTGTATCAAGAGAGGGCTCTCTCTTTAAGTTTTAGCTTTGTTTTGATAAGGTTTTAGGCTAGTTATTAGAGCTTGCGGTTTTGTTTGAATTTGTTGGTGAAGTTCAATAGAAAAGGGTTAGAACTAAACAGTTTAGTCCATTGGGCTAATGGAGTTAGGGAAAATGGCTCAACTGGATTTGGTTTCTCAATAAAGGATGGTTTCACAGGGCAAGATAGCTGAACATGGAGCAAATAGAGACTTAAAAAGATGGGATGGGCTTAAAGGGTTAAAGGGCAACTAAGAATCCTTCAACATACTTTAAGAGAGCAGAACATGACTAACCATCAATAAAGAGCAATTAAGAATTCTTTACCAAATGATTAAGATGAATAAACTAGAAAACAGGAGCAATTAAGAATTCACTGTTTATGCTAGTTCAGAAGAAAACATTGAGAACAAAAACGATTGAAGACAGATTGCACTTAAGCACTTTCTGAATTATTCTTTTTCGTTTAATGTTAAGATATGGAACATAATGAATATAATAAACCAGAAAACATTAACACATGAGATATAAGATACTTATTTGCTTGATGTCCAACACATGAATCCTGAGAAAAGTCCTTTACATCAATCCTTCATCCAGCCAGCCATGAAAAATTTGTCCAACAACACTTTTTATTCCAAAATATCAGTTTTACAGCAATGTCAAAGAATCCACCCAAAATACTTCAAATGAAGAAGTATTTATACTAATTGTAAACTGAATATCTTGAAAAAATATCAAGATTAGTTTCACAAATAACTCCAATTGTTTACATTAATAGAACTTAAATAAAGGACATTCAAAACTAATGAATCTATTTGGCCCTATTTCTATGGAATTATGGTGACAAACAAGAGAAAGTCGAATTTTATAGCAACTCTTAGTTGATGATGAGGCATCCCAATCACTAACTGCATCCTTCCTTTGTGCATTCTGCCCCAAAATTCTGCAAACTTAGGATCCAATGATACGCTTTTATATCTCAATCCGTGATAGATATGTAAATAGTGAAAGATATTTTTGTAGATAAGAATGTTTCTGAAATAAATCTCTCTCAGTTTCCCAAAATTCATCTCCAACTGTTCACAATATTCTCTGCAAAAAGATGTAAAAAACATGATTTTTCATAAACTGAACAATAGGCTGTGAAGACATGCACTTATCTACCTTTTGGTAATACCTGTGTAAAAAGTGAGAGACTTTTTTGTAGATTGGCATGTTAGGAACAAAAACCTCCTCCAGTTTTGTACAATACTTCATGGATTGGCCACAATAGTTTCTGCAAAACTATGACTTAAACAGGAAATGTCTTAAGAATGTACCATTTCTGCTCTGATTTCATCT
Source organism: Pinus tabuliformis (assembly GCA_031772625.1). Taxonomy (NCBI): domain Eukaryota; kingdom Viridiplantae; phylum Streptophyta; class Pinopsida; order Pinales; family Pinaceae; genus Pinus; species Pinus tabuliformis. The sequence continues at coordinate 1,347,869,446 of CM062819.1, forward strand.
TTTAACCTTGAATTTATTTCAACTGTTTTTCAATTTTACTTTAGATAAAATTCATTGTAGCTGGTGAAAATGTTTTCATCTTTGTTTAACCCGTAATGCCTTCATGTTTACTTTTACTGTTTACTTTTTACTTTCACCACTCTGTTTTTCATCTATCTTCACTTTGACATGAATTTATATGATATGCTTTGTAACTGTTTTCTTTGCTGTTTATCTTCATGCTAGTTGATTTACTTGACTTGGTCTTCAATCTGATACTCTTTAACCCTGATACACTTTGACTGTTCTTTACTGTGTCCTTTTACCTTCCATCTCTATTTGAATAGACTTGATAACAATCTTGGAGTAAATAGGTCTTATGACTAGTATTAACATTGTTTATCCAAGGTTGTGGTCTTATGATCATCTGTAAAACAAAACAAATTGTTAAGAAAGAATTGGCTTACAGGAGAGGTCAAAAAGGTTTCCTTTGAGCTTGAAAGGTCTATGGAATGAGTCCAGATGAACAGAGGCTTCAGGTGGCGTAGATGGGTTACATAAGTTTACATAGTAGAATGGGCAAAGGATAAGAAAACCTGGGTTCTTGGGGTTTGAACTTTAACAGGAAAACTTTCAAAATATGGCACGAACTGAACAGTAGATGGTTTGTCGCGTAGCAGGTAGGCGGTAAGCGGGATCTATCGCACCGATTTTGGAGAAGGGCGGTAATGGACCTCGGACCAGCGATTCCATTGGTTGCTTGACATGTGGCAGTGTTACGATGTAAAAACCACTTGGTGATCGCGTGTTAACGCTCGGTCACCAAGGGTCACGCGATATCAATAACAACCATTGGATGATGGGGGTGCGATTGAACGGCTGACGGGAGATGTGGTATGGCAGAGTTTAACTGCAGCGGGCCCGACATAATTAGGAGTTAATTAATCATATCGGGGTGTTATGATTGGATGAGGGGTTCTTAATTAACCATGGGGGTGAATTAATCCCAATTGATGCAGCGGGGGATTAGGCTGTTAACTAGTTACGAGTTAACTAGTTAATCTTATTTAAGTATGATTTATGGTTATAATTAACCAAAGGGGCGGGATATATAGTAATTTGGGGGTTTTTTAATATATTTAAATAATACGGGAAAAGGGTAATATTGTGCGGGAGTTATATATTAAATAGGTTAATAGTTAATATGACTATGAAGTGTAAAAGCACCAAGTAAAAGACATTAAAATTGTGCATTTAACTTAGGCTTAAGTGGAAAAAAGGGCTTTTATGTGATATTGTGTATTTTTCCTAAGTAAAATAGGATTTTACTTAGGAAAAGACTTACAAGAGTGAATGAATGATGGTTTTAAGTACTTAGGCTTTTGAAATTATTGGGCTGAGGGTTCAGTCCCTTCAAAAGTCAGAGAAATGCTCTGAGCCCCTCCAATTTAGCAAATACCTTAGTCCTTAGGGGAAATTAGTGAATAATTAGGGAAAATGAGAAGGGGAGTTAATCATTGTGACTTTTCTTTGCTTTTGATGTCTTCAATGTAGTGTATGCCTTTGCACTACGATGTGTTATCACTCAGGTTGTCCTTAAGCTCCGGAAAAGGATACGGCCGAGGTAACCACAGACCAACTTTGGACTGCAGGTTCTTTCCAACCTGCAATCAGAGAGGGCTCTCTCTTTTAGATTTAGCTTTGTTGAAAAGGATTTTAGGCTAGGTTTTGAGTTCAGAGGGTTTTTGTTTTGTTTTTGGTGGGAAAATTGATGTTTTCAGATAGAGAGGCAAGGCATAGTCTGGAAGTTTCAAACCATTGGGCGTGGAGTCAAGGAGGAGAACTGCTGGTGCATTTCTTCGGTCACAAGAGAGGGAAAATGGAGCAAGGTAGCTGCACATGAAACAATATTTCAGGTTTAAATGATGGAAAGAATGCTAAGTAATGAGAGGCAGTTAAGAATCTCTCAATCAGCTTAACAGATGGGGGTAACAGAGCTCTACCTAGGGGCAGTAAAGAATCCCTAGATAATTGGCAAACACAGGTGAATCAGGTTAAATATGAGCTTGGGGGAATTCACATTCATAACCAATTCATTCAGAGGAAAACATAAAGAAACAACAGAAATTGAGCATAGAGTGTACTTAAACAAATTCTAAGCTAGTCTTTCTTTCTGCTATTTAGATAGTGGTAAACAATAAACAGAGGTAAGATGCACTTATTGCTTCAGACTGCAGCACAAGAATTCCATCTTCATATCTCCAAAAACATTCATTTGCAACAGACAGTTTTCTCTC